>OY754464.1:3750000-5000000 GCA_963575645.1 Xanthostigma xanthostigma
CGAAAAAATCGTATTTTTTTCGTTGAAAATCGGTTAAACAAAAATAGAAATAATTTTTATAATTAAGTAATTCTAGTACCTACCGGACGGAGCTATTGTTGTGTAGAATATACCCTGTGCAAAATTGAAAGCAATCGGTTGTATACAATTGTTTCAATCACCCGCGCCGCTTAGAAAAACGTAGTTTTGAGAAAAACGCGTTTAAAGTTTTAATTTCAGATTTCTTACAAAAAAAAAAATAAAACTGAATATTTACACTAATCAGCTATGCCTGGTGTTAGTAAACCTTCCGTTTCTTCAAAGGCATCGTTTTCTGCTAATTTTTTTGCTCTACTCTGCGAGAGCGTATAAAGGTAACGTGATAACAATTATTGAGATGTAAGAGCAGGTAAGAGTCTTACCGTAAGATCGTTGTCGCTCTCGACTATATGCTATAGCTTTGTAAATATTTAATATTTCGGTCTAAAATTTTTACAGTATTTTCTCAATATATTATACTTACTAAAAATGTAAAAAAATTAATTCGTTTTTTCAAAACCACCAGTGCTATAAATTATACCCTTTATCACGTGACTGCGAACACCAAGCAGAGCGCATTACGTCATAGACAACTAATGTCATTTTTATAAGAAATATCTTTCCCGTTTATATGAAACTCTCTTGTTAATAAATAATTGTATATTATACGAGATAACTGAAAATTTGTCCGTCCGACAAAAACTTTTTAACGGTAACTCCGATGAATCCGATCATAATGAAATTTAGACACAACATTCATCTTGGCAAACTAAGATGAACGCGCGTACTCATGTCCCTCCACCCCATTCGTTCTTTTGCACCCTGGTGAAACCGGACGGGGCCGCTAGTAATTATTATAAATTTATATAAAGCAAATGTTCCCACTCGTGATACAAATGCTGTACTTAAAAAAAACTGTTTAATGCGGTCCTGATATTGAGTCCATTAAAAAAATTCGATTGTTTATGCCGCATTATGTTATGCCATGAATAATAAATATAATCTGTTGTTATCTCCGTATCGCCAAAAGGCAGTTTGTCAAATGGAATGGAAAAAGTTTGTTTAAATTAAATCAAATCAATATTATAACATAAACAACCGGTTCGCGATTATGTTGTAAAACGTACAAAACATGCGCCAATAAAAGATAAACATGCTTTGTTATAAACCATTTATTTACATTAAACTAGATTCAAGAAGAAGCATCGTTTCTTGAAATGTAATAAGTAAACAGTTTTACTGGCAGGATGAGATCAAGGGAACCCATATATGATTAACTAGCGGTCCCGTCCGGTTTCACCAGGGTGCAAAAGAACGAATGGGGAAGGGAGGGACATGAGTACGCACATTCATCTTAGTTTGCCGAGATGAATGTTGAGTCCAAATTTCATGATGATCGGAGTTACCGTTCAAAAGTTTTTGTTGATGAAAAGAAGTATTGATACTTTTTCTAAGTAATAAATTTCTTTTAAATCAATAATTATTGTAGGTAATTAATAAAATATAATAAATATTTAATTGAAAACAATGTAGGATAATTATTTTTATATAGGTATACCTATAGTTATAACAGTTTTCAAATGAGCTATTAATTAGATTTATTTAATTTTAATTAGTCGTAAATAAAATTAAAATAACAAGAAATCAATGTGGAAAATAAAAAAAAAATAAAAATATATTCGCCCAACGTGGGGCTTCAACCCACGACCCTGATATTAACAGTCGCATGCTCTACCGACTGACCTAGCCGCCTTGTGAATGTACGACCTAATATTGATATATATGTAATTTGAACCAGTAGTTCCTGAGATTAGTGCGTTCAACCAAACAAACAAGCTCTTCAGCTTTATATATTAGTATAGATTTTAGAGGGGGGGGGGGGATGTCTGAGAAAAATCTTAACTTCCTTCAAAGAGCTATCAGTCATTCTATAGCCAAATTTTGGTTCTGCGTTCTGCGGTTATAGAGAGATAAACAATTAAATTGTTTGTAACAGTTGATCGGGCTAGAATTTTTCAATTCTGACAACTTTCGATCAATCCACACTATAATTCACAATGTTCATGATTTTTTTGAGATTTTTCTGAGCGACCCTTTTGATAATAAGAGTAGGCGACAGCAATTTTAAGCGTCCTTTCTCGAAAAAAAAGATCACATCAAATATTTTTTTATTGAATTCGTGCTTCAATAAGCTTTCAATTGACACCTTACACGATGTCCTTGAAATTTTTTTTTCATTTTCCACGTCATCCCCTGAAATAAACTCCCAGAAATAAGATTTTTCTTTTTGACGTGATAACGTCTTATAAATTGATGAATCACCAATATTATAAATTGATAAAACACCGACTGCATGTTCGAAAAAGTGTAACGTAACGTTCCTAACGTTCCTAACGCGTAACGTTCCTAACGCGTAACGTTCCTAACGCGTAACGTTCCGCCTGACCCTGTGCGTGCTTTTTGCTAATTTCTCGCTCAATTTAAATCAGATCGGTTTGAAACCAGTCTTAAACGAAAGAGGAGAACATTTTACATAGATTTCGTATAACAGAATTTGCCTAAACAGTTTTTTTATACAAATTTATATAGAAAAATATTTAATACAAATTTATATAGAAAAATAGCTGTATAAATGCAATGTTGTGTAATGCATGACGCGACGCGGTCGGTTGTCTTTGTTTGCCGTACATGGAAATTAGAAGCAAACGTATGTCTTGTTTTAACATGAAAACAGCTGCATTTCTAATGTTTAATTCAATTTTTTGACATTAGTATATTGTGAAATGCAAAGCCTTCTAAGTTAAGTATTGGAATAACTAATTATTATTAGAACATAATACTTTGTAAGTTGCAAACGTCACTTTTGACATTTCTTATCACTCCGACACCAAGGATAAGCGGATTGAAACCAAATTTTGGGAGGTTTAGGTTATGTATTACGGAATACGTTATCACGTAAAACTATCGTCCGTAAACCGACTTTACAGACAACCAATTTTTTTTATACTTCACGTCTGTATTTGGGTCGCCACATTCTATCTCTGTGCCAAATTTCAATTTTTTACGTCAAATCGTTTCAGAGAAAATCGCCTATGACAGACGGACCGACGGACACCGAAGTGATTCCGTAAGTGTTCCCCGTTTTGCACAGAAGTCTAAAAATAGATCAGGAAAATTTCGCTTTCGTGACAAACCCTAATTTCATATAACTCTTCCAGCGAATTACATAAAATACTAATGATGAATTACAACAATTGGTGTCTTTAACAAGGCGTACGCTTTTTTGTACACTCCAATTAACAAACACAGGGCACATGGTGCAACACCAGTGCAGTCAAGTGTAAGTAAACAGGGCAAGAGTAACATAATGGATAAATGATCAAAATAATGAGTATGATGATGATGATGATTCGAAATTCTTTCAAATGCATTGACTTTTCCGCGCGATGATTTCATTTCAAATGCGAAATCCTAATGTTCTAATACCCATAAATGTATCTACAATAAAACTATACATATAGGAACTGAGGGAAATGTTGTCAGGGCCGGAGTTCAGACACACTGTCGTCATCTATTAAATTTTGCCCTGTCAACTAATGAAATTCCAGTAACTATACAGAGTGATTCCAAAGTTGACGTTATCCTTTCACCAGCGAATAGGGCTTCAACAAATAAGATTTTTTTTCCTTTGGCGCTTTTTCGAAATATCAACAAATATCAAAGTTTTTATTTTTTTACTCGAAAACGGTGCGCTGTACCAAAAAATAATAAAGAGCTTTTCTTTTTAGAATTGAACAAGGAATTCAATAACAATTTTTATTTTTAAAAAATCAGTGACGTACCATTTTAATCTTAAAAACATTAAACAACTTTTTTCTACGCGCGCCACTGGTCAACCCAAAAATATTTTATTTATTCAAGAATATCCCTCCCACGTAGCTATTGACACCTAGAAAATTATTCTTAAATATCTCAAGTGGTTTGGCAGTTTTAATTTTTTAAATAAAACTTTGACATCCTGTATCTCCGTTGATGTTGATATTTCAAAAAAGCGCCAAAGGAAAAAAAAATCTTATTTGTTGAAGCCCTATTCGCCGGTGAAAGGATAACGTCAACTTTGGAATCACCCTGTATATCGCCCTGTAAATAAATTTTGCCCTGTCATTTAGTTGTCGCCTTTAACAAAAGCCAAGTTATAATCCAACGCATACACAAAGCAAGCGTCACGCGCTGTCATCTAACAAAATACTAGCACCTAAATTTCGCCCTGTCATCTAAATATCGCCTTCAACTAAAGCTATGTTTAATCCAATGCACATAAACGTACCGTCCTTCCATAAAAGTGTCGCGTCAATTGCACGGTTTTATTCCCAACCAAACGCGCCATTAGATGTTTCGCATGAAAAAAAAATTTTAAATCTAAAAATTTCCATGCGCTTCATGGGTTCTGAACTTCTGTCGAACTTATCTACAGCCATGGAGCGCGAATATTATGTAGAGCTTAGAGAGGCGTCCGCCAGGGGTGCGGTAAACCCCCTGCAGCACTGTATGTGTGTGTGTATTGTCGGATTAGCACATTACTTAGTTCTTGTATATAACTATAATGCACTTACTGTAAATACAGATGCATCTCACACTGTGCTATTCTACAGATTATACTCTATTACAGGCTGACGGGGTACAAATGCCGCAAGAATTACTGCTTGAACCTGTGCTGGCTGACGCGCTGGCTACGAAGATGAAAACGACGTCGCTGCCGGCTCGCGTGCGTGGTAACAAGATGGATTTCGAAATTAGAACCGGGGTTATTTTTCTAGATTGTTCGTCTGCTCGTTTTTAGCAAGAACCAATCGGAAAACAGTATCTTGTCACGTTGGCGACATGGACAAACGCCCACGAACATGACGTCATAGCGTGCGTTCTGTTCAGAGACAATAAACGTTCACGTTTGTATTAACATTCGATCTAGCATTGCGCGCGCACCAAACCCATCTACAAAGCAAGTTTCGATACACGCATTGTGTGAAGAGAACACATAAAAGACATCGCCGTAGCACGCTTGAAAACTAGCAGCCAAATCTAAACCAGCTTCGTGTGCAGCGGCGTTAAGGCCTCGGCATTCCTTGCAGTTTATATCAGTTAGTAGAATATTAATCCGGCACATCGCCGGATTACTGAAAAGATACACGAAAATTGGTCGGATTACAGTATGTATCGGATATATTAATATTTATAGGAGTGTTGGATAGTACCTACTGAAGTATTCCGACTCCAAAAGTGGGGTTTGATACTAATTTAGGTCAAAATTCACTTTAAAAAATACGAAAATTTCTTTTTTAGTTACCTGACTCCAAAAAAATGTTTTTTTTAAGAGTTTATCTGTAAATACGATACAGGCCAAACGAGTAAGTGGATTGAAATCAAAATTTGGGTGGATGTTTGATATGAAGAGCCTTATTGTTTTTGGGGAAAACCAGCGCATGCGCAGACGAGATATATGCTATAACATTAATTTATATTTGCAATAAAGGTATACTTTTTATAAAGGTCCATTATTCTATTTATTTTCACACGAAAGTCTTCATGAAAACACAATACTTATGTACAATGTTCAGAGTTCTAAATCTGAATTTGGATTGTAACAAAATATCGATCGGTCTGTCCAATTCTATTCGACACCAACCATAGTCGGATTTAGTGGGTAAGGTTTCGCGACAGATTGCGATGTAACATTATGAACTGTAGAACGCGCAGAGGCTGCGCCCCCAGTCCATGCAAGTGTGCCTACCGTAACGGCCGCCTTTATACACGGTACGTAGGTACACACCGATGGGGTACATTATACAAGCCGTCGAATAGAAAACTGTCACAATTAAAAACTCGCAAATTGTATAGTACGCGCCACAAATCTAAAAAAGCTCGGAAGTTCGATGCGAATGCGGGCTTGCGCTTGTATACAGTCTGTTGAAAAACTACAAACTCTCAACTCAACAAAACTAAAATAGCAATAACAACTTGGCAATAGCGTACTCGACTGTACTTTAAAGCAGGAAAGCGACAAAGGCAACGAGCGATCACAGCCAATATCACCGACGAGCGCACGTTCCGTGCAGGTAGCTGGGAGGTGGTGGGAGTCTCAACGGCTCTAAAATGTGCCTTTGCAACGCTGTTTGTGAGTAACTTCCGAACCTTTTAGATCCGTGGCGCGTATTATACGTTATGAAATCTAGTGCGTAATAAATTATATTACGACGAGGTGTGACATTACACACACGAGTCGTAATACTATTACGCACGAGATATTGCGTTTCACATAGTTTTCAAATAATTGACAGTTCACTTTTGAGCAAGTTCACTTCTAATTTGTAGGCTGCGTTGAGTTTTCATACTTTTACAGTGAAAGCGGCAGTACAAACACATTTATTTTATACCTACTTTACGTCCTACTTCGAAATAGGTCACTTTACTACTGTCTGGTTTGCGTGTGTTGTTGTTACGTCCAACAGATGGCGCTGCAGTTGCGGTAAAATCTTTAGCATAGCGTGTGTTGCTTTAACGTCCAACAGACGGCGCTGTTTTTTTATCGAAATATTAATGAAAAATTAATTGTTTCATTCATAATTCGATAAAAAATTCAAACTTATTTCTATTGGAAAATAAGTAGATACTAATTAATATTTATATTTTTTAGATTATTTCTGAAGAAGATACAAATCCGGGCCGAAACGTCATCGATTGAATTATTTATTTTTATTTTATTTATTTATTTAATTCCAAAATAGCAGTGATACATTTATTTTATAAATTTGGTAGTTGGAATAATCCTGCACAACTTGGCTGAAGCCAAAAAAAAAAAATAAATAAAAGTACCTATAAAATAAAAAAATATAAAAAATAAAGATTAAAAATAATAAAGAATACAATTATATGCAATTATATGAGGATATTACAAATAGCATTCAAATTATCTTCACCTATTGCTCTAAGCCATTCAGAGACCTTTTTTTTAAATTTTTTTGTATTTTTAATTGTCTTTATGTCTGCAGACAATTCGTTATACAACCTGGGGGCTAGAAACACCATATGTCTTTGTCCAAAAGCTTTTGACATTTCAGGGACAATGTTGGGATTATTGGCTTGCATTCTGGTTGAGTAAGGAAGTGGTGTTGGATTTAAGATAGTGTGCTGACGGAATATGGATAGAAATATAATTTTATAATTTTTGTCAATATATAGTCTAAAAAAATTGGTCGATAATTTTATTTATTTGAAGAGTTCTATTCAGACGTTAATCAAAGATTTACATTTTTTTGTTCGTAAAGACTGTATTATTGCAGAAATTATTACGCACAGTCTCTTCTAGCTTACAATTTCTATTCAACATCGTCTACAATACGGGGGACGAGAGACAGGGATGAGGGTCGTCGCCGCGTTATTATTCTTTTATTAGCGTCAACTACCGCCCCCGGGGACTTTAAAGTGCACTACTACACATAGCGAACCAAGGCACTTGTTAAATACAGTATACACTACTACAACACAGGATAACTAATTCTATATTATATACTCTGGCATTTCTATGAATCTATTAGTGGCCAAAGATCCGATCATATACTTTTATTCTATACTGAGCATAGGAATAAAATCGCAATCGAACCATTAGGGTGCAAACATATACTTCTGTCTTTTTTTACGCCGTAAGCACTGGCGTATCCAAGAAATAAAAAAAAGTTCTAATACGCCACGTTACTAAAAAGTTTAAATAAAAATAAAAAAAAATAAAATAAAGTTTCTTATAGATAGATTTTTAACTTGTAGGATTTGAAACGAAAAACGTGGGACGCATGCGACAGTTATATAAGAAGTGTAAGAGTAGAGCTCTCAATGAAAAAATCTATTTACGAGATAAAACGAATAATGCGCCCGTGTTTTTCGTTTCAAATCCGACAAGTTAAAAATATGTCTGTAAAGAAATGATTTCATTTTTTAAGTTTTAAAAACGTGGTGTATATATTTTTTATATTTCCTTTATATATATTTTACTTTTTCAAATCTTTGATTAACGTCTGATTAGAACTCTTCAATAAATAAAATTATCGACCAATTTTTCAGACAATATATTAACAAAAAATATATAATTAATACATTAACGTTTCAATCCGGATTTGGACCTTCTTCAGAATTGATCTAAAAAATATAAAAAATAATTAATATTTAAAATAGAAAAAGCGAATTAGATTTTAAATGTTAATTATTTTTTATATTTTTTAGATCAATTCTGAAGAAGGTCATAATCCGGAATGAAACGTTAATGTATTAATTATATATTTTTTGTTAATATATTGTCTGAAAAATTGGTCGATAATTTTATTTATTTTACTTTTTATTGCATTGAGTTAGAAGATTTTTTTACAAGATAATGAGTATTTGATTTCGACTTAATACCTCTAGCCATGACTGAAAAAAGGGTCTTGATAGACAGGCGGACGGACAAAAAATTAATCCTATAAGGGTTCCATTTTTTCACTCAGAAATAGGGAACCCCAAAAAATATCGAAAAATTCTATATAAGAAGTTTTGTCTTTGGGCCGTAATATGTAGGGCCCAGCTTATGATCGAGTTAGGCTGCCGAGTGCCGATAACAGCAACGCAGTGAAACTTGTTTTTCTCTGCTGGTATTAATTACGCTAATGGAGCATGATATGATATCAGTGCGTTGGTTTAGTTTAGTGTACCTTTGGACATTCGCACCCCTTTTTATTGTGCTCTGTCGTATGAATAACTTCAAACGAAAATACGTCGAGGGTTAATTAAATATAGCGTATAGGGTGCCCAACACGAAACGCAATATTGTGAAAATGCGTCGCACTGCGTGTTATTTTTTCAAAAAATGCGAAAAAAAATCGCAGTCGCACAACGGAGGTGCGGTCGCCAGGCGCAGTTATCTACCAAATATCAGAATATAGTAAGAATTAAATCTACGTGGACATAGGTAAACTCCATTTAACGTCACTCGATGTAACGACAAACTCCTTAAAACGTCGAAATTACTTAACTCCAGCTGGTTTACCTTGTTGCTCATACAATGATACACTCAAAATAAGCGACAGGCCCACTCTAAAAAAACGACAGAAATACGTCATCATCAAGCAATAAACAGAACTTCTTTATTATTTTGTTGCTTTGTTGTCGGCATCATGCGTACCGAAGATTATAAGAAATTCGTTCTTTTGTTTGTTGAGATTATCTTTGAAATGTTTAGCTCAGCTGCTTATCGATAAGTTATCATATTCTTAGTTGCCCACAAACTTGCAAACTGTGAACATGGCGAGTAAAAGAAAATCTTTGTGCATTGAAAATAAAAATGGATTATTTCTTTTCTCACGGTGTAGCCAAAAGCTGCATTACTATTGTGGTCGCCGTTTTTCATCTCAACCGCGGGTAGTGGCTAGTACTTATTAATGATGTGCCGCATATCCGTATCCGTATCCGCGGATATCCGAGGGAGAAGAAAGATCCGTATCCGTATCCGTTAGTTTTTGGCGGATCTTTTACAGATCTTTTACCTTATTAATTTTCAATTCATAGATGAAATTTTATATACTTATAGGTATAGGTGATTAGGTAATAATGAAAAACTGTTAAATTCCATTCAGATTATTTTTTATTTTTTAAAATCGTATTTGGCACCTTTATATTACAAACATTTATCGTAGTGAGTAGCATACCAATAGTACATAACTCAAAGGTACTAAAAAACTATCTTTATAATGAGATATTGCACATCGATCTTTGGAAAGAGACAAAATGTTATGAGAGTTAACTCTTAAAGAGGTCAATAACTTTTTCCCATAACAGATAGTCTCTTTCCAAAGGTCGATGTGCAATATTTACCGCCGCGTACTCTAAGAAAGTTAAGATCCGTATCAGTATCCGTATCCGCGGATATACATTTTTAATGATCCGGCACATCACTAGTACTTATTCACAATCAGTACAGCACCAGTTAAATACAATATGATCACACCAAAATTCAAAGTCCGTCTCTGACTTTGGACTGAAATGTCCGATGTTTAAATGATCAGAGAAAAAATATTACGCTGATGAAAGCTGCCTTTAAGAACAAAAAACATTTACTTGTCGCGGCATTTCCAGTATATTTAGATTCGTGCGCCTGCATAGAGCATACGCAATGAATACAATCCAGTACTTTTGTCCTACACACAAACCGTAGGCTGCTGTGCAGAGAGTTTCTCTAAGTCTAGGCCCTACACATTATATATACGGAATACGCAATAATACTTATGACAGAGACTAGCCGGGGAGTCCCGCTCCGCACGCCGAATGCCTGTATTCAGTATTGTATTGACTCAACTCCTCAGAGCTGTGAGTTCAGTTGACACAGTATCAATGTATTCTCACGAGCCTAACACTTGATACAAAGGGAGAAGGGGCACGTATTATTTTCTTGCCCTTTAAAGATGTGTGACGTAGAGATGGGATAAACGGGTCTTTTTAGTGATCTGCATCTTTGCATCTGGATCCCGTATGTAAGCCGGCTCCCTGAACCGGTTCAAAAAGAGCCGAGTTCTGAATATGTATGTTATTCGAGTCAACTGAGCCACTGAGTTAGTTGAGTCAATCATATCACGTAATATTATGCCAGTGACTCTCACATATTTAAGGCGGGGTTTTACAGGTTGCTACTTGCTATGTTACAGAAAGCATATTGCAATATGCAATACAATACCTTAAATAGTTGTGACTTAAGTATAATACACTGTAATCACTGTACCGCCTGTGCGTAGTGTGTACACTGTATTAGTGTTGTTGATTGTATAATGTATACCTGTATATCTTTATATATAAAAATTACGTGTCACATGTTTGTCCGCGATGAACTCCTAAACTACTGAACCGATTTTAAATTTGATTTGCACACCGTGTGCAATTCGACCCAACTTGAAAGATAGGATAGCTTACATTTCAATTTATAGTCGCAATATTATTTTATTGCAAATTATTTGTCTATTCCTTGACAATCATAATTATCTGTTAGCTCCAGGATTGAGTGAATATTCAATAGATGGCGCAACGAACTTAACAACCATATAAGATGGCGATACCTGTTGACTGGATTAAGTGAATATTCAATAGATGGCGCAACGAACTTAACAATCATATATCTAGATCGAGGATGTAAAAAAACAGAATATCGTTTAAAACAAATGCTTTTTTTTGAGCACGACGGCGCAGCCGGAGTGCTCGAAATAGAGCAAGTGTTTTAAAGACCAGTTATCCACGAATACTTTACGCTATTTTTTTTCGATCACGACGGTGCAGCCGGATTGCTCGACATACACACATATACGCCCATGTATATTTTAAAATAGCTAGCAATTAATAAAATAGATAGATAGATGTTCCAATTAAATTGTTTTATTATTTCACTTTATACAGGGCCGCTAGTAGTGTATAGAATGCACAGCTAGACATGCATGAATCATTTGAGCTGACAGATACTTATTGCTTCTGTGTGTTAAGTGTTTCACTGAGTTATGCGGATCCGTTGATCCGTCGGCTTATAAAAAAGTGAGTTGGCTCTCACGGATCTTCTGTCAGAGTCGGCTCTTTGAACCGGTTCAGATCTGAGTTACCCAACCCTAGTGTGACGATCGACAAAGATCTCAAGTCACCGAGAAATTAATGAAATTTTTGTAAACTTATCTATGTTATACAGAATGATTTTTAAGTTGATTTTTTTACCAGCGTGTAGAAATAAATAGGTAGACGAACAAATATTTCAAGTAACTTTTTTTTTCAAAACTCAAAATTGAAAGAAGAACGGGCTTTCAAAGTATTATTAAATTTTTATTAAACTAACAATGAATTAAGGTCATATTTTTTTGACGTGAATTCTCTAATTCTTTATTTTGTATTCAATTTTTAATCGATTTGTAAAAATATAAAAGTTAAATTATACTAGTGAAAGTAACAAATTAATAAAGATTTTAAAAAATCTGTAATCAAAAAATTGTGATGTTAAATGACATATAATTAGTGAATTTTTATATTCACTAATTCATGTTTAAAGATCTTTCAATATGTTATCGTGTAGGGCAGTGATGGCGAACCTTTTTAAGAAGTGGGTCAAATTTTGTTAATTATTTTTTTAGTCAGTGGCGTTCCTTGTAAATGGGGAAGAGGGGTGGTTATATACTATTTTTTTTTTAGTTAGAAACTTTTTCTGGACGACACACGACGTTTTACGACCATGCTAAATGCAGCGTGTTTTTTTCTATAAGCAAGATGATTTTGCCAAAGTTCCAAAAGATTTCGGTTTTCGTCAAAAATCGCATTTAAACAAAAAATTGCAAAATTCCAATTCTTACAGATTGAGAATGCTTACAGAAGAAAATACGCTGAATTCAATGAGCGTAAGCAAACGTCTGTATCTCTTTTAGTTTGGAAACTACGTCCATTCAGAATATACGATTTTCTGAAAACTATAAACGTAAATAACTTCTAAACCAAAAGACATACAGACATTTGTTTGTGCTAATTGGATTCAGCGTATTTTTTTCTATAAGCATGATGATTTTGCCAAAGTTCCGAAAGATTTCGTTTTTCGTCAAAAATCGCATTTTTTTAAAGGGGTATGCCTTGAAAAAACTGCAAAAATCGAATTCTTTAATATACTTTTGAAATTGAGAATGCTTATAGAAAAAAATACGCTGAATTCAATGAGCGTAAGCAAACGACTGTATCTCTATTAGTTTGGAAACTATAGCCATTCGGAAGTTTTATACGATTTTCTGAAAACTATAAACGCAAATAACTTCTAAACCAAACGACATACAGACGTTTGTTTGTACTCATTGAATTCAGCGTGTTTTTTTTTCGATAAACATGATGATTTTGCCAAAGTTCCGAAAGATTTCGTTTTTCGTCAAAAATCACATTTTTTTAAAGGGGTATGCCTTGAAAAAATTGCAAAAATTGAGTTCTTCAATACAGTTTTGAAATTAAGAAACCTTACAGAAAAACAGCTCTTAGTAATGCAGTGTAAACAACAACTCTTTAAGAGCGACGGTGGTTCAGTGGTAGAATGCTCGTCTGCGGCGCGGGCACCCTGTGATCGATTGCAATTATCTCTTTTGTTTTTAGAATTGCAAATCACTTGATTTATTTATATTTTTTATGTTTAGTATTTCAAATCACGATCACTGGTGTACGGTGTCCCTTTATTATCCCGTTACATCTGTGATTGATTCTGCCGGAATTCCCTCCCTCTGTACAGAGCCTTTTGTACCCACAGTTGCTCTGCACAATACATCTACTTCAAAGTATCGCACGCGGCACGACGACAAGTGCTAAAATCCAAGCACCGAGTGCACCCATACTGCCAAAACAGTTTTGGAAACGCATTTTTTGAGATTACTTTTATTTTTAGTTTTGTCCCTGCAAAAATTCAAAACGGTCCGAGTGTAGTGGATACATACATTAAGTAGGTTAAGTTACGTATATTAGGACAGGCGTGGCTATGCCAGCGCAAGCTGGCATATGTCGACGTTGGAGTTTGTAAATAAATATTATTAAAGTAAATTAAAAGATATTATTAACTCAAAAAGAACCTGAACAACCACCAACAATACATGGCGATCCTGCCAGGATAAAGGCAACAATACACGTGGACGTCAGGAGTGTGCGCAGTGGAAATTTGACTGTTCTAACGGTCGTTTCACCAACTAATCTCTAATCAATACTAATTATATAGTAATAGCTGTTTGAACAGATTTGAAAACTGTTTTATGGCAATCAGAAAAATTCGCGGATAGTACGCGTAATTTTTATTAAAACTGTTTTGTTAACACATTTTTTCACTGCGATTTCTGTTGGTCGAAAAGTAGGGTTATGGTTTTAGCCATATATTTAATAACTTCTATATTGCTAGTGGCCGTAAGACATAAGTGGAAGCGTGGCCCATGAAGTGAGACAGCAAATGACTGTTTTCTATCTCTTTCTTTTTACTTGACGCGTTGTGCGCAAGTGTCGCGTTTGTAGTGGGACAATTAGTAAGTGGAATAGAGCAAGGCATCTCATTTTCATAGCAAACTGACGCGCATCCATTCACGCACATGCGCATGAGACTCAGAGTATAATAAGTGAGACAGACGTATAAATGTCTGCACCGTAGTGTTTAAGTCTTTCTCTCGATCTTTGCTAGCAATATAGAGGGTATTAAATATATGATTTTAGTAGTCAATTATGTATGTATGCGATAATGTTATTAATATTATAGTGAATCGATTTCGATGAGGTTTCGTTCATAAAAACAACCAATATGACGCCCCTAATCCGTCATATTATCAGGATAATATAAAAATATTAATGATTTACGGTTTTGTCCTGTTTTTGTTTTATTGTTTTATTTACGCACGGTAGAGCAAATCCAACTCATTTAGCTTGAAAATCTAACGAAACGCTGCATAGGATCTAGGGATCAAACCATGAAGAACCGAGCCAATGCACGCAGACTGATACTGTAAAAATAAATATAGTTTTAAAAAAACTAAAAAACACGCTTTATATCGAACTAAAAAGTAAAAAATATTTTTTTTTAAAATGAGCTTAAAACAATAATGTATAAAAAACACAAGTATTATTGTAAAAAAAGCGTGGGGCGCTCGATGTACGAAAATGTGGAACAAAGCGCCCACGCTTTAGTCACAATACATGTATTTTTTATTCATTATTGTTTTAAGCTTATTTTAAAAAAAATTATTTTTTACTTTTTAGTTCGATATAAAGCGTGTTTTTTAGTTTTTTTTTAAACTATATTTATTTTTCACTTTTTAGTTTGATATACCTAAAGCGTGTTTTTTAGTTTTTTTTAAACTATATTTATTTTCCACTTTTTAGTTCGATTTATTGTAAAAAATTGCCGAAAAAAAAAACTATTTTTTTTTCGGTGTGGGCATGATTAGAACCCACGACTCGTGATTCCGAGAGTTGACGTCAGCGAAGACCCGTGCCTTAGACCGCACGGCTAACCACTCTAGTTACAGTGCTGGCATATTACACTACAGTAATAAACCACTTGCTGTAGTCCAAACGAAGGTTACAAACAAACAAACATACATACAAATTTACAAGTGAAGTTAATATAAAGCGTGTAATAACCATGTTTTTCTCTGCAAGGTTTTATTAAACAATATTTCTCTCTCTATCTGTGTGTTGTATTGTAGTGTATTTTTTAGCGTGTCGTTTGCGTTACTATTGAATTATCACTCAATGCGAGAGCGCATCCTGCTCGACGAGAAAAGGGGGCTGTCTGTTTACATTAGAGACAAGCGCACACACAACAATGGCGCCCGCTCATACAAACTGTCAGAAACAGTGCGCGTCACTGACGATTGCACCGTCACACGATTGTTGTGTGTCAATGAATTAAATCACTTGTCACTGAGTATTGGTCTCCTTGTTTGTAATTGAAGATGTCACATTGTTAGCATCTTTTACTATCACCATATACTTTTATTCTATACTGAGCATAGAAATAAAATCGCAATCGAACCATTAGGGTGCAAACATATACTTCTGTCTTTTTTTACGCCGTAAGTACTGGCGTATCCAGGAGGGCAAAACAAGCACGGGGCATCCGGCTTAAGAAATTTCGAGTTTGCTTCCTCCTGGGCCAAAAGCTGGGTACGTACGCCCATGTGAACGTCATAGAAAAAGACAAAGTTTTTGAAACAGAGATACTTTATTCAGATTGAATGCAAATACATCAACCAATCCTATCATCGGAGAAATCAGGGAATTACTTCGAAGAAAGAGACGCAGATATATTTTCGATATGCTTTGTTGCGTTCACTCACCGCACATTGAGTAAATAGGCAATGATATGGTAGCTACAGATATGTTCAGCGAGGTTTTAGATATAGGGATATCCGTTGAATTCACAATCTTAAAAAATCCTAAGCTCTAGAAATATGTTTTCGAGTGCGCTGAATCCGAATGTGACATTATTATTTTATACAGGGTGACACTTTCCAACACTACCTATTTTTCGACTAGTTTTCTATTTTTTTAAAAATGTAGAAAAATTGAATACGGAACGTGTTTGTGAATTCAATGGATATCCCTATATTTAAAATCTCGCTAAACATATCTGTAGCTAAAAATCTATTGGTTTAAAATAAAACCATTTTCGATCAATTTAACCGAGAACCAAATCCCATAAGGTTCGTGCGGGGTCCTTTAGCTCAGAAATCGCGTGCAGAATTCGCGACTTTTTTACATTTTCGCTCACTCTCCATCTCTTTTTTTCTTAGTGTAATCATAGCGCACGGAGTGAGCCGGTCAAGTTTTCGCAAAGCACTGTGCACGAGATATTTACAAGAACCATTTTATGCCCTTTTCGGCCCCACTTTTATCCCTAGCTGCGTTACAGAATTGATTTTTTCAGGGAGGTTAGGGTTACCATAAAGAAGCAGTATTCCAAAATTCACAAGTCTAGAAGGAATAGTTTCCAAGATACGAGTATTAAAAAATCACGACCTTGGGCATTCACTGACTGACTGACTGCTGGACTGACTGACTGATAGATCATCATAATTCACAAATGCCTGGCCGTTGCTGGAACTAACGAAATTCTGTAACTAAATTTTGCCCTGTCATCGAGTTGTCTTTAATAAAAGCCAAATTATAATCCAACGCATACACAAAGCAAACGTCACGCGCCGTCATTTATAAACGAAATAATAGTAACTAAATTTCGCCCTGTTATCTAGATATCGCCTTCAACTAAAGCCACGTTTAATCCAACGCACACAAACGTAGCTTCCTCGCATTAGAGTGTCGCGCCAATTGCACGGTTTTATTCCCGACAATACGCGTCATTATATGTTTCGCATTAAAAAAAAAATTCACGGTACATGTACACATTTCATGTCAGAAGTAAAAAAACAGTCGCCGGTGATGGGTTTGGGGTCACGGATCACCCCTACACGGCGTACACATTTGGGACATATCAGTTACGCGAGCCAGCGCGGTCCATTATCTGGTCATCATCTGACTGTCTGCTGGAGGGCGGCACATCTGCCGTATTGCTGCGCATAAAAGCGCAACCCCGATATTTAAGGTGCGTTCATCGCAGCGTGACGGACACAGAGCACAAGTGGTCAATCGAGTGGCGTGCGTCGATCGAGGGACTCGGAATTTATTTTTTGCATTATATATAATACGCGCCACGATTCTAAAAGGCTCGGAAGTTAGATGCGA
Source organism: Xanthostigma xanthostigma (assembly GCA_963575645.1). Lineage (NCBI taxonomy): Eukaryota > Metazoa > Arthropoda > Insecta > Raphidioptera > Raphidiidae > Xanthostigma > Xanthostigma xanthostigma. Next base: position 3,767,305 of record OY754464.1, read on the forward strand.
ATGCGGGCTTGCGCTTGTACAGTCTGTTGAAAAACTACACACTCGCAACTCAACTAAACTCAAATATAGCAATAACAATTCGACAATAGCGAACTCGACTGTACTTTAAAGCAGGAAAGCAAGCAACGGTATATTTTAATTTTTTGCAAATAACCAAATAATGTCAGCATTACTATGTAACTATGTAACGCATATTTTAATATTTTTTCGAAATTAATTAGGAGACTTTTAAACAATAAAAAAAAAATTATTAAACCTTAGCACTTTTCGATTATGGACTTTTATTCTTGACCATTTTAACAATTTTAACTGAATTTTCAACTTTTTAATGATTTAATTTTAATTTTTATTACTTCTAATTTCTTTTTTTAATTTAATTTACTGCAAAAAATATGTAAAATACAGATATTTACATAAATTTATTTTTTCTAGCCTAACATTGTACAAAAAATTAAAAAGTCAGTCCATAAGGACGTAGTCTGGTGTTCGGGTTTTGAAAAAACGAATTTATTTCTTTTTCACTTTTTAGTAAGTATAATATATTGAGAAAATACTGTAAAAATTTTAGACCGAAATATTAAATATTTACAAAGCTATAGCATATAGTCGAGAGCAGCAACGGTCTTACGGTAAGACTCTTACCTGCTCTTACCTCTCAATTGTTATCACGTTACCCTTATACCTACTCTCGCAGAGTAAAGCAAACAAATTAACAGAAAACGATGCCTTTGAAGAAACGGAAGGTTTAATATACACCAGGCATAGCTGATTAGTGTAAATATTAATTTTTATTTTTTTGTAAGAAATCTGAAATTAAAACTTTAAACGCGTTTTTCTCAAAACTACGTTTTTCTAAGTGGCGCGGGTGATTGAGACAATTGCATACAACCGATTGCTTTTAGTTTTGCACAGGGTATTCTACACAACAATAGCTCCGTCCGGTACTAGAATTACTTAATTATAAAAATTATTTCTATTTTTTTTAACCGATTTTCAACCAAAAAATCACGATTTTCTCGTTGTTTTTTTTCTAAAACCCGCCATTTTGTTATTTATCAATAAAAATGTTTATTTCTAGTACGGGATAGAGCCACAAGCCTACGAAACAATAACCAAGTTAATTTGTATAATTCAGTTGACTCCAAGTGACGTTATCACCCGCGCTACCCACCTACCTCCACTTAAAGTAGTCTACTTTAGATTAAAAAAACAATTATAAAATGGCGTAAAATTAAGCAAAAAAAAATTTTTTGTCTTAGTTTACGATGTCAGTAAAAACATGTAACAAAATTGAAAACATCGTACATTATTTTGATATTAAAAAAAAATTCTGAAATAACGATTGAAAACGAGCCTGAACATAGGACTACGTCAATAAGTAAAAATTTTAATATTAAAAAAATATATTTATTTATGCCTTTAATATGACAATAATATATTGGTCTCATCGACTTATAACCTTTTGTAAAAATTTATTATGGAAAAATTCGACTTACTTTTGATTGGGACTGTAACGCATAAACCTCCTTAAATAATTCTCTATTAGCCTATCCCTCGTGTGACGAGTCGGCACTGAACAATCCGATATGCGACAACCATAATACAAGTACTTCAATAGACTGTTTTACTATATACATGTACACATAAGGTAACACACATCACAGGGGGATCGCACGTTGTATACATGTTTCAACTACAATAATACGGTAGTGTGTGACATCTGCAAACAATAATATAATCCGCTGATTATTTTAGCTTGATAGCCCGCAGCGCAACGTGACGTCTCAATCAAACTCTATTTTATAATTCATTTAGCCGCGATTCACAACGCCGTAATGTTGATGCTGTCCGTTTGACAAACGTAAACAATGATTATTGGAATCAGCGTTGCCAGTTTTTTTTTTGCCAAGTCAGGATTTTGAAACTCTTTGAGTGAAAACAGCGGGATTCTTTAGTCGAAAGCGGGACATAGTAAAAAACGTATATAATCAGAAGTTTTTAAATACCTATTTATCTTTTTATTTGAATTAAAATTACGTTTACGTGACAATAGATAGCAAAAATAGCCATAGAAAATGTATTTTAATAAAAATATAATATTTTAAATCAGATTTACCCTATCGTTAAATAGTTGAGTCTTATTCGTCTTCAGAATAAAAAAAAAAAAACAAATCAAAATAAAAAAAGTTTTATTCATTAGAAAAATATGGCGTTTCAAACAATAGTCTGTGGAGTGAGTGTTACAAATTGCAACTTACAATAAGAGAATAATTATTTATAAGAATTACTTATTCATGACATTTCTGTGAAGATTTAACTTCTTTTAAAGTTATCCCCGAAAAGCGGGACTGAGTCTGTTCCGCGCGGGACATTTAATTTTGATTTAAAAATCGGGGCGTCTCGCCGAAATCGGGACGTCTGGCAACGCTGATTGGAATTGACATTGTTGGTGCTACTCTTCATTAAAATTACTGTAAGAATTGCTGTAAAAATTCTTTTTCAGACCATCGCCAGCGTGGAAGGAGTATTTGGACTAAGCACTGCAGGTAGACATTTTCTTTAGAAATTAGAAATAATTTATTCCAATAATAGTTATACATTCAAGATCAAAATAAAATAAACTTTCTTTGGAACTAACCTACCCAACTTGGCATTTATATTATTACCATTCCTAGTTCCAACCCACAAGTGGGGAATGGTAGGTAGATACTAGTTTAGGTCAAAAATCACTTTTCAAAATTTTACAATATCTTTTCGTTTTGAGGTCCCCCGAATCCAAAAAACATAGTTTTGGAAAAACTCTATGCGTCTGTTTGTCTGTGAGCACGATACAGGTCAAACGGATGAACGTATTGAAACCAAATTTTGGGAGGATGTTTGGTATGCAAATATGAAGAGCCCTATTGTTTTTGGGGAAAATCGGCGCATGCGCAGAAGAGATATATGCTATAACGGTGTTTTTATACAATAATGATATACTTTTCATAACGGCTTATTACTCTATTTATTTTTTCAAGAAAGTTTCGTTAATTTTTTTTCTTAAATCTATAGTTTCGGAAATATTTTGAAAATAAAAAAAATTCAGCTGTTCTTTTGTTCTGTAGATCTGTCAGAAATAAACTAGTTAAGCATGCTTTGATTAATTTTTACATGGCTACATATTATGTAGGTAACCATGGCAACGAATAGCAAATATCATATTGAATACTAGATATCAAATGTCAATATTTTGAAGTTGGAATGGTCCCGTCGCGTCGCCTAATTGACTGGCAACGTGTATTTTTTTACATTTTCGAAATCTTCATTTTTTCTCTATAAACTTATATAAAATTGTTATGAGGTTACATGAGAAAATATTCGAGAAAAACGTATATCTGTTACCGGCCAAACCCGATTTCAGGACAAACTAGTTTGGCCTAGTATGAATAGTAGGCCAAACTAGTTTGTCTTGAAATCGGGTTTGGCCGGGACCAATCGATATCGGTCGACCCCTAATAATTAATCGTTACTAAGTAAATAATTACATCTTTGGATTTATAGATGACGTTGTCGAAACTTTTGCACAAAGTTATCTGGGAACGTTGGACGTTCCAATCGTAAACAACGTCCAGAGGGCATTATCCTGAACAGAGCACAACGATAGATACACAAAGCCATGCAGGACATCATATGTATTTATACGTACATATTTGATTGCAAACAGAAGGGACAATCAAAATAAAATGTGGAATAAAAAATAGCCATGCTGTGTCAATATTACCTATAATGTTTCATTTGTTATTTAATTTAGTTATTCATTTATTTTGTAACTACCGTTCATTTTTTTTACACATACATACAGGGAGTTTAATTTTACTTACTGTTTTTTCAATTGCGTTACATAATTTCGCGCATTAAAGATTTTTCAGTACTCATTTAATTCAAAATACACTTTTTCATAATTTTACAAAAACAAAAAATAGTTTCGAGGTCCCCCGAATTCAAAAACCATATTTTTGGAAAAAGTCTATGCGTCTGTTGGTCTGTTAACGCGTTATACAGGTCAAACGGATGAGCGGATTGAAACCAAATTTTGGGAGGATGTCTGATATGCAAATATAAAAAGCCCTATTGCTTTTTGGGAAAATTGGCACATGCGTAGAAGAGATACATGCTATAACGTTGTTTTTTATATAATAACGGTATATTGTTCGTAACGGTTTATTTATTTTTGCATGAACGTTTTATAAAATAACTTTTTTTCAACTTTATAGTTTCGGAAACATTTTGAAAGAAAAACAAAAAAACACAGCTGTTCTTTTGTTTTGTAAAATAGCTAACGCAAGTCTAGCGGCAAAACAAGCCTCGTGTGCAGCGGCCTTCAATTTAATCTCAAACCATATGGAGCGGTAGAGGGGATAATACCCCCCCCCCCCAGGATTCGGTACAGGACCGCAGGCACCCAGCAACAACAGACGAAAAAAGCCCTTCTTGTTGCGGAAATGAAAGGACCTTTTTTTTGCTCTCCAAATGTGCACGCGAAAAAATTTTTCAAGTTAAAATGCCCCAACTGTAGTATAACGATAATGTAGTTTGTAGGAAACCATTGTCAGGGGCATAAATCTCAATAACGCAATTGTTTGTACCGTTCTCATCTGGCAACAACGCAGATAGAGACACTCATTTGTTCCAAAGCTAACTTGCAGATGGAGGCTGGTGCACATGCTGTGCACTAACTAGTTGTAGGATCTACTTACAATCGCAGGATGTCCACTTTTTCTCCAGAACAAATTTCTTTGACTTTTCTCGGTTTTCTATGTGATTTATTGACGTATGCACGTCTGTGAAAAAACTACAAACTCGCAACTCAACAAAACTAAAATAGCAATAACCACTTGACAATAGCGTACTCGACTGTACTTTAAGGGGTTAGGTGGGTTTCAAAGGTTCAAAACAGGTACATTTTTACGATTTTTTTTTTATTTAACCAACAAAATATTTCATTCCATCAATTTACCATATAAAAGGTATATATTTCATAAGTAGTTTGTGAAATTTTCATTAAAAAATATTGAAAATTAAGGCGTGGGCACGTCGTTTCCTGTGACCCCTCAAAAAAAAGTTCTATCGGCGTGGTCAGGATAACTCATGACAGATTCATCGGAAATGCAAAAACCAAAAATTTTCTGTTAGTAGATGCTTAAAGCTTGTGCTTGGACGAAGGAAAATAATAAATAAATAAAATTGCATTTTTGGCGGCGTTGAGAACAAAAAAACCCTTTTTTTGAGTAAAATTTGCACCCTTCATGGCCTTGAAAAATCACTTAAAATAGAAAAAAAAATCCTTCGTTCAAGCACGAGATAATGTTATTTTGAAGAAGTGTGCAAAATTTCAAAGAGATCGGTTCATAATTTTTCGAGAAATCGTCACCACCGATTTCAAAAACGTAGTTTCGAGAAAAACGCGATTAAAGATTTACATTCAAATAACAAAGCCTGAAGGGTAGAATCATCCGAAGGCTATATCTCTTAGAATATTACTCAGATCGTTTTAAAACTTTAAGAGAATATTCTAAACATATTGAATTATAAGATAAGCAAAAAAAAAAATCGATTTTTTGAAATTTTGAAACCCACCTAACCTCTTAAAGCAGGAAAGCGACAAATGACAAAGGCAACGAGCGATCACGGCCAATCACCGACGAGCGCAAGTTCCGTGCAGGTAGCTGGGAGGTGGTGGGAGTATCAACGGCTCTAAAATGTGCCTTTGCGACGCTGTTTGTGACTAACTTCCGAACCTTTTAGATCCGTGGCGCGTATTATACACGAATTTTCTTCATTGTTACTTTCGGTGAACGCACTGTATAAATTCCAAAATTAAAACTGAGATATTATAATTAACAATGACAATATAATCAGATGGATTATATTATTCATTATTATAAAACTGAGATACATATATCTAAGTATTATTGTAATGTAAAGTTCGTTTGCCAAAGCACTGTTTATTTTGTTTCGAAAATCATCTTAACTTCACTAATGTTTTTGTGTCTCAGTTTAGTTAGGTTTATTCAGACTTTGGAAACGGACTTCAAGTATAGATACTTTATAATCTAGTTATCCAGTCGGGCAGTGTGTTTTTATTTGGGGCAAAGCGCCAACCAATCTGCTAATGGTCGGGCGGACGGCTGTCGGGGGTGGCGTACACATGTGTAGTCAGTGGCTTGCGTGTTGTGATCAGCGCTGGTGCAGAAAAAGTAAAATATACATTTGAGATTCATATATATTAATACGTTAAGGTTAAGATGACATAAATTATATATCATTTTACAGATATTTGCTTGCTCTACTGACATCGACAAATAAAAAATTTATTATTGCTTTTGTTTTTGTAAATTAATTACAATACAGCAACGCTGAACAACGTCTGCCATCTGACGGCTTAGCTCAAAGCTTTTGCTACTTGCGCCTCTATATGACAATTTTAGTAAAATATTTCTTCGACCTGTCATCTGAGCTATTGTAATACAACAAATAGTGTAAGTGCCTTATGGCAAATACACTAAAAAGAAGAACGTTATAAGCAGTGTCAGTGTGCAAAATTAGAAACGAATTGAATACCTGCAATCATATTCAAAAAATAATTTTGTAAAGTGATAATTATTATACTTATTTAGTGCGAATAATTCGCACAGGTCATACTAGTTTGACATATATTATAACAAAGAACATAAAATTTCTGTTAACGCTTGCCGTGACGCGGGTAACGGCTAGTCTTAAACATTATGATAGTTGTTACTCGTTTGTATGGTTACCTACATAATATGTTATCACGTCATGTAAAAAATAACCAAAGCATTCTTGTCAGCTAGGTAACTAATTTCTTTTTGACACATCTAGGTACCTACAAAAAAACTGATTTTTTTTTATTTTCAAAATATTTTCGAAACTATAAATTTTAGAATACAATTTTTTCATAAAACTTTGTAAAAATAAATAGAATAATAACCGTTATGAAAAGTATATCATTATTATATATAAAAACAACGTTATAGCATATATCTCTTCTGCTCATGCACCGATTTTCTCCAAAAACAATAAAGCTCATCATATTTGCATATGAAACATTCTAGCAAAATTTGGTTTCAATCTGCGAACTCGTATAGGGTTCACGAAAAAAAAACAGACGCACAAACTTTCCAAAAAATATGTTTTTTGTATTCTCAAAACGCCAATTTTGAAAAGTGAATTTTGACCTAAATTAGCACCATTCCCCACTTGTGGTAAAATTAGAAAAAACGCGGAAAGGATACTCGATTTATATCGTTAAAAATTCTTTTTCCGTGTGCGAATTCAAGATCCATTCCTGGCATCTTCTGCAGTCGTCTTCAGGCCAGTTAACCACACACATGAATGCAGTGGCGATAATTCACACATTTAGCAGAGATATGTGTTTACTGTTATAGTACCACAGTCCATAATTCAGAGGCGCTGCGGTCGTCGACAGGGCGAGGGCACTTACATAAGACTTGGCTAATGCATGTGTGTTGCGTGAACCGCTAATGGATAAATCACAAATTACTACTCCGGTATACCGGAGTTTTGACGACAACACTGCAATATTTTCTTATAAAAAAAGGCAAGAATTATGAGGCGATTTTTTTAATGTGTGTTTACATTTTTACGGCTCTCTATACCACGTTTTGTACAAAACACACGAAAATTTTGCGACGATTTCTTATTGACTCTAAAAAAAGTGTGTAGGTATGTATTGTTTACGTGTGGTTGAAGTAAAACATGCAAACAACACAAGGTTTACAGCTTTTTATTTCAACCGGCAGTTGAGAGGAAAGAGTGGGAGAATCCTTTCGCTAGGAGGATAAACTGACCTTGGATCAGACGAAAAATGAAATGCTTCCCCTTCTTCGACTTACAACTGTCTACTCTCTCAGCAGCATTTTCTCTAGTCGCGGTAAACAATTCTGCACAACCATTTCCTAATCCTGAAATAATAATATCGTCAACGAATGCTAGAACCTAAGAAGTTTCACTTCTAAAGCACGAAAGTCTCACGCATTTTTCTTTAATTAACGGGAGTCGGCTGTCAGCGAAAACACCACAGCCTCTAAGGCCTAGCACACATGAAGAGCGTTCAACGTGCGTTGGCCCAACGCGCGTTTACAATTTCTATACAATTGTATATAACTGTTTACATGATAACGCGCTTTGGTGGCGCGTTGAACGCGCGTTATCATGTAAACAGTTATATATACAATTGTATAGAAATTGTAAATGAGCGTTGGGCCAACGCGCGTTGAACGCTCTTCATGTGTGCTAGGCCTAAGGCTCACGCATACTTACATGGCAAAATAGCATAGTAGACCTACTATGATATTTGGCGATGCATCAAAAATATTTCAGACCCTGTATAATATAGTTGAAGTAAAAAGCAACGAGTAGGTAGGTAGGTACGTGCACATTTAAGAATTGTAAATATTAACTCAATTGCCAGAATAGAATTTGCGTTTCGTCTTCTCCATATTATTTTCAATGTGTACTTATTTGAAACAGCGGAAAAGTTATCAGGGAACAGTGCCGAGCGCATCACAGCTGCGCACCGCGATCTCCTCAAGCCCTGTGCACAGGGACGAACTATACCAGAAAAAAAATTAGTTGTCTGTAAAGTCGGTTTACGGACGATAGTTTTACGTGATAACGTATTCCGCTCGAATACCATATTTAATAATACATAACCTAAATTTTAGTAGCTGTCAAACTATATTTTTACCGACTAATAATTTGATTAACCAAAGCAAAATACATATTTTTAAGCAATTATAAAAGACATTTAAAAGAATGTATATATATTATATATTTGTTAACAAACCGTATAATTTATCTGGCCATCTGTCAGATGTAGCTTTCGCTGAAACAGCCGAAAAAAATGTTGAACGCACACTACTCTCTGACGTCACGCGAGAAGAGAGACTATCGCTTATATCGCGCTCTCGCTTGCGGAACGTTACTTTTTTTCGTGCGTGCAGCCGGTGTTTCATCAATTTATAAGACGTTATGACGTCAAAAAATCTTCACAAACAACTTCAAATTATGGCCATATTCACCGAACATAAGTAGTTATTTATTCGGTTCATTTGTTCTTCAGGTAGCTATTACTCCGAACAAATAGCGATAATTCAATTCACCAAACATATAATTATGTTGACTGCAGGTGCAAATCTATTCTGTCTTACTTCCAGGATATAAATATTTATTCGCCTAATAAAATAATAATGGCCGCCACATAGAGCATTATACCCAACCTATAAACGTGGAGTATTATATCTACAGTTGCTCTTGTAAATTTATTTATGTTGTAAAACATTAAAGTTAGTGGAAGTTTTGTGTGCAAATGGGTTAGGATAAAACATTATTATTTTGTGAAACTTTTTTTTGACGTTTACACTAACGCCATCGGTCGAATTTTTGGGTGAGCGTCAAAATATTCAACAAAAAGAGCAAGGAGTATAGTGCAGTGTACCTTTATTTTTTAACTAACTTTTCTAGCTGATATTTTGCTTGGTGAATTGAAAGTAAATTTTATTCTACCGAAAAATTTGTTCCAAGATTAGTAACTTCTATCTTTAATAGTGTTCGATCAATATTATCGGTCTTCAGAACCGTATTGGAATTTCATTTGAATCCGAATCGTAACTGAAATTCCACAATTTGCCGTGACTGAAATTCAACTATTTACTTTATTCAGTATCGTGGCTGAAATTTCATATTTTATAAACAAAATGCGGTGTCTGTACTTCTCAATTTTTCTAGGCGCAAAGCCGGAAGACGTTTCGAGATTTCGTAGTTTCGGACCTGATTTTCATGGCCATATCTCTCTCAATATTTCATCCTGAACACACAATAACCACAATACGGCCTCACTGTGCAAAAGTATATAGCGCATCGCAAAGTACCCAGCTCTTATATCCACAGTTCCTGTACTTGTGCATGATAAAAGGTATATTTATACAGTAACTGTCTGTGACTTCGCTCGCGTGTACGCCGTTTTGCCTGCAGATTAGTGATGTGCCGGATCGTTAAAAATATATATCCGCGGATACGGATCTGAATACGGATATTTGGTTCTTATATCCACAGTTCCTGTACTTGTGCATGATAAAAGGTATATTTATACAGTAACTGTCTGTGACTTCGCTCGCGTGTACGCCGTTTTGCCTGCAGATTAGTGATGTGCCGGATCGTTAAAAATATATATCCGCGGATACGGATCTGAATACGGATATTTGGTTTCAAGATCCGCGGCGGTGAATATTGCACATCGACCTTTGGAAAGAAACTATCTGTTATGGGAAAAAGTTATTGACCTCTTTAAGAGTTAACTCTCATAACAGATTGTCTCTTTCCAAAGATCGATGTGCAATATCTCATTATAAAGATAGTTTTTTAGTACCTTTGAGTTATGTACTATTGGTATGCTACTCACTACGATAAATGTTTGCAATATAAAGGTGCCAAATACGATTTTAAAAAATAAAAAATAATCTGAATGGAATTTAACAGTTTTTCATTATTACCTAATCACCTATATACAATAAAATTCCATCTATGAATTGAAAATTAATAAGGTAAAAAATCCAAAAACTAACGGATACGGATCTTTCTTCTCCCTCGGATATTCCCGGATACGGATATCCAGCACATCACTACTGCAGATATGCTCGCGCTAATGTCTATTTTGTCGGGAAACATATCTCAACCCGTGTTTATTCGGGTAAAAACTAAACAGTGTATACGGTCCGGCTTCGCTCGAATTTGTAGATTGCCACCGTTTTTTCGCCGACTTACGTTGCAAAATTGATATCCACGAAAAGCGCATAACATTAAAATCGGTATAGTAAGCTATCCTTAAAAGACAGACATATGCCGTCGCGAACTTTTCTGTAGACCTATAAAAAAGGAACAATTCCACCATACATTGTTTTGTTATATATCAACGGGATTAGACAGCGTTTTCGACGAAAGCTCCCAGTCGGCTTGATTTTTCTCGACATCTTCAACAATCATATTTCAACCAATTCAACATTAATGAATTATATACAAAAACATTCCTCGTTTATCGCTCTTTCTATTAGTGAAATCCGTATGAAAATCCGTTCGGTAGTTTTTGAGTTTATCGCGTTCACAGACGTGGCGGGGGGGACTTTGTTTAAAGATAATTATGTATAGTGATTAATCATTATTGAATCGGGACGTGTTCGTCTCACTATGACGTATACAGACCTTAATATCGATGATGCTGCAGTAACCGGTCTCTCCCCTACCTAAATGTATCGTACAGATATCGTATTGCCACCGCCCCGACGCTACGCAAACAGTACCGGAGCCCTGTTTGCACACAGGCAACGCCGGCTGACAGAACTTGTGCAGGCCCGTACTAATATATGACGGCATTCGTCCGTAATTGACGAGTTTATGAAACGGAATTTGCACTTGACGACATTTATTGCAATCACGTCGGCGTTTGTCGGCTACTCGGTTGGAGCGACCGTCGTGATTGCGGTGACACGGAACAACATACGTTACTTTGGAACGTATAGTTACCTCTTGTCAGATCACAGTGATCATTTTAGACGACTGATCACGCCGAATGCCGCCCGACCGAGCAAACACTCGGTCGGACGTTACGTCGGCTACTCGGTTGGAGCGACCGTCGTGATTGCGAGGACATAGAACAACAAACGTTACTTTGGAGCGTAGTTACCTCTTGTCAGATCACAGTGATCATTTTAGACGGCTGGTCACAGTGATTTCTTCATCGTGAAGTTATTTATTCCCCAACTCTATATAGGCACTAAGTAGCAAATCATATTATCATATATATTAATACGCTAAGGTTAAGATGTTTGCCTCCCTTTTTAGAAAAAAACCACACAATTTCTCCACATAAATTATATATCATTTTACAGATAATTGCTTGCTCTACTGACATCGACAACTAAAAAATTTATTATTGCTTTTGTTTTTGTAAATTAATTATTTATTAGCAACGCTGAACAACGTCTGCCATCTGACGGCTAAACAGCGAGCAACGCTGAACAACGTCACAGCAATGCTGCATGATGCCATCTGACGGCTCAGCTCAACGCTTTTGCTACTTGCGCCTCTATATGACAATTTTAGTAAAATATTTCTTCGATCTGTCATCTGAGCTTCATATTGTAATACAACAAAAAGAAGAACGTTATAAGCAGTGTGCAAAATTAAAACCGAATTGAATACCTGCAATCATATTTAAAAAATAATTTTGTAAAGCGATAATTATTATACTTATTTAGTGCGAATAATTCGCACAGGTCACACTAGTCACAGTCTAACAGCATGAGAATTTGCCGGTTCGATGGTGCTACGCGTTTTACACGGTTTCAACATTGGACGTATTTTCAAGAAATAACACCCTGGCATCCAAGTGTGATTATGGGGTTGAGTGCCAGAACGAACGAGCGGTGGACATGACAAGAAGACAAGGGCATTCTCTAGTCATCGGAGAGCCAACAAGACATCTTGTACGGTGTGTGTACACAGTGCATAGACACCGCTCCGGCTTCACGACTGCTGCACACAGCGCCCGCCGCCACATTCAAAATATTTACTTGTTGTAAGGACGCGGTGTTGATTCAACTGAATTAACCCATCCTGATGGTACATGAATAGTCATCGATTGATTTATTAACGTCAGATTTCTTTATACACCGATAGATATCTTACAGACCAAAAATATCTGGCAAATAACTCTCAAATGATTTTCTTGTTTGCTATTGCCGGGTTAAAAGTATAGAGAGTGGGGATAACTGAATCGATCAAGTGCGAGCTGTGGACCAAATGAGCAATAAATCATGCAACCGTTATGGAGAATTATTTTACGTGGCCGTCAGATGTTTTATATCGTTTATTAAGAAGCTTCGCAGTTTAAAATAATAAGTTTTATACATATACATAGGAATAAAATCGCAATCGAACTATCGGGGTGCAAACATATACTTCTGTCTTTTTTTACGCCGTAAGCACTGGCGTATCCAGAAGGGAAAAACAAGCACGGGGGACCCGGCTTAAGAAATTTCTAATTTGCCCCCTCCTGGGCCAAAAGCTGGGTACGTCATAGACAAAGACAAAGTTTTTGGATCAGAGTTACTTTATTCAGATTGAATGCAAATACATCAACCAATCCTATCACTGGAGAAATCAGGGAATTACATCTAAGAAAGAAACGCAGATACATTTTCGATAAGCTTTGTTGCGTACACTCACCGCACATTGAGTAGATAGGCAATGATTCATATAGGTTATTATTAAATATCATATATATTAATACGCTAAGGTTTAAGATGTTTGCCTCCCTTTTTAGAAAAAACTACACAATTTTTCCACATAAATTACCTATATATCATTTTACAGATAATTGCTTGCTTTACTGACATCGACAACTAAAAAATTTGTTATTGCTTTTGTTTTTGTAAATTAATTAAAATACAGCAACGCTGAACAAAGTCTGCCATCTGACGGCTATAATTTTGAAACAACGTCAACACTTCGACCTTCATATTGTAAATACTGCATACTGCCATCTGACGGGCAACGCTGAACAACGTCACAGCAATGCTGCATGATGCCATATGACGGCTTAGCTCAACGTTTTTGCTACTTGCGCCTCTAAATGACAATTTTAGTAAAATATTTCTTCGATCTGTCATCTGAGCTTCATATTGTAATACAACAAAAAGAAGAACGTTATAAGCAGTGTGCAAAATTAGAAACGAATTGAATACTTGCAATCATATTTAAAAAATAATTTTGTAAAGTGATAATTATTATACTTATTTAGTGCGAATAATTCGCACAGGTCACGCTAGTATATAATATTGGCATATATATTATGTACTTGAAAAAGTCCAAATCTATAGACAAAACGTACACTATAATAAATCTAATATATTTTTGTCCACAAACCTGCGATTTTTCTTATTAATAATGGCATACTTTTCATAACGGTTTATGATTGTATTTATTCTTACAAGAAAGTGTTGTTAAACAATTTTTTTTAAACTTTATAGTTTTCTGAAAATAAAAAGAATTCAGCTCTGCTCTTTAGTTCAGTCAAAAAGAAATTAGTTAGGTAGCTGACAAGCATGTTCTTTGGTTATTGGTTAATTTTTACACAACGCGCTAATATATTAAGTATGATTCATACTTAATGAACTGTATGAACGATACAAACCAATATCAGTTATATTTAATACTAGTCGTTACCCGCGTCTCCGCACGCGTTAACAGACATTTTACTTTCTTTATTATAATATATCAAACGCCAATATTTTTGAAGTTTGAATGATCCCGTCGCTCAATCGGCTGGAATTGTTTCTACGAGTATATTATTATTAACTCAAAGAGTCTGTCCCCACAGAAAAAAAATCAGTGATTGCATGTCCTCAAATACCCGGCGCCTCGGGTCCTACTTGTGTGTCGCCATCTGTACACACGTGTAATTGCGGTATTCTGTTTAACAAACGACAAACGTTTGTACATGTCGGCCAAGCAGACCCGGTAGCTTGTTTTAATGTAGCCATCAATGTTTGATTGTTGATCCTCTCTTCTCTATACAGTTGTACCAACTGTATACTGCTACATGTTTAAAATATCCAAACGACGAATTATTCACAGTGTCGTACAAAGAATTTAATGGCGCGCGTCGGCAACTGTATAAATTATTTAAAATTAATTCATTCACTCATAATTTAGGTATAATTACACTAAATACTAACGATTTTTTTGTCGAAATTAAGATCAAGATCGCCGAGTTCGCGAGGCAGACAATCTAATGAGGAGCCTTATTTACAGGAATCCAAATATATTTTGGCTTATCATTTTTACACCGAGAGATGGAGTTACTGTGTTCATTTTTATAATACACGCCACGAATCTAAAAGGCTCGGAAGTTAGACGCGAATGCGGGCTTTCGCTTGTATACAGTCTGTTGAAAAACTACAAACTCGCAACTCAACAAAACTAAAATAACAATATCAACTTGACAATAGCGTACACTCGACTGTACTTTAAAGCAGGAATGCGACAAGTGAAAAAGGCAACGAACGATCACGGCCAATCACCGACGAGCGCACGTTCCGTGCAGATAGCTGGGAGGTGGTGGGAGTCTTGACGGCTCTAAAATGTACCTTTGCGACGTTGTTTGTGACTAACTTCCGAACCTTTTAGATCCATGGCGCATATTATACATATAGGTATTATCTTCATAGTACTAAATAAATGATTTTTTTCTGTTTTATCAAAACTGCAGGCAACTATTATTAAAAAAATAAATGTACAAATATTACCTATATATATTAATAACTACCAATAAAATGAAAGATATTTTCAAAAAATAAATAAATAAATAAAAATCCGTACAATTAGACGACAGGACCATTCCAAATTCAAAAATATTGAAATTTGGCATAAAAATAAAATAACATTTCTGTTATAGATACCGTGTGGTGACGCGGGTGACAGCTAGTAAAAACTATGATATTTTTAATTCGTTTGCATAGTTACATAATGTTTTCACATGTAAAAATTAACCGAAGCATGTTTAACTAATTTCTTTTTGACAGATCTTCCAGAACAAAAAAAAAAACAGATGACTTTTATTTTCAAAATATCTTCTAAATTTTAGAAAAAAAATTATACAAAACTGTCTCGAAAAAATAAATAGAATAATAAATTATTTAGTAAAATTTACAGTGTATAGATAAACTTGAAGTTCGTGAGTACGACAAAAATAACTGGACATCAGATAATTAGGTTTCTGAATAACAAATCTAGTATTTATCAAAACACTGGATTCGACGTATCTTAATACGAAATCTGGCGTGGACGCCACTGTGGATCAATTGTTCCGCGATGTTGAGTGTAGCGTTCAAACACTCTTACCTACTTTTGTGATTTTTGTTGAGAAAATGACGAAATTAACATAATGCACACATAGACTGTGTACGTACCAATGGGACACGTTGCTGCGACATGGTTACCAGACAAGTACAGTGCACATATAGACATTAGGTACACTTGTGCATTACGGAGTAAACAAAGTAGCACAGTAGTGACTGTGACCGACTATTATCGGTTTCCAAGAAATTTATTACATAACCTTTTGTGTAATACAGTAATTGGTTAATTGTATAATTTACCGCTGTCTAACATACGACGACAAAACTAAGAAAAGCTTTTGTTGTTAATTACAACTAATAATATTTTGTTCGATAAATAATGATCAATTTCACTACAAACATAAAAGAGCGCACGATTAATTCTAATACTATGTGGATGGATCGAAATATCGAGTCAAGTGTTGGCGGTCATTTCAATGGACATACTATTATAACGCGTGTAATCTAAGTCAGCGTAATTAAGGAAGTACCCTCGATAAATGAATTAACAAACAGAAAATTACGAAAATTTGCAAATATGTCAAAATCTTTTCAAAAATGACTCAGTTAATTTTTTGTGATTTTTGGTTGACTTTGAAAAAAGATATTGATAATTTTATTTCGCTGCACTTAACATGGAGTCTTATGGGAATATGTGATTTTGACGCACTCCATCATTTATTACGTTGGAATTGACAAACAGATTTTGATAAAATTTTCAGGAAATATAAACGAATATTCTATGAACATTTTTCTTTTTACAAAATGTATAAAGCTTGCTTATGTTAATAGAAATAACTAAAACAAAGCCGAGCTTTTTAGCAATTCATAAACATGGCAACACCGCAATATTATAG
Source organism: Xanthostigma xanthostigma (assembly GCA_963575645.1). NCBI lineage: Eukaryota > Metazoa > Arthropoda > Insecta > Raphidioptera > Raphidiidae > Xanthostigma > Xanthostigma xanthostigma. The sequence goes on from OY754464.1 coordinate 3,784,136, forward strand.
TTTGTGGCGCGTCATTCAAAGGTAAGTTACGAAACTGCAGCAGTTTTGATATCGTAAAAACATACGTAAATTGAGTAAATGCTAAAAGCATAGTATTCCAAAAAAATGATAGTATATTATTATTTCCGAAATGACAGGAAAAAAGAAAAGCATTTTCATAAATTAATGCGAATTTGACACCGCGTGCTGACTTATGCTGCGTACATAAGCACTTGTAACTATGGCAAGGCATGCGGTGTTGCCAAATTATATACTACGTTACTCAAGTAGAAGACTGAAATTCTTTGACTTACTGCGTACCGAGGGTACTTTCTTAAATACCAAACAAAGAAATACTATGTGGATGGTCGAAATATCGAGTCAAGTGTTGGCCTGTAGTCATTAATTCACGCGAAGTGTGCATTCTGATTGTATATTACTTAGTATAACCAACGTATTTTCATGATGTAATTTACTTTTCTCGTAGACCATACTTTTCCTATCACACATTTAAAAAATCACACATTTTTTATACTTTTATAAAAAATATGTTAGTGCAACTACCGTAAAAAATAAACATTTTAGAACTGTTGTCCCTTTCCATGGACATAGGATTTTTCAAAATTCTGTAACTATGTTGAATTTAGTTTTTCACTCAATATACCTTAATTACACCCCAAAAAGGCTCAGCACCATAAAAAATATTTTTTGTTTCGAAAGAATAAAACTCGGGTCCGAAAGGGTTAAGTGTCAATGAAATGTGCCTCCTAGCACGAGTTAGGAATGAGGGGCGGGGGTGTAATTAAATTATGAATCACATCCACGTCTATGATGTTACAATTATTAACTTTTATCAAACACTGTTGACAACAAACTATAATCTATACACTGTAACACTAGTCACTACTGCTATAAGCCGTGAGTCGTGTATGTACGATATACGTAAAGCCGTCAATGGGATAGTCAGTGACTTCCAGATGCCTATTTGTACTAATGTGCTGACGGTAAATGCAGCTCAAAAGCGATCTAAATAAAACGCTATAGCTTGTGGGTCAGGATTTTCACGGTGTACATCAGGGGTATCTGATGATGACGTTTCGTGTGCTGCTTCGGAGCGCAGAACAGTGCCTGAACGTAAGAAAGTCTGCCGCACATAAAAACCGACTAGTCTTGTAGTTCTGGTGGTAAACTTTAGCGGTGATTGTTTTACTGTTACACCATTTCCTTACATTAAAGATTGGTTAAATATGAAAAACATAATTCGTTCTAAAATTATGAAGTAGGTATACCTATGATTTTGGTTGTTCTGGAGCTCTGCAGCGGTCATAGAGGAACCGGCACTGGGAAAAACCTAAAATATTTTCATGATTGACAATTATTGTGAGTTTAGATAAAAAAAAAACTTCAAAATTGAAATTAAATTAAAAAAGTTACAACAGTTTCAAAATTTGCAATATATTAAGCTATGTTGACAGCGCTGAGCAATCAAACAACGTTCTACTATATAAAGTCTTAATCCGACAGTTCAACAAGTTTTAATAGGAAATCTTAACTGCATCAAGGAGGCACTGAAACAAACATACGCCGGGGATCAGCGCTCTAATTGAAATTTATAGTAGAATACACCTGCCATAAATATTGTCAGTTCGTGTCTCGGTGTGGACAAACTCTTTATGCCATAAATGAAAATTCCAGCCAATTGGGCGACTGGACCATTCCAACTTCAAAAATGTTGACATTTGATTATAAGAAAATAAAATTTCTGATATCGTGTGAGGTGACGCGGGTAATGGCTAGTATTCAATATGATATTAACTTTTCGTTGCCATGGTTACCTACATAATATGTTCCACGTCACGTAAAAATTAATCAAAGCATGCTTAATTAGTTTATTTCTGACAGATCGATAAAACAAAATAGCGGCTGACTTTTTTTTTTTATTTTCAAAATATTTCCGAAACTATAAAGTTAAGAAAAAAAAAATTTTTAACGAAACTTTCCTGAAAAAATAAATAGAATAATAAACCGTTACGGAAAGTATACCGTTATTATATAAAAAACATCGTTAACGCATATATCTCTTCTGCGCATGCGCAAATTTTCCCCAAAAACAATCGGCCTCTTCATATTTGCATACCAAACATCCTCCCAAAATTTGGTTTCAATCCGCTCATCCGTTTGACCTGTATCGTGTTCACAGACTGACAGACGCGCAGAGTTTTTTCAAAAATATGTTTTTTGGATTCAGGGGACCTCAAAACGGAGAGAAACCGTCTCCCGCATACGCAGTAGCTAAAACTAAGCCGTATCGGTTTTGAAAGACGTTTTAGCTACCTGCGCATGACGGTGACGGTTTCGTTTGCGTTTGGTGGCTGCTTGGTATATACCTAATAGTGAACAGACCTTAAACGTTGTAGTGTCTACCTTTGGGCCTCTTTTTTTTAATTCTAACTCTAAACACGGCTTAATAAGACGACGACGCCAACACAACTTGTAATTTGAGATGCTTTGTAAGCAGTAGCGTAGGAAGATGTTTACAGTGGGTTGTTCGGCCCCTCTGCAGTCTTTTGCCACGATCGCGACGCATATACATACAATATATACTGCATGAAAAGAGATGATAATAACAACCCTGTATTACGCTAAACACACAAAACTTGTCTTGTATAAATGTTCCCTTCATATCGCGGTAAAGCACGATTTAGGTAGAGCTATAGTGCGCGCCACGGATCTAAAAGGTTCTGAAGTTAGTCACAAACAGCGTCGCAAAGGCACGGAACGTGAGCTCGTCAGTGATTGGCCGTGATCGCTCGTTGCCTTTATCGCTTTCTTGCTTTAAAGTACAGTCGAGTACGCTATTGTCAAGTTGTTATTGCTATGTTAGTTTTGTTGAGTTGCGAGTTTGTAGTTTTTCAACAGACTGTACAAGCGCAAGCCCGCATTGGCATCTAACTTCCGAGCCTTTTAGATTCGTGGCGCGTACTATACATCTGTTTGAAATACTGTCAACAAATTGTGGCGCTGAAAGTGCGGTAACCTGTAAATCGAATGCCCTCACAAGTACGTGTGTACGTACGTACGTGCGTGGTTATTTCTTTTTAAGACGAAATCTCGACAATACAAAAAATAAAATAAACTACGTTGGCGTGCCAATCGACGCGTATTAACGTAAATATGGTCTGAAAGAAAAACAGTTCAAAATCGGTCCAGCCATTCGTTTTTAACCAATTAGGTTCCAAGAAAGTAGATTTTACACAATATCTCACAAATAAAAAAATAATATCGGCTTCGTTAAGGTGTCAATAAAGCGTGTTAACGTCATTTTGATTAGAAATATATTTTATCAAAATCGGCCCAGCCGTTTTCTTGTTAAAACAAAAAGACTGAAAAAAAGTGAATTTTCGCGAATAAAAAACGATATCGAGTTCCAAGCGAGATTGGAACGGATCTAGAACGCGCCACAAAACAGTGCAAAGTCGACGCATGCGCGCAAAACCGATAAAAAAACAGTCTCGTTTTGGCTATTGCGCATGACTGCGACGATAATATTACCGTTCGCAGAGAGGTTAGAACATAGCTATTAAAACGGGAGTGCAAGCGAGACGAATCTGGTTGTAAGCTAAATATCAGCCTATATACAGCTGATTCCGGAAGAAATGCAACGTGCTGGGCCCTTTTAGTCGTAACCTAGGAGTTACACGCTCCCCGTTGGGAAGACAAAGAATTTTGTGAGACAACAATCGGCTCGTCATTCTAACAATGACACACGAATTGTTGTGGAACAACAATCGGCTTGATTGTTCAAACAATAACAATATGCGTAGGTAAAAAGGCTTTGTTGCCAAATTCCAGACAACAATGAATGCAAGAAAAAGAAAGAACTATCAAGCGCATATATATAACACGGGATAGCTCAGTAGGCAGTCAGTGATACATTGTGCTTCATCGAGTTCACAATCGACAAATAGTTGTGACATAAATTGACAGTCAGTACCGTGAACAGTACTGAGGTAACTGCTGAGATAAGTAGATAAATGAACTGTATATAGTTAATAAATAAGTATGCTAAATAAACTTTGGTGTGTTTCTGTGTTGTAAATATTTCGTGTACATAAATAGCGACTTTGTATTCTTTATTACCTATTCTTTTATTTTATTAGTTAGAATCTGTTGTTTTGTTTCTGTTACGTTATAGAGAAGCGCTTTTAGTTTGTTAATTTGTTTTCTTAACGTTTCACTAGTGTAAAAAAATATTTTCCACCACGAACTAGAACAGTTTTGTTACAATATTTTGAATCCGGCTTTAGACCACTGACGATTCCTTATTTATGTAGGAGTTTTGTATATCCTATAGGCGCTGCCGCATCTTAACTCAGTATATAATGTTTACTTAACTAAAATTTAATTTTGTACACGAAAATTGTAAACGATATGCCTATATTTGTAATGTCTTCTGTATTGTCCCTATACGCTTAGTCGGTGCGCGTTGAAATAATGAATTAAGAACACCAATTTTAAAAGGTCTGAGGACATATCCACTGCGAAGTCGTTCTTTCTATAGGTACCGAACCTGGCTCCGTTCGTCACATTTATGTTTATGATGAAATATCAATACCTTTTATAGTTACACTAGCGGTCCCGTCCGGATTCACCCGGGTGTAAAAGAACGAATGGGGAAGGGAGGAACATGAGTACACACATTCATCTTAGTTTAACGAGATGAATGTTGTGTCCAAATTTCATGACGATCGGAGTTACCGTTCAAAAGCTTTTGTCGATAAAAAGCAGTATTTATACTTTTTTAAACTAATATTTTTTTTTAATTAATTAAATAAAATTAAAATTAATTTAATTGTAAGCCTTAGAAGAAAGCAATGTAGAAAACAAAAAAAAAATGAAAATATATTCGCCCAACGTAGGGCTCGAATCCACGACCCTGGTATTGACAGTCGTGTGCTCTACCGATTGAGCTAGCCGGCGTTGTATTCTGACAACGCTAATATGAGTATATTTAGTTAGTGCATTTCACCTGAATAGAAACTTATTTTTGAGATACATTTTGCAACATTTTTCATTAATGCTCCGCTCCTAATGGTCGTAGCCTGATTTTATATAGCATATAGCCTTCCTCGATAAATGAGCTATCCAACAAATTTTTTTTTTCAATTTGAACCAGTAGTTCCCGAGATTAGCGCGTTCAAACAAACAAACAAACTCTTCAGCTTTATATATTAGTATAGATTTTATATATTTTACGTTTGAAATCACAAGAGCACTAACCTGACGAGTTCCTGGAGTCGAGCAGGCGGCGTGTCGTCGGGCGCTTTGTTCAACACCGTCGTCAGCAGCTGCATTGCCACGGTGGCGAGCGGTTCCGACGGCAGTCGATCTTCTGTCACCACGTCCTGGAAACAATTTAAGTAGAAAAGTTATATCTCGAACCCTGTTATTTTTTGCAGAGTCTTTTTATTTATTTAATGACAAAATACAGAGTGGGGACGACCGCAGTGAGCTGTGGACTAAACAAACAATAAATCATGCAACGGTTATAGAGTATGATTTCATGTGGCCGTCAGATGTCGATGTCGTCGCGCTTCATGCCGTATCGTTTATTGAGAAGCTTCGCGGTTTAAGACAATAACAACTAGGCAGTTCAATGATCAATCCCGTTCTATTGGCCGCTAGTAGCGCTAGTAGACTTCGCCTAATTCAGCGTATTTTTTTTCTGTAAGCATTTTCAACTTCAAAGTATATTAAAAAAATTTATTTTTGCAATTTTTTCAAGACACCCCTTTAAAAAAGGCGATATTTGACGAAAACCGAAATTTTTCGGAACGTTGACAAAAACATCGTGCTTATAGAAAAAAATAGCCGTATAGTTTCCAAACTAAACGAGATACAAACGTTTGCTTACGCTCATTGAATTCAGCGTATTTTTTTCTGTAAGCATTCTCAATTTCAAAAGTAATATTAAAAAATTCGATTTTTGCAATTTTTTCAAAGCATACCCCTTTAAAAATGCAATCTTTGACGAAAACCGAAATCTTTCGGAACTTTGGAAAAATCATCCTCTCCCTTTACTATAGTAACGCCACTAACTTGGTGGCCCACGAGCTAGTACTAAAAAAAAAATAATTAACAAAATTTGACCCACTTCTCAAAAAAGTTCGCCATCACTGCCCTAAACCAGGGGTCGGCAACCATTTGAGACGGAAGAGCCAAAAGTTACATTTTACAAAATTTACCAGTTTTTAAAGAGCCACTAAACATTTTCTTTTCAGTATTATAGTATTTGCTTATATAGGTATAATATAATATATATCGGAGGTCGACACGTCGCGACGTAGGTGGTGCGGGTGAGACGCGAGTGGAAATAGCTGAGAGATAGACATGGTTCTCAATCATGGATCGATTGGACGATTATTAAGGGTTTATATTCATAAAATAATTATTTTTTGCGTATGGAACTGGAGAGCCGCAACTTTACATCAAAAGAGTCACATCCTCGTAATGTTTAAATGTTATCTGTTATACCAATGTAGTAAATTCTCTAAATTAAAATATCGACGTGAGATTTTCATTAACCCCCTTCCCTTGAAATGAGATTTGATGGGATTTTGTCGGAGCCTTCTCCACACCATTTTTAGCTCATGTAATTAATGGATTCCCTAACCAAAATATCTAGTGCCAATGTTCGAACTTCCCCCAAATACGTATCTGCGCCGGGCGCAATTTTCCCTTCGCACGGCCCTGTTGTACAGAGTATGTATTATAGTATCAGAATTTACTGTCCAGAAAAATCTTATCGGCGCTGATCGAAGAAAACAAAGTAATCAAAAGCATAAGGAATGGTCGACACGCAATGCAAATGCAACCAGTTTTATAACTTCACGCGTCAGTGAAACCTCCGCGACATTGTCCACCTTTCAATCGTACGGATAGAAGAAGATTTTCACGACGCAGACGTAATAAAATTTGAATACCGTCTCGATCTTATGAAATTGAATTCGTTCAGCCGGAAGATATGTTACGACCATTGCAAATGGACAGTGTATAGTTGATGTTGTCAAAGCACATCTATTCAAGTTTAAGGTAGTTCACTCGTGAAACGACTTTTCTTAGGAAAGGAAGGGACATGAGTACGCACATTCATCTCAGTTTACCGAGATGAATGTTGTGTCCAAACTGCATAATGATCGGAGTTACCGTTCAAAAGTTTTTGTCGTTAAAAAGCAGTATTTATATTTTTTTAAGTAATAAATTTTTTTTAATATAATAAATATTTAATTGAAAATACTGCAGGAAAATTATTATTATAGTTGTAACAATTTTCAAATGAGCTATTAATTAGATTTATTTAATTTTAATTAGTCGTAATAAAATTTAAAAAAATTGGAATGTAAGTCTTAGATGAAAGCAAAGTACAATATAAAAAAAAAGTAAAAATATATTCGCCGACGTGCGGGGCTTGAACCCAAGACCCTGGCATTAAGAGTCTTACGCTCTACCGACTGAGCTATCCGGGCTTATGAACGCGACGCGCTAATATTGCAATATTTAGTTAATGCATTTCACCTGATAATATCTGTCGGACGGACTACATCTTGCAACATTTTTCATTGATGTTCCGCTCTAATTGGTCGTAGCGTGATATTATATAGCCTATAGCCTTCCTCGATAAATGGGCTATCCAACAAAAAACATTTTTTTCAATTCGAACCAGTAGTTTCTGAGATTAGCGCGTTCAACCAAACAAACAAACAAACAAACTCTTCAGCTTTATATATTAGTATAGATAGATTTAATAAAACCGAAGTACAGTGTAAACTCTACATAGCGACAGTCAAGGGACTGTGCACTTTGTGGCGTTATTGAGAGTTGTTGTTAAACGGCTTCATTGAATGAATGAATAAATTAGGGGTTATGGCTTAATAGCCCGTTATGCACGTCATCCTAAAAGAATTTATGTGCTTCCCCTTGTCCTGGATCTAGTCTTCCAATAGTTTGGATCTCATCATGAACTCAAGAGGATTGGTGTCTAGATTCCTGAGGAATTGTTCCGCTCTCATCAATTTATCCAAAGATGATTGTTCTCCTTTAGGCTACGGCCTCGCATTCAAACAGTAAATGGTTGGCTCCCCTTGTCCTGGATCTAGTCTTCCAATAGTTTCGATCTCCTCTTGAACTCCAGAGGATTGGTGTCTAGATTCCTGAGGAATTGCTCCGCTCTCATCAATTTATCCAAAGATGGTTGTTCTCCTGTAGGCTAGGGCCTCGCATTCGAACAGTGGTTGGCTGTTTCGTCCTCCATTTCGCAAAATCTACTCTGTATCGATTCCTGACGTATCGACATCGTGTGTACATGTTTCCTCAGGGGTCAAGAGCCCAACCACTTTCCTGAGTCTATGTTCTACTGACTTTGATCTAGTCCTCTGAAAGTCTGTTTGAAGGGGCCACAAGCATCCTTTTCCCATGTATGTTTCCTGGATTCAAGCTTCAATCTGGAACTGTTCAGCGTCTATAATCTACAATCTATCCAACAACGAACCGAATAGTTTAAAACGTTTTTTTTATGCAGAGTGCTTTGATTTATTGCATTGTTTTATTGTATACGCGTACAAAAAAAAATCAACGATCACTATAAACAGACGCGCATCGTTTAAAGAAGTGTATTTTGGACCGCTATAAATAGATAGAGAAGTAAATGTAAGATGACATTGTTTTCTCTGTCTATCCCATGTAAGTACAAGGTGTATTTTGACAACATGTCGGTCCAGTTCACAGTACCATGTCTTTTAAAGCGTATAAGAGAAGCATTGCACGACATCGTGTATAATATAGCATCAACGCTTGTCCGTTATGAACCATTCATAACGAGTTAACGACACGTAAAGTTAACGCAATGCAACGGTAATGGTATCTACACCGCGACATAATTAAGTTCGTTCCAAGCAGCCGCGAACGGTAATAAAACCGTACGCAGTCTTGTCAGTGCGCAAGACTGTCTTGCGCAGTGTCGATTTGTGAGCTAGTGCGCAAATTAGTCTTGCGCAGTTACAAGACTGTGTACGGTTCTATTACCGTTCGCGGCTGCTTGGAACGAATTAATATGAACTTTTAAAAAATCGTTGTCGGTGATCTCACAGCATACTTATAATACGCGCCACGAATCTAAAAGGCTCGTAAGTTAGATGCGAATGCGGGCTTGCGCTTGCACAGTCCGTTGAAAAACTACAAACTCGCAACTCAACAAAACTAAAATAACAATAACAACTTGACACAATAGCGTACTCGACTGTACTTTAAATCAGGAAAGCGACAAAGGCAACGAGCGATCACGGCCAATCACCGACAAGCGCAGGTAGCTGTGTGGTGGTGGGAGTCTTAACGGCTCTAAAATGTACCTTTGCGACGCTGTTTGTGACTAACTTCCGAACTTTTTAGATCCGCGGCGCATACTATACATATGTGAACCGCGCTTCACACCGGAGCGGCGCATATAGCGAGGAGTTTGAACGTTGAATGACGGACGCTGCAGCGTTACAGCGGGACGGAGACGGAAGGGGAGAATGCATTAGCGCGAAGCTTTTAGCCGGGCCGCCGTTACACTCCGCGCGCGCGTGTGTGTGTGCGTGCGTGCGTGTATGTGTGTGTGTTATGGGCAGGTTGAATGCCGCCACCGTAAGATTGATGTGCGCCGTCTCCTGTACAACATGCGCCCTCTCTTTCTCACTATCTGCGTCGGTCCAGGACCGGATTTTGGGCCCGATAAATCGTTATATGACGAAACTTCGCGAGCAACTTCAAGCTGTCGAAACTGACTGCTTCTATAGCACGACGAACTAAAAATGTCCATAGAAAACATTCCACACGACCGCCCGAGCTTTCGGCAGCACGGTGAAATTTCGTCATTGCAACGCATATTCGCACCTTTAAAATTGCAATGACGTAAGTGCAAAGGAATGCAATATTGAGTTGAGTATTACAAATCATATATATTAATACGTCAAGGTTAAGATGTTTGCCTCCCTTTTTAGAAACAACCTTACAATTTCTCCACATAAATTATATATCATTTTACAGATAATTGCTTGCTCTACTGACATCGACAGCTAAAAAATTTATTATTGCTTTTGTTTTTGTAAATTAATTAATTAACAGCAACGCTGAACAACGTCTGCCATCTGACGGCTTTAATTTTGAAACAACGTCAACACTTCGATCTGTCATCTGACCTTCATATTGTAATACAACAGACACAATACTGCATACTGCCATCTGACGGCTTTAATTTTGAAACAGCGAGCAACGCTGAACAACGTCACAGCAATGCTGCATGATGCCATCTGACGGCTTAGCTCAACGCTTTTGCTACTTGCGCCTCTATATGACAATTTTAGTAAAATATTTCTTCGATCTGTCATCTGAGCTTCATATTGTAATACAACAAAAAAAAGAACGTTATAAGCAGTGTGCAAAATTAGAAACGAATTGAATACCTGCAATCATATTTAAAAAATAATTTTATAAAGTGATAATTATTATACTTATTTAGTGCGAATAATTCGCACAGGTCACTCTAGTACTTTATAAAGTGACAAACTATCGAAAGCAACATTCACTCTCATGATAATAACAGCTATTGTTGCTAGATGGCAATATAGTGTCGATGTGAAATTGAGCAGATCTTGAAGACAACAACGCTTGATTGGCTAGTTGCTCGCGGGGAGTGGAACGAGTTAGTTGCTCCATAGTGCTACAACGACGCAACGGTAATTACACCAATTTTTTTATGAAATTTAAAAAGAACATTGACTTTGTTAGTTGTGTCAATATTTTTATGAAATTTAAAAAGAACATTGACTTAATTGTTAGTTGTGTCATATATAATATTACAAGTTTACTTCAAACATTTGTAGAAACATTGACGTTTATTACACTTAAGTCTATGGCACGCCGTTTTACTATTTGATAAAAAAAAATTGGTTGTCTGTAAAGTCGGTTTACGGACGATAGTTTTACGTGATAACGTCATAAAGAAACATTGAAATGCGTACAAGCCGACGCTTGGGCCGATCGTGCCTCTCTATCGCTTATACCGCGCTCTCGCTTGCACGCTCAGGCTCAGGCGGAACGTGACACTTTTTCGTGCGTGCAGCCGGTGTTTCATCAATTTATAAGACGTTATCACGTCAAAATTTTTCCAAAAATTATAAAAATATATAACAATTTTAATTTCAGTAAAAAAAATTTTGAGTGAATTTTTTTATGTGGTGACATAATAAAAATACAATATTATTTTGTCATGACATAATTATAATTCGTCGTTTTTCCTATCTCTTCCTATGTATAAGCATTTAATTTTATGTCATGATATAATAATATTGTATTTTTATTATGTCATGACATAATAATATTGTATTTTTATTATGTCATGACATAATCATATTGTATTTTTATTATGTCACCACATAAAAAATTCACTAAAATTTTTTTTTCTGAAATTAAAATTGTTAAATATTTTTATAATTTTTGGAAAAATATTTTTAGTAAAACGGCGTGCCATATAAGTCGTTGTTCTTCTATTCCAGAAATCGATCGTTTAAAAACCGCATCAAAACATTTCGAATCAGACTCTGCATTGTATCAGTCGATTCTGTACAACATATTTTTTCTGTAAATGTACAGATTTCACTCAAAAGTGCTCCCGTATTTTATAATAATTCTCTTCTATCTATAATTATATTATTATTTATTGAAATGCTTCGTCATCTAAAATATAATTTAACTATTCATAATTTCATGCTAAAAACAAATAATACGGAGACTACAAATTAATATAATTAATTCAAACGTGGAACGCTACATTATTTTTTTTTTGTTAATTCAACTACCTGTAATAATTTAATTTAAGAATTTTTTATCGGCATTTAAAGATCGGTTCACTGCATAAATTAGCTGATGAACATTATATTTTGTCCTGAATTATTGTAAATTATTACGCAATACTTTTTAGGGTTCCGTACCAGAAGGATGCCCAACGGGACCCTATTACTATTGTCTCTGCCCTATTACTAAGCCTCCGCTGTCCGTCCGTCCGTCTGTCTGTCAGCGGGACCGTATCTCATGAACATAATAGGTAGAGAATTGAAATTTTCACAGAGTGTGTATTTCTATTACCGCTCTTTCGAGACATATCTTAAGGAGATTGGCCGTTTTACGAAGATAATGAAAAAAATCTGAAATAAAGTTTTTTTAAATTGACTTTTTATGACAAAATTTTCTGTAAAAAATCCAAAATCATTAGGAGATTTATAAAGTCAAAAGTTAAAAAAAAACTTTTACATGTAGTCTTATGGAAAAGATGTCAACCTAGCATGCAAATGGTACATTTTAATTTTTTGCAAATAACCAAATAATGTCAGCAGTTCCAAAAACTTATGTAAAGCATCGATGTATTAGTATTACGCATATTTTAATATTTTTTCCAATTTAATTAGGAGACTTTTAATCAATAAAAAAATATTAAACCTTAGCACTTTTCGATTATGGACTTTTATTCTTGACAATTTTAACAATTTTAACTGAATTTTCAACTTTTTAATGATTTAATTTTAATTTTTATTACTTCTAATTTCGTTTTTTATTTATTTACTGCAAAAAATATGTCAAATACAGATATTTACATAAATTTACTTTTTCTAACCTAACTTTGTACAAATTAAGTAAAATACTGAAATAATTAATAATATTAAAAAAATATATTGGTATATCATCGACTTATAACCTTTTGTAAAAATTTAATATGGAAAAGTTCCCATTTAAATTCGAGTTACTTTTGATTGGTACTGTAACGCATCAACCTCCTTAAACGAAAGAAGAGAAAATTTTATGTAAATTTCGTATAACAGAATTTGCCAAAACACGGAAGTGATCAAGGGCGTACATTTTTTTCTGGGGGGGGGGAAGGATTGTTACATAAACTGTCTCTCTCTTACGTTAGGTTTTAAAAATTACTTTTCCTTAGCTACGCAGCAAAATTAAATTTTTTTTGTTGAGTATGAGAGAATTTTTTTTATGGGAGATTTAAAAAAAAAATTTGTTTTCCCCTTCTTCTGCCGGTTCTAATTGACCCACCGCGTTCAGCTTCCGGTGCAAAGAAGGGGTCTTTAGTACCTTTGCAATAAAAAGAAAATTAAGCTCCTAGCTGCAATGGTTTTTGAAAAAATGGCATTCAATTTTTCAAAATTTCGCGCACTAAAATGACGATATCATACGAACGGGTTGTCTGATCAGACCCGCTCTGGAACGAGCTTACGCGGATTCTTTTCCTCTACAACTTTTGTTCGAACATTTTTTCCCTCCGATAATAATGGCCGAGTTATGGGGCAAAAACTGATTTTCCGGAACTTTAAAGCCCCCGCCGCCCCCCTCCCACATGCAGTCATAAACTATACCAAAATGTCGGGAGCTCGACTCTACAGTTTTTGTAGGAAACATTTTTCGATTCGATGCATACCGGTTTGAAATTTCCAATCCACTCCACTCCACTATCACCATTACCTCTTCCGGAATAAAAAAAAAAAAAAAAAAACAATAGACATCAATTTTGTTTAAAAACGACAAACAATACAGCTAGCGCTATCTGTTTACGCAATGCGAACGAACTTTGCTTCTACGCGTCAAAACATAAACAGCACACTGTTAATGTATGGTTTAAATCTACAATATTATATCTGTCGGCAAATTGCAACACTACTGTATCACAAATGTTTCCAGTGTTATCAACCTTAGATAAATAAATGAACGGGATATAGCATTGCGCACATTTTCTGCTGCCCACAACTAATCACATTCTAAACGAACTCGGCGAAAACAAATCTATATCAATGTTGCCAAACTGCAATTGATCATTGAATGATTGTAAAGTATAGATGAACAGAAATGACACATTCAAGCCAGTTGTATAGTGCGCTCGGTTAAAGAAGACCGGTGGGGAAAGGGCGAGAAGTCGCTGATGTCAGTGGTGTTGTGCTATTTTTTTTTTTTACCGGAACGCGTATACAGTAGAGACGCGTTAATCCGAACCTTCATAATCCGGATTCTTTGGTAATTCGGACAGTCGTTTGATAGTATTATGTACATTGTAGTCCAGATTTTTCCAGTTTCAGTAATCCGGATCATGATACTTAGTTATTGAGTAGCTGTACCGGCACTATTTGCGTCAACACTATTGGCCGGCGGTGTGTTACAAACAGTTACATACATATTTGTTGCCGGAGAAGTGAGAGAAGTTAGGTGGTTTTAGTATGTATGTAGTCGTTGTCAAACTCAGATAGAAATACATAGAGAACGCACTATGGCGCCGCGTAAACAATCACACGTTACTTTATCACTGCAAGTAAAAAACGAAATTCTTGACAAATTAAAAAAGGGGAGCCTCAAATCAACAGTTAGCCGCAAAATATGAGCATTTTAGTTTGCTTTCTTGATAATTAAAATTACATCCAGTAATCCGGACATTTTGATAATCCGGATCAGCTGTGTTTTAATTAGTCCGGATTATCGCGTCTCTACTGTATATAATTATATAGACAGGGCCGATCCTGGGTAGGCGGCCGCTCTGTGCGGTCTCATGTCCCAAATTTGACGACGGGGGGGGGGATTTCCCCCAATTTTCGCCCGTCGCCAGAATCGGCCCTGTATATAGCATAAAAAAAGGTTGTAACGGGGGTTTAAAATTTGCATGGAGAAATCATATAAGATACATAATATATCAATTCGAAAATGCGCAGTACTACTCCTTATCAACAAATAAAGAAGCACGTGTTTCGTGCTTTCTCAAAAACAACCCCTTCAGCCTTCAGTGGGTGAAAAGAGGTAAAAAACTGTAACTGAAATACATTAACATTATTTTTTTCATTGTTTGGAATTTTTCTATTTGTTGGCACATTGTTACAAATTTTTTCAATTGTTATGTCGATTTGAGAAAAAAAAAACAAATTACGTTAATAAAATCCTAAAGTAAGATTTACATTATTTTTTTCAAAATAATCAGACGCGCTAAACCCTTGTTTATAATAATACATATAAAAATTCGTCAAAAATTAGAAAAAAAAATCAGCAATTCTTTTTAATTTTTTTTTCAATACGTCAGCCAATTCTCGTTATCAGAAATTATCTTTAGTTCCGGAACGCGTTCCTGTCCAAAAAGGAAGTACCGGAACGACGTTCCGGAGCGTTCCGGCTCGACAACACCACTGGCTGATGTGTACCATTGTGTCCCTTATTGATTAGAAGCGGTTCCAGGATCATTACCTTTTTACTAATATAAAACGCATGTGCGCTCTTCTGCAATAAGGTTAGGATTGCATTCCATAGACCAGTCTTCTTTTAAAATTTGTACAGTAATTGATGCTATCAATGATTTAGATAAAATAAAATTGCACTCGGCACTTTATTACTTTTCTTTTTCACTAAGCCGACATTTGGTAACGTTGTATCTGATCACTGCGATCTGTCAATCTGTAGCAGCCAAATTACCATTGATATTAATTGGTATTAATCGAAAGTGATATTTTTTCGATTTTGCTGTGAATAAATAAGTGTTTTTCGGTGCATTTCGAACTGTTCACGATTTTTAAGAATATTTAGAGATGGTCAAGCAGTGATGTACGTACGAAATCACGAAATAATTATCCCAACCGATAGATCAATTACAAAAAAAAAAAAAAAATGGTGGGCACACTAGAGTTCTTCAGAAGGAATCAAATCAAAAACAGTTTTTCAGTCATTTCAACCGTTTCTTTGTATACACAATTCACATACAGTATGTAAACGCGTAAGGTGCACATAGGGAAATTAGCATTGGGAAAAAATACTCGCATCAGAGTTAGCCATGACTGCATTAATTGTTATTTCTATTGAATTATCGTGGTAATCTTGAGGATTTCTATTTTATTTTGATTTATTTTTATTTTACTTGGATTTTTTAATAATAAAAAGCTCTTATAAATCATTATTTTAATTTTTTGTACAAAAATAAAACAAAAAAACAACACCATCTATTTGGAAACATTTCATTCAAAAATTGTCTGACTGGTATGACGTATGCGCGTTGGTAAATCAGTGACCCAATGTCTTTAGGCTCAACACGAATAGGCGGAGATATTTGATCTCACACGATTGTCCCATTAATAAAAAAAGTCTGATTATGTTGTAATCATTTGAATATTTTCTTCGGTATTATACGCATTCATTTTGCAAAAAAATATTATCTGTCAAATTGAAAAACAAGATTTCAAGGCTCACTCTGATCCAGTCATTTTTTCCCAATGTTAATTTCCCTAAGGGCACATAACGTGTTTACATACTGTATAATGGCCGCTATTAATGAAATCATAGAACTTACTTGTAATCTTTTGTTGAGTAGATCTAAAACAACGATAATTTTGTTAGATAGCACAACGTGGTAACAATTCCGTGCTCCGTAAAAATCGCTGTCGCATACCAGCTGCCATAAGTTGCACGCCGAAATCAAACTCCTGTTAAAAAATTCACCGTTAATAAACACAAAAACATATTTTATCGAGTGAAATAAAAACCGGACTTACTTGACCGGCGGTGTGGTGGCCGCGTCTAATCCGAGCCCCAACAGTTTGGACAAAGTGTTGAACCATCCAACGGTCTGCACCGCAACGAAATCGTCCGGGTTTCGACTCTTGGCCAGAGACCGATTTAGTTCTCCCAGCGTCCTGTCCAGTTGCGTGCACGATGACGTGCTCCAGCCTTGGCCTATTATGTTAATCACTTTCTGCGACGAACGAGACAAGGCTTTCTTGACGATTTCGTTAACGCAAGGCGCTTTGTAAGCGCTGTCATATTGCGCACCTAAATTTAAACACAACGGTTTAATAAATCCACTCTACATCGTATAAGTTAATGCTAGATGAATCGGGGGTCGGAGGACTGTCATTTTCTCGGCTGTTGAAATATGAACATCTTTTTCATTCTAATTACTAAAAAAAATTCCAGCCAATCGGGCGACGGAATCATTCCAACTTCAAAAATATTGACATTTGATGAATAAAGAAAATATAATTTCTGATATTTCGTGAGGTGACGCGGGTAATGGCTAGTATTCAATATGATATTTGTTATTCGTTGCCATGGTTACCTACATAATATGTTCCACGCGTCATGTAAAAATTAATCAAAGAATGCCTAACTAGTTTATTTCTGACAAATCTACAAAACAATAGAGCAGCTGATTTTTATAGATATACTAGCGGACCCGGCGAACTTCGTACCGCCTAACAGTATAATATATATATATATATATAGCGGCCCTGTACGTGCTTCGCTACGTATAAAGTGAAATAATAAAACAATTTAATTGGAACATCTATCTATCTATTTTATTTATTTTAAAATATACATGGACGTATATGTGTGTATGTCGAGCACTCCGGCTGCGCCGTCGTGCCCGGTGCAAAAGAACGAATGGGGAAGGAAGAAAAAAAATTTAGGGGAGGACTACCCCTAACATTTAGGGGGATGAAAAATAGATGTTGGCGAAGTGACACCTGTAGACATCTGGCGGGGATAACTAATTAAATGACGATTGATCAGTTTTCGACCAGAGAGGAAAAATGATTAAATTACTAAAATGGCTATTAAAAAATAAGGGTTGATCGTAGAAGGGTGAAAATTGAGGATTGTATGTATTTTTGTATGTTGTATCATAAAAAAATAGAAATTAAAAATTTTGTCTAAAAAATAAAAAAAAAAAATTTAGGGGTGGACTACCCCTAACATTTAGGGGGATGAAAAATAGATATTGGCCGATTCTCATAGATACCGGATAAGCACAAAAAATTTCATCAAAATCGGTCAAGCCGTTTCGGAGGAGTATGGCAACAAAAACTGTGACACGAGAATTTTATATATATAGATATATTTAATAGATTGCGGATACACTAGCGCCTCCTGTATCTTTTAGAAGCCATTTTGTACGTGGAAAACGCCGTACAAAGCGCGCGAGATTCAAAAATATTAATTATTTTATTGAGAAAAACAACAAAACTCACAGTAAACAGTGATATTTCGCTCCAAAACCTATTTTTATACTGAAACGTCTCAAAAATTACAAAATTGAGCATAAATATAATGTAAAAGCTTAGAACATTTTACATTGTGAATTTGGTATCCAGATTGACAAGCATTGATGCCAATTTGACAATGTAAAATGTTCTAAGCTTTTATATTATATTTATGCTCAGTTTTGTAATTTTTGAAACGTTTCAATATAAAAATAGGTTTTGGAGCGAAATATCACTGTTTACTGCAAGTTTTGTTGTTCTCAATAAAATCATATTATAAAATAATTAATATTTTTGAATCTCGCGCGCTTTTTACGGCGTTTTCTATGTACAAAATGGCTTCTAATTGGAACCATTCCGCACAATGCTCAAGGATGCTGCTTTTTCTTTATTTTCCAAATATTTCCGAAACTATAAAGTTTAGAAAAAAAAAAAAACTGTTTACAAAACTTTCTTGAAAAAATAAATAGAATAATAAGCCGATATGAAAAGTATACCATTATTATGTAAAAAACACCGCTACAGCATATATTTCTTCTACGCATGCGCCGATTTTCCCCAAAAACAATAGGGCACTTCATATTTGCATATCAAACATCCGCCCAAAATTTGGTTTCAATCCGTTAATCCGTTTGAGCTGTATCATGCTTACAGACTAACAGACGCACAGTTTTCCCAAAAATGTGTTTTTTGGATTCGAGGGACCCCAAAACGAAAAAAATAGTGGAAAGTTTTGAAAAATTATTTTTGACCTAAACTAGTACCATTCCCCACTTGTGGATTGGAATGTTAATGACTAATCTAGTAATTAATAAAATATGTAAGGTAGATGTCGCCATCAACAAAAGTCCTGTTATAATCCAACGCATACACACGGCAAGCATTTTCGCCCCATCATCTAACGAAATTCTAGTAACTAAATCACCTTTCTGCATCATTCGCTGCCTTATTTTCTTGCATCGTTTGCGTAGCGTTTTCAATCTTTCTCGAGCAGCTACCACCTTTGGATGTTCATCATAGGCCGGAGCGTCTATGATGTGATCGAGTTCGTACCGTTTCAGCTGATCGCCTACAATTGGCCCGGTTGCCTGATGTACCGCTTCTTGATGGGCACGGCCGCGCAAATGACTCAACAAGTAAACCTCAGATGTGATCTAGACAAAAAGTTGAATGTTTAATCATATATATTAATACGCTAAGGTTTAAGATGTTTGCCTCCCTTTTTAGAAAAAACCACACAATTTCTCCAATTATATATCATTTTACAGGTAATTGCTTGCTCTACTGACATCGACAACTAAAAAATTTATTATTGCTTTCGTTTTTGTAAATTAATTAAAATACAGCAACGCTGAACAACGTCTGCCATCTGACGGCTTTAATTTTGAAACAACGTCAACACTTCGATCTGTCATCTGACCTTCATATTGTAATACAACAGACACAATACTGTATACTGCCATCTGATGGCTTTAATTTTGAAACAGCAAGCAACGCTGAACAACGTCACAGCAATGCTGCATGATGCCATCTGACGGCTTAGCTCAACGCTTTTGCTACTTGTGCCTCTATATGACAATTTTAGTAAAATATTTCTTCGATCTGTCATCTGAGCTTCATATTGTAATACAACAAAAAGAAGAACGTTATAAGCAGTGTGCAAAATTAGAAACGAATTGAATACCTGCTATCATATTTAAAAAATAATTTTGTAAAGTGATATTATTATTATACTTATTTAGTGCGAATAATTCGCACAGGTCACGCTAGTCTTACATAAACTGATTACTCATTAAACATCGAAACAAAACAAGATTAAGTAACGTACATAAACGTTGCAAACGGTACACAACTTCTGCGCTTCGTACGGTATTAGGGCCGGCGTATGTGGTTCCTCGTTGTGACTCCTCAATATCGACAGTTCCAACGCCTTCTGTCTGATCTGCTCGATGTTCTCCTCGTGTCTGCGTGCCGATTCTTCTTGTTTCTGGTTTATTCGTTTCTTCAATTCTAGTTTGTTCGCGTCTTGCTGAGCATTCAGAGCCGCTATTCGCTCCTCTCGATCTTTTGCCTTCTCCCGTGCTTGCTCTTGACGCTCCCGTTGCTGCTTGTCCAATCGTTCGAACGCTTTTAATCGTTTCTCTTCTTGGGACCGTTCAAATCTGCAAATAATTAATGTCATCCAAAAATTATATCGCACGATTTTTAAGATTTCTAGACCCCTCCCTCCTTCTATGTCGCATTTAGTCACATTTTCACTGAACCCTCCCCTACCACCTGACGTCACACCAGGGGCGGATGGGCTCAGCTATTCCGGCCCGGGAAAGTAAGATTCCGATCCCGTCACGAATACTATTTTATTCAACTCATGCGCGTTATTCATGTTTTATCATGCCTAAAAACCGAACCATAAATAGCCATTTACCGACTGGTGACAATTACTTGTCATAACTCAATGAAGATTCCTACTAGCTCGGCCATTGTGGAGTAATGAAAATAAACGTAACTATTTTCTGAGTCGTAACGAAATAGTAGGTAACAACAACTCCGTTGTTACCCATTGAGACTAAATGTTTTCGACATGGAGTTTATTCATAACCGGCTAACCTCAAACCAAAACATTGAATCGTGCTGTTTGGTGCTGTTAGTATTGACAGTTTTTTTTATAAAGAAATAAATAGATATTTACAACATCTCATTATAATTAAAACATGAATAACGCGCAATTGTTGAATAAAATTATGGGCGCAACTTGTAGGCTAAGTCATGACCTGTCAGCGCGATGAATGACTTAGACTACTAGTTACGCCAATAACTATTTTTTATATAGAGGGCCAGCGCTAGTTTTTGCTGCCCTGTATAGTACGCGCCACGAATCTAAAAGGCGAATGCGGGTTTGCGCTTGTACAGTCTGTTGAAAAACTACAAACTCGCAACTCAACAAAACTAAAATAGCAATAACCACTTGACAATAGCGTACTTGACTGTACTTTAAAGCAGGAAAGCGACAAGTGACAAAGGCAATGAGCGATCACGGCCAATCACCGACGAGCGCACGTCCCGTGCAGGTAGCTGGAAGGTGGTGTATCAACAGCTCTAAAATGTGCCTTTGCGACGCTGTTTGTGACTAACTTCCGAACCTTTTAGATCTGTGGCGCGTATTATAAAAGTGAACGTTCTACACTCTCTATTCGCCGCCATAAAAATTTTAGCTTACGGTTATGAGAGCTATTACGACAAAGACAAAAAAACGGATTATTAATTTTTCCTTGGAATTATATCTATTAAAAAATAAAATAACTGTATCCACCGTGGACATAACTGTTATTCCACAGGTGGCAGACATATCGAAAATAATATAAATATTTTCACCTTTCTTGTCTCTCCCTCTCCGACGCCCTTCTTCTTTCCTCCACAGCCGCTCCTCTGGCGGCCTGTTCTTCAATCTTTTTCTTTTGCTGTTTCTGCAAATCCTCCAATCTGTATTGTTGCGTTTTCCATAACGTCATAAAATCGTGACGTTTATTTTGTTCCTCCAATTGTTTAATGAAAGCTATTTCACGCAATTTCTCATCTTCATCGTGTGCCTTGCGTACAATTCCTTGAAACAAAACACGAACGCCTCATCAACTATGTTAACATGCAGACCGATTATCATTTTAAAGTAAGCAGGCTAACAAGCCGCGTTGTGCTATGCGTTGCGTTGCCTATCCGTAAGTGTAATTTTTTAAAACAAAACACAAACGCCTCATTAACTATGTTAACATGCAGACCGATTATAAGTAATTTTAAAGTAAGCAGGCTAACAAGCCGCGTGGTGCTATACTTTGCATTACCTATCCGTAAGCGTAATTTTTTAAGAGCTAATAAAAATTATAGTCAAAAAAACCAAAAAAGCACGCTTTTATAGCAATGGCACTATAAAGTAAAAAATTATTTTCAAAAATAATAATTTTATGCAGCTGTGATTGGATGTGCCACAACTAGAAATAATTTAAATTTTGGAATAATCCATTCTCATTTTAAAGAAAAGCGTATTTTTTTAGTTTTTTTAACTATAATTTTTTGATGATCACTTTTATTATATTGTTAAGATACGAATGACGCTGTCCAGTTCTGTCATTAAATTCATACTATTTCTTGATTCTAACCTTTAAGATGTTGGGTACGATTCTGCTCGGCCCTCATAAGTCTATTCTCCATCCTGATCCGTTTCTCTTCGATCAGATGCGATCTCGCCGTCCGCACGTCTTCAACACGAGCCAAGAGAGCTTGCAATCTCTCAGCTTTCTCTTGTTGAAGCGCCAAACGACGCTGTTGAGCTTTAGCGTGTTTAACTTGATAGCGTCGCAAAGTTTCCGTTAACGATCTGCGTCGTTCCGGATTTGACAGTTTCTGATGCAAACGCACGGCTCTACCCGGATGTCGGGCTTCTAAGTCCTCTAAAGCTGCCAGAGTGTCCATTCGTTCACCCCATGTTAAGCCTAGAACCATAAATACAAAAGAGATAAAAAAAATTGACATCAAAATTTCTTACGACTATTTGCATTACGAAATGTCCATTATTGTTTTCGTGTCTAAAATATCTACAAACTTTTGCTTCATTCATTTTCCAGGTTTAACTTTAGCAGGCATTTTGTAATCACTCAATTGAATTTATATACAGTGTAAACTCTATATAGCGAACTTCTATTTAACGAAAAACTCCTTAAAACGTAGAAATTGCTAAGGTTTGTTTGGTTTACTTTGTTACACATATACAGAAACACTCTATATAGCTTAACAACCACTCTCAATAGCGAAACAATACGTCATTATTTTGACTCCAACAATGGGATTCTTAGAAATGTGTTCATTTGTTTGTTGTAATTAAAATACTGGCACAATAAAAAAAACGACAAAGTTAAGAGATTATAATTTTGTTATGTAAATTTTTATTGTTTTCTTTTACTCTCCATTTAACGAAAACTCTTTATAACGCAATAAAATCCCCGGTCCCTTCAATTTCGCTATACAGTATGTAAACACGTAAGGTGTACATAGGGAAATTAACATTGGGAAAAAACAACTGGATCAGAGTGAGCCTTGAAATCTTGTTTTTCAATTTGACAGATAATATTCTTTTGCAAAATGAATGTGTATACTACTGAAGAAAATATTCAAATGATTACAACATAATCGGACTTTTTTTATTAATGGGACATTAAATTCCCAAAAATACTTAAATATGGTGCGAGATCAAATATCTCCGCCTATTCGAGTTGAACCTAAAGACATTGGGCACTGATTTACTAACGCGCATACGTCATGCCAGTCAGACAATTTTTGAATGAAATGTTTCCAAACAGATGGAGTTGATTTTTTGTTTTATTTTTGTACAAAAAAATTAAAATAATGATTTATAAGACCTTTTTATTATTAAAAAATCCAAGTAAAATAAAAATTTATCAAAATAAAATAAAAATCCTCAAGATTACAACGATAATTCAATAGAAATAATAATTAATGCAGTCATGGCTAACTCTGATCCAAGTATTTTTTCTCAATGCTAATTTCCCATGTGCACCTTACGCGTTTACATACTGTATAGAGTTTACACTGTATATATAATTATATAATGATCTATACTGTAAATTATCACAGCGTTTTTGTTTAGGTGTCACCACGATCTTTATGAATTCAAAGCTTATCGCATGCAAATAATATTTACCTGTTAAAACCGGTTCATATCTGGTCTCCAAGGATATGTCTTTATCTTCAATATTTGCATCACCGTTACATTCTTCCTCGTCGCCGCCTTCTCCGTCCGTTTCCGTTCCATCGGTTTCGGTGTCGATATCCGTCGTCGACCTTTGCAGTTCGGCGATCTCCTGCGTCAACTTGGCTTCCTCTTCACACAACTGTTGACTTTTACGCCGGTGTTCCTCTTCGTCCTGACTCTCGGCAGTCTCGGCCTTATCCGATTTATCACCCTCGGTGTCGCAGCACTCTGTCTCGATTCCGTTAACTCGTGCTTCGTTTCCTTTTTCAAGTTTCTTAAGTTCATTTCGCTTCAAGAGATTCGATGACTTTTCAGTACTTTTATTTATTTCGGTATTTCGTACCGTTGTTGTTAGTTTTTTAGCTGGCGATTTTGTAAGTACTGTGTTAGTTCGTTTTAAATAAGATTGAGGGTTAAAACCAGTCTTGGCTGTTTGTTTAGTAAATTCACTTTTGGTCGACGCTTTACTATGCAAACCGTAATCTTTACTCGGAGGCGAACTGTGATCGTCTTCTGAATCGGTTTCATTCAAAAGAGCCAAAGCGGGTAAACTAGTCGTTCCGCTTACTTCGTGGAATCTGTTACCCCACTGAAACTGATGCTTATCATTTAACCTGACGTTATTTTTAAACCGCGTCCTTCCTTTCACAGTGAGCCATCCTGTATTATTCTTCTTAGTATCCTGTTTAATTGTCTCTGACGAATTAACAATGGTTTCAGCGGAACTGGCAATGCTCTCGACATCCGATTCTTTCGAAAAATTGTCTTGTAACTTTTCAATCGACGCTGAACTAATCCGTTTCGGATTATTTTTTACCGTCGATTCTTTTTTTGTTAAAATGCTCGACGAGTACGTTCTCCTGACCGAAGTCGCATTAGTTTTGTGTTGTGGAATTGGTCTACTTATTCTAGAAGCGGTAACGGTATTTTTAATACCGATGGTAGTTTTCTGTTTTACCAGCCCGCTCGTTCTTGTAGTTACGATTCCGACAGAAGGTTTTATTTCACCGGAAGTTCTGCTTCGTAATAAACGAGTGTTAGTCGTGACCGGTTTACTTAAATTTGTACGTAGCGTCGTATTATTGACAGGTTTCTGAATATTTTTGCCACTCGAACTTACAGTCGCCGATCTGGTACCGATCGGAAAACTGTGCCTAGGTGCGGACGTGATCACGTTCGGTTTCGTTACGGGTGGTTTGTATGATCTTGAAAGTGCAGCTGAATAATTCGGTCTGACGGTTACGCCAGTCGTGGAACGAACTGATCTCGTTGGCACTAAACTAGCAGTCGGTTTTCCGAGTGAAGTTTCTGATTTTACTGATTTATTTGCATTACTGTTGATCACTGTATTCGGTTTACCTAGTAGAGATTCCGATTTGACAGGAATGGACATCGCTGTCGAAACACTGTTTTTTCCTGTTGAAATTTCAGTTCTGACTGTTTTATTTGTGTCGACTTTTGTTTCTATTTTCTCCGATTGAGAAACCGTATCGATTTGCTTATTAATTAAATTGTCGATTTCTTTATCTGAAAGATCGTCTGTTTGACATGCAGAATCGATTTTAACAACGCCAGGTTTCCTCAAAACAACTTTCTTTGGCGACCCTAAGCCTTCAGTATCTGTACAAGCTTCAGCCCGATTCACTGAGCTCTTTTTAATGAAACTAACATAAGTTTTCTGATCTTCGCTCGGAGACAGCACGCTTTCTATTACCGAATTTTTATTTTTATATTTTTCAGATTCATTTTCAAGGCATTTTGCATTTTCCACCGTTTCATTAGATGTCAAGTCTTTTGCTAACTTCACAATGTTTTCTGATAAATTATGTATACTCCCTGCAACATCAAATCTCTTTTCATCTAACGGTTCTTCAATAATTTTTTCAGTAACTGATTTAATACTGTTCGTTTCACTGGACGCGTTTTGCTGTGGACTATGTATAGGAGGACTAGGGCTCACTCTTTCACTATGCGAAGGACTCGGTAATGTCGTTTTACGAACCTCCCAAGTCAACGATGTGGGACGTTGAGGTGCCGGCGTATTTTCATATTCAGATTCTAAACGAAACCATTCGGCCAACGATCGAAAATCGTGTACATATCCTTCTAATATTAAGATTGCTTCTTGACATTCGATAAGGCTTTCATGAGTTTCAACGGTACTGTAAATATCATCAACCTGAAAGTTACCAAAAACTGGATTAGACAAAATGAGATTAATACTTTCTTAACCCTAGAATACTATCGTTATTAGAAGATCGCTCAATACTATCGACACGTAAAATTTACGTATAATCAAAAATAAGCAATGATATTTATAATAGTGTTTATTAATAATAATTTTTATCATAAAAAACTAAAAAAAATGCAAAAAGTAATTAAAATTAACAATAACTCTTAGTAAAAATAGCAGCTACAAAGTGGTTTTAATAACAACTAGGGCATATTTTAACTTGGTGCTCGCCACATATTGTTTTTTTGCATTTTGAACAGTATGTTGTAGTCATTCTCTTTTTAGCGGTAGGGCATTTATGGCAATATTTTCTAGGACCTTTTTTATTATTATTGTTGTCTTCTTCTCGAGCTTCTTCTATCTCACTTATTTTTCCCAGAATATTCTCAATAATTTTAAAAAATGCACATAGGCCACCTTTCTGAGTGTGATGTAGATGCAACTGGATCTTCAGAAACAATAGGTGCTATTCTTGCCCGCTTTTGAAGCAATGGAGGTTTACTGAACTTTTTCGGTTCCCAAACTTTTCTCAAACATATTTCTAAGGTTTCTTCTGAGTCGTCTTCTTCGGGCAAATAATCTGGGTCGCATAAACTATCGTCAGATTCACTGTCTGTAAAGTTTTGTTCTATCTCAACATTAACTTCTACTTCACTGTCACCACTTTCATATAAAAGTTGTTCAATTTCGGCATCTGTTAGGTTTTTTCTACTCATTTTCATACTATAAAATTCCCGCACAATACTATCGAAACGTCAGACTTACGTATTAAAAATTATCTCTTAATACTATCGACACGTAAATTTGACGTACAGAGTTTTAAATTATGTTTATGGTACAACATGAACACTTCCACTTGTAACACTGTACTAAACTGTGTAGAACGTCTATAATATATCTTAAGGAGGGCACTGCTAGAGGGTGGGAAGGGTATTTTAAAGGATGGCGTTGCTGCAGGGGAGTTTTTGAAAAAATACGTAATATTTACGTGATATTCTAGGGTTAAAAAAAATGTTTTTGCAAACTAACCACATCGATGACATTTTCCCTTATTTCTCATTACAATTAAACTTTAACTTACGGCTCGTTGCAAATTTCCAAACAGCAGTGCCCAATAGCGTGACCTGAGTTCCGAACGCTTATCACGTCCCGTCGATGCAGATCTTCCATGCGTTTTCACAAGACTATCTTGAGATTCGGATGCCCTCTTCAAAGGACGTCTAGATTCAACACTACGAGGTGAAAACGGCGGCTTACAACACAATTTTCCTACAAACAAAGACATCTTTAATTCCCGCCAATACAACAACACAACAGAAATATTTTCATAACGATTTTCGCCCACGACATAACCCCACCCTTGAAAAGGTTATTTGTTAATTGCCACATGACAAAAAGGTAAATAAAATAAATAAATATAACCACCTGAATGTCTTAGATGTTTTGGATCGTCAAAACAAATATGAAAAGCTAACAAATTACGAGCTTCTCGACCTTCTTCCCTTACGAGAGTACGAACCTCCTCCATTGCGTCAGTATGAAATTTAGATTGTATATAATAAACACGATCGTTTCATAGTTATTTAAAAAATACATATAAAAAAATAAATAAAAAATATTTCTAGACTGTTTTACAAGAATATATTCACTGCTACGTATATTATATTTGCAAAAATTTCGGCACGTTTTTATGAACAGCTGATTCTAGACAACACAAAAGTTGACATATACTTCATATTAAACAACGTGATTTCAACTCACATGCGCAATAGAGGTTGGAGATTTGTAGGAAAATTTTGACTTGCATTTTGTGTTGTAAAATAATGTAAATTATAATTGAGTAGAAAGCGTTTAATTGTAAATGGAAATTTGTTTCAAAATAAGTAACACTACAGCTAAATATTAATAGACCAGACATTATTATGTACGACTATCTCCTCCTAAACCACTGGACCGATTTTGACGATCGAGGTGTGGTTTGAAAGGGCCCAAAATACAACGTGCAATAAGGTGTCAGCATGAGCATTGTCTTAAGTGAATTTTGAGAGTTAAAATTCGATATTCAAAAAATCAACGTTTATCATTACAAAATAGATACTTAACACATTTAGTATAAGCATGCTTTGGGATAAAACAATTTGCATAATGTCTAAATAATGTCAAATTATACAGTAATTTATTTGAATAATGCCTGAAACTGCTTTTATGTATTTCTGTGTACACTGTACAGTTAGACGGAGAGCTGGCTACGGAGAAAATAGGTGACACGGTGCAGAGCTGAAAATTTGCAGAATAATAGGTGATAGTACAAGTAAGTAGGAAAAAAATTGCCAGAAGGCTAGGCGGAAGATAAAAAGCCGCCAGAAGGCGCTAATGTTGCGAAAAATCAGTGCACTTCTGGCAATTTCTATACTTATTCTGTAATTCAAAACTAGATTATATATATTATACATTATTATAGTTATAAGGGCATACTGAAAATTATATTTGTCGAATATAATTATTATAAGATGAAGGAAGGTTTTGGTTGAGGATCATAAAATAAGCTTTACCAGTGTTTCGCTAGTGGCCAACGTTTCGAAAAATGTATTTTCATCTTCAGGGCCTCAAGCTGGTCAAGTAGTGAGGCCCTGAAGATGAAAATAAATTTTTCGAAACGTTGGCCACTAGCGAAACACTGGTAAAGCTTATTTTATGATCCTCAACCAAAACCTTCCTTCATCTTATAATAATTATATTCGACAAATATAATTTTCAGTATGCCCTTATAACTATATAATGTATAATATATATAATATATAATCTAGTTTTGAATTACAGAATAAGTATAGAAATTGCTAGAAGTGCACTGATTTTTCGCAACATTAGCGCCTTCTGGCGGCTCTTTATCTTCCGCCTTGCCTTCTGGCAATTTTTTCCCTACTTACTTGTACTATCTCCTATCATTCACCAAATTTTCAGCTCTGCACCGAGTCACCCATTTTCTCCGTAGCCAGCTCTTAGCCAAATGTAGCCTGTAGGTACCTACACAATAATTATAATTAGCAAAAATACTGATTCATAAATAAACAGATTGTTCAAATCTGCTTTTCACTATCTAATGATTGTGCATTTTTTGGTGCAAGACACTTCAATCTGTTGAAAATCGATGAACACAATTCTATATTTAGTAATTAGTTTATGTTATCACAAAAGAAAACCTGAGCTATTAAAATCAGCACGAAACGCATTAAATTATCATCGACCCAAAGCTTCCAGTTAATAATAACTACCCATATCTCATTCGTCTTGCAATGATTGTTTGCTTGGCGCGAATGAACAGTAACTTTACGACCATGATACGAGAAGCGTCCTTTTCTTGTCTAAGAAAACTCGTTTTGACCGCTGGTTCAGGGGCAAAATGTTAGTCAACAGAAGAAAGGGCACTGAAGAATATTTCGCTCGGGCCTCAGAGTGTCCGGATAGCTAAAGCCGGCACTGTCTGCAGTTTTATGTCGTCTAAATTTATATAAAAACAATTAAAATCAATTGAAACATAAAAACTGTTAAAACAAGTTTATAAAAACAATGCACCATACGTAGTATAAAATAAACAAAGTTATTCAATAAAAAAAATTTATTTTCAAATACAAAATTATTTTTACAATAATTAGACTTATAAATTAACAGTAACGAAAAATAATAACGGTTAATACTGTGAAGCCATGACTAAACCATTCCAAATAAATTGTTGTATGTGGGTTTATGATTTATAATTTATTTCTTTTCCACTTCACACTTAATATGGTCAACACTTATTAGACATCACAGTATAAACTGTACAATAAGCTACAAAGTTTCATCCATACTGTATCATTAGTAATAAATAAATAAATAAAATACCCGATACGCCTGTTTCCCAAATAAATAATGACACAATACGGATAATAGAAATAACATTACATTATTATTAATATTAATTAGCATTTAAAAATTTACTCCTATCGGTTAATTTTCTAACTGATTTAATTAAGAAAATCAATTATTTTTACCAACTAAATTAATCAATGCTGCAACATTGATGCATTTACAGTAATTATTCTATTGTTTTCTGATTGTCATTTTTTTTAATTACGTGTCAAAGTTCATAAAACGTGTGAGGCATATTTTAGTCATATAGCTATCTTTTTCTCTCAAAATCTGTACAAACCAATCGCAATTGTATTATCTTTGCAGATTTACAAATGATACGATCGCAAAATTATCAAAATAGTTATAAAATTTTTAAAATCACGTAACGCCTGCTTTTCTTCTGAACGTGACAAGATTGTGATATTTAGGGAACTCCCCCCCGTTGCGTAGCGTGTTTTATGAAGGGGTCCCATGCTTTGCTTCTATCGAATGAAATGCCTTTTTATATTTGTAAGAATATATTGTTTGTTTTTTCGTTTTTAGCACTAAAATATTGTTGCTTTTTTACCCTGTGTTATCGAAATTAATTTAATTAATTCTTTGACAGTAGTAATGTGTGTCTTAAGCTAATTATTTATGTTCCGCGATTTGTAAGCGGTTTGAAAAAATAAAATTAATTCTTATTTTAATTAATTATAATTTATCAGTCATTAATGAATAAGGTGATTAAAATAAGTACCTACGAAGTTTTCTTTTGTCATGAATTACATAAATTAAGTTAATCATAATTTCGACATTTATGATTTCGACTTCCAAGTTAATAACTTTTACGCTCTGCGTTATAAAATATTATTAGAGTGAACTGTGATTATTTTTAAAAAGTGTTTTAATTTATTTAGTTTAAACAAGTAAACTGTTTCCACTTTGTGCTTTCATTCTCTAAAGAAGAGTCAGGTAAAGAGTGTGGAATAAATTTAAGAGCTAGAAAACAAACCATTAATGTTATAATACTCGTGAAGCTCGTCCAAATGACTTTCAGAATGCGACTATATTCACGCCATCCACTCTTGGTAAAAACGAACACTTCCTATTGCCGGTTCTTATTTACAAATCGGGGCTTCCCGTCCTTCTCCTGACGTATTTGCTGAAATAATCCGGCCTCCAGCACTTGCACGAGCCGGGAATTAAGAACCAGTCGTAGTAGAGACGCACCTGGAAACAGCCTAGATTGTCGACGCCATCGCAGTGCGTCGGTCTGCTTACAGGAGACGCCGCCGACGGTGCCGGACTCGCTTGAAGACCAGCGCGTCTGTGCAAGTATTGCTGATATGCTTGGAAGTCTTGGACGGGCGGAGGTGTTGTCGCTGTCACGGGACTACGCTGTGGTGATTGGCCAGTACCTTGATTGAAATAATATATTATAATAGATGTAGATATAACGTTGCCAGACGTCCGGATAAAGCCGGACATAGTTAGGCTTTTTGATTGCGTGTCCGGCCAAAATAAACGGTGTCCAGCTTTTGTTAGGCTTTTTACATTTCGCAAACGAGCGAGCGTCGAGCGTGGCCGAGCGCAGGCGAATATGTATAATGATTTTTATTAACTTATAAAGAGAAGAAGTTCTGTTTTGTTTAGATTGTTTATTATATTGTTTTGGGAAGTAATAGCAGGTACATAAGACTTATTTGTGCAATTGCCTTTCATTAGAATTTAAAAAGAATTTAAAAATGTTTATCTAGAATTTAATTTTGACTGATGACTTTGGCTGATTAGTAATAAAGTACTTGAACTGATTTGGAATTCGATGTTATTTATATTTCATTAGAATTTAACAAGATTCATGGTAATAATCAAAAAAGCTTGATTTTACATACAATTTTTTTTGTCGTACCTATTAATACTGAGACAAAATCCTCAATAATGTAGGCTGTCCGGCCTTTTTACCCAAATGTCCGGCCAAACTGGCTGGTCTGTCCGGCTATTTAGTTTGGCGACCTGGCAACCCTAGATGTATGTGTTCCGATAAAAAAGAACAACTTGGATTTGCATGTTATATAAATTGAAGGACAAAAGAGACTGAAAACTTCAAAGCAGACACTTTGATAGTGTACTTGAGGTCATTATCATTGTACTTTAAAAATAAAGAAGAAGAATGTTGATTAGCTGTATCCGAGAATTTGAAATGGTAGGGAATTCGTCGAGAAATCTAGAACAGGATGAAATGCCGTTTGGAAGTAAAAAGGTGTCGATTGAAATTGTGATTTTGCTATGAATATATTAATTTCCAAATTGGAATAGTATAATTACTCCACAAGAGCAGAAAGTTTGATATTCTTGCACTGCGCACCATGATGCCCAAGGACATCATGACGCGCAGTGCGGCCAGTGTGGTGTATACAATTTTTCTTCATACCTCGGTCGTAAGTACGCTTATTAAATACAATAATTAATTAGATACTTATTAATTACGTAAAAAACACAGATAAATTCCAAGCAAGCAGCATTGAGGTTATACGTGGAAACACGATTATTAGCTAAAATGTAATAGGGTTGCTATGGAGTCGACATCTAAACACCAGTTGATAGGTGATTTTTTCTTTACTGCCGCCCGCACGTACGTACTTCCCGCATCAGTGCGTGTTATCCCACCAATGCTAGACTTTCTGCTTTACAATTGATGCCGAAAGTATGTACTTTCGATCGAGGTATGAAGAAAAATATTTTACAGTGAAAAGTTTAGTGGATTGTATTAATCAATAAGTTTCTGTTTCATTTAATTTACCATCATTCGAGCCAAGTACAGTGTCCGGATAATAAATCTCAGCAACTAGAAGGCTGGACCATCTTGGCGACGATAAACAACCTCCGTCCAAATAGTGACATCTAGATTGCATACATCTCGTCACCTCAACAGTTTGGGTGAAATATCCTGCATAGACAAAACAAAACATATTTAATTCAGAATGATTATCGAGTTGGAGTTTTAAACTCGCAATCAGAAATGAAGAGATCCAAATATGACTGTAAAAATTACCGGATATTAAATAAAATTATAGTTTACAAAAACAATAATCGAAATCGGTATAGACATACAAAAAAAAGACGGGTTGCACTCCGGGAGTGCCGGCTAAAGTGAAAACCTAGATGTACTTAAACTAAATTTCGCTAGTAGCAATATAAGTTACATGCAGTGCAAAAAATTATAAGCTATAAGCTTTGACAAAACATTAAGAGATGTCACTATGCATCCAGGTTTCGTAAAACTACACATTTATAAAATTACATGCAGCCAGTCACTGGATGTAATTTTTTAAATTTGTAGTTTTACGAAACCTGAGTACATGGCGACATCTTATAAGGTTTTGTTAAAGCTTATAAATTTTTGCACTGCATGTAACTTATATTGCTACCGACATCTAGCGAATTTTAGTATATGTACTGCCGAAGCAAGTACGGTAGACCGTCTCAACAACTCGTCAGGGTCACATGACCCTGACGCGAGTTTAACAGTTTTTACCCATTACAAAAAAAGTGTACAACGCCGCTAAAGAAGTTTTCATTTCAAAATACAATCGAACATATAACCTCAACCTCCTTTTTTGTGAAGTCGGTTAAAAAAACACGAACCTTCGTACGGTATTTGTACCACGTATCTCCAAATTCCTTGGTAATTCTTCGCGAACACTGGAGTGGCATATTCCACTTTAGCGGGACACGGTGTCGGTGGCCCTTCGTACCTCGGCGGTGCCGAGTTGATGACCGTCGGAGCTTCGTCACGTCTTTCGATTGGCAGATGTGCTGCCGAGTTGCCTTGGATTGGTTCGCCGTTGATCGCACGATACAACATGCACAGGACGCCGCCCTGATCGCAGAACTTGCGTGCACTTCGTGCCGTTTTGTTTCCAGAGGATACCATGGCGTCTTCCGAGGCGTTCAGGAAAGGCAAGTCCGTTGATGACACGGACTGAGGTTGTTCTGATGTAGATAGTTGAGGCGGCACAAGTGAAATGTCACGACGGATACGATTGCCACCTCGGAAAGGTGTTATCCTGTAAAAGGATTCACGAAAATTTTTAAGATATGTTGGAGAAAATAAAAAATGTTAGCATTTAATAAATACAAGCGGTCCCGCCCTGTTTCACCCGAGTGCAAAAGAACGAATGAGGAAGGGAGGGACATGAGTACGCACATTCATCTTAGTTTACCGAGATGAATTGTTGTGTCCAAATTTCATGATGATCGGAGTTACCGTTCAAAAGTTTTTTCCGGACGGACAAATTTTGAATTACATTTTGCAACATTTTTCAATGATGCTCCGTTCCTATTGGTCGTAGCGTGATATTATATAGCCTATAGCCTTCCTCGATAAATGGGATATCCAACAAAAAAAATGTTTCAATTCGAACCAGTAGTTCCTGAGATTAACGCGTTCAACCAAACAAACAAACTCTTCAGCTTTATATATTAGTATAGATTACAGACACTTGACTTTTATTTATTTGTATAGATTCAGCCCCACTTCATTCGAGTAATGTGATCAAAAAGACAGTCGAACGCGTATTTCTTTATTTTCTAGAAGAGTAAGTAATTTTTCCCGAGTTTCACGTTTTGACGTGATAACGTCTTATAAATTGATGAATCACCAATCTTATAAATTGATGAAACACCGGCTGCATGCACGAAAAAGTGTAACGTTCCGCCTGACCCTGTGCGTGCTTTTCTCGAAAACGGCCCTAACGATTTGGATGAAATTTACTGAAAAGGGATTTTGGGGGGCAAAAAATCGTTTTAGCTAGGTCTCATCTCTCGAAAAAATCGTTTTCATACAAATTTTATCATTATAAAAATCAATTTTTTGACGTATGAAAATACTTAAATATTGTAAGTAAGTTTTGGAATTATATATAAACAATGAAACAATTGTTTTCAAAATATTAGATATGACAGTTAATCTTTGAGACTTAAAATAAATACGAAAGAAAGAAAGTTAAAAAAAACAATTATTATTATAGGTGGCGAGTAATTTTAATAAATAAAATTAACCTAAATTTGAAGCGAAAGATGCAATATCATAGATTGGAATTATTATAATTATTATATAAATTTAGGTTATGTATTACGGAATACGTTATCACGTAAAACTATCGTCCGTAAACCGACTTTACAGACAACCAATTTTTTAGCTTAAAATTCATCCGAACGGAACTTTACCATTTCAATAAAATGTTGACGTTTTATTATATACGTAATAAAAAAAAAACTCTTACGTGTTGTGGGTTTGTTGGTCAACGGCTTGTAATTGTGCCACTTTAGGCAGCGTGTCGTCTGCTTTTAAAATCGGTAAAGTTCGACTCAAGAAACGAAGCGTTTGGTTTCTTATCAGTTCACTGCAACAAAATAAACAAAATAAAATTAATTGTAAAGTCCGTTATCAATTTCAATTTGGTATTTGAAACCAGCGTAACGTCGGTAAGTGTATTTTTTAATGTATATTAGATATCGTGTCCATCGAGATAATTAATAATAAAAATCGCAGGATTGTGGACAAAAAATTTATTTATTTAGTGTACGACGTTTCGTCTATATATTTAGACTTTTTCAAGTATACAGGCTGAGTTTTAAGTTGATGCTTTTTTTTACAGCGTGTAAAAATCAAATAGACGAGCAAATATTTCAAATAGTTTTTTTATCAAAATTCAAAAATAAGAGAGAAACAGCCTTTCGAAGTTTAAATAAATATTAAATTTTCTTTAATTTTGAGGTCGGTCCTGGGGTTATATTATGTCACTATGGAAATAAGTTGTTATTATCAAGTATGTGTATTGTTCTGTTTTTGAGAGAATTGTGTGTGCCTCAATTATTTTTGATAATAATAACATATTTCCATAGTGACATAATATAACCCCAGGACCGACCTCAAAATTAAAGAAAATTTAATAAAATTTATTAAAACTTCGAAAGGCTGTTTCTCTCTTATCTTTGAGTTTTGATAAAAAAACTATGTGAAATATTTGCTCGTCTATTTGATTTAAAAAAAAGCATCAACTTAAAACTCACTCTGTATACAAATGTGAAAATTTAAAACAATAATTATTGTTTTAAATTTTCACATTTGTACTTGAAAAAGTCGAAATATGTAGACGAAACGTCGTACACTAAATAAATAAATTTTTGTCCGCAATCCTGCGATTTTTATTATTATTAATTCTATTTTTTAATGTCATCAACAGCTGACACTAATTTTCCCGATTTGAGATAAAAATCTGAGAGCTGGGGGATTGTAACAGGAATCAAGAAGACACCATATAAACAACGGTATCGTTGCGGTGGCTCAGTCTGGTTTGCGTATGTTGCTGTTACGTTCAACAGATGACGCTCAAGTTGCCGTTAAATATTTTGTATATAGCTTGTGTTGCTCTTACGGTCAGCAGATGGCGCTCTCATTGCCGTAAAACATTTAGTATAGCGTGTGTTGCTTTAACATCCAGCATAGGACACTCGTAGATTTAAGATTTCGAGTAAACAAACATTACATTTTTTTATGTATACACCAAGCGGGGTGGCGTAGTGGTGAGAGCACTAGACTCGCATTCGGGAGGTACCGGGATCGAATCCCGGCGGGGGCAGATGTGGCTGGGACTTTTTCCTACTGCCTCTTGCCGAGAAACGGTAATTATTCCTGTACCGGCCATCTTGTTGAGGTTTTCCATGGTTTCCCTCAATAATTCCAGATAAATATCGAGATTGTTCCTTATTCAAGGCCACGGCCGATTACCTCTCAAACTCTTATGCTCAAAATTTGCCTACCTTATCCTAATGTCTTAAAATTCATTCATTCGCCCATTGCTATTAATTAAGTAGAAGTTTTTTATAAAAATGTAAAAAATAACGGGAAGTGTGATAGATGGAAAATAGTAATGGTGCGAATGGCGTCTGTTATGACATAAAGTCGAGAACGGACAGTAAACGCATTATTATTATTATTTTTTATTTATACAGATTGAGTATAGGTATACTTACAAAGGATATCTAGAGCCGAGAACATTTTGTCCCATGGGATTTCTGGGAATTGCCCCCTTATTGAGATCACCGCACAGGTTGTGAGCAGTGGCGTACGGCGATTGGTGCGAATCGACATTCATGCATTCGTAATTGACGGGCGTGTATGGCGGCGGACGTACCCGAGGCGGTTCGGCTTTCGGAGATTCAACGAACGCGTAATAACCTTCGGGCGGCTCTTCGAGATCGTTGCTCAGACCTTCCGTATTCGGAGTGAGAATCGCTTGCGTCGTCGTGTACTGCGCAACCAAAACCTGGAAAATGAAAACTATATAAATAAAATTTCATTTCTGATTTTTTCCGATTTTTACGAAAACAATATTTTAAGGCAGCATCAATACCTATACATCAATTTGAATTTTAAAATAATATGAATAAACTTTTAAAGTTAAATCATATGTGGTCTCCATTCTCAAACAACATGTCGCGTCAGAGGCGCCGATTCTGTGGATGCTTGGGCCTCGGGAGCTCCAGCATCCACAGAAAATAAATAGTGGGTGCGCGGAGCACCCTCGACCACAGTTGATATTTTATAGTAAAGCCTTGGGCGCTACGTATTTTTGTAAATATTTATTGTTTACAATTATGAAGTTACACACGTCAATGAAAAATCGAAGAAGAAGCATGATATGTGTTGTGCATTTAGCAGATCAAGTGTAAATGTTGATATCAAATTATTAAATTGAAAAGTGACAGCTATCAGCCGATTATACACCGTTGATTTCATACGGTTTCTCTTTCATATCTGACATTTGCAACACGTTTGCATCAATAATGTCATCAGTAGGTAGGTACTCGCGATTTTTTCCTTTAATATAATAAATTATTACGTTTTGAAGAATTACTGTCATCCCAACGACAAATGTCTTCCTCGGAAATATACATTTTAAATGTCGAAACCTAGTATACTGACAACCAAACGCTTCGCATAGGGCGGCCATTATTGAATATTTTGAAATGGGCTCCGCCTCCAGGTAAAATCCCAATCGGGGCATACAAAATAAGTCACACTTTTTGAACTTTCTTTACAGTAGGTGATTTGTATTATAATTTATTATAATAAAGTATTGTGTATGTAGTAACAAACTCGATTCTGCATTTCAAGTGTAAAAGGTATGCATTATTTTATTTCATGGTATTCTGAATGCAGATTATTTAATGTTTGCAAATAACAGTATTACAACACAGAATTATTATCAACCATGAGTCGAGTCTCTCCAAATAATAACGGACATTCGTGCCCACGACTTGATCTTGACTTCTTGCGTTTGGCAGCGGCGCACGCACCATTTTCGGGGAGCCATATATATTACTAGCGGTCCCACCCGGTTTCACCCAGGTGCAAAAGAACGAATGGGGGAGGGAGAGACATGAGTACGCACATTTATCTTATTTTATATAGGTACTTATAGTTATAACAATTTTCAAATAAGCTATAAATTAGATTTATTTAATTTTAATTAGTCGTAAATAAAATTAAAATAATTTTACATGTAAGCTTTAGAAGAAAGAATATAGAAAATAAAAAAAAATATATATATTCGCCCACGACCCTTATGATATTAACAGCCGCATGCTCTACCGACAGCAACCCGGGCTTGTGAATGTACAACGCTAATATTGGTATATTTAGTTAGGGCATTTCACCTGAATAGAAGCTTATTTTTGAGATACATTTTGCAACATTTTTCATTGATGCTCCGCTCCTATTGGTTGTAGCGCGATATTATATAGCCTATAGCCTTCCTCAATAAATGGGCTATCAAACAAAAAAATTTTTTTTCAATTTGAACCATAGCAGTTCCTGAGATTAGTGCGTTCAACCAAACAAACAAACTCTTCAGCTTTAGGTATATATTAGTATAGACAGACTTTTTGATCACCAGGCACCCGTGAACATTTTAAACTACACAAATAAAAATCCTTGTCGATTAATAAGACCACTATATGAATATTTTAATACATTTTATACTGATAATATATTAAAGTGGTAAAGTTTGTAAGTTTGGATGTACGAGGTAATCATAGAAACTACTCTTCCGATTTCAAATTTTTTTTCACCAATATTTAGAATGGACTTTCAGGATGGACATAGACTATATATTATCGCGTTAAAATAAAAGCCCTTTCGTAGAGACCAATTTTGCAACGCATCGACTAAAAATCGTTGGCAATCTACAAATTCGGGTGAAGTAGGACCGCGGGGCCGCGAGTTTAAAAATAAGAGTCAAATAGCCTATTCTAATTTGTGTCCTATCTTTATATATAAAAATTACGTGTCACATGTTTGTCCGCGATGAACTCCTAAACTACTGAACCGATTTTAAATTTGATTTGCACACCGTGTGCAATTCGACCCAACTTGAAAGATAGGATAGCTTACATTTCAATTTATAGTCGCAATATTATTTTATTGCAAATTATTTGTCTATTCCATGACAGTCATAATTATCTGTTAGCTCCAGGATTGAGTGAATATTCAATAGATGGCGCAACGAACTTAACAACCATATAAGATGGCGATACCTGTTGACTGGATTGAGTGAATATTCAATAGATGGCGCAACGAACTTAACAACCATATATCTAGATCGAGGATGTAAAAAAACTGAATATCGTTTAAAACAAATGCTTTTTTTTCGAGCACGACGGCGCAGCCGGAGTGCTCGAAATAGAGCAAGTGTTTTAAAGACCAGTTATCCACGAATACTTTACGCTATTTTTTTTTCGAGCACGACGGCGCAGCCGGAGTGCTCGGCATACACACATATACGCCTATGTATATTTTAAAATAGCTAGCAATTAATAAAATAGATAGATAGATGTTCCAATTAAATTGTTTTATTATTTCACTTTATATGTAGCGAAGCACGTACAGGGCCGCTAGTATATATATAAAATAGTTTCCGTGCTAGAACTGACACCCTGTATATTTCTAAAATAATGCATTCGAAACATTATAATATGTTCGAAGATAGTTAAATTAACAGACCGTAAATTTAACTCGTTCTGTGCCAAATTACTTCTAATTTGGGATCATTAACATTTTATCCGGAACCGAAATTATGTTCACGGCAATATATTTTATTTTCACATATTATAACGTTTGTTTGATTTCGTGTTACCCGACTGCGGCGAAGCCAAAAGAAGGGTTATGAGTTTAGCAGTCCATATATGCGTTTGTATTTACGGATGTTCCACTGTAGCGCCTAAACTATTCATCCGATTTTGATAAATAAGGTGTCAATAGATTCGTTATTATGGCCCGGGTAACATACGCTACAATTATTTTTGAATTTTGGTCCCAGAGGGGAGCAAATTGAAAACAAATAAAAATAAGTTGAAAAAAAAAATTTAAATAAAAAATAAGTTTAAAAACTATAAATATCCGACTACACCGAAAAGTATGAAACAAGAAAATATTCTCATCTGGGGATAACTGTGGTCGTATGCCATCTCATATATAGGTATGAGGCCCCTCTAGATGTATATAGCGTTATGCACTTTGCCCTATGGATCTTATGGTTGTTTACTACTGTTAAAATGTAATGTTTTGTTAGGGTAGGTGGCATATGACCACGGCTATCCTCAAATGAGAATATTTTCTTGTTTTACACTTTTTAGTAGTCGGGTTTTAGTTTTTGAACTTATTTTTTATTACACGATAATACATATTACTTATATAAAAAAAATCAGTCAAGTAAGTGTACCAACACAGTTTGTGTATACATCAGAAGGTTCCGTACTTGTAGCCAATTTTGAAGAAACTTCGTTTTATTATTAGTTGTAATCGAAAATACATATATTTTTGATTGAAAATATTTTTTTCTAATTGGTAAATACCGCACTAAAAATGTATTTTATACACATTTTTCAAAATAGACAGCATCCGGGCGAAGCCAGAGCGACTTGTCTGATACATAGCCTATAACATATGCTAGAATGCATATAATATGTATTAAAAATTTCATTGAAATCCATTCAGTCGTTTAAAAGTACGTCAGAGGTTGCACACGTTGCTGTCCTAGCCATGCATTGAAATCACTGCAATGCAATGTCAGCAAATACACAAGTTTGTCGGGAATAATCTCACAGGCAGTCATCTCAAATATATATAGCTAAGCACCATACAACATCTTATGAAAAACCTCCAATCTATGCGGGGTCTTATCTTTTTAATAATTTGTCATGGCATATAAGCCAAAGTTCAAATATTAGACAATTTGAAATTGAGCTCAAAAAGTACCTCACTACAAATTGTTTTTATAGTAGAAATATTTAAATTGTTAGCTTTTAATTTGACTATTCACATCTATATACTTAGTATAGCTAGGCGAAATATTGTTATTATTATTATTGTTAACATATATATTTAATTTTAAAAAGCACGCTAATATTTCGTATACCTAATATAGGTAATTTTTAACATAGACTGTCATCTGTCACGGTCCGCGATCACACGCGCTATAACCGCGGTCTGACGTTACAATGAACAAAACAATATATAACCAGTTTGTCACGTGTGCCGTTTGTCATCTATATGATCTATCTAATGCCATTGTTAAAAGCGCGCACATGCCATGGTTGCTTCGAACTGTGTCATCGGAGTGACATTAATAGATAAGTATAGCCGGAGTCACGTATACGTTGTCATAAAAGCATTCAAAACGTTTGTCTTACTTTCACGTTTGTCACTTGTCTTTTGATTCCGTGGAATTTTAACGAGTTTTGATGCAGTTATAAAAAAAAATCATGAGTTTTTAACTG
The DNA here is from genome assembly GCA_963575645.1 of Xanthostigma xanthostigma. Taxonomy (NCBI): domain Eukaryota; kingdom Metazoa; phylum Arthropoda; class Insecta; order Raphidioptera; family Raphidiidae; genus Xanthostigma; species Xanthostigma xanthostigma. The sequence continues at coordinate 3,825,927 of OY754464.1, forward strand.
AAGTAATAAAATCCATAATACATAATCTATATCAGCTGTTGCAGGAAGTAGATGTCAATTTTGTTTTTCGAGTGTATATGTTACGGTCTATACCCGAATTTGGTCAATGACCGAAATAAATGCGTAAAACTAGTTTTGACCAACGAATATTTACCAAACCCGAAATCTTACATTTAAACGGGTATTGAGTGTTATAAAATGAGCAAAACTAGTTTTGCGCATTTTCAATTGGTCAAAACTAGTTCTGTCCATTTCTGAACGAACAATACAATATAGTACCTATGACATCATTTTTTAATTAACTTTTCCACATCAACGATAAAAGTGATTTATTCTTCTGTATTGTGTAGCTGACAGTTGTTTTAATTCAGCTTTCAACAAATTTGCTTTCTTAACCTCACTTAGTGTAGTAAGGTAATTATGTTTCGTCATAAAATTATGTTTCAGAAGCCTCCAATAGCCGAACTAATTGAGACTCATATTCACCTTGCATTTTTATTTAATTATTACACTGAATATCCCAACATTATATTAATTATAACATTCAAGAGAACAATTCAGTAGGTAAACAAGAACATAACCCTACTTTTATTCAGGGTTCGGACGTTGATTGAATGAAACAAGCAGAACTAGTATTGTTCGTTCAGAAATAGATAGAACTAGTTTTGTCCAACTGAAAATGCGCAAAACTAGTAATTATATTGCTCATAAGATTTCGGGTTTGGGCAACATTCGTTGATCAAAACTGGTTTTGCGCATTTATTTCGGTCATTGACAGAATTCGGGTATAGACCGTAATATATATAACACTTTTATGCTAACATTTTGACACAAACTACAAAAAAATTGAAGCAAGCTCGAATGCGTAAAAATGACTAACTAAAAGCGAGAAAACAAAGATTAATTACCTATTTAAAAAAATAAGAAATCCAACTGCCCAAAAATGAAAATAATATAAGAGTCTGGAGCTGGTACAGGACTTCCGTAGAGGCAGTATATGGAAAAAAATCATAGCCACACCTACACAACCGGGAATAGACCCATAGTGTCTTTCGAATATGAATCATAGTTCTCTCATCACTATAGTTCACTTACTCGGTCCACAGAAATATATAGTTGTGGGGCTAAAAAGAGTTTTAGGTAATTAGGTAGACAAATCTATTAAAATCAATATTGTTTAAGCAAAGTCGTTGTCCGTTGACAAAAACGGAATCTATGACCTTAATTAACATTATACATATTACGTGATTTAGTAATTACGTATTTATTTGTCACATGCAAATGTCGTGTACAACGTAGAACGGCTGGCGAGGCCCTGCACTTAAGGTAGTGGCAGAGCACCTCGCCATACCGGTGTTCCCGTTAACAGGTGCCACGCTCTCTAACTGTACACTCTGATGGATCCTTTCTCTATCGACTGCGTCAAAAACAACGAACCTCCAACCCTGCCTGCGTCGTCAACAAAAATGAAGAGTTTGTTTGTTTGTTTGAACGCGCTAATCTCAGGAACTACTGGTTCAAATTGAAAAAAAAATTTTTTGTTGGATAGCCCATTTATCGAGGAAGGCTATAGGATATATAAAATCAGGCTACGACCATTAGGAGCGGAGTATTAATGAAAAATGTTGCAAAATGTATCTCAAAAATAAGCTTCTATTCAGGTGAAATGCACTAACTAAATATACTCATATTAGCATTGTCAGAATACAGCGTCGGTTAGCTCAATCGGTAGAGCACACGACTGTTAATATCAGGGACCAGGGTCGTGGGTTCGAACCCTACGTTGGGCGAATATATTTTTATTTTTTTTTATTTTCTACATTGCTTTCATTTAAATTACATTTAAATTTTTTTAATTTTATTTAATTAATTAAAAAAAATACTTATTAGTTAAAAAAAGTATAAATACTGCTTTTTATCGACAAAAGCTTTTGAACGGTAACTCCGATCATCATGAAATTTGGACACAACATTCATCTCGGTAAACTAAGATGAATGTGTGTACTCATGTTCCTCCCTTCCCCATTCGTTCTTTTACACCCGGGTGAAACAGGACGGGACCGCTAGTATCAAATATATAAAAAAACTCGGATCGCAGTGCGAAACCCTGTCGAGAAATATAGTGTATTTGCTTACACTGGCAGTGTGGCTTTATTATGTGAACTTAACCCTTTTGTTTTTGGACCAAATACAAATTTTAATCCCTTAATGCATCCCTTAAAATAATATTTTTTTCTTCATTTCAATATTACTATCAATTTAGCAAATTAAATTCACCCTTCAGTCTTCACTAAGTAAATCTATAATATGTACAAACTATACAAACTAACGTTTTCCTAAAATTTTGAAGTCCGGTCCTACCGGGCCGATTTAAAAAAAAAATTGGCAGCACATTTTTATTTTTACTAATGGGTTAAATTTCAATTTTGAAACGATTCGGAGAATTTTTTCGGTATTTTTGGGCCCAAAAATATTTTTCAACCCCTAAAACCTACCCTTAAACTGGCCCGATTGGGCCCATTTTAAATAGGCTTCGTGCGGTGATGAATCGGGGTGCTGTACGGAGAGACAAGACTGTAATAGGAAGGAGCCGAAGGTTTTACTACTGTTGTTGTTGCCGAAGAATTCCATCTCAATTTTGTTTTCTTTTCAAAATGGAAGTATTCAGTTGCACCTCGTATGCGGAATATGGAATTAATACAGAAACTAGTATTACAACGACGTGTTTGACGTTAGATTAAAATAGGTACAGTTGAATGAAATCGCTATTACAGTCAAATTAGGAGTGATTTTATACCTTAGACCTAGCTACACGGTATACACGGTAAATCTAATTAAGGTTTATTCCTATAGTTCTTTTATGTGTAAACGTATTAACTGACAACCCCTTCCCTCAAAATGTTTGCTATAGATGTGAGTTGCAGAAGTGACGCAAATCCTCACAGTCACTTACATTAAAACCCCGCGCTTATATCGTGCGTCTCAACCATATAGTCCGGGAGGTGGTGTCAAAATTTATTAGTGATTTATCTCCCACTCAAATGTAATTGATTGAAGAGTTTAACTATTACTCTGTTCAAAATCGAAAGTCAGTCAGCGCGACCGCGGTGGGTGTGGGCGTGGGAGGCTGTGAAACTCATCGGAAAAACTATGAAAAAAAGTGATAAATCTGCTGATGAAAATTTGTTAGATTGTAAATAATTGATGATTAAACGTGAAAATACTCTTCAATGGCAAAGATTGCATTTTTTCTTACCAAAATTCAATTAAGGTTCCTAAATATGTTTATGCAGAAGTTGTGTTTTTATTAACCGATTTTGACTTTATAATTTGTTGATTTAACTAATTCATAAATAAAGTTACAGAATTACTGCTATGGTTTTGAAAATGCTCCGGCTAAAACATGTGCAAGACATTCTTCAATTTGGAGATGTTTATATTTATATGCGATCTATGCACAATGTTTTAAAAATATCCGGCGCTTAGGATTCGAAGCTAAGTCCGTCCGGTACTAGGTGCCAATGGCAAAGATTGCATTTTTTTTACCAAAATTCAATTAAGGTTCCTAAATATGTTTATGCAGAAGTTGTGTTTTTATTAACCGATTTTGACTTTATAATTTGTTGACTTAACTAATTCATAAATAAAGTTACATTTCTCACAGTGGTTTTTATTTTATTTTCAGGAAACCTTAGGTGTCCGCCACTAGGGGACTGTTCCTTATACATGTCGAATTAATAACCTCTCTTTTAAGTATTTAACCGAAGTAAGAGATATGAAAAGACACAGCGTATTTAGTAGCTAAATATACGCGTAATGTCTAACGGTAGCAGCCAATAGATTTAATGATCGAATCTTACTAAATTATAACCAAAAACAGGGCCGTATTAAAATAAATTAAATACACCAAAATCTCGAAATTTAATTTCAAGACTTCTTCTTTATCATATACTTTTATTCTATACCGAGCATAGGAATAAAATCGCATTCGAACCATTAGGGTGCAAACATATACTTCCGTCTTTTTTACGCCGTAAGCACTGGCGTATCCAGGAGGGCAAAGCAAGCACGGGGGATCCGGCTTAAGAAATTTATAATTTGCCCCCTCCTGGGTCAAAAGCTGAGTACGCCCATGTTAACGTCATAGAAAAAGACACAGTTTTTGAAACAGAGATACTTTATTCAGATCACTCACCGCACATTGAGTAGACAGGCAATGATTCATATAGGTTATTATTAAATATATGCTCTTTATGCATACGGGAAAATAAAAAGAATTGACCGTCGAATAAATCGCGATCCGAACCTGACTGAATATAAGCGTCGTCACCAAACGTAAACACATATAGATATAGAATATGTATATGTTTTAACTGTTCTTTAACTGTTACTTTTATATGCATAAGGAATGTAATGAAACTGTTGACACGCAGTTAGTTTTTCGTCATATGAATAATTATTATCATTGCTTTATAGCCTTTATATATGGGCTGTAAGATTTGGATCTACGATATTGAGGTCGCGACACCTTTACTGTTACCGTATAAGCGCTCTGGGAACTATTTTGGGTACAAATAGGTTGTAATCAAAAGGTGATTACAAATCACAAAACCGAGCAAAAGCTAGTATCCTACTAAATAAATCTATACTAATACTAGCGGACCCGGCGAACTTCGTACCGCCTAACAGTATAATATATATATATCTATATAATTGGAACATCTATCTATCTATTTTATTTATTTTAAAATATACATGGACGTATATGTGTGTATGTCGAGCACTCCGGCTGCGCCGTCGTGCCCGGTGCAAAAGAACGAATGGGGATATTTGAATCTTTGATTAACGTCTGATTAGTACTCTTCAATAAATAAATTATCGACCAATTTTTCTAACAATTATATTGACAATATATAATTATAATTCAATAAATTTATTGAATTATAATTATATATTTTTGTCAATATAATTGTCAGAAAAACTGATCCTAATGACTCGCACAATGGTTTATTATAAATCAATGTTTTTTTAATTTTTGACAGAATTTTTTCAAATCATACATAAGGCTGTTTATATTTTAAAACCATGGATACGAATTTAAAAAAAAATTCGTGTCTTTAATAATAATTATAATCAAAGGAAGAAAAAAAATTTAAGGGTGGACTACCCCTAACATTTAGGGATATGAAAAATAGATGTTGACCGATTCTCATAGATACCGGATAAGCACAAAAAATTTCATCAAAATCCGTCAAGCCGTTTCGGAGGAGTTTGGCAACGAAAACTGTGACACGAGAATTTTATATATTAGATTACAAAGAGATAGGTAAAGTTTGTAAGTTTGGGTGTAGCCGTGTAGGAGGTAATCTATGAAACTACTTATCCGATTTCAAAATATTTTCACCAATATTTAGAATGGACCTTCAGAATGGACATAGGCTTTATATTATCACGTTAAAATAAAAGCCGCTTTTCGTGGAACCAATTTTGCAACGTAAGTCGATGAGAACAAACGGTAGCAATCTACAAATTCGGGCGAAGCCGGACCGGACCGCTAGTATAATAATAAATTGATGTACAAGTACGAATTTAAGTATACGCAGTTTGTTGAAGGTCAAATTGATCAAACTAATGAAAAATTGTATTCATATTTGTTTAGCATTGACGTGTCTTTTATCTTTTGATTTGCTCTGACACTTGTTTTTCAAAGCGTCCCGACGCCAGGTGTCTCGAATAAATACTAATTAATCTCAAAATATTAGTCTTTACAAACATCTTGCAATTTTCGACTACGAGTTTTTGAACTATACGAGTACGTCATTATATAATGCTGCACGTAAAGATTATAATATAGAGTCAAAGCTGTCAAACAGATGGCAATTGGCTACCTGTTATTCAAGTATAATTAATCACGCTCACCAATGTATTACTCATCAAATTACTTTTAATTTGTATTGGCCGCGAGTGGAACGAGCCAAGATACCAAAAGTCAATTTGCATACTTAGATTATTAATTATTCTCGTGAAAATTTCGTAGGAATTTAAAAGATAAAAACAGAAACAGGTTTTACCTAAAAGTGATTTTATTACTGACCGATGTTTCGCTATGATTAGAATTCAAATATAAAAGATCGCGCTCACTGTACCTGGACGGACCAGATTCGGGAAAGCACCCATGTTATGTAATACCGCACATTAGACCAGTACCTATGACCAGCAACGACCGTCAAAGCAAGTATGTTGTTAATATCTCTCCATAATTCAGGAAAAAATGATGAAATTCATTGATAGGGTGAACCCTAAATCTTCTTTTTATCCTGGCTTCTTCTTCTTCCTCCTCTTCACAGTTCACACATATAAAATACTTCATAATATGTAATTTTCGCATACTCTATTGAGTATTTATGCTGGGCAAATGGCGGAACATTGACGTTTAACACCATTTACAAGTGGTCATTTTTTGAGCGGTTTTGTATTATAATAACGCACTTTTTGTTAAATAATTTTAATAATTTTTCCAACAAACACGAATACTGATGTTAATCACTGCAGATTGCAACGGCAATAAACTAAGATGGTTATTATCCATGGTTCACTTGTTCAACTAAACTGCAACTAGCATACCTAGCATTTTTAGTTGCATACAATGTCTTCTATATAGTTTTTCTAGTCGAAACCAATCATTAAATAATACATACACGTGTTATGGCAGCACTAACAAGTAATTGACGAGCGTCTATAATCTACAATCTAATCTAAGCATTAACAAGTGTTTCCTTCATGCATTCTGTTTACGTAATTATATATGTATTATATTTTTGAAAGTCAATGTTCTTATCTAGAATTAGATACTTTTAAGTTCTAAGGTATTATGTGAGGTTAAGGTAAATTAGTAAAAGTGTAAAACTGTAAAATATGATGATCAAGTTTTCATTGGCTTTACAGAAGCTAAGAATACGATAATACAGAGTTATATCTTTCAAAATATCTCAAAATTTTCTGATAACTTATTGGACACAGTGATTATGCATTAGGAAACTTCAATTCGAAATAGGGCCGTATTCATAAAGACTTGTTAAATCTCTGAATAGTTATTGAATCGTTAACTGTTATTGAACTAATAAGGAAAGTTGGTATTCATGAAGCAGAATTGTCAAATATATAACTATTGACTCGTTAAGATCTGTGTCCTTATTATAAATTGTAAATTGTTCCTAGTGGATATCAGATAACACGAAATGTCCCTAAATATTTTATCTTTTACACGTTAATGAAACCAAAACAATATTATATTACTTATACAATAAATAAAATTTTATTTAAAACAGAGTCCCTCCGCCGCGGAGGGACTCTGTTTTATATTATATAGAAAAAGATCAACTAGATCTCTGTAGTATATTTTAAGGTCTGAGAATTTACTTTTGATTAAAAAAGCTCTTTAAGTTACGAAATGCTCTGCACGTATTATTTGGATACATACGAGTGCCTATACGTAGATTAAAATGATGAGATCCGTTATAGATCGCCATCATAACACCAAACGGGCCAGCGGCTGGCAGCGTGGCCAACACACATAATCCGTGAAATATATATTATTATCCGTGTTATGTTTGGACCGTGGATAAAATTTTCAGAGGCCGTATCCAAGGAGACTGTCTCCTCTACTGGATGAGCGCAATTTATATAAAATAGTTCTCATAACGTAACTGCGTTATATTAATGCACTTAGCACTAAGACAAAATCTTAGATACTTCATAATTTTAGAATGAATTATATTTTCAATATTTACCCAATATTTAATTTTAAGAAATTGTGTAATAGTAACACAATCAACAATAGAGTTTACCAGCCACTGACAGACCACAAAACACGTGTTTATTCTGTGTGGCAGACTTTCTTGAATTTAGGCAGCTTTGTAATAAATTGTTACCTAACCAATTGCCTATATCAACATTAAGGCCTAGCACACATGAAGAGTTTCTATACAATTGTATAGAACTGTTTATATGATAACGCGCGTTGGTGGCGCGTTGAACGCGCGTTACCATATATACAGTTCTATACAACTGTATAGAAACTGTAAACGCGCGTTGGGCCAACGCGCGTTGAACGCCTCTCATATAAACTAGGCCTAAATGTCGATAGGCAATTGATTAGGTAACAATTTGTAACAAAGCTGTTGAACAGGAGCTTCCATCGTAACTAATTAAAATAACTGACTTGGTTTTACATATAGGTATATTCTTTTATTCTATATCGAGCATAGGAATAAAATCGCAATCGAACCATTAGGGTGCAAAGATATATTTCTGTCTTTTTTAAGTCGTAAGCATTGGCGTATCCAGGGGGGGCAAAACAAGCACGGGGGACCCGGCTTAAGAAATTTCTAATTTGCCCCCTCCTGGGCCAAAAGCTGGGTACGCTCATGTCAACGTCATAGAAAAAGACAAAGTATGCAAGTACATAAGCCTATTCAAATCTTTGATTAACGTCTGATTAGAACTCTTCAATAAATAAAATTATCGACCAATTTTTCAAACAATATATTAACAAAAAATATAATTAATACATTAACGTTTCGATCCGGATTTGAACTTCTTCAGAACTGATCTAAAAAATATAAAAAATAATTAATATTTAATTCGCTTTATATAAAATTCTTTCAAAATTATTAAGTAGTATCAAAATATTGAAAAAATAATAATCGAAACGTTAATGTATTAATTATATTTTTTGTTAATATATTGTCTGTAAAATTGGTCGCTAATTTTATTTACATCAGCCTATCCTGTCATCGGAGAAATCAGGGAATGATTCATATAGATATATGGTTTTGTAGCGGAAGAACTGCGTTGCGAGACTTGGCAATTTTTTACATTTTATGTTTTTGATGGAATCTCATTTCTTTTCCTTCATCAACTAGGCGAAGACGACATTTTCAAAAATCTCGTTTCATATGCAATCACAAAATAAGTGAACAGCGTTTCTCATTAAAAACCGCTCGGCATATTTTTCGAGCATACTGTAAAAATCTGATAACTCCAGAGGCGTGATGAATTCTTAGGCTTGAACTTCGTTTACTTAATTCAAAGTCAAGGCGCCGGAGATTTTTTAATGTGGGCACATTATAATGATCATGTCGTGTGCAGGTGTGTTCAAACTTTCGCCGTTAGGTAATTATATACCTACATATAGGTATTACGAACATTGACGTGTGACCTTGCGTGACCAAGGTCATATCCGGTATATACCACATTACTTGATTGGAGTTGTTTATATCGTCTGAATGACCTCTGGGTGTAGATGTTATGATAAAAATACAAGTTGAATTTGGATATGATGTCATTTTTTTATGAAAAAGTTGTACAGATACTGACCTGTACCTATGATTTGTCCATAACAGAATTTTTAAATAAAATAATTCAAATTTATTTTTACTAATCGTAAACTTGGAGTTTGTGAATCCGACAAAAATAGCTGTTTACAATCATTGGCGTAGCAAGAGGGGAGGGGGCAGGTGGACCTGGTCCACTCTATAGAGTATTAATTGTTTACGTACAAACAACAAGATAAATCTATACCTACTAATATATAAAGTTGAAGAGTTTGTTTGTTTGAACGCGCTAATCTCAGAAACCACTGGTTCAAATTGAAAAAAAAAATTTTTGTTGGATAGCCCATTTATCGAGGAAGGCTATAGGTTATATAATATCAGGCTACGACCATTAGGAGCGGATCATTAATGAAAAATGTTGCAAAATGTATCTCAAAAATAAGCTTCTATTCAGGTGAAATGCACTAACTAAATATACTCATATTAGCGTTGTGAGTACCCAACGTCGGATGGCTCAATCGGTAGAGCATGCGACTGTCAATATCAGGGTCGTGGGTTCGAGCCCCACGTTAGGCGAAAATATTTTTATTTTTTATTTTCTACATTGCTTTCTTCTAAGGCTTACTTTTAAATTTATTTTAATTTTATTTAATTAATTAAAAAAATATTAGAAAAAAAAAGTATAAATACCTACTGCTTTTTATCGACAAAAGCTTTTGAACGGTAACTCCGATCATCATGAAATTTGGACACAACATTCATCTCGGTAAACTAAGATGAATGTGTGTACTCATGTTCCTCCCTTCCCCATTCGTTCTTTTACACCCGGGTAAAACCGGACGGGACCGCTAGTCTACAATAATCTACGTTTTCTTTGTCCTGAAATTTCTCCAGAAAGTCGAGTTGATCGATTTCGCTTCTATGAACAGTTTTCAAATTATGCTTATAAGTGGCAGCTGGTAATAGTAGGTAATAGGTAATAGTAGCACCCGGGGCGGATGCCCCGGTTTGCCCCCCCCCTCTAGATCCGGGGCTGACTTGAAGGTCCATTCTAAATATTGGTGAAAACATTTTTGATGTCGGATAAGTAGTTTCGGGGACTACCTCCTACATCCAAACTTACGAACTTTACTTCTTTATAATAATATAGTATAGATTAATGATATTATCTGGATTGATATGTCCTTGAAAATATTCTATGGAATTCTTACCAACTTATAATTTGGATAGGTATTATTAATATTTTGACGTGATAACGTCTTATAAATTGATGAAACACCGGCTGCATGCACGAAAAAGTGTCACGTTCCGCCTGACCCTGTGCGTGCAAGCGAGAGCGCATATTATAAGCGATAGAGAGTCGGTAAAAATATAGTTTGACAGCTACTTAAATTTAGGTTATGTATTATTAAATATGATATTGGAGCGGAATACGTTATCACGTAAAACTATCGTCCGTAAACCGACTTTACAGACAACCAGTTTTTTTTCAACATATAAAATCTAAATAGGAGGCAGATATCATACAAATCTTTTAAACTCAGAATACATAAAAAAATCTCTACTAGTAATTATTATTCCCAAGATACAATTAAAACAAAGGTGCAACATTGAGAACGGTCCCTGAGGGCAATCAAGTCATCCACGCCTGACGGCACTAAGATACCGTTGAAAATGAAGGACGATGGTCGCCGAATGGCCGACGGCGATCGTTTGTTTTAGGTGCGTGTGTGGAGGACACGTCAAGGTCGCAGTACGTAACAATCATAACACGAACTTGTAAGGCCTTGAGGCGACCACGACCCGCTAAACGGACCTCTCTTTATACGTCTGTTTCTTTCTATCCAACAAACAATATTTTAAACGGTAAATTGAAATAACACAATTAATCATATTTATATTATACGGGAATAAATTTATTTAAATTACTATATTATTTTCGTACAACCTTTCATATTTCATGTTTTGGTATAGCCCGAAGTTGTTTTTAGTTGCAATTCAGACACGGTGCAATTCTTAAGGATTTTAGAAATGGGTCATTTTTTATGTTTGTAAAAATTGCCACTAATTGCGGATGTTGAGTCGTTTTACGAAGATAATGAAAAAAATATGAAATAAAGTTTTTTAATAGATTTTATTATGACAAAATTTTCTGTAAAAAAAATCAAAATCATTAGGAGATTTATAAAGTTAAAAATTAAAAAAAATGGTTGTCTGTAAAGTCGGTTTACGGACGATAGTTTTACGTGATAACGTATTCCGTAATACATAACCTAAACCTCCCAAAATTTGGTTTCAATCCGCTTATCCTTGGTGTCGGAATGATAAGAAATGTCAAAAGTGACGTTTGCAACTTACAAAGTATTATGTTCTAATAATAATTAGTTATTCCAATACTTAACTTAGCAGGCTTTGCATTTCACAATATACTAATGTCAAAAAATTGAATTAAACATTAGAAATGCAGCTGTTTTCATGTTAAGACAAGACATACGTTTGCTTCTAATTTCCATGTACGGCAAACAAAGACAACCGACCGCGTCGCGTCATGCATTACACAACATTGCATTTATACAGCTATTTTTCTATATAAATTTGTATAAAATATTTTTCTATATAAATTTGTATAAAATATTTTTCTATATAAATTTGTATAAAAAAACTGTTTAGGCAAATTCTGTTATACGAAATCTATGTAAAATGTTCTCCTCTTTCGTTTAAGACTGGTTTCAAACCGATCTGATTTAAATTGAGCGAGAAATTAGCAAAAAGCACGCACAGGGTCAGGCGGAACGTTACGCGTTAGGAACGTTACGCGTTAGGAACGTTAGGAACGTTACGTTACACTTTTTCGAACATGCAGCCGGTGTTTTATCAATTTATAATATTGGTGATTCATCAATTTATAAGACGTTATCACGTCAAAAAACTTTAACATGTAGTCTTATGGAAAATACGTCAACCTAGCATGCAAACGGTACATTTTAATTTTTTGCAAATAACCAAATAATGTCAGCAGTTCCGAAAACTAACTATGTAAAGCATCGATGTCTTACGCATATTGCACATACCGCTAAACTAGCGGTATGTGCTTTATTATCGCTTTGTGCGCCAGAGCTGACTTTCGTTCATATAAGAAGTTATATCTAAGTTAATTTCACACGAAATCCATTCAAATTGAAGCTTTTTGAAAAGAGGAGATTCTAATCTATAAAACAGAACCATTTTTTTAATCAATTCGAGTTCATAAATACTATTAAAATTGTAATTGAAAATCTCGAACAGCAGATGTCGGTTGGTCTGTACGTATGTACGTACGTATGTACGTACGTATGTACGTACGTACGTCACGACTCTACAGATCGCAATTTTGGTCGGATTGCCTTGGGTTATATTTTATTCACTTTGTTTACTATCAGACCAGAACCCTATTTAAATTCACTAAAATGTGTTCAGTAGTTTAATTTTTATAAACAGTTTTATTTTATTATTTTTGACAGCTAATAGTTTAAAAAAACAATATAATAATTGCTGTGTAAATATAGTGTAATCCATAAGACAAGTGCTACACTTCTATACCGTGATAACACCACTACACGTATTAGGCCGCCGTGGCGTAATGGTTATGCCGTTCGATCCCCAAGGGCAAGGTCCTGGGTTCGATTCCTTACGAAATCATTGAATTTTTTCTTTTTTTTTCTTTTTATTTTGTTTTATTTTATTCCACTTGATATTAATTATATATTATATTATGTATAGTTCTTAATTTTTTTTATTTTTGCAAACTTAAAAAAATATTTTTTCAATTTTTAATTATTTATTTCTTTAAATTTTTAAATCTTTTTTTTATAAAAAATATTTTTTAATTGTTATTTTTTTATCATACAATGGAAAACTAGCGGGATGTGCACTTTTGGTCTTGCCAACTATTTTAATATTTTTTCCAATTTAATTAGGAGACTTTTAATCAATAAAAAAATTATTAAACCTTAGCACTTTTCGATTATGGACTTTTATTCTTGACAATTTTAACTGAATTTTCAACTTTTTAATGATTTAATTTTAATTTTTATTACTTCTAATTTCTTTTTTTAATTATTTACTGCAAAAAATATGTAAAATACAGATATTTATATAAATTTATTTTTTCTAACCTATAACTTTGTACAAAAAATTCAAAAGCTAGTCCATTAAGTAAAAACTGAAATAATTAATTAATATTAAAAAAATTATTTATTTATGCATTTATGACAATAATTTATTAGTATCATCGACTGATAACCTTTTGTAAAAATGTATTATTATTAAAGTTCCCATTTAGAATTCGATTTACTTTTGATTGGGACTGTAACGCATCAACTCCTTAGGTATTGAATATTCATCAAACTGGGAAGTTGGTGTTGTGTACCTTTTATAGTCGTTTGTTTTTATATTCGTATTGTTATTTTATTGTGACTTTTTCTGTCTATATCATGTGTATGTAAAAAATATTGTTGTTTAGGCAGCGCCATTCTAAAAAACTTTGTTGTAGGTATATGTAAGCGTGAACAAAGCACATAAAGACGTGATGCCGTTGAGAAGATCAAGAACGTGTTCCAGTAATCCACTGTCTACTTCAATCAATTCCAGTAAGTTAACAGCCAAGAACACTGTTTAGTGATTTCACTAATAATTAATATACTTAATTATACGTATGACTGATTGTCATAGCTCGTTACATCAACAATATCTACTGATAGATAATATAATAGACAGTGTGGGAACGTTTTAAATGTATGTTCTGCAGGGTCAATCGAAGGTACCTCCTAACACGGGCTAGAAATTGGAAGGGGAGGCGGGAATTAAATTATTAACCACATCCATGTTGTAATGATGATTTAATTATTAACTTTTTTTCAAACACTGTTGACAACAAACTACAATACACACTGAAACACTAATCACTACTGCCATAAGCCGTGTGTGTTGTATGTGCATATAGGAAAAACGTATCGCCGAGTCAAAGCCGTCAAATGTGTTAACTGCAAGAGATGATCAGTGAACACTTCTAGCATGGCAATGATAGATGCGTATTTGTACTAATGAGCTGACGGTAAATACAGCTCAAAATCAATCTAAATAACACGTTATATTTGTGGGTCAAGAGTTGCACGGTGTACACCGGGGGTATCTGATAATGACGTTTCTTGTGCTGCTCCGGAGCGCAGAACAGGACCTGAACGCGAGAAAGTCTGCCACACAAAACACACACGAGTTCGTTGTGGTCTGCTAGTGGCTGTTAAACTTTAGCGTCGATTACACTCACACTTTTTGCATTACAATCCTACAGTGTTAATTTTTGTGCTTGTCGATTGCAATTAAACATGACACGATATAGACGAGGAAGGATTCTGTATATAATTTGTAAGTATTTTGTACAAAATGGCTGAATTATATGATGACGTTTTGTCAAAAAAAAATTGTTTTCGTACACTTACATGGCTAACGCTGGCTAAGTCTTAAGAGGTACATCAAAACAATGTACTTTGATAGTTTTGCTGTGTAGATGGGAAGGTCAATATAATATTTACAGAACAGTTTTGCACCCTGGTGAAACCGGGACGGGTCGCTAGTTAAATATAAAAATTGTTTTATTTATAACTACGTAATTTTAGCGCCGTTATATGAGCCTCAAAGGCAACGTTGGACGCTCCTTTGTGCATTCATAGTTTGAAAGTTACGCAAGTGACAAGCAAAAAATAATGGAAAGATCGTTTTGAAACTCTTTGTATATTACTCAAGCATCAATAGAATATGTTAAATTAGAATTAATATGTTTACTTTTATTTTAATACGTTATTTAAACAGTACATTTTTACTGTTATAAAATTTTAAGAGTTATAATACAAGCAAAAATAAAATGCAAACATTTAATTTTTGAAAATAATTGTCAAGATTTATTCAATGTGTGTTAAATTTTTAGACGGGTTCTAAACTATGCTTTATCAGATTATATCGAAGTAGATATACCTATATAGTATTATTCGATTGTAAAATCAAAAAATATTATTATAATAGTAGAGAACAGACGTCATATTAGTGATTTTTTAGCGAGGTATCTGATTGAAATTTTCTGTAACACGCAATAAACATGATAGTGGTAGGTATGTCGTCTTCATTAATTAATTTGCATTGAAAAAAGTACTTGAAAACTGCAAAATGTCTAATTGTACTAAAATTTGCTGGTTTGTGAAATAATTCAACGCCGGAAAATAAGAAAAAATGGATAACCTGTCACTGAAACGAGTTCATAACTAAGAAGTTTCACGTCACCAATGAGTTTATGGGGTGAGATTCACATGTTTTTTGTGTTATTTTGCTTTTATGTCGATACTTCCTGCTATAATAATATCTAGCCTAGGACTTTTTGAAGACCAATAGGGCCTTATTTTGTCAAATCTTAGTCAAAATTAATCCAAAAATTTTCAAAACTCACTCAAGAAATTGTCGGAATTCACCCAAAAATTGTCAAAATTCCACTCAAAAAATTGCCAAAATTCACTCAAAAAAAGTGACAAAATTAACCAAAAATGAAAAAAGTTGTCAAAAATTGCCAACATTCAGTCATGATAATGATAATCATTAATAGTGACTATTGGAAGATTAAAGGATGAATCCTGGTGGCATAGGATCGATGAACTAAGTAAATACTGAAGGTTTTTTATTGCATTTTATTGTCTGACGTTTCGGCAAACTTTATGTCATCTTCGGAGAATCAATGCTGTCTGTTTTCTCAATATTGATTCACCGAAGATGGCATAAAATTTGCCGAAACGTCAGACAATAAAATGCAATAAAAAACCTTCAGTATTTGCTTAGTTCATCGATCCTATGCCACCAGGATTCATCCTTTAAACTTCCAACATTTAAACAGGATCATCATCACTCTAAATTATTAGAGTTATTTTTCACAAAAATAGTGACTATATTTTTTACTACACGATAAGTGCACATTTTTGCTAACAAAAAAAGTATTAAAAATGTATGATAAATAATCAATTTTTGTGGGCCCTTGACACTTGGGGGCCCAGAGCTTAAGCCCGATTAGTCCCTACGTAAATCCGTCCTTGGTTCCTCAGCTGTCTAAGACACTAACCAGTCTCATTTTGGTCTAATATTGATATTGATAACATTTTCTCATAATTCTACTCTTCAATACACTATATAATTATGTATAGCTATAAATAGATTAAATTGAACCAAAGATAAAGATGGGAATTACATTCTCCCGATTAGATAATGTCGCGGACATTCGAATATCCGACAACTAATTAAATTATTTGTTATCAATCATAAATAATACACATTGATAAAACAAAACAACAACAGTCTATGATGAATCCTAGATAAACAAAATATAGAAATCACATACCAACAGCAATGTTCTGTAATCCATGTTGATCGAGAACACCAGGCACTTTACAGTTAAGACAACTATAGTTTAACTGACGGTTAAATTACGTAAGCAAAGCGCGTTGTAAGCAACTATACTTACGCCTTGCAACTGACAGGTAAGAAAGGCTCCGGTGTTACAACGAGCACAGGTATGTGCCCACCACTGCCTGGATAACGGGACTTCTTGCTATATCTGTCTCTGTTCATCTTACTATCTGATGTGTTCCATCGGAACGAATATGGAAGGCCCTAGATTATGATGATCGGTGGTAACCAGTCAGTGGTCTTCCAAATTAATCAAAAGATCATTTAAGTTTTCGGTATCAATTTTCGTCAAGTCGTTTTCAAGCGATGCCAGTGCAGGCAAGGGAATATTTAGGAAGTTCGTTCTTTTGTTCAGGAATAGGACAAAACACCTGAAAATTTCGCAAAAAAAAAGATTGGGTTCTCTTACAATACTTTTTCTAAGGAATCTATGCCAATTATGAGGTAGCAACTCAAGTCGAACTGGAAGGAGGATTTTCCTGCCATCTGCTGTTCGTTGCATCTTTAGATTAGATTAGATGGAGGGTGTGAGGCACGCCTCGTCAACACCGCGACCTTAATAAATCTATTGAGTAGCCCTGACTTGTTTCTTTTTGAGCGAGGTTAAGACTTTTGAAAAAGTCTAGAATGTCTCTGGAATCTGTATCCCAAACCTGATCAGGCGTTGGGAATGAATTGTTGAAGTGACTGCTTTATATTTGCAAAGCAACTGCTTCGATGTTTCAGGAGCCTCCAAACAGAAGCGGCATGACATGGCTGCCTTATTGCCGAAGATAAAAGATTCTTGATTATGGCTATAGATGAATCAGTAAGCTGCCATCTACGAAAGAGACGCAGAAAAACAGTGAGATTGGTCATTATCCCTATAAAATTTTTTCTATTGAGAGAGGAAATTTTGTTTAGGAATCTATACTGATTTTAAGGTAGTGGACAGGTGAGGTCATCAGCGTCTATGTGTGTATTACAGACTCTGATAGTCGACGTACACAAAACGACTGGTAGGAGCTCGGGTTCTTGGGAGCGCCAATACCCAAAAAACATGGGAATGCGAATTACATTCTAATGTTTCCCCTGAGGGATGTGAGGTAGTAACCTATTGAACGCCTATATGCAGACTGCAAAGCGACGTCTCCTGTCATCTTCATTCATGAACCCTTTAACACTTTTAAATTATTCAAAATTATTTTTTCTTTCTACGAAAGTGCAGATTACAGCAGAAGATTTTCAGTAATTAGTCAATGTGTTCTTTTTATTAGGAACAAATATGAAAATATTTTTAATTTAGTGCTGCCAAGCTGCTTTCTTTATTATCCTCGTTCTTCACATTCAAAAGTATACTCTGAAAAATATCCAATTGCTCAAATTTCTCCTGTCTCCTTTGTATGAACAGCTTATGACTACGGGAGGAAATGACAATTAGGAACCAAATAAAAATGCGAGCTTCAGGATATAGGTTCCAGGTCCCACAATTATCGGAGCCACAAAAACCAATACCGGGGATTATCCTTCCTCTTGAATTAGGATGTAATTTCTACAGCACCTGTTTGGTAGAAAAAATTGTGCCTACATCCATTACATTTATACATGAAACCTTGAATGTAACGGAAGTTCATCGGTTACTTTTCTTTGTCAAGATTATCGAATGAAACGAAAAGGTTATCATCCCGATTTGTATCCATTTCTCAAGAGCCGCTTTATGAAATACGCTGCTTTCTTTGTCCGCGACTAGGTATTAACTTTTGAATGCTGCTGTGCCGCAACACATTTATAATCACAACACGCCCAGGGCCGCACTAAACCACTTAACAACAAGTGTTTAAAAATAAAAATAATATGCATCCGTTGTGTTTTACTTGCAACGCAATATTCAGAATATGGCACAAAATAATATGTTGAATGTTGATGTTAGAGAAGATCGAGTGAATTATAAATATTATATTATTGAAAAGTTGTTTTTATCTTAAAAAAAATGTGCCTATGCTATTTTTATGTGTATACAGCATGTTTCAAAATAATGGTGATTGGTGATCTTCCGGGCTTGAAGGCTGTGGTTCATTGGTACCTGACGCTTCGTCTACAAGTGTAGTAGACATTATCAAAGGCGATGTCCAAATCTTCTTGGTTTTCAGGTTTGCAGGCCGCGATCTATTGATATTTTTACCTGACGTTTCGTCTACAACTGCGGTAGACATTATCAATGGCGATGTCCAAATATTCTTGGTTTCCGGGGATTCAGGCCGTGATCCATTGGTATTTCTACTTGACGTTTCGTCTACAACGGCGGTAGACATTATCAAAGACGACGCTCCAAACCTTCTTGTTTTTCGGGGTTGCAAACCGTGATTCATTGGTATTTCTATCTGACGTTTAGTCTACAACTGCGATAGACATTATCAAAGACGATATCCAAATCTTCTTGGTTTTCGGGGCTGCAGGCCGTGATCCATTGGTATTTCTACCTGACGTTTCGTCTACAACTGCGGTAGACATTATCAAAGACGACGCTCCAAATCTTCTTGGTTTTCAGGCTTGCAGGCCGTGATTCATTGATATTTCTAGTTGTGGATGAAACGACAGGTAGAAATACCAATGAACCACAGCCTACAACTCCAGAAATCAATTAGAAGGTTTGGAACATCTGCACTAGGTGATATCATTCTTCGCAGTGGCGGCTCCTACTTCTCACGCAAAGCGTCATCACATGGAAATTATGTAATTCGTTGCTTTCTTACCAACTTGAGGTTATCTACATACAATATTTGAACACTTTGTAAAACAGTTTGACGTGCGTAAATAAGAATATGAGATGAGATTTATTTGCCCTCCTTAAATTTCAAGTGAATAAAATCAGTACGGTTCTGTTTGTTGTAAATTAGCTTTTAAAATTATTGATCGTTGACACGTTAAAATATAAAATATAAAACAATATAAAAAAGATTTGTAAATAAATTTCTCAAAGTGAACTTGAAAACATTTCAAAGCTGTACATTTTGTTTTTTTTCGAATAAATCTAATTTAATGATATTATTGATTCTAGTATTATGTACTCGTATATTCAAAAAACGAAAAAATACTTCTAATCCAGTGGCGTAGTTAAAAATTGAATGTAGTCATTTTTTTCACTATCCTCTATAAAATAACTGCTTAACAATTGTTGGAGAATTTTTCAGGTTTTCTTATATATAACAAAAAGTTCGCAAAAGTGTGGATTTTTCAATGTAATTTTAAACATATAGAATAATCCCGCTACGGAGATTGGCTGCCCGAAACTAAATCACACCCACTGGTTTTTTCGACAACTGGTATATACATCTCTTTCCATAGTCATATCTCCATCTATGCGCGAAAGTGATGTGCTTGTTAGGCCCAGCTTTGACGTCATCATACGACACCTAAACTCAGTCGTTTGAAATGAACACATTTGTTTAATTCTTGCTTGCAATTAAGAAGGGGGATTTCTAGCGTAGAAGCCTGTTTTTGATACTTAATTTCGCTAATTTTTTCTGGGAAAAGTAAGGTTAACACAATGAAGAGAGTTTTGACTACTTTTTAAAAGATGTAGGGTACAAAAAAACGTTTTTTTCAAAAAAATCGAGAGCGCGGAATTTACCCCCACCAAAAACACGGCGTGCAGGATATCATCCCTTCCAGTCATCAAAAATATAGAAATCAGTCAGATTCTTAAAGTAGAGACTTGTGGTTTCTGTTCTGACCTGAATGAGATTTTTCACGATATGAAGGCCAAAGTTACGGCCCCTCAAAGATGGAAAAAATTGTAAAATTTGTTAATACTTTTTGAATATCGCGCTATTTGTAGAAATTTTGGAAGCCTCTACTTTATGAATCTGGAAGAGATGATACACTATACACACCGTTTTATTGTGATGGGGGCTGATTAAGCGCCCTGCAGGGCCAGCATGTTATGATTTATTGAAAAAAAAATGTTTTTGTAGCTTTTATCTTTAAAAAAATAAAGAATAGTTACTTCTTACCACAACAGTTTTATTAGCGGATGTACATTTCGGGAACAATGCTCTCATCTTCAGCAAACACTAAACTTCCCGAAATGTACATCCGCTAATAAAACTGTTGTGGTAAGAAGTAACTATTCTTTATTTTTTATTTTTGTTTCAATCACAGTGCTCTTAATATTTGTACTTCTATCTTTTAATTTTGTATTTATCTTAATTTCAAAAAAATCATGAAGTTAGATATCAAAAATAGGCTAGAAGAGAGAGTATATAAAAGCAAAACATTCTGTTTGTTCAAAATTATCAAATTTTGATATGCGGAACAAGAACAACCCTATTGCAACCTTTCAGCATTACTAATCTTTAAGGCACTAACAATAACTAGTGTGACCTGTGCGAATTATTCGCACTAAATAAGTATAATAATTATCACTTTACAAAATTATTTTTTAAATATGATTGCAGGTATTCAATTCGTTTCTAATTTTGCACACTGCTTATAATGTTCTTCTTTTTGTTGTATTACAATATGAAGCTCAGATGACAGATCGAAGAAATATTTTAGTAAAATTGTCATATAGAGGCGCAAGTAGCAAAAGCGTTGAGCTAAGCCGTCAGATGGCATCATGCAGCATTGCTGTGACGTTGTTCAGCGTTTCTCGCAGTTTCAAAATTAAAGCCGTTAGATGGCAGTATGCAGTATTGTGTCTGTTGTATTACAACATGAAGGTCAGATGACAGATCGAAGTGTCGACGTTGTTTCAAAATTAAAGCCGTCAGATGGCAGACGTTGTTCAGCGTTGCTGTATTTTAATTAATTTACAACAACAAAAGCAACAATAAATTTTTTAGTTGTCGATGTCAGTAGAGCAAGCAATTATCTGTAAAATGATATATAATTTATGTGGAGAAATTGTGAAGTTTTTTCTAAAAAGGGAGGCAAACATCTTAACCTTAACGTATTAATATATTATATGATAATCGTTTTGTACGAGTCGCTTGTGACTCCCCAACACGTAGGTGTGTTTTGTGTATAATGCGAGTCAGTTAAACAGAAACCTATCGACACCGTGCCCGAGAATGCGCGGAATGCCGCGACGTCAGCCTTGACTCAGTGCGGTGGAGAGTCAGCAGAAGAGACGAAGCCCCAACAACTCCGAGTCCACCGGTGCGTGTAGAACCTCTGACGTACTGACCTCTGACTTTGGCTAAACTTAGAAAAGTGACTTTGAAACAGCGTTGCCAGTTTTTTTTTTCGCTAAGTCGGGATTTTGGAACTCTTTGAGTGAAAACAGCGGGATTCTTTCGTCGAAAGCGGGACATAGTCAAAAAACGTATAGGTATAATCAGAAGTTTTCAAATACCTATTTATCTTTTTATTTGAATTAAAATTACGTTTACGTGACAATAGATAGTAAAAATAGCCATAAAAAATGTATTTTAATAAAAATATAATATTTTAAATCAGATTTACCCTATCGTTAAATAGTTGTCTTAATCGTCTTCAGAATAAAAAATTATTCAAACAATAGTCTGTGGAGTGAGTGTTACAAATTGCAATAAGAGAATAATTATTTATAAGAATTACTTATTTATGATATTTCTGTGAAGATTTAACTTCTTTTAAAGTTATCCCCGAGTTATCCCCGAAAAGCGGGACTGAGCCTGTCCCGCACGGGACATTTAATTTTGATTTAAAAATCGGGACGGGCCGCAAAAATCGGGACGCCTGGCAACGCTGCTTTGAAAGTATCTATACAAAATTGTTGCGATGACTTTTGAACCGAGGGCACGCCCTAAATAATTGAACCTTATAGAGTCATTCTGAAATCAGACATTTTTGATATGGAATAATCTTCCAGCATTTTTGATGGAAAATTAAAGTTAATCGAAAATCAAATCTTCTAAAGTTTCTGATGAAGACCAGAACTTTCATTTGCAGGCGTTATAGTGCAGATGTAACGAATGTCAATTTTTAGACATTCGTGAATACGACATTTTTTCAAGGTTAGAATTTGACAGCCGATTGGCCGCGCACGTCGTACGCACACATTTATAGTGGGTCTGCGGGTACTAGGTTGATTATTAATACTATAAGACAAAAGCTTCGCTATACCTAATATTAAAGTAAAGGCTGATAAAAGGCATAATTGCGAGGTTATCTTAAGTTATTTTTAAAGCAAGGAGTAAGAAAAAATTCCAGCCAATTGGGCGACGGGACCATTCCAACTTAAAAAATGTTGACATTTGATTATAATAAAGAAAATATAATTTTTGATATCGCGTGAGGTGACGCGGGTAACGGCTAGTATTCAATATGATATTTGCTATTCGTTGCCATGGTTACCTACATAATATGTTCCACGTCATGTAAAAATTAATCAAAGCATGCCGAACTAGTTTATTTCTGACAGATCCATAAAACAAAAAAGCGGCTGATTTTTTTATATTTTCAAAATATTTCCGAAACTATAAAGTTCTTTTTGGTTCAGTGCCAATCTTCCAAAGTCGTCGCTGAAGATTTAACATCACACCATTTGACTATGGCCACGCCTTGAATAAACGCACCTTAAAATCTTTACGTAAACTTTACAAAGAGAAGAACACTGATTAAATATGGTCGTAATTTTCGTTTCGCCTATAATTTTGGATAACCATCAGCCGCGGTTATTATCATAGAATCGATGACCTGAAAAAATAGTAAATGACAAAGCAACAGTCCGAAGTTACTGAACACAAATTCCACAAATGGAGTGTCTGAATAATAACCTACAATCATAACAATAAGTTCTGGTTGAGAGTACACCTACTTATTCTGCACTGATGTAACATGATACCTATTCGTTAAGTTAATGCAATATGAATGGTTGATATAAATAAATAAATCTGTACCCAAAAGGAAAAACGCTTATGTTGAATTTTCCCATTTTTACTTTCCTATATTCGGAGTATGCATTAGAAGCATATACTCTTATTCTATACTGAGCATAGGAATAAAATCGCAATCGAACTATTAGGGTGCAAACACTTTTGTCTTTTTTACGCCGTAAACACTGGGGTATCCAGAAGGGCAAAACAAGCACTGGGAACCCGGCTTAAGAAATTTCTAATTTGCTCCCTCCCGGGCCAAAAGCTGGATACGCCCATGTTAACGTCATAGAAAACAGAGATACTTTATTCAGATTGAATGCAAGTACATCAACCAATCCTATCATCGGAGAAATCAGGGAATTACATCGAAGAAAGAGACGCAGATATATTTTCGATACGGTTTGTTGCTTTCACTTACCGCACATTGAGTAGATAGACAATGTTTCATATAGTAAATTATTAAATATATGATTAGAAGTCTTTTTCTTCATACTTCGGTCGAAAATACGTATTTCCGGCATCAATTGTAAGGCAGAAAGTCTAACAATTATGCATTGGTGGGATTACCCTATAGAGAAAATACAAGTTTAACACGCACTGATGCCGGAAGTATGTACTTTCGACCGGCTATAAATGTACACCGCTCCATGAGACTGCCGCCAGCCAATAGTCGCGAACAGTTGCCATTCGTGTTTTTACGTATAACCTTAAAGCTGCTTGCTTGGAATTTAACTGTGTTTTTATGTAATTAATTAATTAATGTAATTAATAAGCGTACATTCTACCGAGGTATGAAGAAAAATAGTATACACCACACGGGCAGAAAGTTTAGTGTGTAATTGGTCACTTTACATGCCTGCATACACGTATTTAATAGTATATTGTGCGACTAGTGAAAGAAGGAGAAGATTCCATTAGCGTAAAACGCACGCGAGTGGAATATTCTCTTTCGATCAATGGTCGCACATAATATTTTATTCAACTAGCACGAGTAATATGTAATCGGGGCCCTGATAAAAGAGGGAAAAATAATAAATCACTTCATTGATTGACGTACACACCGCCCTCGATGCACACAAGATGGCCCTGACTTTCACTAAATTGCGATGCTGTTTTCATATATACAATACCGCCTACCACGTTCCTATTGGTCCAGAAGCTGTGCAGTTTTTTTTCATTATTTAACGGCTTCGTCTTGCTACTGCGTTCCTATTGGTCCAGAAAATTCATTATCTCACAGTACGGCTCATTATTAGCACTCTACGCGTCAACATGAAATAATTTATTATTTCTCCCGAATTTAGCAGGGCCCCGAAATTACATATTACTCACGCGTGTTGAATAAAAGTATATTACAGCAATATCAAGAGACAGCACCGTCGATCATATTATTCATCATCATCATGAGTGCCAAATGAAATGCATTTATCACCGTGCGTTTTAAATTTAATTAGCTCCCAAGCAATGTGAAAGTTTGAAAATCTTACTATGTTGAGTTGATTTGGATTTTAAAATGTTGATTTATGAATTTCGTTC
The DNA here is from genome assembly GCA_963575645.1 of Xanthostigma xanthostigma. NCBI lineage: Eukaryota > Metazoa > Arthropoda > Insecta > Raphidioptera > Raphidiidae > Xanthostigma > Xanthostigma xanthostigma. The sequence goes on from OY754464.1 coordinate 3,851,119, forward strand.
GAATCGACGTTACCGACATTTATTTGGTAGAAAGGTGCCAATGAGTGAAATATGAATCGTCTAATTTTTTTTTCCAAAAATAAATTAGACATAGTTGGTTTTACCTTTCAGTCACAGAAATAATGTATGCATATGGATATGTTGGTTCCGCGGCCATTAAATTAACGGTAACATACCGGCTACGGACTACGGACTGATTGTATATCAGTGCAGTCGATTGGTAACGCTGTCTCTTAGTTAAAGAATAAAATTGGTCAAATTAAAGTATTTCAGTCGTGAGTCGGGAGCAGGGCAATTGCACCCACTGACACCCCCTCTCTGATTAATTAACCATAATTTCAGAATTTAACAGTGTAGCAAACATAGAAAAACTTCTATGACTGATAACGAAGATTGATAATAGGATGCACACTTACACTTAGCTCTTGGTTGAGTGAAGGTTATGATGTCTAACGTAAGATGCGAGTCACTGTGACAAAAATGCTTATTTTAAGAAAGATTGTTGTTTAGATGTGTCACTGTAGAATGAACGATAATTCAGCCGCAGCGATAGTGAAAGTTTCGGATTTGAGTTCCGACTGTGACATTGATTGAATAATATTTTTTTTTCTATAAATACCCTATAAGTCAACAATGAATGTTTCATAATGTAATAGCAGACTATACATATAACGTTAACAGTACCAACATCATTACTAACTATAACATTAACTTCAACATTAACTTTAACATTAACTTTGACATTAACATTAACTTTAACATTAACTTTAACATTAACTTTAACATTTAGATGTTTAGGTGTAATGTAACACAGTCCGCCGCGAGAGTGGAAAGATTCGGGGTTCGTATCCCGACGGTGACATTGTTTGAAAAAATAAACTATTTTTTCTATGTTGATAGCATTGTAACAATGGGTGTTTCTTAACAATTGTAGCAAAACAGTAGCTACTCTATTAACTTTAACATTAACTTTAACGTTAACATTAACTTTAACATTAACTTTAACATTAACTTTAACATTAACTTTAACATTAACTTTAACATTAACTTTAACATTAACATTATTTTCCATTTAAAGTCCGTAATAATTTATTTTAAATAATTATGAATAACGCATTCCCGTTTTTCATAATTATTTAAAAAAAAAAACTTTAACATTAACTTTAACATTAACTTTAACATTAACTTTAACATTAACTTTAACATTAACTTTAACATTAACTATAACGTTAACCATAACACTAACTTACATAACTATAACAATAAATAATTGTATGTTACGTTACCGGTACATGTAAGTCGTGAAACAGCCAGCGACAAGTCATTCAATTTCTGACTTCACACGATGTGCAGTGTACAAAAGCTCCTAGCCAGAGATTTTTTTTGACTTCAACGAATGCCGAGATAAAATATGTGGATTGGTTTTAGTTGCTCTCATAATAGGAGCTTGGTATTCTCAGGCGACGCCTGGTAAATACGGTTATACTCTATTAAAACAATTCGCGACAGCCTAATACCTATGTCTTTCTTTAATTGGCAATCTAACAATTTCGAGCGAAGCCGGACCGGGCCACTAGTATTTCATAAAAGTCTTTTTTTTTCATGCATCGTATACACAACAATAAACCAGACCATCGATCCTCAAATCTATTTCTTCGTGGTGATTTTTAAAGATGCGTTGAACAAAAAAATCTAGACAGATGTCTGTAGCTCAGACGCTCCGATTAATCATCTGTCAAGACAAACAAGTCGGATAAAACTACTAAAAATAAACATAGATTTATAACTATTTTTGGACCTCTGAGGGATGAAACTTACAGTGTTAGATTATCTGTTGTAGATAACTATACACATTCAGGACTGAGACTATAACCAGCGCCGGCCTTATAGTCCCACACCTATGCCAACTGCCCAACACCCACGTCCTTTTATCAACAAACTTTACAAATATTTAATTCTGCTTAAATTGGACACGTCTTGTGCAAATAGTTGTCGAGGTTGAACAATTTTAAGCTTATCCCGGTTCACCTTAAATCCCTACTGTGGAGTTAGACGGAGCAATACGAAACTCTCAGTGTGAGTGGTGAACACGTGAGCCAGTGGTCTATGCAAATATAATACTCAGAATAAAGTATGTATGTTATTGAAACAATAACATTTTTTAAATAATTTATTAAAAACACAATTAAAAAAAAATAATTGAACAATTTGAATAAAGTACAGTATTGATACGACAATGCGTATAGTGCATGGCAGTGGGCGGAGTGAATATCTCCTGTACACACTAATACCCTCAAATCTCACCCGGAAAGGGTTAATGAAAACAAATTAAAATCTCTCACGGTCTCGAATCTCAACGCTGACTTACGAAAATAATATTATTATCAAACAATTTACAGGCAATAGGTACTTGAACACTATTTTGTTATCTGTATTTATTTTTTATATACACATTTTATCTGTTAACAGGTTTCACAAATTATCGCATAGTATTATCTGCAAAAAACAAGTTGGGCGATCTATAATATTTAGCATTATTGTCTTCTCGCTTTGCAACATTACCACAAATGCATTGTGAAGGATAGAAAATTTCTTGGCAGCCGGTGCTGCATGGTAAATGTCCTTCATTTATATTAATCATTATAGTCATTTGAGTGTACTAGGCCAATGTGTCAGATATCAGTGTTTCCCAACTGTGAGTAAGGACATTTTTTGGAATACCTATTAAAAATTAGATCTATACCAATATATAAAGCTGAAGAGTTTGTTTGTTTGTTTGGTTGAACGCGCTAATCTCAGGAAAACTACTGGTTCGAATAGAAACATTTTTTTTTGTTGGATAGCCCATTTATCGAAGAAGTCTATAGGTTATATAATATCACGCTACGACCAATAGGAGCGGAGCATCAATGAAAAATGTAACTCAAAATTTGTCCGTCCGACAAAAACTTTTGAACGGTAACTCCGATCATCATGAAATTTGGACAAAACATTCATCTCGGTAAACTAAGATGAACGTGCGTACTTATGTCCCTCCCTTCCCCATTCGTTCTTTTGCACCCGGCTGAAACCGGGCGGGATCGCTAGTCTGTTATATACACCCATTGTTGACGTTACAATTCAATTTTAGAAAAATTGTTACTCAAACAATGTCACTGTCGGGATTGAAATCCGAATCTTCCACTATCGCGGCGGATGAGTTATCATTTATGTCAGAAATTGCAATTAAGCTAGAGCTTAGAAATTTTACACACGGTGACAATGCATAAATCCAATATGGTGGACTCCGTAACATGGCGGATTACCTTTTTTCCTCTTTACATGGGTATCAAATGAAAAAGTGAGATACGATAAGTGTGACCAAATATGGCGCACGCCGCACATCCGATCGATTTGAATTTTTGTAAACATATGTATTGCCGATGACAATTATACATAATGATTTAATCGTTTTTTGAATTAAATAATCAATGACTATTAATTTTAATAAATTAATGTATTAATAGGAACATTTCTGAAAAACTTAAAGGAACAAAACAAAATATTAGTAAAAGAACTTTTTAAAGAAAAACTTTTATTGAAATGTACAAGATAAACAAAAAAATTTTTTTATCATGATTTATGTTCATGAGCCTCAATTATGGTTTAAAAAGTGTTTTTTTTCTCGAACGACTACGGGAAAAAGTTTTAGAAATACTGATCAATATTATACGACATCCCCCATAGGATCGGAGTGAGTTCAGACTTCAGTGCATACATACTTGAAAACAAACATGGAGGATGGGAAAAATGAAAATCGATGTTCGTATTTGGAATAAAAAATGAATGAAGAGTACGCTATACAGTGTGTTCACCAATTAGTGGTAAAAGTAAATAAATTATTCTTGTATCCTACTACAGACACAAAAAAAAGTTTAAATTGTTTTTTATTCAACTCGAAATATACTATCAAAATCTGCTGAGGTATATTTTTTTGTACTTCAAACCCAACCGGAGCATTTTTTTCAAATGACAACATTTTACATTTTCGAAATCTCCATTTTTTCCCTATATAAACTCATGCAAAATATTCGAGAAAAACGTGTTCAATTTATTAATTAAATACACAGTAATTATTACTACAGTAGAGTCTCACTAATCCGGCACTTCAGTAGTCCGGTACATCCAATAATCCGGCACCCTCCGCTCAAGCTTCCCTCACCCCTCCCTGCTGTTATATTTTTTATGAAATGCTTTATTTTATCTACATATTATGAATTTTTCTATACAATACAATAATCCGAACATTCCAATAATCCGGCACCCTCCGCTCAAGCTTCCCTCACCCCTCCCTGCTATTATCTTTTTTATGAAATGCTTTATTTTATCTACATATTATGAGTTTTTCTATACAATACAATAATCCGAATATTCCAATAATCCGGCACCCTCCGCTCAAGTTTCTTTATTTATCAAGTTTATTTATTTTATCTACATATTATGAATTTTTCAATACAATAATCCGAACATTCCAATAATATTGCACCCCTAGTTTTTAATAGTTCCGGATTAGTGAGACTACTGTAATTATAATTTACTTATGTGGGGAGTGCTATGAAAAATAGTTAGTGTAATACGCGCCACGAATCTAAAAGGCTCGGAAGTTAGATGCGAATGCGAGCTTGCGCTTGTAAGTACAGTCTGTTGAAAAACTACAAACTCGCAACTCAACAAAACTAATATAACAATAACAACTTGACAATAGCGTCCTCGACTAAAGCAGGAAAGCGACAAGTGACAAAGGCAACGAGCGATCACGGCCAATCACCGACGAGCACACGTTCCGTGCAGGTAGCTGGGAGGTGGTGGGAGCCTCAACGGCTCTAAAATGTACCTTTGCGACTCTGTTTGTGACTAAATTCCGAACCTTTTAGATCCGTGGCGCGTATTATACTGTGTGTTTAATTAATACATCGATAACGTTTTTTTCGAGTATTTTTGTTATGTTTATCCATCCATAACTACTGTATTTTTTTTATCTATCCACAAAACATCACACTAGTAGTGTATATGCTCATTTCCAGCGCACTCCTCAGGTGTCAAATTACACTCAGCTGGGGGTGGGGGTAAGCGTTTCAGTCAGCTCCAATCAGAGCCTTTCCTTTTGTGAGCCAATCAGAGAGCATAACGCCCCCTTTTGTGAACCAATGAAATGATATGAAATAGACATTATTCTCCAATCAGAGCCTTTGTTTTGTGAGGCGATCAGAGAGCATAACGCCCCCTTTTGTGAACCAATCAGAGAGCATGAAACAGTCATTATTCTCCAATCCGAGCCTTTCCTTTTGTGAGCCAATCAGAGAGCATAACGCCCCCTTTTGTGAACCAATCAGAGAGCATGAAACAGACATTATTCTCCAATCAGAGCCTTTACTTTTGTGAGCCAATCAGAGAGCATAACGCCCCTTTCCGTGAACCAATGAGTTGATAGTTATAGCGTTAATCGACTATATTTTGTTGTCGACGGTTTTTACATATGACCATCTGAAAAGAGCGGGAGAGAGAGAGAGAGAGAGAGAGAGAATGGAGGGAACACATGCTTGATAAATCGAATCAATTTATATTTAGTAAAATCATTTAGTTGTTGATTCAAAGTCGTTTATAACATGAATGTATTTTCATCTCTAATTCATTGTCATCAGAGTCAGTCCGTTTTCTTATCACCGGATATTCTCAGATTACAATATAATGATAAAAGTGCAATCTGCAATGTGTCACATATATAATATAGTCATATATGCTGACACGTATAAATAATTTAATTAAATAATTTATCAAGAATGTTAATGAGGTTAATTAAGTATACTCCGCGCCATCTATGATCAAAAAACGGAAGCGACTGCTCGCGTCATTATCAGCGTGATGTAAGCTTATGCATTCGGCCGACAGGTGGACTTTTCTGTTGCATTGTGCACATAGAATTGTAATTCGACACTTATATTACTAAAACAGATAACATTTTTTTAAATCTAGATCAGGGGTGTGCAACCTTTTTAATCAACGGGCCCAATTTTGATTTTAAAATTTTTTGGCGTGCTGCACATAGAGTGACACTTATTAATAATTTACAAAATTATTTATAATAAACTTTAAAAAAGTAAAGATTTCATTTACAAATTTTAATGCAAAATAAAAAAACTGATATTTTATCCTCAGTACGGACTTACAGCTCTGCTCATTGACCTCCACTCTGGCGTCACTGCGACGTTTGAGTCACGTGCAATGGCGCCCTCTTTCCGTGAATCGATGAGATGATAGTTTTAATCAATCAGGGAGGGGCTTTAAGCAAACAAAAATGGCGGGTGGATGTTAATTATACTCCAATCAGGCAGTTACCCAAAATTAGTTGTTTTGAAACAGACTTTATTCTCCAATTACACAACCGTCCCTTTCCAGCCAGTGAACCAATCGGCTTCAGCTATAATCAATCAAAATGGTGGGTATAAAATTTGATCGAATGCCCCACCTTGTAATAACAGGTTCTAGTGACAGAAGAATATCGGATACAAACATTCAATAATATTACCCAAGTAAAGTCCGGCTCTGTCTTTTTAGCGTTTTGTAATAACAGTTCAAAGTCCAGATTATGCATTCTGCTGAGGTCGTAATTAAATTGTTTTCGTCGGAATCATATTCTCTTACAAGAGTTTTTCATTTTTTTTTCACATTGTTATATATTTGATTTCTAATTGTGTATCTGACTTTATAATTATAGTTATTATGTAAAATAGTTTTGAGTTGTATAATATCTGTACAGAATTGTAGATATAAAAATGAATGTTTAATTTAATTTAAAAAGAGAATAAAATTTGAGTTGAACTTAAAAGGTTTTTGATTTAAAATTAAGAAAAAGATATAACATATTTTGGCGACGAGGATTTGTAAAAGTAAAATTGAAGATGCCGGACGAAGCGAAAGCGGCAGCCATGCCTTCGAGGCTACTTGGTTTCATGGAACCATACACAGTGGGAGAAAATTTTGAGGAATATTTGGAACGTGTAGACAATTATTACGAGCTGAATAATATAACAAATAGCATATTTAAAATACAATTACTTTTAAATTTAATCGGACCTACAGCGAGTGCCAAGATATCCAAAGCGTGCAAACCGAAGAAGCCCAAAGAATATTCTTATGAGCAAATTATAAGTAAATGTAGAGCAATTTTCTGTGGTGGGCGCCTAACAATTGCAGAACATTATAAATTTAACAATAGAAACCAACAAGAAGGAGAATCTATTTCGGAATTTGCAATTGAACTGCAAGCATTAGCAGAACATTGCGAGTTCCAAGAGGCATTTCTGGATATAGCATTAAGAGATCGATTTGTAGCAGGCCTAAAGAGCGATTCAATTAAATCAAGATTACTAGGGGAAGAAAAGAAGTCTACGTTCGAAGATTTGGTGAAAATAGCGATTAGTATGGAAATGGTTAGCAAAGAAGTAGGGATTATGCACGGTCAAATAAAGGGACATCAAGAAAACAGTAAAAATCAAGGAAATATAAATTCAGTAAAACAGAAGAATAAGGAAGATAACAGGCAGAGAGGAAGAAATGAAGTTTATCAACGGAGAGGTACATACACGCATCAAGGAGGACGTTCTTTCAATTCGTACAATGAAGGTCGACAAGGAAATCGAAGATATGAGGAAGTCACATGCTTCAGCTGCGGAGGAAAAGGTCACTTCAAGCGGGACTGTCCTTCGAAAAGAAGCTATAGGTATAATAATAATAATAATTACAATAATAATCAATTTAGCAATAATAATCAATTTAACAATAATAACAGATTTAACAACAGAAGCTATAGCAATAACAGGTACCCCAGTTTTAGAGGTCATAATTCTTTCAACAATAGAGTAGGTTATATAGATTCTGAGAAAGTTAACGAAGAGTTTGATAATGCAAGTAGTGAGGTCTCGGTAAATAATATAACCGTTTGCAAAAATGTGAATAGAGATACGTGTAATCAAATCGAAAGTAAAGACCCTGAATATATTTATATCAAAATAGAAAGTATTGTCCTTAAAATGGAATGTGATACGGGGTCATGTTTTTCCATTTGTTCGCTGAATAATTTCGAAAAATATTTCAAGCATTTAACTTTAGAACGGGTTAATTTGCCATTGTCTGTCGTTACGGGTGAAAATATCAAAATCAGAGGTCAAGTCAAAGTCAAAGTCATTCTACGAAATAATAAGTATGAATTAAATTTAATAATAATTGAATCAAATAAAAATTTTGTTCCATTGTTAGGACGCGATTGGCTCGACATCCTATTTCCAAATTGGCGAAAAAACTTTCTCGTCAATTCTTGCAATTTGGGAGAAATACATTTAAATGAAATTAAAGTTAAATATAAAGCGTTATTTGATGGGAATTTAAAAACACCGATAAAAGATTTTGTGGTAGACATACATTTACAGGACAATGTACAGCCCATTTTTCGTAAAGCGTATACATTACCGTTTTTTTTAAGAAGCAAAGTAGAGTTAGAAATTGAGCGTTTATGTAAAGAGGGTATATTAATACCGGTATCTAGATCAGAGTGGGCATCCCCAATAGTAGCAGTTCCAAAGGGAAAGGAAGGAATTCGAGTCTGTGTTGATTGCTCGGTAACTTTGAATAAGGTTATAAAAATGGAGCACTATCCACTGCCCGTCATTGATGAAGTGTTAGCTAAACTCATAGGTGCTAAGTATTTTTGTGTGCTTGATCTAAAGGGAGCTTATCAGCAGCTAGAATTAAAGGATAGGGCACGGGAATTGTTGACAGTGAACACGCATAAGGGGTTATTCTCTTACTGTAGGTTACCGTTCGGTATTAAATCTGCAGCATCTATTTTTCAGTGGGTGATGGATACTATTTTAAAGGGATTAGAAATGGTACACTGTTATATTGATGATATTTTAATTGGCGACATCTCATTAGACAAGTTAAAAAATAGATTGTGTTTAGTTTTAGACAAATTGTCAGAATATAATGTTAAAATTAACTGGGATAAATGTAAATTTTTCGTGGATAAAGTGACGTATTTGGGTCATGAAATATCGCAAGAAGGGATATCTCCCAGTAAGCAAAAGGTGGAAGCAATTATAGCTGCACCTGAACCTAAAAATGTAACGCAATTAAAGTCATTTATCGGATTAATAAACTATTATTCTAAGTTCATACCTAACTTAAATGTGAAGCTAAGTGTTCTTTACAAATTACTGCGTAAAAACTCAGTATGGGAATGGGATGAAACATGTCGCACGGTTTTCGAAAAATGCAAAAAAGAAATTTTGAAAAATAGAATCCTAGAACATTATGACCCCAGCAAGCCCATAATTATAATCTGTGATGCTAGTGATAGTGGATTGGGTGGAATATTATGTCATATTATAAACGGTATAGAAAAACCAGTTTTTTTTGTTTCGCGTACATTAACACAAACGGAGCGTAACTATCCAATTCTACACCGCGAAGCATTAGCCGTAGTATTCGCGACGGAAAAATTCTATAAGTATATTTTTGGTCATCGGGTAACAATCTATAGTGATCACAAACCTTTAGAATCTATTTTAAATATTAAAAAGGGAGAACCTGCCGTTATTTCAAATAGGTTACAAAGATATGTTTTTCGACTATCAAATTTTGATTATGTTTTAAAGTATCGCAAGGGCTCCAGTATTAGTCATGTTGATTGCTTATCACGTTTGCCAAGTTCATCTGAACAATCAGTCGATGATATAGAGGAGGAAAGTTTAGGTATTAATTCTATAGTATCGGAAACAGGATTAAAATTGAATGTTGAATTAATAAGAGAAGAAACGCAAAAAGATTTATTTTTAAGAAGGTTGTATCAGTTTATTTTAAGGGGGTGGAAAGATAGTAAAGTGATACCTGAATATAAGAACTATTTTTCAAAAAGTAAAGATTTGAGCATTGAACAAGGATGTATAGTTTTCGGGTCAAGAATAGTTATTCCTAATATATTGACAAAAGACGTTTTAAATCTATTACATATGAATCACATTGGTATAACAAAAATGAAACAATTGGCTAGACGTTATGTCTATTGGGACAATATTAACAATGCCATTGAAATGTATGTCAAAACATGCGAAAGCTGTCAAAAGTTTGGGAAAGATTTTGGGCATAAGAATTTCGGAAATTGGCCAAAGGTAACTTTTCCTTTTGAAAGGGTTCATCTTGATTTCTTTTATTTTCATGGGAAGCAATATTTAATTTTGATTGATGTATATACCAGATGGATAGAGATTAAAGAAATAAGAAATAATAATGCATATAACTTGATTAATGAATTAGAATCAATTTTTAAAATATTTGGATATTGTAAAAATTGTGTCTGTGATAATGGCCCTCCTTTCAACAGCTTTGTTTTTAAAAACTTCTGTGACAAAAAGGGCATAGTACTGTGGCACAGTCCGCCATATCATGCTCAGAGTAATGGTATAGTGGAAAGAGCGGTTCAAACTACTAAATCAGTTTTAAAAAAGTTCGTTATTGAATCACAAAATTCCATATTAGATATAAGCAAGGAAATTGATAAATTTTTATGTAATTACAGGAATTTGCCTTGTACTCATGATAATATAATACCATCTCATAGAATGTTTAACTTTAAGCCTAGATTTTCTTTAGATGCTATCAACATTAAAAGAAATATAAATCACGATATAAATATTTCGCAACATAATAAACCAACAATTAAATCAACCGAAACGGTTTTGCAAAATAATTCTAAAATACCTTATTACAATTCTAATGATATAATTTGGTATAAGAATAATATAAGTAGTAATATTAAATGGGTAAAAGCTAGAATTATTGAGCAAAAGAGCAAACATGTTTATCAGATTAATGTTAATAATTTAATTAAATTGGCTCATGTTAATCAAATGAAATCTTTTTGTAGAGAACCTCTTAGTTGGTCACGCTCTTTGCTAAATAATCCTACCTTACCTATCATGGGTTTACGTAGTCCTATTTCTTTACCTAGAAGGTCGAATAGGTCTCGTAGACAACCTGAGAGATTTCAGGCATCTTGGGATTGAATTGTAAATATTTATAATGTATATAAATTGTGTATAAATTTTGTAATGTGTATTATATTATTGTAGTATAGTTTGGTTCGGAAAAAAAATTATAAAATATTTATTTTATTTCTTTTTGTAATCTTATTAGGGGAGATGTTATATATTTGATTTCTAATTGTGTATCTGACTTTATAATTATAGTTATTATGTAAAATAGTTTTGAGTTGTATAATATCTGTACAGAATTGTAGATATAAAAATGAATGTTTAATTTAATTTAAAAAGAGAATAAAATTTGAGTTGAACTTAAAAGGTTTTTGATTTAAAATTAAGAAAAAGATATAACACACATCATAATGACGTCACGCATACCTGAAGCGGATGTGATCGTTATACAAGGTGTAATATAATATTATACTATTATATTGTTTACGCACTTATTTCACAGGTTAATTATTAATTATAAAAAACGTCAGACTTCCGGTTTGAAGCAAAGATTCAACACAAGTCTGAAATAAAAAATAAAATAGTTAACAGTTTATGATAATTAAGAACACGAAAAAAAATACTTTTTCATGACAGCCGTTATATCTACATTACAACGGATACGAAGACACCAGCTCAGCATTTTAAAAAGTGTCATATTTCTCTTTCGTATAATTTCAAGTATATAACGTATCCCCCCACCCCGCGTTAAGCGTGATATTACTGTATTTTATAACACATAGCATACCATGAAACTTCTATCAGTTTGATTTAATCATTGTGTCGTGTTGCAAGTGCAGTCTTCAAGGGAATCAACAATTTGTCCGGCAAACAACATTAACCGAAATTTGATTTAATTATCGGTAAGTAAGAAAATATTTTGAATCTGTTTAAAAAAAGATTTGTAATACTTTTCTATTTTGCTTCAGAACGTAAAAATTGTAGAGCATCGCACCCAGCTGTCATAAGATTGAGAAAACATCCGCAATATACATATTATTATAAGAAGTATGTAAAACTATAACGAATAATATTATTGATGTTTTTTACATCATAATTAATAGTATTTTTTTTTTACAGACGAATGTGAAACGAATAAAAGAACACGAACTCCATTAACAGTGAACATCACTGCAGAAGAAAAATTACGTCGCTATTGCTTCTTAGTGAAATAGTTTTTATTACGTTTATTAATTCGCTTTCATTTTACATATAATTTTTGCACAGAGACATTTGAAGAGTGTAAATTCATGAAAGTACTTTAGAAAATTAATGCTAGATCTTGTATATTGCTTCTTTTCAGAAAAAAATAAGTTTATCGAACATAACTAGTTTAAATATATAATTGGAAAAATGTTTAAATGTGCTGTATGTGACAAGTCATTTACTAGACGTGATAATAGAAAAAGACATGAAAACGTTCACGCTGATATTTTCAAAGATGGTTTACACGAATGTATTGTGTGCGGACTACAAGTCTTGCAAACGGACGAGTTAGTTGCGCATTTGGCTCGCTCTCACAATATAAAAAAGCCTGAAAAACCAGCCGACATTTCAGTCGTTACGAACACAATGAAGCGACAACTGCAAACTGATAATGAACCGTCGACGTCATCGTCGTCGTCGACAAAAAGACAAAAATGCAGTGGTACAATCTTGTGCGAAGCTTGTGGTGTTGAAGTGTCGGCCGGTTCGTTTGGCGCTCATCAAAAGAGCATTAGTCATAAAGCGAATATTTACGTGCATCATCGCGATAATATAGAAGTTTCAAAGTTTGCTTTTAAACACCGTATAGTAACTTATAAAATCAATAACACAAATTACAGTTGTTTGAATATCGATGAGTTTTTCGAGAGCAACAGAACCGCATTCGTTGACTTGATAAAATTCAACCTCGAAAAACATATAACGGTTAAAGTAAATTTTGAACTCTTTGCTTGTTACTTTTTACTGAAAAATGACAAGATCGCGCGCGAACTAAAATCGTTCAATACGAAAAACGTAATCTTTAACGCCGGCACAGATATTGACGCTCACTTGACCGATTTTAAAAACAAAATTATTAAAAAAGCAGAGGAATTTCAGGAGCGCGATTCGGGCTGGGCTCTGCAAAAAATCGACTGTTTCGAACTCAACGTCATGAAGTATAATCCGCTGCACGCTTCTTCCTATATACACTTACCGAAAAAAATCAAAAACAAAGGAGCCTGTATAAATGTAAAAAATAATAATGATCAATTTTGCTTCGCTTGGGCCATCGTCAGCGCACTATTTCCAGCAAACAAGGACAGTGACCGCATCACATCCTATCCGCATTACAGCGAAGTTTTAAATTTAAACGGTTTAGAGTTTCCGATGAAAATAAAAAACATTGCACAGTTTGAAAAATTGAACGATTTTTGCAGCGTGAACGTTTTCGGTCTCGATGACCGTTGTAACATCGTGGGTCCTCTCTACTGTACACGAGAGAAAAAAAACAATCACGTAAACTTGTTATATTTCAGCGACGACGCGTCAAGCAATAATCACTATGTCTGGATTAAGAATTTATCACGATTGGTCTCAAGCCAATTGACGAACAATCATTATAAAAAATTCCTGTGTGATTGTTGTTTGTCGTATTTCAGCAGCGAAAATTTGCTTCAACGACATTGTGAATACGATTGCGGAAAGGTGAGGGTAAAGTTGCCTACCGCAGATTTAAAAAAAGACCGTTTAGGGCGCGAAAGTCCCGGCAACATTATATCATTTAAAAATTATGAACGAAAAGAGCTGTTACCTTTTGTAATTTACGCCGACTCGGAAACTATACTGAAACCCATACATACGGCAATGCCTGACTCTACCAGTTCGTTTACAGTGTCGTTGAATCAACACGTACCGCACAGTTTTTCCTACTATATAAAGTGTAGCTATGACGCATCGCTCTCCAAACTGAGAATTTTTAACGGCAGCGACTGCACAATACAGTTCATTCAAAGTCTTGTGAGTGATGCGAAGCAAATTTATGAAATTGTAAACCGGGTAGTTCCTTTACGTAAACTCAAAAGCGAAGATATCGAACGGTTGCGCAAAGACAAATGCCATATCTGCGAGAAGAGTTTCACCGTCGAAGAGAGTAATTCGATTGTTTTGGATCACGATCATTTGACGGGTGAACCTCGCGGATATGCGCATAGCATTTGTAATTTAAATTATAAAATTCCAAAATTTCTTCCGGTATTTTTTCATAATTTGAGCAATTTCGATAGTCATCTATTCATAAAACAGTTGGCATCGGTTTGTGATAATATTTCGGTTATACCTGTAAATAAAGAGAAGTACATCTCGTTTAGTGCGAAATTTCCTTTGTCTGAATGCGATGATGATGATGATGATGAGGATGAAAATAATCATTTTAAAAGTAAAAAGTGTGTTGAAATCAGATTTCTGGACTCGTTTCGTTTTCTTTCATGCAGTTTGAGCAAATTGGCAAAAACGATGCAGGAAGAAGACTTTATCGAGCTCAGAAATCAATATCCGGACATGGAACAATTTCAACTGGTTACAGACAAAGGCATTTTTCCATACGAGTATGTCACTTCGCTCGATGTCTTAAACGAAAAGGAACTACCGCCCATTGAATCGTTTTATTCTCAATTAAATGACGAAAATATCACAGAGGAGGAATACGAACGTGCAAAAAAAGTATGGACGGTTTTCGAGTGTGAAACATTGCTCGACTACTCGAATAACTATTTGAAAACGGATGTGATTCTCCTCTGTGATATCTTTGAAAAATTTCGCAAACTAGAACTCGCAACATACCAACTCGATCCCGCGTGCTATTATACGCTGCCGGGAATGTCGTGGGATGCGATGTTGAAATATACTCAGGTGGAACTTGAACTGATGTCTGATATTGATATGGTGCACTTTATTCGGAAATCGTTGCGCGGTGGTATTTCTTATTGCGCGAAACGTCATTGCGTCGCCAACAACAAATATATGAGAAACGAATACAACCCCGATGAACCGTCCTCGTTTCTCGTATACTTAGACGCAAACAATCAGTACGGTTGGGCAATGTCTCAGCCTCTGCCGACAGGTGGGTTTAGCTGGCTGAGCGAGGACGAAATTGAAAATTTTGACTTGAAACAAATTTTAAACGACGAGAACGGTGAGAGCGGTTATTTCTTAGAGGTTGACTTGGAATACCCGACTCATTTGCACGACAGACACAACGACTTTCCATTTTGCGCGGAAAAAAAAATTCCCCCGACCACTAAATCAAAACAGACAAAATTGATAAGTACGCTACATGACAAAGACCGCTACATACTTCACTATAGATACCTCAATCAGTGTTTGGAACATGGACTCAAGGTGAAAAAAATTCACAGAGTGTTGAAATTTGCCCAATCGTCCTTTTTGAAAAAGTATATTGATAGGAATACGGAGCTGCGTGCTTTAGCCGAGTCCGAATTCGAGAAGGATATGTACAAGATGAAGAACAACGCGTGTTATGGAAAATCTATTGAAAGCGTAGAAAAGCGCGTAGACGTGCGTTTGGTGAGCCGTTGGGAGCGTCAAGGAAAAAAGCGCGGCGCCGAACACTACATCAGTCAGCCAAATTTTCATTCAATAGCCATTTTTGACAGCGAGCTGGCAGCCGTGCAGATGAAACGACTCACCGTAGAATATAACAAGCCAAACTACATCGGCGCAGCAGTTCTCGACCTGTCCAAATGCTTAATGTACGATTTTTTCTATAATTATTTAAAGAAAAAGTACAATGTCGTCAATTTGGTTTACACCGACACGGACAGCTTTTTTCTCGAGGTGATGACAGACGATATTTATGAGGACATAAAGGCTGACCTACACTTGTTCGACACATCCAATTTTCCCGTCGACAACGAGTACGGTCTTCCGCTGGTCAACAAAAAAGTTCTCGGCAAATTCAAATTTGAAACGGGTTCTAACCTGATCGCTGAATTTGTAGGCCTGCGCTCGAAAATGTACTGTTTCAGACTGTTTGGCAGCGCTAGTCATTGTCACAAGAGAGCAAAAGGTGTCAAAAAGAACGTTGTTAACAATCAATTGAAGTTCGACGACTATTTGCACTGCTTACAGACCGGTGAGACTTTAATGTGTGAAATGTGTGTGTTTAGATCGGTGAAGCATAACGTTTTTGTACAAAAAACTAATAAAATCTGTCTCAGTGCAGCGGACGATAAGAGGTGTTTATTGGTAGACTCTCACAAAACTCTAGCGTGGGGTCACTGTAAAATCAAAGAGTGATGAGATTAAAAAAAAACTATTTTTTTAAATAATAAAAAAACATTACTATTTTTTAAATAATGTTTAAGAAGGACAATTTTTTTAGTATAATTCTAGTTTAATTAACATATTTTAGTATAATTCTAGTTTAATTAGCATATTTTAGTGTAATTCTAGTTTAATTAGCATATTTTAGTGTATGTTTTTTTTTTTTTTAAAAAAGTATCGTTAATGTTAAATTGATTTTTTCACAAAACTAAAATAGGTTATTATATTTAAATGTGTATTTTATACAATAATATTGAATTCGAGTTTAATTATCATATTTTAGTATAATTCTAGTTTAATTAGCATATTTTAGTATTATTCTAGTTTAATTATCATATTTTAGTATAATTCTAGTTTAATTAGCATATTTTAGTGAATGTATTTCTTTTTTAAAAAGTACCGTTAATGTTAATTGATTTTTTCACATATTAATATAGGTTATTATATTTAAATGTGCATTTTATACAATAATATTGAATTCGAGTTTAATTATCATATTTTAGTATAATTCTAGTTTAATTAGCATATTTTAGTGTATGTAATTTTTTTTAAAAAAAGTTGCGTTAATGTTAAATGTGTATTTTGTTCAATAATTGAATTCGAGTTTAATTAGCATATTTTAGTTTGTGTTTTTTTTTTATTAATTACCGTTGACATAAAAAGTTGAATGATTTTTTTTCACAAATAAAATAAATTTAAAAGTTCGCATTTTTTTTTCTCTATATATAAAAACCCCTCTTTCCCGTTCCCTATGATCAGTTGTCTTTGTGAAACGTTACGCAGTGCATTGTTAAAAAAAAAAATGAAATTGATACAACAACCTGTAAAGATTAAAATTTTAAATCTAGATCAAAATAATGAATCAATAATTAAAAAACATGGACAATTACTTCCCGGCACAGTAAGGTGCATTATTGTAGGACCGTCGAATTGTGGTAAGACTAATGTAATGATTTCGCTGTTAATTGACGAAAACGCGCTCAAATTTGAAAACGTCTACGTCTACTCAAAATCACTTCAACAGGAAAAGTATCGAATGCTTGCAGAGATTTTAAAGGGCGTAGGCAACGGGTTGGGCTATAACACCTTCACCGCCAGCGAAACAATAATGCATCCGAACGAGGCAAAGCCGAATTCAATTTTTATTTTCGACGATGTAGCGTGTGAAAGTCAAAGTAACATTCGCGAATATTTCAGTATGGGACGACATGCTGACGTAGACAGTTTTTACCTGTGTCAATCGTACAGTAGAATACCTAAGCAGCTCGTCAGAGACAATGCGAATTTTATTATACTTTTCAAACAGGATGACATGAATTTGCGTCATGTCTACGACGACTATGTCAATACGGACATGTCGTTTCAAGAGTTTAAAAATTTGTGCGCCAAATGCTGGGCGGAGAACAAGTATAATTTTTTCGTGATCGACAAAGACTCTGACATAAACTCAGGCAGATATAGGATGAATTTTGATAAATTCATAGCCGTGAAACGGGAAGTATAAATATACACGTCTTGTTCAGTTATTTCACAGTCATACTACTTCTCTCTCTGTGTATCATGAAGAAAAAAAGCGAAATTTCTCTGCGTAGGCGTTTGAGGAGAGCTATTAAATCTGTTAGAAATAAGTATAATCAAATAAAATCTGGTGATTTTGAGAAGAGTAGAAGTGTCGAGACGCAATTGAAACCGCTCATCGAACCGATAAAAGTTCTAATCGATCATGTGAGGAAGGAGGATGAAGAAGAACGGGCGTGTCTTAAGAGAGAAATAAAATCAGACGAAACTCCACGGAAAGTGTCTACGACGACAAGAAGAGCGGCTTTGAGCCGTAAAATTGATTTTCAATCACCGATTTCATCTAGTACGCCTACCACCACCACAAGTCTTTCAGAATTATATTTAAATAGAAAACCCGTGACTGATAAGGATTACGTTTATGGTGTTAAGTATAATATAGACAACAGCGACGGCGATGGAAAATACATGATTGGCAATAAGAAAATAACTTTTCATAAAAACGATCTTGTTATCGATCAGCTCAAGATCGACGGTACTCCGGGAATTTATGAATTGATTTTCATGAAAAAACCCGAAAATTATACGCAAACGGATAAAGACATATACATGAAGATTTTGGAATATACAGGCGCTCATCTAAAAGCTGATGGTAAAATTAAGAGCAACGCGGGTTTTAAATATAAAAATATAATCATGCCTCTGTTTGCGAATAAACAAAATACCGATAGGATAGCAGCAGAGTCAGAACAGAACAGGAGCAGAGCTGGAGCAGCTCTGCCTAGCGGCGAGGGAATATTTTTGAAAATGAACAGAAACAAGAAGAAAGAATATGTGTACTGGAATGATTTGAACGAATTGGTAGACAGACTGAAATTGTTGTACGCTTCCCAAGCAGCCGGCAATACGTCTCATCACAACGAAATTGTCTCGATCATGGAGGAATTGAGAAAAGCAAACGTTATTGTATAAATTGAGTTTTGTTTTTGACTAGATCTTCAGTGCCCTTTCGACATGCCCGTAGATAAGTTCGGTAGACACAGTAGACGCCTGCGGAAACTAGTTCACAATCCTCCTCCTCCTGCAGCAGTAGGATTTAAAATTGTAAATAATGATACGTTAGACTTTAATGGTAAAAAACTGATAAATGTCGGTACATCGACAGGAAATCAACAGGATGCCGTTACGGTAGACTATTTTAACCAAAAAATAACAGAAGTGATGCTCTGCTACATGAACGAATCAATACCACTATTGATTATGGATTTTTTGAAAAAATATAGCGGACGGTTTATAATTCGTCTGTTCAGTCGCGATGCTAAATTAACACCCGAAAATCATTATACTCTGGCCGAAGGATTCGTAGAGTATATATTCGGTGAGGAGGTCAACGGGATGGAAATACAGTCTATAAGAACATCGCCCGTGGACACGAATATATTCATCAACGATAAATTGTATACGACGCTCGACTCTACAAAAATCAGCAACGGTGATCGCATAAAATTTTCAGCTAGTGCTAAAACAACACAGTTAAAAATAAAAGACAGGGTTACGCTAGGCGTGGAAATATACCTACGATATCCGTTGTTAAGTCAATGAAATGTTGTCGCTCAATAGACATGGCAGAGCTGATGTTGACATAGCAACTATGAGAGATTTAACAAGTGCAGAAAGGGCGGCGAGAACTATTTACGCTAATCTAAGAAAACGCACTGCTGCAGCTGAATTGTACAAAAGAAAACAGCTTGCACCGTTCAATAGTTTGTTGCAGCAGACTAGTGCAACAAAGAGAATAAAAAGGAACAACTATGACGACTACGGCTATACTATTATACAAAATGATGATACACAAAAAAAAACAACATTTTTGCAAAATATTGATGAAATAAGAAAAAATGATGATGCTGAAAAAGTTCATGATGATAACAGCAACAATTATCGAGATCAATCTGTGAGTTTTCTTACGGGCATGGAAACTCGGTACGAATCGATGACCGCGAGAGAACCGCTAATTAGACGTTTTTATAAAAAAAATCTCCCCTTGCAACTATCGGTTTTGAGCGAAGCAAAAAAGTTGAAGAGAAAAGGAGACGTGTCATCATTTCAACATTATACTAAATATCTAGATGAGACCAATGAAATAATAAACATTCCGCATAGAGGAGAGAGAACATCATTTCGATTTCTATCATTTCATAACGACAATACACAAAAATCGGAAACCACTGTAAAATATTTTACCAACGACTCTATTAGTGTTAGCCGATTAGAACCTATATTAACCAACACGAACTTAAAAATTACGTCTGTTGTTAAAGAGAGACTGCACAGTCCCGTTGTGAAAACGTCGCGGTCAAACGTGCAGCACAGAAAATTGTTTTTAAATCCCATATTTCACACACCAAAATAACAATGAAACGTACAAATAACAAGTCGCCGCAAAAAGCCTCTGCAGAAAAAATCAGAATTGTCAACGAGCTGCACAAGCCGGCGAGAAAGAACTATCGACGCAGACGCGTGATCGTCAAGGGTCTCTACGACCTCTATCAAGCCGATTTGGCCGAAATGATTCCGTACGCCGGCGTGAACAACAACTACAGATATATTCTCACTGTAATCGACGCCTTTTCCAAGTATGCGTGGACGCAGCCGTTGAAAAGCAAACGTGGAAAGGAGGTTGCGGACGCCATGTTGAAAATTTTAGAAACACTTAAAAAGCCGCCTCGTAATCTGCAAACGGACAACGGAACGGAATTTTACAATTCAAATTTTCAAAATTTAATGAAAAAATATTCCATAAATCACTATTCATCTTTTAGCAATTTAAAGAGCAGCATAGTCGAGCGCTTCATAAGAACGCTGAAGACGCGATTGTGGAAACACTTTGGCATCGAAGGAAATTACAAATGGTTTAAGGCGTTGCCGGACATTGTAGCCGAATACAACAACACCAAACACAGTACTATAAAAATGAAACCGAGAGAGGTGAATGCAAAAAATGAAAAAAAATTATTAAAGACCGTTTACTCCAATTTAAAAATAGTGGACGCTAGAAAACAAAAAATACACGTTGGCGATCGCGTGCGCGTCAGTAAATATAAACATTTGTTCGACAAAGGCTACCTTCCCAATTGGACGACTGAAATTTTTACGGTATTTAAAGTAAAACTGAACACCAATCCGCGCACTTACGAGCTGATCGACGCAAACAAAACACCGATCAAGGGCGGCTTTTACGAGGAGGAACTTCAAAAAGTGCCCGACAAGAACAATAACGTCTATTTGGTGGAAAAAGTCTTGAAAACAAAAGGTGATAAATTGTTTATTAAGTGGCTAGGTTTTGACGATAGTCACAACTCGTGGATACTCAAGAAAGACGTGGTATAAAAGATGGTCTTCATCCATTCATTAGGGGATTTCGTTAGCGGACGCGGACTTGTCAACACGTTAATCAACAAATTACCGCTCGAACTACATATACCCGGCTATCGTTTCTGCGGACCCGGAACAAAGTTGGAGAAGCGTTTGGACAGAGGCGACGTAGGTGTGAATAGATTGGATGAAGGTTGTAAAGAGCACGACATAGCCTACGCAAACACAAAGAATTTAAAAGAACGTCACATAGCCGATCGCAAACTTCTCGAAAGAGCTTGGGACCGTGTGAAGGCCAAAGACGCTAGTTTGGGTGAAAAGACAGCCGCGTTGCTTACGGCGACAGCTATGAAAATTAAAACTAAACTCGGCATGGGTATGAAAAGAAAGAGAACTTCTTCATCATCCGCAGACGTTACACCAAAACGCAAACGCTCAAGCAGACGAGCAAAGTCGACGCTGAGACAAGGTAGAAGGAGTGTGAAAACTAGAAATTCCAACGTCAAGAACAGTCTTATTAAGCAGGTACAGCGGGAACTCGACGCTATAAGCTCGACGGGTGTGAACAAATATGCTGCTGCAATAAAAAAAAACGGCGGTGAATCTCGAGTGATACCCGTACCCAAAACGGGGGGGTTTTTACCGCTAATCCCGCTGTTTGCAGGCCTGTCGGCGTTGGGAGCTCTGGCCGGCGGAGCTGCGAACGTTGCCAGAACCGTTATAGATGCAAAGGGGGCCAGGGATAAACTTTCCGAAGCGAATCGTCACAATGAAACAATGGAAGCCATAGCCATCGGTAAAAAAGGAAGCGGCTTGTATTTGAAGCCGTATAGAAGAGGTTATGGGCTTTTTTTAAGACCTTACCGACCCACGACGACTTCAAAAAACTTTTAAAAATATTGCCGAAACACGCGCTCACCGATGCGGAGATCGAACGCTATGCAAAAATGTTAAACGTTAAGTTGTTCAGAGGTGTGTACATGAGAAACGCGCTGCCTAAAAAGTTGAAAAAGAACGAGAGCGCCGTAGTAAATTTGGATGATAGAGACGGTCCCGGAACGCACTGGGTTGCGTACAAAAAAGTCGGCAAAAATGTTAAGTACTTTGACAGTTTCGGTAACTTGCGACCACCGAGAGAGCTCGTCGATTATTTGAAAGGTTGCAAAATAGTATATAACTACGAGAGAAGACAGAAATTCAACTCAGTTTTGTGCGGTCATCACTGCTTGTTTTTCCTATTGGAAACTTAGAAAATGTCATTCACGTTTACCCTGAGCGGAATCGAGTCGGTGATGAGTAGTTCCTTTTATCCATCGATCGTGCTCGACGAAAACGAAGAATATCAATTGGGACTGATTGAGTTTGAGTCGTGGCACTCGATTCCAAATATCGATGAGACCAACAATAAATTTGTCTACCGTGATCCAGACCTTCCAGATATCGATGAGAATAGGAAAACGATCGAGATACCAAAAGGAACGTATGATATCCATGATATTAACGAATTCCTTGTCGAAGAATTGAAAAAAGTGAACAGAAACATTAGAATCAAAGCAAATAACAACACGTTGAAAACGGAAATAAAGAGCGATGTGATTATAGACATCGGAGTTGAAGGTAGCGTGGGATCTCTGCTGGGTTTCAGCAAGACGCGAAAAGTGTTGGAGGCAAACAGTGCACACAAATCAGATTTTACGGCACACATTTCAAAAATAAACGCCGTCAGAGTGAAATGTAACATCGTCAGCGGATCCTATTTAAACGGACAGCCCGAGCACACTTTGTTTCAGTTCTATCCGCAAGAGGAGCCGGGCTATAAAATCTCTTTAACGCCGAGAAACGTTATTTATTTGCCAATCAATCGCAACGTGATAGACAACGTTACAATTACTATTGTTGATCAAGACGATCGATCGGTGGATTTCAACGGCGAACCCGTTACCGTGCGTTTACATCTTAAACGCTTGTAAAATGGGAATATATTACGGAGACTATTATTTTAAAGATCAGCTGCAAACGACAAGTAACGCCAGTCGAGCGTTGTCCACTGAATCGGTAACAGCGAAAACAGCAGTAGAAACAGCAACAACTGAAAATAAAAGTAGAAAGGCAACAAGAAAAACGGGAATCGAATCGAAAAGGAAGAATCAAATTAATAGAGAGAATTTAAATTTTCTAAAATCGATCGGACTCGAATTAAAAAATTAAAAAAAAAATGCAAGACATTTTGACTGTTGATTTTCCAATCGTTCTAGACGAAAGTATAGACTCGATTCGCGTACACTCGCAGGAACCGTTCAACACCAATCAGTTGAAGACCAACGATGAAATTCGCATAGCCATTCAAAATCAGGACACCATAACTTTTCCTCACGACAGCGTGCTCGAAGTGCGCGGAAAATTGGTTGGCGAGGACGGCGGAACGGCAGAAACTTCGAGAATTATCAACAACGGAATTGCGCATCTGTTTGAGGAAATTCGCTATGAATTGTGGGGCGTGCAAATCGATTCGACTAAAAATGTGGGCATTACCTCCACAATGATCGGTTATGTGCTGCATAGTCCGGACGATGTGAGGGCATTGTCAAATTGCGGTTGGGATTTAAGTTCAAACAACGCCAACTTGTTGGATTCAGAGGGAAATTTTAGCGTTAGCTTACCTTTGAAATACATTCTGGGTTTCGCGCACGATCATAAGAGAGCGATGATGAACGGTAAACAAGAATTGATATTGATACGTAAGAGGGATGATAATTCAGCAATTTTTACAACAGCGGCGCCCGCAGGACAACTTCAAAAATCGGCTAAAATAGAATTAACATCCATCAAATGGAACGTGCCTTATATCATACCGTCTAACGATATGAAAATTAAACTTTTGAAGACGGCAAATAAGAATAAAAACATTGTGTTTAGATCGTGGGATCTGTATGAATATCCTACGCTGCCGACAACAACAAAGCATGCATGGACTGTGACGAGCGCCAATCAAGTCGAAACGCCGCGTATGATAATTGTTGGCTTTCAAACGAAACGCTACGGCACTCAACTGAAGGACAGTAGCGTTTTCGATCACTGTAAACTGCGCTCGGCCAAGCTCTTTTTAAATTCCGAATCGTATCCCTACGAACCGCTCACTATGAATTTTGATAAAAATGACTTTAATGTCATCTACGAGAAATATCTGAAAGGTCAAGAAGCCTACTTTTACGGAAACAAAAACGCGCCTCTTTTCAATAAAAATGAATTCAAAACCATATCACCGCTAATTGTATTCGATTGCTCGCGACAACCGGAAGCCATCAAGAAAGGCGTTGTGGATATCAAATTGATGATTGAATCTCATGAAAATTTCCATCCAGACACTACGGCTTACTGTTTGATTTTGCACGATAAGCTATTTACCTATCATCCTCTGCAAAATACGGTTACGAAAATAGTGTAAATGAGTCATAGAATTGGAATTTGTGACGATTAATTCGTCGTGGGCAACGGACGCAAATATTTCGTGAAGGAATTGATATTTTGCAATTTATGTGGTGGGGAAAACAACATAAATACTACATAACTGTTTTTAATCAATTCAGTCTTTGGGAAAAAATGAGTGTATTCAGCACCGTTATGAGTGATGATGAAGAATGGTGTGTTGGTTTCGTGCCTGAGAGACCATCTGCGATTACTTTAGAGGAAATTCTCAGCGTAGAACTGTTCAATCACAGACGACGTTTTATCAATCTCTCTGCAGACAATAAACAAAAATTAGAAGAATGGGGATTTTGCTTCGACGAAAATAACGCTGTGCAAAAAACACCCGTTCCTTGGAAGGAGGGTATAAGATTTTTAAAGACAGATCCACGTTTCGCGCGATTCGTTCTAGACGATGGACGTGTAGTTTTCGAAGTGTTTATCAGAAATACACGTTATGTAAAAATGATCAATCTGCGAGTTAACGATAAAAGGACGTTCGATCAACTATACGAAAAATTGCATAGTTATTTGAAGCGGTTGAAACTTTTAAACGTTGATATAAACTTTCGTCAAGATATTAATAATCTCACACATAAACTGCAGCGAAACTTAACGATTAATAACGAAACGGTCTGTTGTGTCGAGACGGATCTCACCAGAAGCTCGGGCCTTCGAGTGGAGGGGATTTAGATATATTGATATATTGAAATGAAAGACCTTGTAAACAGTTTATTATGCTTGTACGTTTACAACTCAAACAGCATAAATATTTATTATAAAATGTATTTAGATAAGTGTAAGTTGTTGAATTGTCTACGCTTAAGTTCCAATGATTTTTTTATACTTAAAGATATTTTTAATTACGAAAGACTCTTTTATGAAATCTCCATAGTTTGTAGTGAAAAAATTATATCTGACTTTAATAGCTGTAATGGATAAAAATAATAAAAAAAAAGTTGTACGTTTTAACGATAAGGTAGAGATTAAATATATGGTTTGTTGGAGTTTTGCATATCGAAAAGCAAGGGTGGGGATGTGGGAGCAGATTGCTAGGGATCGTGAACGGTTTAAAAGACGAATAGAAGCAGTCTCTCATATTCTCAGTCCGGTGCTAAGAACTGTCAATTCATCGTCATCATCCGTCGAGAACATACTAAGCTTAGTGCATAATAATCAAAACAACATGGAAATGCACGAGGCCGGTATTACAGTAATTATAAGAAATAAATACACAAACGAAATATTACTTTCAAACTATATCGATTGTATGGATTTACAACCACAAAAAGAAATATTAACGGTTGATGATTTAAAAATTAAAATTATTTTTAACACTTCGGAAAATTTACTCGAAGATTCAGACGATTCCGCCGATTGTGATTTTGGTAGTGATGATGATGATGATAAATATAATCAATCAGATATCGATACGTTCAGCATGGATACAATAAATTAGATTTAAGCAATATTATTATTAACTCTGTATTGATTTTTACAATAAATATATAAAACGTATTTTATATGTCTTTTTATTTAAAAAACTACCTTGGGGAAAGAAATCTTTTATATTTCAGATATTATTACTAAAGAAGTATGTGGTAAGTATGTGTATCATATATCCTCGTTTTTTGATCAGAGATGGTTCTGTGTGTACTTAATTTAACCTCATTATCATCATTCTTGATAAATTAAACGTGTAATGAACAAGTCCACCTGTCGGCCGAATGCATAAGCTTACATCACGCTGATAATTACGCGAGCAGTCGCTTCCGTTTTTTGATCAGAGATTGCGCGAACAGTCAAGTGCAACAGAAAAAGTCCATCTTGCGGTTTATCATATAAGCTTAATCGCATCGATAATATCGCGAGCAGTGTTGCTTCCGTTTTTTGATCATAGATGGCGCGGAGTATACTTAATTAACCTCATTAACATTCTTGATAAATTATTTAATTAAATTATTTATACGTGTCAGCATATATGACTATATTATATATGTGACACATTGCAGATTGCACTTTTATCATTATATTGTAATCTGAGAATATCCGGTGATAAGAAAACGGACTGTCTCTGATGACAATGAATTAGAGATGAAAATACATTCATGTAATAAACGACTTTGAATCAACAACTAAATGATTTTACTAAATATAAATTATTTAATTAAATTATGATTTATCAAGCATGTGATTCCTCCATTCTCTCTCTCTCTCTCTCTCTCTATCTCCCGCTCTTTTCAGATGGTCATATGTAAAAACCGTCGACAACAAAATATAGTCGATTAACGCTATAACTATCAACTCATTGGTTCACAAAAGGGGGCGTTATGCTCTCTCACAAAAGGAAAGGCTCGGATTGGAGAATAATGTCTGTTTCATATCATTTCATTGGTTCACAAAAGGGGGCGTTATGCTCTCTGATTGGCTCACAAAAGGAAAGGCTCGGATTGGAGAATAATGACTGTTTCATGCTCTCTGATTGGTTCACAAAAGGGGGCGTTATGCTCTCTGATCGCCTCACAAAACAAAGGCTCTGATTGGAGCTGACTGAAACGCTTACCCCCACCCCCAGCTGAGTGTAATTTGACACCTGAGGAGTGCGCTGGAAATGAGCATATACACTACTCACACTCGTCTAGATAATACCTAATGCAATGTCCTTACGTTCAGTATATAACCATGTATCGTTCGGCGTACATTAGCTTCATCAAACAATCGCCAGTATTAACAAATGAACGGAGCATTGCGTCGTCATTGTTCGATGTTGCGAAAACAAACAAGCGCGAATTACATTTTGCCAATCGGACGCAAACAACAACAAGAACAGATGAACGCCGGTTATGCTTACGATGCACGCAACAATGGAACAAAAGCGCATCGAAACAAAATCTGCTGAAGGTGGATGGGCGTTTGCGAATTTGCAGTCGCAACGCGACGTCTCAACAGACGTGTCCGGCCGCAAATGAATCTTTGCTGACCGACGAAGGGAAGGCAGTAAACGGATGGAAAGACGCTGCTCCATTTGATCAAATACCAGGTTTTTTTTTTTTTTAAATACGTTGTTTTACCATTCCAACCCACAAATTGTACCTACTAGTTTAGGTCAAAAATCACTTTTCAAAATGTTACATCTTTTCGTTTTGAAGTCCCCCGAATCCAAAAAATACATTTTTGGAAAAAATCCATGCATCTGTTTGTCTGTGAGCACGATACAGGTCAAACAGATGAGCGGATTGAAACCAAATTTTGGGAGGATGTTTGGTATGCAAATATTGTTTTTGGGGAAAATCGGCGCATGGACAGAAGAGATATATGCTATAACGATGTTTTTTTTATATAATAATGGTATACTTTTCATAACGGTTTATTATTCTATTTATTTTTTCAAGAAAGTTTTGTTCAAAAAACTTTTTATGAACTTTATAGTTGCGGAAATATCTTGAAAATAAAAAAAAAATCAGCCGTTCTTTTGTTTTATGAATCTGTCAGAAATAAACTAGTTAAGCATGCTTATATTAATTTTTACACGACGTGCAACATATTATGTAGGTAACCATGGCAACGAATAGCAAACATCTTATACTAGCCATCACCCGCGTCACCTCACGCGACATCAGACATTTTATTTTCTTTATTATACAATATCAAATGTCAATATTTTTGATGTTGGAATGGTCTCGTCGCCCAATTGGCTGGAATTTTTTCTATTTATATAATAGGTATTAAAGACCGCGCACACATATCAAGCATGGACCAGCACAGCACGGAGCAGAAAAGCCTGTTCATGAAGATACCAATGTTATTTAACGGAGTAGCGGACATTAGACCAGCACCTGCAACCTTCAACAGCCGTCAGTCGGTCGCCTGCGACTTTTGTCTTATCGTATCGTTCGCGTATTCGCTTTAATGGTGCCGGTCCTTGCTGATTTGTGCTGGTCTAGTATGCGAATCGTGCAGATTATTGGTTTGTACTGTGCTGGTCGTGCTGTCCATGTTTGAGAAGTATGCGCGGTCTTCTAATAATTAATTAATTGATTTTATAATGTTATCTGAGATCGCATTTTGATAAAATGATCAATGTCCGACATTTTAGGACCAAAACCATTTCCAATAATTGGGAATGTGTGGAGATTTCTGCCACTGATCGGTGAATATTATGGAGTCCAAATATCAAATCTGCATAAAATGTAAGTTTTATTATTATTAACGAATATAGTACGCGCCACGAATCTAAAAGGCTCGGAAGTTAGATGCGAATGCGGGCTTGCGCTTGTACAGTCTGTTGAAAAAATACAAACTCGCAACTCAACAAAACTAAAATAACAATAACAACTTGACAATAGCGTACTCGACTGTACTTTAAAGAAGGAAAGCGACAAGTGACAAAGGCAACGAGCGATCACGGCCAATCACCGACGAGCGCACGTTCCGTGCAGGTAGCTGGGAGGTGGTGGGAGTATCAACGGCTCTAAAATGTGCCTTTGCGACGCTGTTTGTGACTAGCTTCCGAACCTTTTAGATCCGTGGCGCGTACTATAAATACCTATATGTTGTAAAAGTCACTTTATAATAAGTACAGGTGAGTCATTTACGATATTTGGAACAATATGTAAATATCCCCGATATGCTTACTATTGACGAGTCTTATAGAAAAAAGTACGCTGAATCGATTAGGCCTAAGCGCAAAATCGTATCTCGATTAGTTATGACGCTATGTCGGTTTAAAATGTATAAAAAATTAAACAGTTTAAACTGGCTATATGAAGACTGGTTGTTCTGCAGATTTGCGGCGCTCATAGACGAACTGCCGCTGATATAATTTAATTTTAAAAACTGTAGGTAGATATAAGTATTTGTTTTTCGAAAAAAACAATTCTTGTGTGTTGCAGGTGGCAAAGACAGTACGGAAATACCGTTCGGTTTACTGGATTGTTCGGCCCAGATGTAGTATTTCTATACTCGCCGGATGATTTTGAAACAGTTCGTATATTTTTTGACTTGCGTTATTGATTTGCTTTTCCCACAATTAATCTTTCCAATTATTGTTGTAGGTGCTACGGAATCAGAGCATGTACCCGATCCGCGACACCTTAGCTTCATTTGTTTACTATATCGAACCAAAACCAGAAACGATCTATTCCAGGATACTGCGGGTCTTTTAACCGAGTAAGAAATTGCAAGTAGTCTCGTTTAGAGAAGATAGTCGCAAGGTGGAGAATCTGCGCAGTAAGAAGAGTGGGAAAAGCGATCAGTAGCGGTGTGCTTTGTGTAATACGCGCCACGAATCTAAAAGGCTCTGAAGTTAGATGCGAATGCGGGCTTGCGCTTGTGCAGTCTGTTGAAAAAACTACAAGCTCGCAACTCAACAAAACTAAAATAACAATAACAACTTGACAATAGCGTACTCGACTGTACTTTAAAGCAGGAAAGCGACAAGTGACAAAGGCAACGAGCGATCGCGGTCAATCACCGACGAGCGCACGTTCCGTGCAGGTAGCTGGGAGGTGGTGGGAGTCACAACGGCTCTAAAATGTGCTTTTGCGACGCTGTTTGTGACTAACTTCCGTACCTATTAGATCCGTGGCGCGTATTATAAATCGGGGGCAATCGTAGGCGGTATTTGTATACCTACTGTCAATGATGCGTTTCGACTAACGACGTATTATACGACCATATTATTGTTAGAACCGACTCGAAACTTGTTTATGCGCAGAAATGACGCTATCTTCTCTAAACGATACTGCTTTACCATAAAAAAGCTACAAAGACTAAATATAAATAGTATATACTACACCACAAGGACCGAAAGTTTGATATCTTGCACTGCGCGCCATGACGCCCTCTTCTCGCCTCGGGCATTATGACGCGCAGTGCAAGGTATCAAACTTTCGGCAAGTGTGGTGTATACTATTTTTCTTCATACCTCGGTCGTAAGTACGCTTATTAAATACATTAATACATAAAAACACAGATACATTTCAAGCAAGCAGCTTTGAGGTTATACGTAAAAACACGAATGACAGTTGTTCGCGAAATTTTTTTCTTATATTTTAATTAATTTTTATAGCATTAAATATTCTTTTTAGTAAAAAAACAAAAAAAAATATCAGGATTGAAAAATTCGTATTTCTTCGTAACTGCAGAACCAAAATTTGGCTATAGAACACGCAAGTGTGGGGCAATGGCACGGAACACTAATTGTGCAAGTATAGCTTGCACTTTAATTTTTTTTTATTTCGTGCATTTTTACTCTAAAAAATTAGAAGAGCAGAAAATTGCGTGCGTATTAAAATGACATACATTTCTTCAGACAAGGCGAACAATGGTACAAAACACGGAGGATACTGAACCAGGTATTGTTGCAGCCACGCGTCGCTCAGCGTTACCTTCCCGGTATAAACGAGATTACGGAAGAATTTATGGACAGAGTGAAAATTCTCGTCAGTGCAAATCCTAATTCGGAAACGCCTGCCGATTTCATCAACGAAATTAACAAATGGGCTCTTGAATCAATTTGTGACATCGCTATGGACACCAGACTGGGTAATTTTGACAATTTGTTCGGTGGTTTTGGGCCCAAAACAATTTTTCAACTTCTAAAGATGACCTAATCTCGTCAAAATCAGTTAACTCTTTCGAAAGTCAAATTGTTCATGAGGCTATGAAACGTCGAGAAATTTTGGTTCGTCCCCTAGGTTCCGCCAATAGTGTAAAGGCCGCAGCACAAGAGGCTAGAAACGCTGCTAGATTTGCCTACTAGTTTTCTAGCGCTGGTTTTATTGATTGCTGTTAAGTTGCTTCACACGAGACTATTTTTCAAGTTTGTTTTGTGGATAGATCTGGTGCGCGCGCAGTGACAGTTCGAATATAAACACAGCGCAAAACGTATCTGTTGCCTGACTCTGAACAAAATGACGCCATGTGAGCGTTTGTTCAAGTGCCCACGTGAAGATACTGTTTCTTGATTGGTTATTGTTTATACCTAGCAGCAGAACTAGCAGGGAAAAAAGCCTCTGTTCTAATTTTATCTTCTGAGCTAGCAAGGCAGCCCGCAGTGACGTCATTTCCAGCTTCGTGCTCAGCCTACCGGCTAGCAGAACTTCTAGCCTCGTACGCTAAAAATGTGTTTGCATTTCGTAGGTTGTTTAAGTTCAAATTTGACAGCTGATTCCGAACCACAAAAAATGATTGATCAGACATTACAAATTTTCGAACTGATGTACAGATTGGAAGTACTTCCTTCTCCGTGGAGAAAAATAAGTACTCCCACTTGGAGGAAATTTGTTAAAACTATGGACTTTACCACCAGGTATACCTACTGTATTTATTTTATTTTTATTGGTTCGAGGTTTCACAATGATTTTTTGTTTTCTTAGCACGTGTCTGAAGTACATAAACATAGCAAAAAAGCGTTTTGAATCAAAACCTAAAGACGACTCACCCAGCAGTGGTGAAGCGAGCGTTTTGGAAAAGCTGTTGAAAATTGATGAAAAATTGGCGTTTGTGATGGCGATGGATATGATGATTGCCGGAATTGATACGGTAACTATTGCACATACGGTCATACCGCTAAATTAGCGGTATGTGCTTTATTATCGCTTTGTGCGTCAGAGCTGACTTTCGTTCATATAAGAAGTTATATCTAAGTTAATTTCACACGAAACCCATTCAAATTGAAGCTTTTTGAAAAGAGGAGATTCTAATCTATAAAACAGAACCATTTTTAAATCAATTCGAGTTCATAAATACTATTAAAATTGTAATTGAAAATCACAAACAGCAGTTGTCGGTTGGTCTGTACGTATGTACGTACGTCACGACTCTACAGATCGCAATTTTGGTCGGATTGCCTTGGGTCATATTTTATTCACTTTGTTTACTATCAGACCAGAACCCTATTTAAATTCACTAAAATGTGTTCAGTAGTTTAATTTTTATAAACAGTTTTATTTTTTATTATTTTTGACAGCTAATAGTTTAAAAACAATATAATAATTGCTGTATAAATATAGTGTAATCCATAAAACAAGTGCTACACTTGTATACCGTGATAACACCACTACAGATATTAGGCAGCCGTGGCGTAATGGTTATGCCGTTGGATCCCCAAGGGCAAGGTCCTGGGTTCGATTCCTTACGATATCATTGATTTTTTTCTTTTGTTTTTCTTTTTATTTTGTTTTATTTTATTCCACTTGATATTAATTATATATTATATTATGTATAGTTCTTAATTTTTTTTATTTTTGCAAACTTAAAAAAAAAATATTTTTTCAATTTTTAATTATTTATTTCTTTAAATTTTTAAATCTTTTTAAATTTATTAAAAATATTTTTTAATTGTTATTTTTTTATCATACAGTGGAAAACTTGCGGGATGTGCACTTTTGGTTTTGCCAACTATTTTAATTATTGTTTCTATTATTATGACAGCCAGGGTTATTAGGGCCCAGTACTAATTCACACAATAACAAAAGTCGTGAATTGATTTTAATGGGGGAATCACGCTAAGTCACGGACAATGTTGGACTTAGCACGATATCGCGATTTAATGATTTTATTCACCTGTTTATCCAGGAGCGGATGTATAAAGGGTCTTGCAGGACAAGCCCTGGGCTCCCAAGTGTCAAGGGTTCACAAAAATTGAATTTTCATAATACATTTTTAATACTTTTTCGTTAATAATATAGTAAAAAATAGTTAATGTTAACGATTGAGTAAATAAATGGTGAATTTTGATAATTTTCTAGGTGAGTTTTTACGATATTGACGTGATAACGTCTTATAAATTGATGAAACACCGGCTGCATGCACGAAAAAGTGTCACGTTCCGAAATGTGTCACGTTCCGCCTGACAGCTACTAAAATTTAGGTTATGTATTATTAAATATGATATTCGAGCGGAATACGTTATCACGTAAAACTATCGTCCGTAAACCGACTTTACAGACAACCAATTTTTTTTTTTGACTTTTTTCGGATGAATTTCCACAATTTTTTGGGCGAATTTTTACATATTTGAAATTTGGCAATTTTTTGTTTTTTTTTCAATTTTTTTGGGTGAATTTTGACATCTTTTTTTAAGTGAATTTTTACAATTTTTTGGGTGAATTTTAACAGTATTTATGAACGAAATTTGACAATTTTTTGGGTGAATTTATAGTAGGTACTAGTGACGTGCCGGAAGGTTAAAAATGTATATCCGCGGATACGGATTTGAATACAGATTTTTGGTTTCAAGATCCGCGGATACGTATACGGATCTTAACTTTCTTAGAGTACGCGGCGGTAAATATTGCACATCGATCTTTGGAAAGAGACTATCTGTTATGGGAAAAAGTTATTGACCTCTTTAAGAGTTAAGGGGTTAGGTGGGTTTCAAAATTTCAAAAAATCGATTTTTTTTTTTGCTTATCCTATAATTCAATATGTTTAGAATATTCTCTTAAAGTTTTAAAACGATCTGAGTAATATTCTAAGAGATATAGCCTTCAGATGTTCTACCCTTCAGGCTATGTTATTTGAATGTAAATCTTTAATCGCGTTTTTCTCGAAACTACGTTTTTGAAATCGGTGGTCACGATTTCTCGAAAAATTATGAACCGATCTCTTTGAAATTTTGTACACTTCTTCAAAATAACATTATCTCGTGCTTGAACGAAGGATTTTTTTTCTATTTTAAGTGATTTTTCAAGGCCATGAAGGGTGCAAATTTTACTCAAAAAAAGGGTTTTTTTGTTCTCAACTCCGCCAAAAATGCAATTTTATTTATTTATTTTTTTCCTTCGTCCAAGCACAAGCTTTAAGCACCTACTAACAGAAAATTTTTGGTTTTTGCATTTCCGATGAATCTGTCATGAGTTATCCTGACCACGCCGATAGAACTTTTTTTTGAGGGGTCACAGGAAACGACGTGCCCACGCCTTAATTTTCAATATTTTTTAATGAAAATTTCACAAACTACTTATGAAATATATACCTTTTGTATGGTAAATTGATGGAATGAAATATTTTGTTGGTTAAATAAAAAAAAATTCGTAAAAATGTACCTGTTTTGAGCCTTTGAAACCCACCTAACCCCTTAACTCTCATAACAGATTGTCTCTTTCCAAAGATCGATGTGCAATATCTCATTATAAAGATAGTTGATTTAGTACCTTTGAGTTATGTACTATTAGTATGGTACTCACTGCGATAAATGTTTGCAATATAAAGGTACCAAATACGATTTAAAAAAATAAAAAATAATCTAAATGGAATTTAAAAGGTTTTCATTATTACCTAATCACCTATATATATAAAATTTCATCTATGAATTGAAAATTAATAAGGTAAAAGATCCGCCAAAAACTAACGGATATGGATATCCGGCACATCACTAGTAGGTACTACTTGTTTGGTCAGGTCACCTTTCAACTCTGATTTTGATGTCATTAAAAATAAATTTAAAGATTTAAAATAAAGCTCATTTAGAGTTCACGAAGTCGTTGGCCCCGAAAAACCTAGATCCATCCCTGTGTCTGTCTCTATCGCGTATGAACAAATTCGCACATTATATTTCACATTACGATTTTGCAATTTTAATTTCAGACAAGCAAAACAGCAGCAGCTGCGATGTACTTTTTAGCCGTGAATCAAGACAAACAAGACAAGCTTCGCGAAGAGCTGACCCGCTTCATCCCGGACCCCAAAACACCAATCACGCACGAAATTTTGGAAAAACTCGAGTATTTAAGAGCTGCTATAAAGGAATCGCAGAGAATAGCGCCTATAGCCATCGCTACTCAAAGAAATACCACTAAAGATTTGGTTCTGTCCGGATACAAAATACCCAAAGGAGTGAGTAAAAACAACCGAAATACGTTTTTGAAATTTTAAAGTGAAACTTTTATTCTATCGCCCCGAATTTTTCTGGCCGTCTGTTGCATGTCGCATTACAGGCGGCCGCGGAGTAGGGGTAAAGTGAAAGGCGCTAGGAGTAGGCGCTCGGTAGAGCAGCCAAGGCCAATATGGCGGCGCCCATGGTTAACATCAGCTGACCGTGTAGTATGTATAACACATAGTCAGTCTGTCATGCGGGCAAGTGCTGTACAATGTTTACATGTTTTTATTCGTGTATTCATGTGAATATTGTTGTTTATAATTAATCGTGATGGATAAGTGTCTACAATCCAACGCCTATAATCCAATAAAAGTTTCACTTGCGTCGTGGTTTTGTTTCACAAAATGGAATTTTCTAACAGAGGACCGGATTAGGCCGTCTAGAGTTCTAGAAATTTCCACAATTAAAAATTAGAAAATAATTATTAACAAAATAATTTGATTATTGTAAGCGTGGGGTGCTTGATATTAAATGTTACAATTATTTCATTAGTAGCTATTTTAATGAAAATATAGTAACTGGCACCCCACGCTTTTTTACTATAATTTAATTATTTTGTTAATAATTATTTTCTAATTTTTAGTTCGGTTTGCTATTAAAGCGTGTTTTTTTTTTTTAGTTTTATTGAACTATAATTTATTTTCTTAATTTTTAGTCTCAAAACGATATCAAAAGTATTTTTTTTTAATTTTCAAATAAAATTTTTTTTCAAAATTTTTAAATTCAAACTTTTTTTATGAAATAATCGTATTGTCATCGGCCCTCGACACGTATGCAAATTTTCAAGTTAATCAGACTTCTTGAAATTGGTGAAAAATATGCTGAAAGATTCCTTTACATACATACAGATCAAGCTAATAAAAGCGTGTTGAAACAGTTTAGAGTGTTACGAGTAGCGCCATCTCTTGGTCACGAAATAAAGCATCACTACTTTATTTCTTTATCAATAGACGGCGGGACTTGTCAATTCTTTAAAAAACTATTCCGAATTTGAGTTATAAAGTACAAGGCAGAAAAATATAAATGAAATAAAAATTGTTTTCTTATGTGAGATCACAATCTAACGTCAGTGTTAAACCAAATTTTTTGATAATCCTTTCTGCAATTCAGCATTAGTCTTTTTTTATTGTTGTTTGGAGTAAATATATTTCTTAAATTTTTACAGCAAAGTGCCGCCCATTAAATTTCCGGGGCTGGCTGTTATCTATCAAAAACTGTCGCTTTTGACTACAAATAATACAATTATTACACAAAGCATTTTTAATTTCATTCGTTGCAGACATACATCGTAATGAATAATTTTTACACGTGTCTGAGCGACAGATATTATCCTGAACCAGAGAAGTTTCTACCGGAACGCTGGATGAGAAATAGCGGAACTGGACCCAATAAATACCCGTTTACATATTTACCGTTTGGTCACGGCGCACGCAGCTGTATCGGTAGGCGATTGGCGATGGGCGAATTAGAGATATTACTTACAAAGGTAAATACAATGACCTGGTTATCCTACATATTATTTTTCCTACATACAGTATGTAAACACGTAAGGTGCACATAGGGAAATTAGCATTGGGAAAAAATACTTGGATCAGAGTTAGCCATGACTGCATTAATTGTTATTTCTATTGAATTATCATGGTAATCTTGAGGATTTCTATTTTATTTTGATTTATTTTTATTTTACTTGGCTTGTTTAGTAATAAAAAGCTCTTATAAATCATTATTTTATTTTTTTTGTACAAAAATAAAACAAAAAAACAACTCCATCTGTTTGGAAACATTTCATTCAAAAATTGTCTGACTGGTATGACGTATGCGCGTTGGTAAATCAGTGACCCAAATGTCTTTAGGTTCAACACGAATAGGCGGAGATATTTGATCTCGCACCATATTTAAGCATTTTTGGGAATTTAATGTCCCATTAATAAAAAAAGTCCGATTATGTTGTAATCATTTGAATATTTTCTTCGGTAGTATACACATTCATTTTGCAAAAGAATATTATCTGTCAAATTGAAAAACAAGATTTCAAGGCTCACTCTGATCCAGTCATTTTTTCCCAATGCTAATTTCCCTATGTGCGCCTTACGTGTTTACATACTGTATGTGTTTACCCACAAGTATGCTGTGTATTTATACAGGCATATTATGTGAGTTTACTACAAATCTGACGTCACACCATCATGGCGGGCACCATTTTTTTGACATGTCAAAAAAGTGCAACTTTAAAATTGAAATAATAAATTAATTTTGTATTTTTATGAACTCAAACAGATAATTTCTCAATTCTTATTTGATAAACTATCGTTTTTACTTAATATATCCTATTATATTGATTTTTTTTGCAGATGTTCCTAAATTACAAACTTGAATGGAACAAAAAAGCAATGGTATTCGAGAGTAAACTTCTGTACGGAGTTGAAAGTCCATTACAATTTACGCTACGACCCATCCACTGATAAAACATACGCTGCACTAAGGATTCCTTACTTTAAAAATATATAAATTAGGTTAATTGCTTTTGTTTCACAAAAAAAAAGAAGGTCGAAATCAATGACATAACGGAAGGAATGAAATTTGAATTTGTGACAAACGCCGCGTTTATTTTAAATAAATATACTATACAATTTTACTATCGAATTTATTTTAATTGTTGTAACAGCTTCTCACCGGCATATTTCAACACAATATCCAATTCGGTCAGGATTCCGTTCCAAGCGTCTTCTAAATTCGATCGTTGTTCTTGATCGATAGACGACGCATCGTGAGTTAAAAACACCTGTACCATGTCTTGTAGCGTGTTTGATGTTTGTTGAATAAGCTCTGCCGTTCTGAAATAAATAAAAGAAACACACATAGATTAGCTATGTTTCAACCTCTCCCCGATCGTCACAGTCATATGCAGTATTTAAAACGAAACTGTTTTTTATTGGCTTTGTGCATATGCGTCGACTTTGCACTGTTTTGTGGCTTAAAGAACAGTTCTAGAACCGTTATAGCTACTGCGCATGGCTGTGACGATAATAATACCGTTCGCAGAGAGGCTGGAACAGAGCTTATGTATAAACTAAATAATTGACTTTAAAGTTGAGGTATTTCAACCATAAGCTTCTCTAACACCGTCAGTATAGGCTATGTGCACGGAGGCGGAGTTACAAATTTTTCGATGCGAGCGTTTGTGGTGAGCACTAGGGGAAACTTCGAACTCCAATTTTCCGTATGTCAGTGAGCAATGTTTATTAAAAGTGAAAGTAGTTATAATTTTATAAAGTTTCTTAATTACAAAGAAAACATAGGAAAACTAAGCGATCTGGAAATGCTTGTTGCGCTGATGGCGATTTAAGTAAAATAAAGACCACTGGCGCCCTAATTTGACGTTTCGCTGTCAGTGTAAACAAATTAACATCAGTTTTCCTTATTACATTTTTTTTTGACACATCATGGCCAACTAAAGTTTTTGACTTATCACCTTAGAAACATGTCGCGATTTCCATAAAAAGTGAGTTCAATAATTCTCTATTACCCACTAGCGGCGCTAATAGGCTTCGTGCACACAGCCTATATACAGTTGACTCTGTTAGATTAAATAAATAAATATATTTTTATTGCTCCTGTTACAAAAGCAAAAAGTGCAGGATTCAAGCAAAAATTTGGGCTTCATATTACTACAAAAGGTACTTTACAAAGTAGACTTTAAAAATAATAATAATTTTAAAGTGATGAAGAGATTGGGTAACAAATTAAGTTCTACCATCAAACAGTAGCTTATTTTACACATGCTAGGTCGTAGAACACATGTTTAGAAAATCTGGGTTGACAATTTGTTTTCTTACCTTTTGTCACATTTGATTTGAACATCCGATCCTTGTGAAAGAATTACTTCTTCTGTATTCAACTGCAAGCATAAATGTTTATTATTATTATAATTATATATACAGGGTGTCCCATTAAGAATGGGACATAGAACAACCGCAGATTCTCCAATTCAAAATAAAGCGATTAAGCGAAATATGCTTAGATAAAATGTTACTCGTTTCCGAAATACAGGGTGTTGAAGTTGAAAACTGAAAAATTATTAATGTCCATAATTTTTTTAATACACCGTATAATTTTACTCAAATCGACACACTTGTTAAATATCATAAAATGCACCTAACAATAAAAAAAATAGTTCAGTACGCTCTACCAGTGGCGTACGGCAGGAGTAAGTAATGCTTGTACCCCTTCTAAATGTTACGCCGCTGTCTAAATTTTAATTTTGACTATAATTTTAATTTTTTTGATATTTTCTAAGTCAATAATGTACACTTGTTAGTTTGTTGTAAAGTCATTGGTTTTCGAGATATTCGCAGTTAAAGATAGATAGACATGTACTTTTTATTTGTATTGTTATTAATAATATTCATTTTTACAATTTTGTCTTAAAAAAACTGCGAATATCTCGAAAACCAATGACTTTACAACAAACTAACAAGTGTACATTATTGACTTAGAAAATATCAAAAAAATTAAAATTATAGTCAAAATTAAAATTTAGACAGCGGCGTAACATTTAGAAGGGGTACAAGCATTACTTACTCCTGCCGTACGCCACTGGTAGAGTGAGTAACATTTTATCTAAGCATATTTCGCTTAATCGTTTTATTTTGAATTGGAGAATCTGCGGTTGTTCTATGTCCCATTCTTAATGGGACACCCTGTATATATTATTGTCTATCAAGGTTGGAAAATTATAGAGGTTGCCTCGTTCCGTTCGATAGTAGTGGGGGGATGACGTCATTCAGCGGACCTGTCACTTGATTGTGTGGCATCAAAGAATCAAAAGACAGAATATTGATATTATTTGCAATATATTGAATTTTTCCGGCAAGAGATTTAAATAGTCCTAATCCAAAATCTTTGATTAACGTCTGATTAGAACTTTTCAATAAATAAAATTATCGATCAATTTTTCAGACAATATATTATATAAGAGTATTCGTCCCTGCAAACACCCCCTGCACCCTTCATCACAAATCTTTTCCCCTCGCCTAAAAACGGTTCGCGCTCTCCCGACGCTATTTTTAAAGCTAGAGGGTTCTGGTAAACGCCAAATGAAAGACAAAGAATCAGACTACAGATCCTTCAGGCGATTTTTTTGAAAAACAGTTTCGCCTACGTGTGAAATATTACGTAACTTATTATTTTTTTCAAAAGGTTGTAAGTTTTTTCAGGAATTTTTTTCAAAAAATTCGCCTGAAGGATCTGTAGTCTGATTCTTTGTCTTTCATTTGGCAGAACCCTCTAGCTTTAAAAATAGCGTCGGGAGAGCGCGAACTGTTTTTAGGCGAGGGGAAAAGATTTGAGATGAAGGGTGCAGGGGGTATTTGTAGGGACGAATACTCTTAACAAAAAATAATTAATACATTAACGTTTCGATCCGGA
This sequence comes from Xanthostigma xanthostigma, assembly GCA_963575645.1. NCBI lineage: Eukaryota > Metazoa > Arthropoda > Insecta > Raphidioptera > Raphidiidae > Xanthostigma > Xanthostigma xanthostigma. The sequence continues at coordinate 3,892,165 of OY754464.1, forward strand.
TTGAAACGTTAATGTATTAATTTTATATTTTTTGTTAATATATTGTCTGAAAAATTAGTCGATAATTTTATTTATTAAATAGTCCTAGTTAAATATAAATGACATACCTATACGTCAAAGTTCAGGGTTCACGTATTGCGCGTCCGTATATGGCTAAATAAATGCTTTTACTTACCGTTTTTATATCAAAAGGCTTGTTCCTAAAGAGCAAGACTGTAAGAGGCGACAGAAGACTTGTCTCTCTGATTATGTTCGTACGTCGAGCCGAAGAATGCACTTGATACGCATAGACTAAAAATGGCGACGGAAAGGTTTTGCGTTTGCTATTCACACTTTCAGATGCGATGGTAGCTCGTTGTTTAGACCTTTCATAAAAAAAATAACGTAAAAAATTAGGATCCGTCCCGGAACTGGCAGATGCGAGACGTAAATTTAAGCTTGCCAAATACAACGTTAAGTCACAAGGCCTATGGACACTTTCTAAAGTTCTATGGATACTCTACACTCTTCCTAAAGCCCTATGAACACCAGTGCCGACACTATTCTAACTAGTGATGTGCCGGATCGTTAAAAATGTATATCCGCGGATACGGATCTGAATACGGATAATTGATTTCAAGATCCGCGGATACGGATCTTAACTTTCTTAAAGTACGCGGCGGTAAATATTGCACATCGACCTTTGGAAAGAGACTATCTGTTATGGGAAAAAGTTATTGACCTCTTTAAGAGTTAGCTCTCATAACAGATTGTCTCTTTCCAAAGATCGATGTGCAATATCTCATTATAAAGATAGTTTTTAGTACCTTTGAGTTATGTACTATTGGTATGGTATTCACTACGATAAATGTGTGCAATATAAAGGTGCCAAATAAGATTTAAAAAAATAAAAATTAATCTGAATGGAATTTAACAGTTCTTCATTATTACATAATCACCTATATATATAAAATTTCATCTATAAATTGAAAATTAATAAGGTAAAAGATCCGATAAAAACTAACAGATACGGATCTTTATTCTCACTCGGATATTCGCGGATACGGATATCCGGCACATCACTATTCTTAACTAATAAATCTCAGCTAGATGTGCCCGTCAACAAAAGCCATGTTACAATCCAACGCATACACACAGTAAGTGTCACGCGCTGTCATCTAACGAAATAGTAGTAACTAAATTTAGCCCTGTTATCTAAATGTCGCCTTCAACAAAAAGCCATGTTTAATCCAACACAACGAATTCCTCCCATAAAGGTGTCGCAATACACACTGTGCCAATAATAACTACAAACAGCGATCTGATACACAAACAGCGGGTCGTTAATTTTTACATAAGAGTCAAGTGTCCGGAAGTATTACCCGTGCGGATTTCTGGAATGTTCGGGCTAGATATGTCCGGGTTAAAGATATGTGAAACACTTACTCCGTTAAGAGCGCACTCGACTTTTTCATTCGACCTTTCACAATGTCCCAATTTCTATGATGTAAAACAGTTCCGACTCCCGAAAGTAGAACAGCTTTGACTAACTCTTCATTCGCTGAATAACTATCGAAGAGACCCGACTGTTTTTTGTTATCGTAATTTGCTAGGTATTCGTAATGAATTTCTCTTAGTTCTGCAAAAATGAAACGGAATTAAAGGTTTCTAATTTACTTTAATTCTGCGTTTTTCAAGTTTTTAACTTGCGCCGAAATAGAAGTTTTTGTACGATTTGACGTTGTTGCTACTGTTTTATAATGTGCATTAATGGACACTAGCGTGACCTGTGCGAATTATTCGCACTAAATAAGTATAATAATTATCACTTTACAAAATTATTTTTTAAATATGATTGCAGGTATTCAATTCGTTTTTAGGCGCGAATAGCGTAAGCTAAAGCGCCTATATGTACTCGCTTTGTCTGTACGTCTGTGAATCTGTGAATCTGTACGTCCCACTTTTTTGTGTCACGCGTACAGCCCAAACGCCTTAACCGATTTTAAAAAACTTTTTTTTGATCGATTCGTCTCCGGGTAACTTAGATCCTAACGTCGCCCGATTTTTGAATTTTGGCCCCAGAGGGGAGAAATTTAGGAAAAACGAAGTTTTTTGCTTATAGCTCGCTCATTTTAAATCGGATCGGTTCGAAACCTGTCTTAAACGAAAGAGGAGAAAATTTTACATAAGTTTCGTACAACAGAAAATGCCCAAACATTTTTTTTATACACATTTATATAGAAATAAATTCAATTTGATATAACCGATGGCAAACATCTTTCGGTTATCTCTCTCTGTTGCACGGCTTAACATGGCAATTTAAAAATTGCGTATGTTCTGTCTTCAAATAAAATTGGTCGATAATATTATTTATTACAATAATGAAATTAAAAGATAGCATTTGTTCAAAAACGGATGCCGTTTCTAATATTTGTGAAATGCAACGCCTTCTGAGTTAATAATTTGAATAACTAATTATTAGAACATAGGTAATACTTTGACAGATGCAAACGTCACTTTTGACATTTCTTACCATTCTGACACCACGGATGATCGGATTGAAACCAAATTTTGGGAGGATGTTTGATATGCAAATATGAAGTGGCCTATTGTTTTTGGGGAACATCGGCGCATGCGTAAAAGAATATATCTCTTATAATGTTGTTTTATATAAAAATAATATAGTTTGTAAAACGGTTTACTCTTCTATCTAATTTTACTAGAAATTTTTGTAAATTTTTTTGGGGAAAATCGTCGCATGCGCAAGAGATATATGCCGTCGTTGTTTTTTTTTTTTTTTTTAATAATAGCGGTGTACTTTTAATAATAGTTTTTTATTCTATTTTACAAGAAAGTTTTGTAAAATGTTTTTTTTTGAGGGAAAGTCGGCGCATGCGCAGAAGAGGCATAAGTTATAAATTTGTTTGTATATAAGAATGGTATACTTTTCATAACGGTTTTTTATTCGATCTATTTTTACAAGAGTTTTGTATAATTTTTGGGAAAAATCGACGCATGCGCAAAAGAGATACATGCCATAGTGATTTTTATAGGGGAATTATAAAACGATCGAATAAAAAAAAAAAACTTGGTGACGTATGATGAGAGACTGTTTTAATAACTTGATATATTAAAATAATAGTTGGGTGACTAAATTAATAAGTGAGCGACTGAATTACTAAGTGACTGACTGGAATGCCTTCGGTAATTTTGAAGCAGATATCTTCAACCGATTGAGATGAAAATTTGTATACACGTTTAGTTTGGATGACAATGCATGGTTAACTGTGTGACGTCACTCTAAATCCAATATGGCGGACTTCTAAATTGGCGGACTAAATTTATTATGCTTTCCTACAATATGGGTATCAAATGAAAGGGCTTGCTGAGAATAACTCGAAAAATAAAGTGACGTCACTCTAAATCCAATATGGCGGACTTCTAAAGATGGAGGACTAAGTTTATTATGCTTTCCTACAATATGGGTATCAAATGAAAGGGCTTGCTGAGAATAACTCGAAAAATAAAGTGACGTCATTCTAAAACCAATATGGCGGACTTCTAAAGATGGTGGACTAAGTTTTTTATGCTTTCCTACAATATGGGTATCAAATGAAAGGGCTTGCTGAGAATAACTCGAAAAATAAAGTGACGTCATTCTAAAACCAATATGGCGGACTTCTAAAGATGGCGGACTAAGTTTTTTATGCTTTCCTACAATATGGGTATCAAATGAAAGGGCTTGCTGAGAATAACTCGAAAAATAAAGTGACGTCACTCTAAATCCAATATGGCGGACTTCTAAAAATGGCGGACTAATTTTATTATGCTTTCCTACAATTTGGGTATCAAATGAAAGGGCTTGCTGAGAATAACTCGAAAAATAAAGTGACGTCACTCTAAATCCAATATGGCTGGCTTCTAAAGATGGCGGACTAATTTTATTATGCTTTCCTACAATATGGGTATAAATGAAAGGCTTGCTGAGAATAACTCGGAAAATAAAGTGACGTCAGTCTAAATCCAATATGGCGGACTTCTAAAGATGGCGCACTGGTTTTTACAAGAAAGTTATGAATTTTTTTTTCTAAACTCATAATTTCAGAAATATTTTGAAAAAAAAATCTGTTGTTCTTTTGTTCTGAAGATGTTAGTTAGGTAGTTCTTTGTTTCATTTTTGCATGACATAATAACATATTACATAGAGAACCATGAAATTATTAAATTTATTTTTTTCCTTTCTGTGTTTCATTATTTTCAACTGTTATTTTTTTCTTAAATTAAGTAAATTAAGTTATATTATTAAGCTCCAAGTGTCGTTAAATATATACACCGATTTTCAAACAAAACACCGGGGAATATGCTGTAAAATTTCGCGCCTTGTAATTCTTGAATTACTTGGGCATATACTCCCACTGGTTAATTTTGCACACTGCTTATAACGTTCTTCTTTTTGCTGTATTACAATATGAAGCTCAGATAACAGATCGAAGAAATATTTTACTAAAATTGTCATATAGAGACGCAAGTAGCGTTGCCCGTCAGATGGCAGTATGCAGTATTTACAATATGAAGGTCAGATGACAAATCGAAGTGTTAACGTTACGCCGTCAGATGGCAGACGGTGTTCAGAGTTTAATTAATTTACAAAAACAAAAGCAATAGTAAATTTTTTAGTTGTCGATGTCAGTAGAGCAAGCAATTATCTGTAAAATGATATATAATTTATGTGGAGAAATTGTGTGGTTTTTTCTCAAAAGGGAGGCAAACATCTTAAACCTTAGCGTATTAATATATTAATATATATGATACTTTTGTCTAGGATGGTATACCTCATACATCGTTAAGGTAGTATGAGCACCAAGGCAATTTTAAATAAAAGGCTTGATTTTTTTTATATTTGGTAGATGGATGATATGTTTGATTTCTCCAAAACTAGTCGGTGGAAATTAAAAACAAACTATTTAAATTAACGTTAAAACCTTAATAAATTATTGAAAACAAAAAAAATTGGTTGTCTGTAAAGTCGGTTTACGGACGATAGTTTTACGTGATAACGTATTCCGTAATACATAACCTAAACCTCCCAAAATTTGGTTTCAATCCGCTTATCCTTGGTGTCGGAATGATAAGAAATGTCAAAAGTGACGTTTGCAACTTACAAAGTATTATGTTCTAATAATAATTAGTTATTCCAATACTTAACTTAGGAGGCGTTGCATTTCACAATATACGAATGTCAAAAAATTGAATTAAACATTAGAAATGCAGCCGTTTTCATGTTAAGACAAGACATACGTTTGCTTCTAATTTCCATGTACGGCAAATAAAGACAACCGACCGCGTCGCGCCATGCATTAGACAACATTGCATTTATACAGCTATTTTTCTATATTTTGTATAAAAAAACTGTTTAGGCAAACTCTGTTATACGAAATCTATGTAAAATGTTCTCCTCTTTCGTTTAAGACTGGTTTCAAACCGATCTTATTTAAATTGAGCGAGAAATTAGCAAAAAGCACGCACAGGGTCAGGCGGAACGTTACGCGTTAGGAACGTTACACTTTTTCGTGCATGCAGCCGGTGTTTTATCAATTTATAATATTGGGGATTCATCAATTTATAAGACGTTATCACGTCAAAAAAAAAAAACGTTGTGCCCAACTAATTAAAAAGATATTTGATCTTTTTAATTAAATATCTTTTTAATTAGTCGGGCACAACGTTTTTTTTTTGTTTTCAATAATTTATTAAGGTTTTAACTTTAATTTAAATAGTTTTTTTTTTAATTTCCACCGACTAGTTTTGGAGAAATCAATGAAAACATATCATCCATCTACCGTTTTACTATAAAGCCAATGTTAAATATGCCTACTTTTGAAGTCATTTATTTAATTAAATAATCGGGCCACCCCCCCACTAAAATTTTCAGAACTGGTTTAGACTCAGTCCAACTTCATATAAAAAAAATCAAGCCTTTTATTTAAAATTGCCTTGGTGCTCGTACTACCTTAAAAGTCGTTAAAAGAGAAAATATCTATCAAAACACAAAATAAGAGAAAAAACTGTAAATGTGCACTTACTATTAAGAAGAGCCATCTTGCGATAATTAATGTAATTATAATTGCACCACTCCAATGCTTCTTGATAACCGTTCTCATTTTCGGATCTCCACTCGTCAAATAATGTCGCCATCGCCAAATGATCGCTGAGTTCGTTTCGTTCCAATTTAATTTCTCTAGCAAGATCTCTCTTGTCTAAGCCAGTCGTAAAGAATTCAGTATCAATGCTTAAAATTGTAACTATATTAACTATTGGATCGATACATTTGAATATATACGAATATATAAGAGCTTTCGAAAGTTTCGGAGGCAGTGCGAATAAAGCTATCGACTTCCCGAGAGGCGTCAGTTGTTCTTCCGGAGTTAAAACATTTAAATTTATCAATTCGTCTACGGATTGTTTAACGGAATTTTCATCCGGTGGATCTGGTAACTGCTTAAAGAAATCAACTGCTTTCACGTCACGACTGTACACCTTCGCATCTAAAAATAAAAACCGACTTTAACATACAGATATTTTAGAAATAATATTGTTTTTTTTTTTGCAAAATTGAAATAAATGGAGATAAAAATAATCAATCAGGTTACGCATTATCTGGGTACTGCACAACACATATCATGCTTCTTCTTCGATTTTTTAATGACGTCTGTAGCTTCCATAATTTTGTAAACAATAAATATTTACAAAAATAAGAAGCGCGCGCAATGCTTTACTATATCCGACTTTTCACATAGGATAGTTCACTGAAATGCTGCACAGCTGGCGCTATGGTCGAAGTAAAATTCCAATAACTACTCAAGGTCAAACTATATAATACTTCAATAAATAAAATTATCGACCAATTTTTCAGACAATACAGAGTGAGTTTTAAGTTGATGCTTTTTTTTTACAGCATATAAAAATCAAATAGACGAGCAAATATTTCAAATAGTTTTTTTATCAAAACTCAAAAATAAGAGAGAAACAGCCTTTCGAAGTTTAAATAAATTTCATTAAATTTTCTTTAATTTTGAGGTCGGTCCTGGGGTTATATTATGTCACTATGAAAATAAGTTGTTATTATCAAGTATGTTGGTGCTTATTTGAAACTGACATGTGTATTGTTCTGTTTTTGAGAGAACAATTTCTGTGAATACTTGATAATAATAACATATTTCCATAGTGACATAATATAACCCCAGGACCGACCTCAAAATTAAAGAAAATTTATTTAAACTTCGAAAGGCTGTTTCTTTCTTATTTTTGAGTTTTGATATAAAAACTATTTGAAATATTTGCTCGTCTATTTGATTTTTATACGCTGTAAAAAAAAAAGCATCAACTTAAAACTCACCCTGTATATTAACAAAAAATATAATTAATACATTAACGTTTCGATCTTCTTCAGAACGGATCTAAAAAATATAAAAAATAATTAATATTTCATTTCTAATTCGGATCGAAACGTTAATGTATTAATTATATTTTTTGTTAATATATTGTCTGAAAAATTGGTCGATAATTTTATTTATTGAAGAGTTCTAATCAGACGTTAATCAAAGATTTGAAAATATATAATAGTTTGTACTCACCTAAAACAACTTTGGTTAATGATACCCTCAATACTTCAGCTAACGAAAATTCATCCATATTATCGTATTTTTCTTTCGGGAATAAATGATACGATTCTCCCGGTTGCACTCTTCCGGCGCGTCCTCTGCGTTGATTAACACTCGACCGAGATATCCAATGGTTATCTATATACTCCGTACCATGATCTAAATTCAGTCTTTTTTCTTTATGAGTTCCGGTGTCAACAACGTAGACCACATCATCGATAGTGACACTCGTTTCGGCAATGTTCGTTGCTAAAATGATTTTCCGGACGCCGGGAGGTGGATGATTAAAAATTAATCTTTGGTCGTCATGTGTAAGCCGCGAATGCAACGGCAAAACTAAACTGGTGGCTGGATCCATCGTTTCATTTAATATGTTTCTCACTTTGCGGATATCCTCCCAGCCCGGAAGAAAACATAAAATAGCACCGTCCGATTTATTTTTGTCTATCCAGCTTATCATCGTCGCAACATCTTCAGGCACTATATTTGGATTTGTTTCATTGCACATTTTTTCAGTGTTATTCAGGGACAATTCAATATCTTCTAAGAAATGAGATTTGACGGGATATGAAAAACCTGGAACAAATAATAAGGCCCTAAGTTGAAAATATAACATACTAATATACATCAATCGCCATAATTACATAGGCCTAATAGTGATTGATGTTTTAATTTATTTTTACTTTGTACTAATCCGTTTCCTATTTTTTTTTTTTAAGTGAAAACTTCTTTAGCGGCGTTGTACACTTTTTTTGTAATGGGTAAAAAATGTTAAACTCGCGTCAGGTCACGTGACCGCGTCAGGACACGTGACCCTGATCGAAAATTTTTATACAACGTTAGACATCTAGCGTTGAAATATCGTACATAAAAAAGCAATCTATGATACAAACCATTTTTTATTTATACAACGTTAGACATCTAGCGTTGAAATATCGTTCATAAAAATGCAATCTATGATACAAACCATTTTATTAGTGTATTTGCCATAAGGCACTTACACTATTGGCGTCGGTTAATATATATATATATATATATATATATATATATATATATATATATATATATATGTGTGACCACGATAACTCTCGACAGACTTAATCGATTTAAATGAAATTTGGTCCACATGTTGGAATCCATCATCGCAAGAAGCCTATTTAAAATGGGCCCGATCGGGCCATTTTAAGGGGGGTATTTAGGGGTTGAAAAATGTTTTTGGGCCCAAAAATACCGAAAAAAATCTCAGAATCGTTTCAAATTTGAAATTTAACCCTTTAGTAATTATTGAAATGTGCTGCTAAAATTTTAATAAAATCGGCCCGACAGAACCGGACTTACAAATTTTATGAAAACGCAAGTTTACTGATATGGATTTACATACTGAAGGGTGTATATAATTTGGTACAGATGTTGAATTGGTATGTAGTATTGAAATTAAGTAAAAAAATGTTGTTTTAAGGGGTGTATTAGAGGATAATTTTTTTTATTTTGTCCAAAAACAAAGTTAAGTTCATACAATAGAGCCACACTGCTTATAAAAGCAAATACACTATATTGTCGGCAGGGTTTCGCACTGCGACCCGAGTTTTTTACAAGTGTTGCCAATAAATAAACAATGCTTCTAAATGCAAAAAATTAAGACGTTAATATTCAAGTTTTCACTTCTGCCGGCACTCCTGGAGTGCAACCCGTCTTTTTTTTAATTAAATATCTGAACATAACAAATACAGGGTTTTGGACCGTTATTATTTATTCTACTGACCTGGAATGTGAAGCGCCGGAGCGTTATCGAAATATTTCTGAAACAACTGAGCATCGATTGTTGCGCTCATTATAATAACTTTGAGGTTAGGGTTGACATCCAACACTTTGCGTAAGAGTACCAGAAGGATGTCAGTATTTATATCCCTTTCGTGTGCTTCGTCAACTATGACATGCGTCAAATTAGTGAGGTTAGGATCTTGAGTTAATTTCCGTAATAAAACTCCTGAAAATAAAATATAAATCCATACAAATAAGTAATACTTATTATAAATGCGAAAGTAACTTTAGTTGTCCGTTACCTACTGCTGCTGAGCAGATTGTGATAAAATTTGGCAAGGAGATAGATTGCATCCTGAAGAAGGACACAGGCTACCTTTTGTCTCAAAAAAAATCTGGAGGGGGGGTGGAAATAAGGAATGAAAATCTATATTGGGAATCCATCATTTGTCAAGTTAGGGATAGAAAATTCATATTTAGGCTTTTCGTAAGAGCTCAAGATTAAGTGTATCCGCGTTTTTGCAAAATTATCCCTCAAAGGGGTAAATTAGGTGATGATTTCAAAATTCATATACAGTATGTAAACGCGTAAGGTGCACATAGGGAAATTAGCATTGGGAAAAAAATACTTGGATCAGAGTTAGTCATGACTGCATTAATTGTTATTTCTATTGAATTATCGTGTTAATTTTGATGATTTCTATTTTATTTTGATTTATTTCTATTTTACTTGGCTTTTTTAATAATAAAAAGCTCTTATAAATCATTATTTTAATTTTTTTTGTACAAAAATAAAACAAAAAAACAACTCCATCTGTTTGGAAACATTTCATTCAAAAATTGTCTGACTGGTATGACGTATGCGCGTTGGTAAATCAGTGACCCAATGTCTTTAGGTTCAACACGAATAGGCGGAGATATTTGATCTCGCACCATATTTAAGTATTTTTGGGCATTTAATGTCCCATTAATAAAAAAAGTCCGATTATGTTGTAATCATTTGAATATTTGCTTCGGTAGTATACACATTCATTTTGCAAAAGAATATTATCTGTCAAATTGAAAAACAAGATTTCAAGGCTCACTCTGATCCAGTCATTTTTTCCCAATGTTAATTTCCCTATGTGCACCTTACGTGTTTACATACTGTATACATATCTCAAAACGTATAAACATAGTGTTTTAAAGTGGTACTGCAATACGGCCATTCTGTAATGTGATGGGAATGGGTACAGAATAAAGATTTTAAAGTCAGAATAAATTCGAGTAAACTGTACGACAGCGTACCTGTTGTGCAGTACAACACAGCTCCTGTCCTTGAATTGTAATTGCTTTGCAACCGTACACAATATCCAATAGAACGGCCGACTGATTCATTTCGTTCTCTCGCTACCTGTTCAGCCAGTGATATAGCAGCCAGACGACGAGGCTGTGTCACTACAATATTGCATTTCCCTCCGTCTCCATCTTCTATCCAATGTTCCAAGATGTACTGGGGAACCTGAGTACTTTTTCCACAGCCTGGTTCACCTTTGATTATCACCACTCGATTATCTTCGATTAAGTCAATTATTTCTTCTCTGTAACAGAAAACAATTGTTAACAGTCGAAATTGTCAGATCGTAATGTTAAAAACAGATGGATTGTGTTCACGGTGGACACAGTTATGCCCACCAGGGGCAGATGGGCCAACGGAGATTTTGAGAGTTCTTCCGGTAGGGCGATAATCTATATTAGTTTATATCTTTGTTGTTTACTAGAATTATTTGATTTTTAACCGACTTCAACAAAAAGGAGGAGGTTCTATGTTCGTCTGTATATTTTTTTTGACGTGATAACGTCTTATAAATTGATGAATCACGTCAAAATAAAAAGATGAAACACCGGCTGCATGCACGAAAAAGTGTAACGTTACTAAGTGAGCAACTAGAATGCCTTCGGTAATTTTAAAGCAGATATCATCAACCGATTGAGATGAAAATTTGTATACACGTTTAGTTTGAATGACAATGCATGGTTAGCTGTGTGACGTCACTCTAAATCCAATATGGCGGACTTCTAAAGATGGCGGACTAATTTTATTATGCTTTCCTACAATATGGGTATCAAATGAAAGGGCTTGCTGAGAATAACTCGAAAAATAAAGTGACGTTAGTTTAAATCCAATATGGCGGACTTCTAAAGATGGCGGACTAAGTTTTTGACGTGATAACGTCTTATAAATTGATGAAACACCAGCTGCACGCACGAAAAAGTGTAACGTTCCGCCTGACCCTGTGCGTGCAAGCGAGAGCGCAGTAATGTATTATTAAATATGATATCCGAGTGGAATACGTTATCACGTAAAACTATCGTCCATAAACCGACTTTACAGACAACCAATTTTTTTTTTTATGTATGTTCACCGATTTCTCCGTCAATTATGGACCGATTTTCAAATTTTTTTTTATTCGAAAGAGTGCACCTCAGAGGTGGTCCCATCGGAACCAAGTCAGGATCTGATGGTGGAATCCGGAGAAATCGAGGGAAACTCTCAAGTTTCAAAGACACACATAATGTTTTTTATGTATGTTCACCGATTTTTAGTGTTAGATTAACACTAAAAAGAGAAAAATAAAATATTTTTAACAAAAAAATTGAACCGACTTCACACTAAAAAGTAAAAAATAATTGCGTATTGAAATGTTTTGGAGTCGGTGTAGTTCTCGGAATAGATTTCATTTTGGCTGACACCGACTCCAAAACATTTCAATACGCAATTATTACTTAAAACATTCAAGTTGAAACATTTTAAATTACCTGCATTTCGCAATTGGTAGTTGATTTTTAAATCTGTTAGATCTATTTTTATTTAAATGTTTGTAAAGTTCAACACTTCGATTTAATTCGTCCAGAGAATCGTACTCAGTGGACAAATCCTCTCCTTCTTCGTCTACCGCAAGCTCCGCTTGACTCCCAGCAGGATTCAGCTTCGACAAAATGGGTACAATTTGTTGTTCATAAATATCATTTATCGAAGACAAACTTCTCAATGACAATTCACTGATTTCAAAGTCAAAAGGCTCTTTATTGGATTTCAGATTTTTATTATAAACTAACGGTGTTCCTGACGGACTTATTTTGTTTTGTTGTTTAAGAAAATACAATCCTTTGGCAGCTGCTTTTTTAGACGCTTCTTGTTTTGAGCTCGCCGTTGCACTAACTTTAATTGGACTAGGCCATGGCAATTTATAAACGCAGGTCCAGGTTCTATTTGTATTACTTTTAAATTGCGGTGTTATTTTGTGTGTAGTATGTAATTCACTATTTAATATTTGATAAAAATTGTGCAGTATTACTTTCGGCTCTGGGAAATCTTTAATAATTTGAGCATAATCTTTTTCTTCGTACGTCTCAATTTCTTCTGAATTATCAGGACGAAATGGAATTACGTTATCATTTTCACTGTCCTTTATTAATAATTTTGCAGCATCAAATCTCTGACTATGCAGCGATGAATGTAAATATCGACAAACATTTAAAAAGGAATAATTTTTGAGGTTAAGATTGCGGTGTCGAAGTTTAAAATTTACATTTGATACAATGTGATACGATAACTCGTAATTTTTTGTCGAAAATACTGTTCTTTTTGGCGTAATATAAACACAACGTACACATCGATTTAACAACATTTTTATTTTACACTAAACTGACAAAAAAACGGATAAAATTTAACATATAATAATACCAATAATACGTAACATAATTTACTGACAAGGACAGCAAAAGTCACAAATACACGTGTTTTGTAAGGTTACAAAGGTACGACGTTGCCATCTATAGCATTTTTTTAGTAATAACTAATAAGTATATAGTTCAGACAGTTTGCACTTCGAAAAAATTCCCGGGAAGCTGTATTTTGGTATTTTTTCAATTCAAGTGCCTACGATGGTTATTTCTAACTTTATATCCTCAACTCGTTCAATTAGCTGAGAGGGTGAATGGTGGGATTTTTAGCTAATTAGGGAACCACCCCCGACGAGTCGATAACTATTGAATAATCTTAGTCGGTCCCCATCAGCGTTGCCAGACGTCCCGATTTTGGCGGGATGTCCCGATTTTTAAATCAAAATTAAATGTCCCGCGCGGGACAGGCTCAGTCCCGCTTTTCGACTTTTTGCTATCTATTGTCACGTAAACGTAATTTTAATTCAAATAAAAAGATAAATATTTGAAAACTTCTGATTATATACGTTTTTTTACTATGTCCCGCTTTCGACGAAAGAATCCCGCTGTTTTCACTCAAAGAGTTCCAAATCCTGACTTGGCAAAAAAAAAACTGGCAACGCTGGTCATAGAGAAGAGAGTCGGTCCCAGAGAACAGAATCAGATAGGTGAGCACAAAACACAGTAGGTGAGTCATTTACTCTTCTGCGAGCAGTCATCATCTTTTAGTTGCTGTTTTAAAATATAATATTATGTAGTATTAGGTATATAGTTTTTTCCAATTTATAAAATATTCAAGCAAATGTGTCAGCCGTTATCCATTTTGTGGAGGTATAGTTGAGGAAAATTGCTCATCTTTGATTGTCAAATTGGACCAATACAACAAAATATTTTATTACGATGCTAATAATCTGCAAAGAGAAAGATCAAATTTTTCTAAATTATTAAATTTACTATTCTAATTTCAAACTATACTACGCAAGGAATTAAAACTTTGACTCAAAAGCAAAAAGCATTTTCCCAAAACTCGCATCATCAAGATATTTTAGATGTCGCTCTGCACATTTCAGCACAAAACCTTCAGCATTCAGATTTCAGTAATCAAAAATATTGAATTTCTGCAGAATATATCATGACGAAATTTTTATTATGAAAAACGAAGGGCTGTCATATTCCCAAGAAATTTTATTCTGAAATGGTTTCATTGTTTAAGAAGTTTGTAATTGTGACGTAGCATTTTGATTATACCTACTTATATCAATAAAGTAGTTACGTAAACGAAAAATAAATGCCAATTAATTAACACTCTTGATTTTCATAAAAAATAATTTATTTACTAATAAACCGTAAATTTTTTAAAACTTAAACAAACGTCCTAGCGTACTGTCAAACTAGCAAAAACTGATTTTAAAAGAAATCGGAACTTTTAAGGCACATATTACAAATGTCATACTGATGCGGTTTTCTCAGATGCGTGTTCCTGTTTGTGGGGCATTTTGTCACACTGATCCGGTTTCTGATGAGCGTGTGTTCGTTTGTGACTATTTAAAGTATTTGACCGTAAATAACACTTATTACAAATGTCACACTGATACCGTTTATATCCTGTATGTGTTCGTTTGTGAGAATTTAAGTTAGCTGATTGGGAAAAACACATATTACAAACGTCACACTGAAACGGTTTCTCACCAGTATGTGTCCGTTTGTGGATACTTAAAAAATCTGAACGTGAGAAACAACGATCACAGCTGTCGCATTGGTACGGCTTCTGATCGGTGTGTGTTCGTTTGTGACTATTCAAAGTGTCTGACCTCGAGTAAAACTTATTACAAACGTCACACTGGTACGGTTTATCACCAGTATGCGTACGTTTGTGAGTATTTAAGTTGGCTGACTGGGAGAAACACTTGTTACAAACGTCACACTGAAACGGTTTCTCACCGGTATGTGTCCGTTTGTGACTATTCAAATGATTTGGCAGCGAGAAAAACGCATTACAAACGTTGCACTGGTACGGTTTCTCACCGGTATGTGTTCGTTTGTGATTGTTTAAATGACTCGATAGTGAGAAGCGCTTACTGCATATGTTGCATTGAAACGGTTTCTCACCGGTATGTGTTCGTTTGTGTTTGGCTAACATGTCTGACCGACAGAAACACTTATTACAAATGTCACACGTATACGGTTTCTCACCAGTGTGTATCATTTTGTGACTGTTTAAGTGATATGAGTGTGAGAAACACTTATTGCAAATGTCACACGTATACGGTTTCTCACCAGTGTGTATCATTTTGTGACTGTTTAAGTGATATGAGTGTGAGAAACACTTATTGCAAATGTCACACGTATACGGTTTCTCACCAGTATGTATCATTTTGTGTCTATTTAAAACATTCAATGCTGTGAAACGCTTATTACAAATGTTACATTGATAGAGTTTCCCACTCGTATGTATATTATTTTCCTCTTCAACTTGATCAAAATAGTCAGTTTCATCTGCAGAACGAAGAGGTGTTGAGTTTTCTGATATCTGATTAATGTCGACCTTTGTATCTTCGCCGCTGATTTCCTTAGATAAAGTTTCAACTGTGTCAGGTGTAGATAATGAGTTGTCATCCATTAATTCGACCTCGGATTTTAAAGATATTTCTTCTTTAATTTTGTTGTCTGCATTATAATTCGTAGGTTCAATCCCTTTCCAATTGACAGTCATATCAAACATGTCATACTGACCCAACGATTCTTGTTTTACATTGATTTCTGCATTATTTTTACGAGTCAAATAATCTTCAGAAGGCTCCTCGTTTGAATCAGGTTCTTGTCTATCAGAATTGTGTACTTGCTTCAGATAGCATCGCAATGTTTTCTCAGACTGTACTATTTGCATTTGAAACTGATGACTATTTTCCAATTGAGAATAACATAATTGACAGATGGAATTTGGCATTTCATCGTGTTTCGATATCTGAGAGAGAATAGCAATTAATTAATACTTACAGCATAGTACATTTTTCAAATAAGAAAAAAACTTTAACAAAATGAAATGAAAAAAAAACATTCATTTCTTTACAACCATGTTATATAAACTAATTATTAATCTTAATTTGAAATATATATTAAAATAACAAAAATTGGTTGTAGTACTATAATCACATTTGAAAAAAACCTCCCGTTTCGAAATTTAAAATAAATACACATACCTGAACGGGAGCACACTTCATGATTACATCTGCAAGTTGATTTCCCATATTTGTTGTAAAATTAAATATGTTTACCACTGCATTATCGCGGGATAAGCACAATCGACACATTGAGCTTAGGTCATTGCTATTTACCGATATTTCCTTCATAATGTAAATTTTAAAACTTTCTCAATAAATCATACACACGATTTCTCAAACAATGAATAGGTATTCTGTAATTTGAATTGAATGCCCTGTTGATTGTTGAATCTGTATTTCGTACCGAATATAGAGTATATAGTGCAAAGTGTAGACTAGATTTTGCACTGTGAGGCATTGAAGTGATTCATTACACCACTCGTGCTGTAAAGTAAAACAAAACTGGTCGTGCTAGACCAATTGCATAATGCACAGTAAATCTAAATCATTGTTTGCCTGTCAGTTGTTTATTATAACCTATACTACTTAATAGAGCGACGCCGGTCTTAGCTATCTGAGCTCCCCGAACCTATTAGTTTAAGCTCCCATGACAGAAAAAGTTACCCCAAAGAACACCTCAAAATTATAAAGTGAAAATGGCAGAAAAATATGTCAGAAACATGTTACGCCCGCCAGACAAGTAAAAATTTGTTAAGTGTTATTTTTTATGAATTTTTGAATTTAAAAAAAACATGATTTTACTTTCCAAAACACCTGCTTGAAATTTATACAATTTGTAGTAAATAATGTACCATTTTTGAAAAAATTGATCTGGCTGACAATTTTTGTTAATAAATTGGTCAGATTTCATTTGTTATAAATTTTTTTGTTTATGAAGTCTGTCATAGTAAAAAACATTTTTAGCTGACAGACCAATTTTTATGCATAAAATAGATGTCAAACCTTCTTTCAGAAAAAAATTAAGGTGGTGTTTTGACACGGCCCTTGTAAAAGCTAATTTGTTTATAAAAAAACGCTGTCACGACGCTTTAAAATTGAATCTGGCATGGTAAAAAACAATATTTTGATGAAAAATGTATTAAAGTATATAAAAGGAATCTACCGTATTAATTTAGAATAAAAAAATTTTTTTTTCTAGTTAGCAACGATTATACCATATTTTTTCATTAAATTTTATTCTAAATTAATACGGTAGATTCCTTTTATATACTTCAATACATTTTTCATCAAAATATTGTTTTTTACCATGTCAGATTCAATTTTTAAGCGCCGTGACAGCGTTTTTTTTTATAAACAAATTAGCTTTTACAAGGGCCGTGTCAAAACACCACCTTAATTTTTTTCTGAAAGAAGGTTTGACATCTATTTTATGCATAAAAATTGGTCTGTCAGCGAAAAAATGTTTTTTGCTATGACAGACTTCAGAAACAAAAAAATTTTATAACAAATGAAGTCTGACAAATTTATTAACAAAAATTGTCAGCCAGACCAGTTGTATTAGATAGAAGAGATCTTAAACTTTATTTAAAAAAAAAATTCAAGGAGGTGTTATGAAATGTATTTTCATAAAAAAAAATAGTTTATAACAAATGAAGTCTGGCTAGCTTATTAACAAAAATTGTCAGCCAGACCAATTTTTTCAAAAATGGTACATTATTTACTACAAATTGTATAAATTTCAAGCAGGTGTTTTGGAAAGTAAAATCATGTTTTTTTTTTTAAATTCAAAAATTAATAAAAAATAACAATTAACAAATTTTTACTTGTCTGGCGGGCGTGACATGTTTTTCAGCCATTTTCACTTTATAATTTTGAGCTGTTCTTTGGGGTAACTTTTTTCTGTCATGGGAGCTTAAACTATATGGAAATATTTTGAATATGACAGCCCTTTAAGTTTTTAACTGAATTTAAATATACGAACGTTTTGAATCATTCTATAGTTGTACGGAAACACATCAAACGCTGAAAACTGCACTGGATGCTGAAGCAATTGCATTGCAATATTAAAACTTATTTGGGTTACTTGAGTTAGATCGCACAACTTGAATAGCAAGGTCTGTGTACGCTTGGCCTGAAAATGAAATTAAAGATTATATTTCCCTGATTTTCCCATCTTCTAAAATCTAAACTATAGAATATACAGTAGAGTCTCACTAATCCGGCACTATTAAAAACTAGAAGATGCCGGATTATTGGATTGTATAGAAAAATTAATATTATGTAAATAAAATACGCATTTCATAAAAAGATAACAGTAGGGAGAGGTAAGGGAGGCGTAAGCGGAGGGTGCCGGATTATTGGACGTACCAAGACTACTAAAGGGTCGGATTGGTGAGACTACTGCAGGGCCGGCAGATGGTGTTCATCCCGAGTGGGTAGTTGATCGGAAAATATATATTTTCTATTTTCCGGGAAAGGGATATTTGTACTCATATTCATCAGACGTCATATTCATCAGACGCCATATTCATCAGACGCCATATTCTACAGACGTCATATTCGTGAGACATCATTTCCATCATAAGTCATATTCATCAGACGCCATATTCGTGAGACGTCATATTCGTGAGACGTCATATCCGTCAGGACGTCATATTCATCAGACGTCTTATTTATCAGACGTGATATTCATCCGACGTCATATTCATCATGCGTCATATTCATCAGAAATCATATTCGTAAGACGTCATATTCGTGAGACGTCAAATCCATCAGACGTCATATTCATCAGACGTCATATTCGTGAGACGCCATATTCATCAGACGTCATATTCATCAGACGTCATATTCGTGAAACGTTATATCCATCAGACGACATATTCGTGAAACGTCATATCCATCAAACGTCATATTCATCAGACGTCAAATTCGTGAGACGTCATATTCATCTGACGTCATATTCGTGAGACGTCATATTCGTCAGACGTCATATTCATCAGACGTCATGTTCATGAAACGTCATATTCATCAGACGTCATATTCATCAGGCGTCATATTCATCAGGCGTCATATTCATCAGACGTCATATTCGTGAGACGTCATATTCATCTGACGTCATATTCGTGAGACGTCATATTCGTCAGACGTCATATTCATCAGACGTCATATTCATGAAACGTCATATTCATCAGACGTCATATTCGTAGGACATCATACTCGTCGGACATCATATACGTCGGACGTCATAAACGTTCGACGTCATTCATGTCGGACGTCACGTACATCGAACGTCATTCATGTCGGACGTCACGTACATCGAACGCCATTCTTGTCGGTCGTCATATATCTTGGACGTCCGACGTGTATATATTAAATATATATTTATATATTATAATTACTGTTACAAAAAGTAGCACAACACAAATAACCCAGTAGTTCCTACTTTCCCGGTGTGGTATAGACGTATAGTTACTATTTTCCGGGAATATTAATTTTTCTATTTTCCGGGAATGGTATGGTTTCTATTTTCCAATAGTGCTATTTAACTCAAATTTAACAAATAAAGTTTCTATCAATTTTAGAATATTATATTCATCGTACGTCATATACGTCGGACGTCATATCAGCCAGACGTCATACACTTCGGACGTCATAATATATCTTGGACATCCGACCTGTATGTTATTCTAAATGGGAACATCTTAGTCGTGTTACTCTTCGTTAGGGTAAGTTAATTAAAAGACTAGGCGCACAGCAGTCATGACCCGCGTTATCACATAAATTGAACAAGTCTACATATAAGGTACCACAAAATTCCGAGTGGGTAGTACTACCCACTGTACCCACACTATCCGCCGGTCCTGCTCTACTGTATATCCTTTATGACAGACTTTCACGACTGCGGTATATCTGATAATTGTGCGTTGTACAAAAATAAATAATCAGTAAAAGTGCTCTCAAACGTAAATCCGACCCTGATGGGGACAACAGTTTTCCAACGGCAAAGTTAAGTTTGTCCCTCAATTTAGTTGTACGGAACCCTCGACGCGTGAATAACAGTCGCACTTGACCGGTATTTTACCATTCCAATGGTACTAGTTTAGGGCAAAAATCACTTTTCAAAATTTTACAATATCTTTTTGTTTTGAGGTCCCTCGAATCCAAAAAAACATATTTTTGTGCGTCTGTCTGTTTGTCTGTGAGCACGATACAGGTCAAACGAATGAGCGGATTGAAACCAAATTTTGGGAGGATGTTTGGCATGCAAATATAAAGAGCCCTATTGTTATTGGGGGAAATCGGCGCATGCGCCGAAGAGATGTATGCTATAACGGTATTTTTTATATAACAATGGTATACTTTTCATAACGGATTATTATTCTATTTATTTTTTCAAGAATATTTTGTTAAAAACAGTTTTTTTAAACTTTATAGTTGAAAATTAAAAAAAATCAGCTGTTCTTTCGTTTTGTAGATCTGTCAGAAATAAACAAGTTTAAGCATGCTTTGATTTTTACATGACGTGGAACATATTATGTATAGGTATAACCATGGCAAAGAATAGCAAATATCATATTGGATACTAGCCAAAACCCGCGTCGCCTCAAGCAATATCAGAAATTATACTGTCTTTTTCATACTAAGTATATCAAATGTCAATGTTTTTGAAGTTGGAATGGTCCCGGATTTTTTTTTATATGAAATGAAATAACTTGTATTTACCTCTCGACATATTACTGCGCAACTTTGTACTTTAACAAGAGTTTGTGCCAAAGTACAAACAATCCAGTACAGTGATAACACAAAATAGGTTACTGGCGGTGACGATTCGTCTTTGAACAATAAACTATCAATTGATTTTATTGTTCGATACGTGTAATTGATTATAGCTACAAACATAGCAATCACGTTTGTTAATAGATACAACGAAAAACAATCGTTAAGTAATTTTGCCTGGGTTGATAGTTCCAAATGTAGCAATGCAATTCTCTCAGCTTCGTCCTGTTCATTTGAAAGAAACGTTGTCCATTTTTGATTTTCGTTTCGTTTTACGTATTTTTCTATGTTCGTATTATTTTTTATTGGTTCGATGTCAACATCCAATATTTTTGCATCGGTGATATTTTGCTCAGATTTGTCGTCAAAACTCCTACACTTCTCATTTTCAAAAGTACTACTTCGATTTTTGAAAATTTTAAGGTCTTCAAAATTTATTTTTTGTTGGCTTACATGTGAATCGTTTACAATATCCTCCAAATTAAGTTTTTGCTTATAACATTTTCGAAACTGAACATTTCCTGTACTTGGTATTCTTCCTTTTTTTGTGTTCTGTATAAAATTTTTAAATTTCCCGTTCACAGCTGTAAATTCGTACCTCAGCAAAACAGTTAAACATAAAAAAATCGAGTCAACTATATTATCGACATAATAAGGAAAATTCAAAACAAAAATTAACGATATGCTTCGATTGTTTAATATATATTCATATGAAAAGTCTATAGTAAAATAAATCAAACAATAAACAATTAACGAATATTGTAAAACTGCCAAATTTCTTTTTGTAAACGATGTTTTTATTTTCAGCATTCGAACATTTTCAAATCCTTTATCGATTTGAATCGTAAGATTTTCGAATCTAAATCGGTATAAAACGATGGTCACGAATTGAAAAAAGCATTTTAGCGGACCTAACGACATCAATAAAGCTTGTGTTACGGTTTCTGACAATGTTTCTTCAGATTTCTGTCGAGCCCACACAGGTAAATGTTCAAAACAAACTACAGCGATTGTTATTGCATAAATAACAAAAATCGCATAAGTGTAGAAAATCTTTAGTATTGGTTGGATTCGAGAAGAATTTGTTGATAAAGTTGGAATCGGCGATAGTCCGAATAACTTTGCAAACCGATTTAATGGTTTTAAAGTTTCGAAAATGTTCGTTTGAAAAACAGACATTTTTAACAAATTTTTGCGTGACAGGTAAACGACTGCTATATAAAAATGATTCGGATTTTACCTAGAACCCACTTCAAAATGAGAATCGTTTGCAATGAGGTTTCGTTTTACTTAAAATATATATTTCTGAGGAAAAAATTCGTTGGAGTGATACTAATTTTTCAAAAAGCAATTATATTTAACTGGCCACTTCGTAAAATGTGGCAGAATCATTGATGCAAGCTGTGGTGATAAAGTTAACTTTGTTGCTTTCTGCATGCAAACGTCAAATTTAAAACAGAAATCATATGAAACCAACGGTATATAATCAGCTGATAGCCGCCACTTTAATAATTTGACGTCAACATTTTGCGCTTGATCTACTAACACAATTAGATTTTGAACAATACATATCATGCTTCTTCTTCGATTTTTATATTCTTCTATAATCATAAACAATACATTTTTATAAAAATAAGTTGCGCGGTAGGCTTTACTACATGAGGCGCTTCGCATAGGATAGTTCACTGAAATGTCCAGTAGATGGCGCGTGGTCGACGTACAGTCCCGCTAATGGTGCTAAATTTTATTTTTGGTACTAGTCCGTCCTGTGCGACTTATGAAAAAGATGTAAATACTTATATGCAAAATTAAGTTTTGAGTCCACCTCTTGTGAAATACAACTTTCCAATTTGTATCAATAATAATGCAAGAACGTTGAAAATGTGTTCAGTAAAAAACGAAAATTAATTTAATGTTGAAAAGTTTAGATCTTTTAAATTATTTTTAATGTTTAACACTTGAAGTGTGTTTTTAATAAAGGTATACACTTGTTTCCAATTTGTAAACGGTTTTAACAGTTTTTGAATAACTGAATACTTGTTTTATTGTATTCGATAACATTTTATTAAAGTGTTTTTATTAATGAAGTTTTGTTTTTTTTTTCATTGTTGACGATGTGTCTTTCAATATTCTTTTCAATTACTTACGAATCGTTCCATTAAATAAAACTTTTAATGTAATTGAATTCAACTCAATATTTGATTACAGAATACTTGAAAACTAATACACCATTATAAGTATAATAAATTATAATAATAAGTACATAAAAAATATAGGTAAAAAACGAGTTTATCAATACTTAGAGCTTTCTAGTAAGTAGCACTAGATTGTACCTACTGATGTAGAAAATAATTTTATTAAGTGAAACGTCAGGTATAGGGGAAATTTCGAACTCAAAAATAAAAAATACATTTCTTTTTTCTTCTACAGTGAATTTCACTTAAAAGTTTTGATGATACGATATAGCTATGGAAATCTACATTACAGAAAATCGTTCCACATAAAATGCAACATAGATCGGACACCCAAGGGATTAATGATTTCCATAGTTATCTAATAAGCACACCTTGCTTATATTGCGTCTTAACTGAAATTGACTGTATAATGTTTAAAAGTGTGGGGCACTCGTTGAAATAAATAAAATATATGTACAGTGAGTGTCTAACGCTTTTAAACGTTATATGCGGAAAGAAAATAGATCCCATCGAAAAAAATTTGCGTTGATATCCCACTAAAAACATAAATGTGAAAAAAGGAGTCATCCTCGATACAAAAAACAAATGAGATCTAATGAGGGGCCCTCACTTTGAGGTGTTTTCCACAATTCGTTAAACTATATTTTTAATAAAAACTTTTTAACAAAAAAATTAAACCGCCGAAAAACTGAAAAGCAAAAAATAATAAATCTTTTTATTTTACTAAGTTTTATCTAAGTAGTTGAACGTATGTGACAGTCTAGTAATATATCTAAGTAATTTTGAGTCGGCGTCAACAATCACGAAGTTAATGTCAGCGACAGAGCAACCCGAACGGGCACACACTGAGGGCTTTGCGAGTGGTCGTGTGGAGAGCGCATGTTTGGAATGTTAATGTTTATCGCTGGAGATTTCACGTATCATTGTTAA
Source organism: Xanthostigma xanthostigma (assembly GCA_963575645.1). NCBI lineage: Eukaryota > Metazoa > Arthropoda > Insecta > Raphidioptera > Raphidiidae > Xanthostigma > Xanthostigma xanthostigma. Next base: position 3,916,234 of record OY754464.1, read on the forward strand.
TTTTATTTGGTTATTTCTTTTAGTGTTCATTGATTGTTTGACGCCGACTCAAAATTACTTAGATATATTACTAGACTGTCACATAGTACGTTCAACTACTTAGATAAAACTACTCTGTAAAAAGTTATGCGTGGTTACACATTACAATGTGTGAGTGAACAATCAATAATCCCGTTTTCCTACCCTTAGGATTGAATTTTTTTTTCCAAATTTATATGGAACCAACTTCGGGGTATACCCTTTCCAATAAAAAAAGAATTATCAAAATTGGACTACTCTGTAAAAAGTTATGTGTAGTCATACATTACAATCAGTGAGTGAACAATCAATCATCCCCTGTTTTACTACCCTTAGGGCTGGAATTTTTTTACCAAATTTATATGGGACCAACTTCGGGGTATACCCTTTCAAACAAAAAAATAATTATCAAAATCGGACTACTCTGTAAAAAGTTATGCGTGGTCATACATAAAAAAAAAATATACGCAACGACTTGAGAACCTCCTCCGTTTTTGTTTTTCGTCGGTTAAAAGTAATGCCTAATCACCAACAGAAATGTAGGTAATTCAGGTTAAAAATTTTGAATTGACACGAAAATAAAATTAAAAACATATTTTGATATATTTTTTTTTTTTTTTTTTTTTATATATAGTTATTTATGGACGCATCGACATCAAAGGTCATTAGCGTCCGGATCTATATCTATCATGAATCTAACTATGTAACTATGAAGTTATTTTGGGCCTATTAAAACTAATTGTACTAAATGAGCGAATATAGTCCTGATGAGTGGAGAAACGATATTATACGCTGGATGCCGTTTTCGGTGTCCTCGAAAATTTTTAGTAGGTCGTCGGGAAATCCGCAAGCGATTCTTTCGGCAGCATATTTTGGACACTCCAAGAAAATATGTTTTATGCTAACAGGGACTTTGCATATGTCGCACTCCGGCCGATTTTTGATATATTTGACTATTATTGCAGGTTATTGATAATGGCATTGTATTTTTAAAAGTAATCGACATTAACTAGACGTTGTTAATCCGATTGAATTCAATAGTGGATTTGCGTTTTAAATTTTTGTACATCATACTTTATATTATTAATTATAATATGTAGTACTATAAATCATTATAATTCCAAATAAAATTTAAAATAGATAGTAGATTAGCTATCGTTTTTGAAGCATTTACACAATGAACACATTTTTTTCTAAAATAGGTACAAACGTCGGTTCCACAGTGCAATAATTCATTTGATTTCATTTTCTAGAAAAATGTGCATTTTAGATACGTGACTAATTGTTTCTTTCTTTCAAATTAGGAAGTTTCCCATTATTTTTTTACTCATACGATCGCGCACACTTGTCTAGCATAAACCTGCACGACCTGCACAGCACAAACATGTACATATGAACGATATCGCAAACTAGATCAGAACAAACTAGCAAATTTTAATGCAGGTTTCGTAATAGACGGAGAGCTGGCTACGGAGAAAATGGGTGACTCGGTGCAGAGCTGAAAATTTGCAGAATAATAGGAGATAGTACAAGTAAGTAGGGAAAAAATTGCCAGAAGGCTAGGCGGAAGATAAAGAGCCGCCAGAAGGCGCTAATGTTGCGAAAAATCAGTGCACTTCTAGCAATTTCTATACTTATTCTGTAATTCAAAACTAGATTTCATATTATACATTATATAGTTATAAGGGCATACTGAAAATTCAAACATGATATAATAATTACATTCGACAAATATTCAAAATTATTAATGACATTTTGATAGAAATAAAATTAAATAAATTAATAAAATTACGTTGTTATAACAACGTAATTTTATTAATGAAAATATATGACGATTAATTTTATTTCTATCAAAATGTCATTCATAATTTTGAATATTTGTCGAATGTAATTATTATATCATGTTTGAATTTTCAGTATGCCCTTATAACTATATAATGTATAATATATATAATATATAATCTAGTTTTGAATTACAGAATAAGTATAGAAATTACCAGAAGTGCACTGATTTTTCGCAACATTAGCGCCTTCTGGCGGCTCTTTATCTTCCGCCTAGCCTTCTGGCAATTTTTTCCCTACTTACTTGTACTATCTCCTATTATTCTGCAAATTTTCAGCTCTGCACCGAGTCACCCATTTTCTCCGTAGCCAGCTCTTAGCCATTACATAATGGTAACAAAATTCTTCGATATCAACTATGTATATGTCGCCGGGATATTGTCAAACCCGTGATATTATAATTATATCTCATGTTTCGCTCTCAGAATCACTATGTAGTACATTTCTTTGTACACAGATGGAGCCACAATTCAGAAAAAAAATAAGAAAGAAACAGACCTGCGCCATCTCATGTCAGCTTATGTCATAGTTTTCTTTGTGCAGTCACAGTTCAGACGCGTTTTTTTTTTTCGTCTCAACTTTTTTCACTAATAGGTTTTCTAGAATTAATGGCGATTAGATTAGTGTTACGGCTAGCGCGCCGGCCTTTGTTTTAATTATCGTGAGCCTGATTCTCACCTCCATGGATGCCATTTATCTTGATATGTTTTTTTATGTAATTAGACACTGCCGAACTTGTTGTCAAGTGTCTACAATTTAAAATATGTTTTTTGCTAATTAATAGTCCTGTTTTGATATTGTCAACATTGTTTTTCCACGTTGTGTTTAGGCTTGCTCTAAACATCTACATAGTGATTCTGAGAGCGAAACATGAGATATAATTGTATGATCGAGCGAGCCCGCCGAAGGCGGGCGAAGCTCGATCGTAATTATATCGATTGTTTCGCTCGAAGAGATCACTCCCCACCCAAGTCTTGTTCCATTAAATGGTTAAAGGAATAGATATAAAGGTTAATAAATTTGTTATTATTATTATTAATGTGAATCAGGATCTCCCACCCGTGATCTCTTCCATTCGTATTCACTTTGAACTTTATGACATAAGCTGACATGAGATGGCGCAGGTCTGTTTCTTTCTTATTTTTTTTCTGAATTGTGGCTCCATCTGTGTACAAAGAAATGTACTACATAGTGATCTCTTCAAGCGAAACAATCGATATAATTACGATCGAGCTTCGCCCGCCTTCGGCGGGCTCGCTCGATCATACAATTTCACTTAGTAAAATTATAATATCACGACTCTTTGTCAATTGTGATATTGTAATTTCACTAGTGAAATTACAATATCACGGATTTGACAATATCCCGGCGACATATATACCTAATGAAAATATGAATGCAAATAATAAACACTATTATCACGAAATCCACTCCACAGCACGCCTGAAAACTGACAGCCAAATCTAACGGAAAAACCAGCCTCGCGTGTAGAAGCCTTTATGTAACGAACAACGGGAGCCTATATGCACTTGGAGATTTTGAGGAGGGATTTTTTAGCCCCAAGATCTCCTTCTGTGGCTACGCTACTGGTGAAATGTATTAATTATTGATCTTATCAGATTACCTATTTTTGATATATTATAATTTATACGTAAGTCATAGAACTATAAATGTAGATTTATTGTTCCGTGATGTATGTATATAAACACTTTAATCGGATGACTGATTATTACTACCCATCAAATTTAGACAGTGGCTAGACAAAGTGTAATCGTGAAATGTTATTAAAAATAATATTATGTTTTATAATTTCTTTATGCTGTGTTAACAGCCAAAGTAAGTCTTTTTTTATTTATAAAATAACTGTCTCAAATAAAATCATATATATATTAATACGTTAAGGTTTAAGATGTTTGCCTCCCTTTTTAGAAAAAACCTCACAATTTCTCCACATAAATTATATATCATTTTACAGATAATTGCTTGCTCTACTGACATCGACAACTAAAAAATTTATTATTGCTTTTATTTTTGTAAATTAATTAAAATACAGCAACGCTGAACAGCGTCTGCCATCTGACGCCTTAATTTTGAAACAGCGAGCAACGCTGAACAACGTCACAGCAATGCTCGATGATGCCATCTGACGGCTTAGCTCAACGCTTTAGCTACTTGCGCCTCTATATGACAATTTTAAAATATTTCTTCGATCTGTCATCTGAGCTTCATATTGTAATACAACAAAAAGAAGAACGTTATAAGCAGTGTGCAAAATTAGAAACGAATTGAATACCTGCAATCATATGTACTACCTTAACGATGTATGAGGTATACCATCCTAGACAAAAGTATCATATATATTAATACGCTAAGGTTTAAGATGTTTGCCTCCCTTTTGAGAAAAAACCACACAATTTCTCCACATAAATTATATATCATTTTACAGATAATTGCTTGCTCTACTGACATCGACAACTAAAAAATTTATTATTGCTATTGTTTTTGTAAATTAATTAAACTCTGAACACCGTCTGCCATCTGACGGCGTAACGTTAACACTTCGATCTGTCATCTGACCTTCATATTGTAAATACTGCATACTGACATCTGACGGGCAACGCTACTTGCGTCTCTATATGACAATTTTAGTAAAATATTTCTTTTACAACAAAAAAAAGAACGTTATAAGCAGTGTGCAAAATTAGAAACGAATTGAATACCTGCAATCATATTTAAAAAATAATTTTGTAAAGTGATAATTATTATACTTATTTAGTGCGAATAATTCGCATAGGTCACTCTAGTACTATAATAATAATAGGGAAAGCTTTTAAAATTTACAAATAAAGATATAATGTACCAGGAACATTTTATTTAATTTGGTGCATATATCGAATTGTTAAAATTAACGTTGAACAATGATCTGAAAGAAATTTAATCATGTATCGGTTTTGGAACATGTTTTGGCTACTGCGCACAGAGCTACTAAGTTGCCGGCAGAGTTGTGCACTGCGACCCGAGTTTTTATATTTTATTATTAGCTGAAGTACACGCCTATATTGGTAGTTGCTGTGAAAGCATATTGCAATTAAAACTTAAAAATACACCCAATAATAATATTGTTTTTAAAAAGGGACATTTTGTTGGTTTAATATTTCCTAGCGTTACAAAAATATTTGTTTTAATCGTTACTTAATTTATTTACAAATTAGATAATCCGACAAGGTACCTGACAGATAATCACAGGAAAATGATCGACCAGCGTCTACCAAACCATAGAAAATATCCATACCAGGTGCCAGCGATAGATCAACCAGACAATAACGGCCGTGGCACAGATGGATATCTAAGAGAATTGCTGAATCATTTAAAAACAACCAAAAAACCTCAAAATGAACGTCCCATTATCGACAGTACTCATATATATTCTGAGTCAGTACCGTATTTCCAACTAATCAGAAGTCAGTATATTACTGGCGATGATGATAAATCTTTAAATCCGTTGAAAAAAGTAGGACAAAACGATAGTCGTATTATTGGTGGTGTGGATGCGTATCCCGGGGAATTCCCGTACCAGTTATCAATAGAATTTGGCTCCAGACATTTTTGTGGAGCGTCGTTGTTAAGTCCTATTTACGCAGTGACTGCGTGCCATTGTGTGCGAGGGGTGGTTCCAAATGGACTCAGAGTAAGGGCGGGATCTATTTACAAAGAAAGGTTTGGTCAAATTTTGCCAGTCAAGAAGACAACATGTCATAGGAAATATAGTCCTACTACGCAGGACAGTGATATAGCAATTATAGAGGTAATACTTATTATTGAAGATCTTTAACTGCTTCCCTATACTGGAGCATCATGACATGCCATCATTTTGGAAAACATTAGCAGCTTTATCCAAGTGTGTAGGCTTTCACGGCCGGTGTTGATCCAAATCTTCTTGGTTTTCGAGCTTGTATGCCGTGGTCCATTGGCCATATAGAAATACACAAACACACAAATAATTTCAACCGGAAAGATGAAGGTTTGAATCTACGTTAAACCTGGACACCAGCACTGTGGAATACCAACCCACTGAATGGAACGACCAATCACAGAAGAGCATGCTATGACCGAGTAGAGAACACGAGCACGCTGATCATAAAAGACGGAAATACCACACTTGTCGACACACTTACCTGGGAGCAGCCTAGAAGGACACTTCGCCCGCTACCACATCGCCTTTGATAATGTCTACCGCAGTTGTAGACGAAATGACAGGTAGAAATACTCATGGTATACAAGCCCGGAAAGCAAGAAGATTTGGATTAGCATCTTTGACTATTTAATAGAACTGGACCTCATTTTCCCACAGTAGCAATGTAAAATGATCGTCGGCAACATCTTTAAAGTTTAAACTTTTTTGGTACATTGGGCGTCACCCAGCGTGTTCCAAAGAAGCGGGAGCTATAAAATTGTGTAGTCCGTTTTTTCTATGTGAGATACCACATATTATGGTCATTTTGGTTACTGTGTTTTTGTAATTATTCTTTTGAAAATCAGTTTTACTTTGAAATTTATGTGGGCTGTAACTTAAACTTTTGTGACTTTAAAAATGGCATCTATCAAAAGTGGCTGTTAAACTTTAGCGTCGATTGTGTGACTAATATATTATTTCCTAATAATAAGACAGTATTGGTTAAATATGGAAAATACAATTCATTCTAAAATTATGATGTATAGTACGCGCCACGGATCTAAAAGGTTCGGAAGTTAGTCACAAACAGCGTCGCAAAGGCACATTTTAGAGCCGTTGATACTCCTACCACCTCCCAGCTACCTGCATGGAACGTGCGCTCGTCGGTGATTGGCCGTGAACGCTCGTTGCCTTTGTCACTTGTCGCTTTCCTATTTTAAAGTACAGTCGAATACGCTATTGTCAAGTAATTTAGTTTTGTTGAGCTGCCAGTTTGTAGTTTTTCAACAGATTGTACAAGCGCAAGCCCGCATTCGCATCTAACTTCCGAGCTTTTTAGATTCGTAGCGCGTATTATACCTAAGATTTTGGTTGCTCAGTTCAAATTATATGATATCCGAGCTCGGATCAGTCAATCACATGACGCAATATTTGGTTTCAGTTTGCTGTGCCGGTTACGATTTCGGAAATGGCGTCGCCTGTAAGACTTCCTGACCGCACTGACCTGATGCCAGATGATACAACGGTCGATGTTACTGGATGGGGAAAAGTAACGGTAAATTTATTTGGCTCACTGAAACAACATTTTTACAAAAATAATTCGCTAAATGTGAAACCGCAGAGTGTCAAACTGTTAGAATGTTTGCTTGGCCAGTAAATCTGAAGTATAAACAGTTTTTCTCTTTTTTATAGCCTAACTTTTTCGCATCTGGATCGGACATACTTCAGAAAATAAAACTGACGCCGGTTGATTTCGACAAATGCAACACAGTTTACGGTGGTTCTTTGACGAATCATATGCTATGCGCCATCGGCGATGGTAGGGATTCATGCCAAGGAGATTCTGGAGGTCCTCTTACCGTCGATGGAGTTCTCTATGGAATCGTGTCGTTTGGAAACGGTTGCGCTAGACCGGGGATTCCCGGTGTTTACACGAATCTCGTTAAGTTCAGAACCTGGATTTATCTTCACACCGGAATTTAATAGATTTTAAACGATTATAGTAAATGTTCATTACGGTATAAATCGTGAGACTAGATTAATAACAGTAGGGTAGCTATAATTTGCTACGATTTTTAAGAAACACCCATTGTTACAATGTTATATTATTAGAAAAAAAGCGAGTGTGCTTTAGACTAAGATAATATATAAGAAGGTATTCCAATCCTGCAATGCATTATGGGAAATGTGTCAAGCGGTGGCGCCGCCACGAGTGTGTCAGATACACTAGCCATCCAATCCTGCAATGCATCATGGGAAATATACACCAGCCAGTAACTAAAGTATTTTCATCCTAACTCTTGAAATAATAATAAATATTGTTTATTAATTAATTAGCGCCTAAAAAATTTTTTAGGCGCTAATTAATTAATAAACAATATTTATTATTATTTCAAGAGTTAGGATGAAAATACTTTAGTTACTGGCTTGACACATTTCCCATGATGCATTGCAGGATTGGAATACCTTCTTATATATTATCTTACTTTAGACCACACGACTGAAGTTTAACTTCTAATAATGATACAATAATATTCGATAATCTATCACCATATTTTGATTAGACATCCTGATTTAACGACACAAAATAACCTCACTCTGCAGCACATATCTACAAAGACGAAATGCTTAAAATATAATTTTTGATTAATTAATAGGCAAAATATGTATATATATTTATTAGCATAAAATATAATACATTTAAAAGGATTTATTAACTAACCTACATTATTTCCCATTACAAAATGCAGCAAAATTCGATGAAATGTATTTTTGATACAAAAACAATTGTTTTCATTTTAAACGTCAAATAGTTGTCTAAAAAAAAAGAACTTCGATTAATACTCGGTCTTTGTCGCACTCACCAACTTATATGTCCCTCTCAACTTCCAATATACGAAACGATATGACGAAACGTAACTCTCTCTTACTATCTTCACTAACTTATATCTCTCTCTCAACTACCGTTCGGCTCGAACGATCACGCACCGTTCGCCTCTTTCGATGATGCACTTCCGTGCCTAAAGAAATTTTACTTAAAAAATGTTTTCAAACACTGTCACCGCCCGGACTCAATTCCGTATCTTTCCACTATCGCGGCGGAATGGGTTATCGATTACTCAACAGTGTGACATATTCAAACAGTTAATCTTTCTCACCGTTGTGTCAAAATTTCGTAGTAATCGGTAAATAACTTTCGGTGATTTAATATTTTGAACAATCGAACATTTAGATTTTTTATTTGTAGTAGGTATAGATGTAGGTACAATTCGTATTATATTAATGCGGTCTTGTCTAAAAGTGTAGACGACAGATATGATAAATCAATGTTTTTATAATATTGAATACTTTGTACTTATGACAAAAATGTCTAATAAATATTATTATCTTCAATTTATCAGTTACCTACTTGATGTAATTTTTTAAATCTATGTTCTTGAAGGTTGATGAAACTACGCTTTTATCTTCAAACATTAAATTTATTACATGGTTTGGAATATTTGTAATTAGTATTGAAAACAATTTTTTCTTTATGAATTGATTTGTAAAATTCGATATTTAATAAAAAAACTCAATAAAAACGGAAACTTATTTTTGATCGTCATGAAATTGCAATAAAACAAATAAGTACGTCGCAATATTTCCAATAACCTGAAAACAATTATTTTATTTTAAAAAATTGAAATACAACAAAGATATTGTAATAAATGCTTACCGATGACACAAAAACAAAATCAAAATTAAATAGGCCCCACACTGTAAAATGTAAATTTTCTCCGAAAAATTGTAAAATCGTGGACGCAAAATGATAATTAAAATTATCTTCTAATTTCAACCAAACACGATCTAATAGTTTCTGGGTTGCATTGTTTGCCTACGAAAAAAATTTATCTTAAATTGCTTGTATTAGATCAGGTGAATCGGCGCTGCCGTTTCGAATTAAATTCGGATTCAATTTTTTTGTTGGAATCAGTTCAGGAGATCGTAGTGATTATAAAATCTCAGCTTACCAGGTGGTAACTTGATCTGATATTGTTTAAAACAATTTTTTTTATAACAAAGAAAAATAGTTGGCAAAACCAAAAGTGCACATCCCGCAAGTTTTCCACTGTATGATAAAAAAATAACAATTAAAAAAACTTTTTAACAAAAAAATTAAACCGCCGAAAAACTGAAAAGCAAAAAATAATAAATCTTTTTATTTAACTAAGTTCTATCTGAGTAGTTGAACGTATGTGAAAGTCTAGTATATCTAAGTAATTTTGAGTCGGCGTCAACAATCCTTCGCCGGAAATCTCTGAGCGTTCACGAAGTTAATATGAGCGACAGAGCAACCCTAACGGGCACACGTCTTTGCGAGTGGTCGTGTGGAGAGCGCATGTTTAATGTTAATGTTTATCGCTGGAGATTTCACGTATCATTGTTAATTTGATTTGGTTATTTCTTTTAGTGATCTTTGTTCATTGATGGTTTGACGCCGACTCAAAATTACTTAGATATACTAGACTTTCACATACGTTCAACTACTCAGATAGAACTTAGTTAAATAAAAAGATTTATTATTTTTTGCTTTTCAGTTTTTCGGCGGTTTAATTTTTTTGTTAAAAAGTTTTTATTTAATAATTTTTTGTGGCTATATAATTTATAATTGTAATATACACAACTCAGCATGAAAATCTGTGAGTGAACAATAAATCACCCCTATTTTCCCACCCTTAGGGTAGGAATTTTTTTTCCAAATTTATATGAGACGAACCTCGAGGTATACCCTATCCAATAAAAAAATAATTATCAAAATTGGACCACTCTGTAAAAAGTTATGTGTGGTCATACATTACAATCAGTGAGTGAACAATCAATCATCCCCTGTTTTCCTACCCTTAGGGTTGGAATTTTTCTACGAAATTTATATGGGACCAACTTCGGGGTATACCCTTTCAAACAAAAAAATAATTATCAAAATCGGACTACTCTGTAAAAAGTGATGCGTGGTCATACATAAATAAAAAAAAAAAAAATAAAAAAATAAAAAAAAAAATAAAAAAAAAAAATATACGCGTCGAATTGAGAACCTCCTCCGTTTTTGTTTTTCGTCGGTTAAAAAATATTTTCAATAAATTTAAAAAGATTTAAAAATTTAAAGAAATAAATAATTAAAAATTGAAAAAATATTTTTTTAAGTTTGCAAAAATAAAAAAAATTAGGAACTATACATAATATAATATATAATTAATTAATATCAAGTGGAATAAAATAAAACAAAATAAAAAGAAAAAAAATCAATTATTTAGTCAGGAATCGAACCCAGGACCTTACCCTTGGGGATCCAACGGCATAACCATTACGCCACGAAGCCTTACTACTATGTTTACACAGCAATAATTATTATATTGTTTTTTTAAACTATTAGCTGTCAAAAATAATAAAAAAAAACTGTTTATAAAAATTAAACTACTGAACACATTTTAGTGAATTTAAATAGGGTTCTGGTCTGATAGTAAACAAAGTGAATAAAATATAGCCCAAGGCAATCCGACCAAAATTGCGATCTGTAGAGTCGTGACGTACGTACATACGTACAGACCAACCGACAACTGCTGTTTGTGATTTTCAATTACAATTTTAATAGTATTTATGAACTCGAATTGATTTAAAAATGGTTCTGTAATATAGATTAGAATCTCCTCTTTTCAAAAAGCTTCAAATTGAATGGATTTCGTGTGAAATTAACTTAGATAATATAACTTCTTATATGAACGAAAGTCAGCTCTGACGCACAAAGCGATAATAAAGCACATACCGCTAGTTTAGCGGTATGTGCAAAAATTGAATTAAGCACATTTTTAAAAATATTTTTTGACACATTTCCGACAAAACATGTTCTAAACTGTTTTTTCTTACGCTAATTTCTCGTTTTTCGACGCTCTAAAAGTGTAGTAAAATTTTTTTTTTTTTTATTATACAAAGAGAAAAAAAATTACAAAAACAAAAATTACAAAAATTTTTTTTGTTAGAATACAAACTTTCAAAATTTACTGAAAGCTTAGTTGATGCATTAAATATTCCTGATCATTTAAGAAAAATCTGTCAACAAATATTTCTTTAACATAAAATTAATATTAATTGTACGTACAAGTTGACAAGTGGATACACAATAATAAATTTTCAAGATTAATGTTCCAAGTCCATAAAAAATCCAAGATCCTAGCCAAACAGCTTTATGAATCAGAAATAATTGCTTCTCATCGGGTGATTGCTCAGCAAACTCCCTCACAGTTTGTACAAAGTAATAAGTATCAGCTAAAGCATTAATTAACGCCAAGAAAGATGTACTCAGTAAATACCATGAAAAGCATTCGTTCACTTCCCATGCGAGCTGCCTCAATTTCATATGTTTCTCAATAACATCTTTTGTTATTATTTCAACTGTTTCTTTATCTATTAGCCACTCATCGTTAATAAGTGAAAGATCTCTAATATTGTTAGTTTTGGTTAACTTCGATTGTTTCGGTAATATTGGCCAACTAGAAACAAGCTCAGTGAAGCGTGTTTTGTTTTTTAAAACAGCTGAACGATGTCTCGAAACATCGGATCTTGAATGTTTTTTTATTTTTAGTAACGGTTTATACACTTCATCCATTTTGGAGAATTGTTCTTTAACAATGGACATTATTGAAATGAAAATTGCGTTGTAAATCAAATCGTAATAATATGGTGCATTATAGCCAACAAAACCGTATATTCCCACAATTTCAATATCCTCAAAAATCATGACTGAGTAGTCAAAATAAACTTGAAAAAGTACTGCCATAACTGTGTACCTTTGAAGCCACTTTATCATTCGTTTATTAGAAGTTGGTTTGTGCTCAAATTCGTTTAATTTTATCAGTAGATCGTAAAACTTATTTTGATTTTTCAGCACAAATATAAATTCTATTGAACAGTTTATAAAAGCGCAAACCATTAATAAAATGTCAGTTAGTTTAACTGTAATATCGTAATCGAATTTGCATACGAGATAAAATGCTTTTAGGAAACAAAAGATATTAATTCCGAACCAAAAAGATGTATACATGGAGTTGATTATAAACTGATTTTGCGTTGATTTAATTTTAGTAATCGATTGTGGAACAACCCCTAAAAATTTGCCAAAACGATGTATCAAAATAAGTTTTTCAAAAATGCACATTTTTAGTGTTTTGTTTCAAAACAAGCCACACTTGCTTTTTGTTGGTTTGAAATAACAACTGACAGAGATTAATGAACAGAGAGGAATGTAATTCAAATTCTGATTGGATATTAATGATACTAAAGATTGTTTTCATGAAATTGATATTATAGTAAATTGATTTTATAAATATCTATTACAGTTGATTGCCTAAGAACGACTGCACGGAACCATCTATTTATAAATTAGCCGGAAAAAAATAAACAGTGGGGGTTAATTAATATTTCCTCTACTTGTCTTTAGAGAGAGATGTGACTTATAGAAATTTAATTAATTCGTTACTTTTACAATCTTTATTGATTTTTGGCTTCCCATTGAAGGTCTTGTTTCTGTCTGGACGCGTGGCAAGAAACCAGTATAGATGATCGGAATCAGCAATCGCTTGGGTTTCAAAAAACGAATCATTACATACAAATATTAAAATAGATTGCAAGATAATATAAATAATTTATTTAATCATCTATTTACAATATTTTACAACACATTTTTATCCTATTACTACAGTAAAGTTATCATTTGAAAAGATTTTTTATTTAATAGTATTATTTTGACTCGGTTACGAAACACTGAATATTGACCAACACAGTGCCTTAGCTAGGACGAAAAATTTGGCTAGAAAACGTTGGGATTTGACAAATAGGTGGAGATACGACAAATGTAATGTTGAATTCGCCATTTTTCATATACATAGTAGTATTAACAGCATGTAGAATGTCATGTGGTAGTGGTTTAGATTTTTGTCACCAGATGTCGTATCGTTTTATGTCAAATCTCATATACAGTAAGGTATGTCGTGATTCTTGGATCAGTTGCCGCGCATTTTTGGTTGCCGCAACGCTGGTTCATCATCTCGCCACTCGCCTTAAGGCGGTATCAGAAAAATTCACATATTATGTTATTTGACATATTCCCATTTTCTCAGCGGAAAACTAATTATTTGCTACAGGTGCCAATAAGTCTAGCTACGACACTGCTCGTTGATCTTGTTTCTTGTAATAAAATAACAACTTTACTAAGTCTAAATTGAAGGCGCTTTCTTCATATTTTTATATATTTTGTAGCTTAAGGGAAAATCGGCATTGCTTTTTAATGCATTTGGATGGCATTTTATAGTTCAAAAGTTAATAAATTTTTAACATTTCTATAATGGTTACAATTTTAATGGTAATGAAGTATTTTTCTGACTCTATGAACCGTTAAGCAGCAAATTCTAAAATATTTTAATTTTTCAACATTTTTTAAAAATTTATTCATAAGTAAATATTTGATAATTTAAAAGTTATTCTTAAGTGCCACCATTATTCATGGCCGTTTACCTAAGTATAATACTGGATCTCGCTGTCCCGAATCTTTCCTGCAGTGTATCGAGAACGAGCCGACAAGGATAGCTGTTAAAGGTATTCTCCTCTCTCTTCAGTTAGTTTTTCGTCACTTAGCAAAGACATTTATACCGGCAATCTTTGTCGACTTGCCTCGTTGGCCCCTGGGCCCTGAACGCGTTACCAGCCTCGAATCTACGATTTTTTCGAACCGGGGCAGAAACTCGATAATGGCGCCCCCTCTCTCCAGCTTTTGAGATAAATTACTTAAAAAAAACTCATAAATATATAATGGTTGGTATTTTTCGTGAACGGGAAACCGTCAGAAAACAAGCAGATAAAGTAAATCGGAAAAAGGACAGATTAGATGTGGTTTTGGCTCTCTCTAAAACTGCCGCCCGGGGCGGGTGCCCCGGTTTGTCCCCCCCCCCTAGATCCGGGGTTGTGCGTTACAGTGATATATAGCGTAGTATAATAACTTGCGCGATTAATCTAAAAATAAAAAACTGGTGGCCCTAAAAATACTTTTTCAAACTCTTTGATGAACATGTTTAAAACATTTCTGATATATTTTATATTTGGTTGATTATAAGCCGCTATAGCGACGTTTTATTTTTACGTTTGTCGTTACTTGAAGCAGGGTTGGTTTTTGTTCTATTGCCGACAGTCAACTGTAAATGAGCTTTTCCATATTATTTCTATTACATTATCTACTGTCGAGTCAAAAGAACGAAAACGAAACGTTTTCTTTATTTATTTAAGTATTCAAAGTTTTCTAAAGTACTTTTATATGCTGGGTTGCAAAATGCGTTGTCAAAAAATCTGATTTAACAACGACCTTGAATTGTGACCATATACTAATAATAATAAGAGAAGCTCAGTCATTTGTTTTTCTGTGACTACAATCTATGTTATGAAGTTTCACAACACTAGACTGAGCCTGCATGTATAAAAAGTGAAATGATCACAATCTAGTCATTGACAAGTCAATTACGGTGACAATGCTTTCTGCAATTGCATTAATATAATTCTAGCTATACATTACAAGTACCTATGCATGCGAAAGAGGCTAGGACGAACTGTTTTTGTAAAAGATTTATTGGTTATGTATTTATAATTTAAGGAATAGATTTTATCTTTGATTATAAAAACGAAACAAAAATTAAACCAATTCGGTACATTTTGGACCACGATGTACATATTAAATGTCATGGATTATTTCGTATATTATTATTATGCAATGCAATTTTAACAGGATAGTTGCTAAATGACCTTGTCAAAGTGTACCTACTACCCTAGTAGCTACTTTCATTTGAACAGTAGGTACGGTTTTAAAATTTAATAATTGAACACTACTTATTCTTAATGTAATATTTTACTTAATTATTTATTTCAATATTCGATTTCGGTTTTTCGGTCTATGAACAGCATTTCATTAAAGTTTTTTTTTAAACGCTTTATATTAGCTTGGGTTGTAACTAACTATGTATGTATGTATGCATGTAACGGAATCTTTGAGCATAATTTTCACCAATTTCCCGAAGTCTGATTAATTTGAAACTTTGCATACGTATCAAGGACCGATGACAATGCAATAATTTGATAACAGTTTCCCATTATCCTTATTAGGACCCCCAGGATTAATAAATTCTTTTATAGATCCTCAAACTAAAAAGTGAAAAATAAAATATAGTTTAAAAAAAACTAAAAAACACGCTTTATATCGAACTAAAAAGTAAAAAATAATTTTTTTAAAATAAGCTTAAAAAGCGTTGGGCGCTCGATGTACGAAAATGTGGAACAAAGCGCCCCACGCTTTTTAAGCTTATTTTAAAAAAATTATTTTTTACTTTTTAGTTCGATATAAAGCGTGTTTTTTAGTTTTTTTTAAACTATATTTTATTAATATTAATTTTTTGTGGCTTTGAGGTTAGAATACTAAAAAACTCAGGTCGCAGTGCGAAACCCTGCCGACAATATAGTGTATTTGCTATTATAGGCAGTGTGGCTCCCTTATATAAACTTAACTTTATTTTTGAACAAAATAAAAAAATTAACCCCTTAATACACCCCTTAAAATAATATTTTTGCTTAATTTTAATATTGTTATCAATATAACAAATTAAATCCACCCTTCACTAAATAAATCCATGTCTACAAACTAACGTTTTCATAAAATTTTTAAGTCCGGTCCTGTCGGGCCGATTTTAATAAAATTTTGGTAGCACATTTTAATCATTACTAAAGGGTTAAATTTCAATTTTGAAACGATTCGGAGAAATTTTTAGGTATTTTTGGGCCCAAAAATATTTTTCAACCCCTAAAACCGACCCTTAAAATGGCCCGATTGGGCCCATTTTAAATAGGCTTCGTGCGGTGATGGATTTCAACATGTAGTCCAAATTTCGTTAAAATCAATTAACTCCTTCGAAAGTTATAGCCCGCACACATATATATATATATATATATATATATATATATATATATATATATATATATATATATATATATATATATATATATACATATTATATATACATATATAAACATACTTTTCCAAAAATGGTGCCAAACTTCTTAGAAAGTTATGAAACGTCGAGAAATTTTGGTCCGACCCCTAGGTCCCGCCATCCGACCGACGCCAATAGTGTAAGTGCCTTATGGCAAATACACTAATAAGTCGGTAGAGTTTTCTTTTTGTGGATCGTAACCAGGATCATATCGCGTTTAGAGCGCGTGATTTTGTCAAACGTTTAAAATCTGAAGTATCTCTTGAGCACGCGCGTTGTAGCTATGAAGTAAGCAGCCAATGAAATGTGAGCAAAGACAGTTGACTGTATAAAATTGAATATAACAATTAACAATATGGTGTGTGATAGCGAATTCTTAATAAATGTGATATTTTTATGATAATAATTAATGAAAACTTCTGCGTATATATCCTATTAATTAGTTTTGAAACTGTGATCAATTTTTCAGTTATTCAGATAAAAGCATGATAGTTCGGCACCTTTTTTGGGGTTAGAAGTTTATATATACAGTGGCATTTTTAGGCGCGAATAGCGTAAGCTAAAGCGCCTATATTTAATATATGTACATAGTTTCGGATACCTATTTGTGGTCTGTTCCAAATGCAAAATGAGTTTTGATTCGTCAAAAACATTACTAAAACTTGTTCACCTGGTATCTGTTACATTTTTTAATACCATCATTTATAGTGTGAACATTAATAATAAATATTATTAATTAGTGTAATAATATAAGTGCTAAGTAAATGTACTGCAAGTTTGTTATATTTGATCTTGATGTACCACGGCATCGGCATTTTGAGTGGAAAAAGGCAGAGGGTGTTTCCGAGGAAAATATTTTTGGGTAAGTAGATTTTTATATATACCTAGGTATAGAGAATGTTTTGATTTGTTTTTTAAATAATTGTAGAGTTATGTCCATTTTATTTAAAACATTTTTAAAATTAGCAGAAACTAAAAGTATACCAAACGTCATTTTTAGGCATCGATTATATAACCAAGGGCGTACACTGAAACTTTTGTTGGGGGGTATTGTTGGACAAGTTACGAGAGTAAAATGGACATTTGGATATCATACTGGAATCAGGTCGTAAACGATAATCCAATTATTTTAAGATTCCAGGGGAGCAGCTATTCCCTTGCGTACTCAGTCGAAACCCTTGAACTCATAAATTTGAAATTGTCCCCTTATGACAGAATGAGCGAAGCACTGCCATGCTAAACTCTACCCGGGCAAAGCCGGATAGAATAGCTAACATATAATTTTGTCACAAAAATTTGATTTTGTATGTGGTTAAATTTTAAGTTGAAAAATGTTATCAAACGTCATGATGGGCTATACATTCATGCCTCCACTACACACGTGGCCAGCACCGCCACTTACAGGCACTCACGATTGTGTAGAGGGCATATTCGTCGGTGCGTGGACATCATCGCCTGTAATCGGCAGTAATTGGTTGATTGTCGGTACATCAAAGGAATGCGTGGCCAGCATCGTGCGCCCGTACACACAATCGGACCCGCACTTATTTGAGTGGCGGTGCTGGCCACGTGTGTAGTGGAGCCTTAAGAATTAAGAAATGCTGATCGTCTTTCTTCAGGGACGTTTTATAATCAAAGATAATACATCATTTTTAAATTCTAATCTGATCGCAACAGGTAACTATTTAAAAAAAAATGGTTATTTTGTACAATAAATGTATTTTTATTTTTTAAATACTGTCATACCGTGTTGGTATTATTGACGGCGGAAGGACTTTTTTTTGGAAGAGTCGATAGGCCCACGATCGCTTACCTACGAAATCTTTTAAAGAGTGGCAGTAGTTTCACAGGTATTTGGACAAAATACAATATGTCAAAAACAATTACCCAATTTATTATTGGCAGAGGTTTCGTCTTTTCTTTTTCAAGCAACTGAAAACTATTTTGAGGTGGGCTTAGTTCTTCGATTGTTCATCCCCCCTCCCGCCGCCAATGAGTGCTAGAGATAGGTACCTACTTATGTTATATAGTAGAGAATATTATATACTTAGTTGCCCTTGATAATAATTACATCTAAACTTTGCTCTAGATGTAAAACTATAGCTCTGTTCCAACCTGTCTGCGAACGATAATATTATCGTCACAGTCATGCGCAGTAACTAAAACGTGTTCCAACCGAGATTAGAACGGTTCTAGAACTGTCGTTTAAGCCTCAAAACAGTTCAAAGTCGACGCACAAATCTGATACAAAACAGTTTCGTTTTAGCTGCTGCGCATGACTGTGACGATAGTAATACCGATCGTAAAGAGGTTGTAACATAGCTTATATATCATGTTTCGAGTCGTCATTATTTAACAAAAAACAATTAATTATAGTCACGAATATTTTTTTTTGTTGGAAATTGTTTTGCCCAGAATAGTCTTGCAGAAACGTGCCAAATTAAAGAAATCAACGAACTTAAGATGAGAATGCTTCAGAAAGTTTCTCAGAATTATAAAATTACAGCATTAATGCTTTAAAAGTTTTGTGTATCGATAGGGCCCAAAACTAGATGTTTTTGGTAATTTCACTTCTGATGACAATTTTTTTTAGAAACAAATAAATTTCTAAATCAGTGGCAGCGAATCAGGTGAAGTGCAACTACAGCTTTCATTTAGATTGTTTCTTCATAAAAAAATATTTTTATACATCTAATAAATAAACTTTGTAATTAATAACTTAATAAAGTAGCAATAAGTTCAATAATAAAAAATATAGAATAGTTACTTCTTACGTAAGAAGTAACTATTCTATACAATGGCGTACTATGTAATTTGATTCAGACACTGTTATCTTAATGGAAAAATGAAAAAAGATCTAGAATAGTATGGTCGTCCTATTGTTTCTCTTTCCGTTAACATATAATATATAAAATATATTTCTTGGTTTTCTGAGTAACAAAATTTCAGCCTATGCCTCTTCTCCTAGCACTTCACCAACTTTGGGGCTTGCACGAGCCGCCACTGCTCTAAATATGTACTACGACTTATCGATTCTCGGTGTCTGGTATGGATGTTTTTAATCCATGGTGTCCGTAGGCACAGCATCAATTTATTATTATTATTATTAAATAGTTTTTTTTAAGTCATAATTTATGAATAATAGCCAAAATGCAGCGTTATTTTTTAAGCTAGTTCCAATAGCTTTTTAATTATTACCATCTTTTTTGTAAATTTAACGAATTGTCACAACCGTTCTTCTATTTCAAAAAAATATTAGTGATCCAAATTTTCATTACAGAGATCTTTTCAATATCGATACTATCCATATTTCGTAATTTTCTTTAGTTATGTGAATTTTTTTGTAATCTCTATTGAGTTTATTGTAAGACGTTAAAATCGCAAAAAAATGTCAGTTTAGTAAAAATAAATAAAATAATATTTATGTATTCTGTGTGGTCATTTGGCTGCTACACATTGACAAATCGCAACGTTAGCAAATCTCGGCTCAGAGAAAAATAAATAAAATAATATTCATGTAGTCATTGTGGTAATTTGGCTGCTACAGATTGATAAATCGCAACGTTAGCAAATCTCGGCTCAGAGAAAAATAAATAAAATAATATTCATGTAGTCATTGTGGTAATTTGGCTGCTACAGATTGATAAATCGCAACGTTAGCAAATCTCGGCTCAGAGAAAAAGGACAGTAATAAAGTGCCAGGTGCAAACTGGTTCTGCCCATTTCAAATTTTATTTTATTTTGTCTATATTATAATATGATAACATCAATTCCAACTGACTTGAATGTGTCGATGCTTTATCAAATACATAATGCTCAGTTGCAGTTTGGCAACATTGATATAGATTTGTTTTCACTTTTTAAATTAAAAAAATTCTTATGTTGGTACTTTAGATTATCCGACAGACATTTTTATTTTTACATTTTCTACCACTATAAATTTTCAGCAAAGTTTAGTATATTATCTATACCTACTTAGTTTGATTATTTATTTAATAATCTAATATTTTATTTTTATTGAAAGTCTTACATTTGGAAAGTTCAAAATCTGGATTTGAATTCGACCTATCACTATTATTTCTCACGAATTCAAAAACATATCACAACGATCGAGCTTGTAAAATGTAATACAAGTCATTTTCAAATCTGCTTCTTTTCGGGCTTGTAGACCGTGGTCCACTCGTTCGTCTACAACTGCTGTAGACATTATTAAAGGCGACGTGGCACCGACCGAAATATCCTACTGGACTGATGTTCCCCATTCTTTTATACTCAGCTGCACAGCGTGCTAGTGTTCTCTGCTCGGTCGTAGTTTGCTTTTCTGTGATTGGTTGTTCCACTCAGTAGGTTGATACCATAGATATATATATATTTAATAGATTGCGGATACACTAGCGCCTCCTTTCCCTTTTAGAAGCCATTTTGTATGTGGAATACGCCGTAAAAAGCGCGCGAGATTCAATAACATTAAATATTATATAATATGATGTTAATGGGAAAAACCATAAAACTCGCAGTAAACAGTGATATTTCGCTCCAAAACCTATTTTCATATTGAAACGTTTCAAAAATTACAAAACTGAGCATAAATATAATATAATAATATAAAAGCTTAGAACATTTTATATTGTCAATTTGGCATCAAGGTTGACAAGCATTGATGCCAATTTGACAATGTAAAATATTCTAAGCTTTTATATTATATTTATGCTCAGTTTTGTAATTTTTGAAACGTTTCAATATGAAAATAGGTTTTGGAGCGAAATATCACTGTTTACTGCGAATCTTTTTAAATATCGCGCACTATTTACGGCGTATTCTACATACAAAATGGCTTCTAATTGGAACCATTCCGCACAATGCTCAAGGATAGGCATCCGCTATCAATTAATATATATATCTATGGTTGATACGAACCTACTGAGTGGAATGTACCACGGTATACAAGCCCGGAAACCAAGAAAATTTGGAACAAATAAAATTTAAAAAATGGAAATCAAGTAACACGGGGTCAAAAAATATGAATCAAAACTTTTCAAAAATGAGTTTCCTATAAATAAGCTAAACATTTTCAAACAGAGCGTAGATTAAAAAAAATTAAAAAATAATAACGTGTTCAATATTTTTCGTTTTTTAAATTTTCCCGTTAACTAGTATCTCTATTCCTCCATTCCTGCTTTATTGACGTGACAATAAGGTAAATATCTCTCTAATAGCTACAAACTATCTCTCCCTGATTCTCTGTAATGAAAATTCGGATCACCGCATCCCTGAATCTTCCTTTACAACCTCTGATAGCCTTTCTTATGCATATTATCAGTTTTTGGATCAGTCGTTTCCTCATTAGATCTAAGATCCAGCCGTTTTTAGTAAATTAAGTAAGATCCGTTGCCTTCTTTGTTGTTAATTTGAGCGTCGGTATTTTAGTTGGTGAATCATCTCGACCTAACTCAATGTAACCTTTAAGCGTGTAGTTGAATAGATCAAAATCATATCTGAAAAAAAATGAAATATTTATTTTTTCTACTATAAATTCATATAAAATAGCTGATTTACACCAAGTTTTCAAAATTTTTGACGGGTTAATTTTGAGCAAGATCACTTCTAATTTCTAATTCTCATGAAATGACATTAGGACTACGTTTATTTTGCTTTTACAACACTAGTATTAAACGTGGCATTTCACGACCACTACACAGACATGAAAAGCAACGATTTTATAGATGTGTAAAAAATTAAGTTTTTATTCTTATAAACTATTATATATATTTATATTCTTATGAACTATTTATTAGTTTTTAGTGAATTTTGAAAATAGTTTACCTAAATATATGATAAAGTTGTCTTATTTGACTTTTGGTGAGTTGAGAGTAGTGGCTTGTTACTAGTTCCGCAGTTGTTCTGCCCCTCCCAGAGTTCCTCCATTGTGGTCGAATTATGTCTTGTAATCCGGTCTCATGGATCAGGAAAGTTTGATCCTCCTGAAGAATAAGTACAGTTAACTTTTTTTATTATTTACTATAATATAAAGCTGAAGAGTTTGTTTATAATATATTTTACATATAATATGGTATGGTTGTCCGGTGTCTGTATATATAGTAATGGATTATGAAATCTACATACTGTGAGAATTGTTTTTTTTAATGAATTATACAGACGTTAGCTCAATTAATTCAAATAAATAAAATCGTAACTTAGTCTGTAACTGAACAGCTTTAAAGATTCCTAGAGCGAGTTTTCAGTTTTCATCAGTTTTTTCTGTTTTTATTTTTTGTACCTACCTATCTTCTATCTATACTAATATATAAAGCTGAAGAGTTTGTTTGTTTGGTTGAACGCGCTAATCTCAGGAACTACTGGTTCGAATTGAATTTTTTTTTGTTGGATAGTCCGTGTATCGAGGAAGGCTATAGGCTATATAATATCACGCTACGACCAATAGGAACGCAGCATCAATGTAAAATGTAACTCAAAATTTGTCCGTCCGACAAAAACTTTTGAACGGTAACTCCGATCATCATGGAATTTGGACACAACATTCATCTCGGTAAACTATTCGTTCTTTTGCACCCGGGTGAAACCGGGCAGGACCGCCAGTATGTCATATATATATTTGAGAATGCAAAAAATCTTTAATTATGTCTTAAGGGTCTGTATTTATTAGAAAAATTGTCGACGTTCTTAATGTGGCTACATTTTTGAAAATCAACACAATACATTTATAATAGTTACCCGGAGTGTCTCAAATTTGGCAATTATGTCAAATCGAATCAAGCATGGAGTACAAAAATTGGTAATTGGTGTCCAATGCATATCCAAGGGTTGCTCATTATGGTAGGAATCAAGTAAATATTGTACAAATTCAAAGAATGTTGGCCATCTCGGATTGTTTCCTCTTGGGCCCTGAAAAATTCGAACTGTTATTAAAGCATACCTATTTATACAGAATGTCCCACGACATGACTGCCATAGCCTGGGACTGTGTTGCTGGGGTGATTTCAAGTAAAAAATCTCTAATGAACATATACCCAGAACGCTATCCTAACTGAGCTAGAAGCATTTGAAATTTTAGATAAGTAGTAGTAGGAATTCCCTACTAATTTAAAAACCATTTAAAAAGAAATCGCTTTATTGAATTAGTTACTCAAAATGTCCACCCAGTTGCTGTATACATAGTCTAGCTCTTCTTAGAATTGAAGTGGTAGCTCTGCGAAGAGTCTCAGGATCAGCACGAATAAATACTAATGGTGAGTCACAGCCACCTGGTCTTTTTTAATAATAACAAAACCAACAGCCGAACCTAATACCTGCATTACTGGGCTTACTTATTTAAAATTTCAATTGCTTCTAGCTCAGTTAGGATAGTGGTCCGGGTATATGTTCATTAGACATTTTTAACTTGAAATCACCCCAGCAACACAATCCCAGGCTATGGCAGTCATGTCGTTAGACACCTGTATACTCGTCGGTTATGTTTTCGTCCAAAATTCTATATAAGCGAGAAAATTATAAACCCAAAATATGTTTTTCCTTAATTAAAATATCCAATAAATTGGAAGCATACCTTCGAACCACCTTTCCTATATTTGGCAATGATCTGATTCCCCAGTTTCTGGTGGAAAGTATGCGGCAAACAGAACTGAATTTTGTCGCGATATGCCGAAAGCAACCTTTCTAGAGGATGGCGTACGATCAGGAATGCTGTGGAGTCATTCAGAGCTGCTTCGAGTTCTGGTAATGTTGGACGTTGATATTTCTTTCTTGCTAAATACAGAGGCACTAGTTTTGTTTTCTTTAGGAAGTTGGCGTCGTATCTGATAAAAAAAACGAGTGTGCTTTTAGACCACATAACGGAAGTAAAACTTCTTCCTGCCATAGTTTGTTATTATTCACCCGAAAATTCACAAAATATGAACTTTAAAATGATTTTATAATTTTATTCACTTTAAACGTAGACTATTTAATGTATTGAACAAAATATTAATTTATAAAATTGTTCAAGAACGAAATGAACAGTCTAATGTAAGAAGAAAGAAATATAAACATAAAGATAACGAAAACAAAAATAATACATTGCAATTAGCTCTCGTTGGATTTTAAGCGTAAATCTTTATGAAATATTATTTAAAGTAGGTTTACAAAACTTTTTTCTGTCACCCGATAGCGCCACTGGTAAGTAGTGTGTCATTCTATTGTTAGTACTACTTATATTTTCGGCCACCTGATGGCGTCACTAGCCAAAGAAGTATTTGTCATCCTCTTTCTATCTTCCCTAACTTATATCTCGCTCTCAACTTCCGTTCGCCTCGCCCTATCGCCGATTCATGACGGATCGTTCGGTGTGGACCGGCCTATTCAACCACATGATTGTATGCGTAAAGAAGATTCGAGAAATATTGACAACATACCCTGCCAATAAATTAAAGTTGTACATCCACGACGTGGACGCCACTTTGAACACGTTACACCAAACGATATGGTATTTGCGATTGATGAGAAATTCCCACGGATTACCGTGATGCAGCGAATCGTTACCCTCGGCATCGAGACCGTGCCGATGGCACTGTTCTCGCATGTGTTGACGTCTTTCGATCATCCGCTCACCAATCGCCTCCATGTTCATTGTCATCGTGTTGTTGCCGCTGGTGATGCCCAGCGAATACTGGTCATACTGGAAAACACAATGCGTGTCATTAATCTATATGTTGTGGACCAACTGATAAATTGGGCATTATACATAATGCCCGGTCATTATGAAAAATGCCCAATATGAGAGTGCAATTTGATAATAATTATTCAAATAATCAAAATGACCGGGCATTACACATACTGTCCATCACCTTTTGGGCGGAGTAATACAAACATATTTAATTACTATTTTTTATTGTTATTGTCATTTAACTTAAAATAAACTAAATGTTAAACAATTTAAATAATCAGACTCATTATTTGGATTAATTATTAATTAGTTTTTATTAATAGTTTTTGCATTTAAAACTTAAGGAAATCCGATTTCTGAATTTTGTTCACCAATATTTAGAATGGACCTTCAGAATAGACATAGGCTATATATTATCGCGTTAACATAAAAACGCTTTTCGTGGAGACCAATTTTGGAACATCATAATATATATTAATACGCCAAGGTTAAAGATGTTTGCCTCCCTTTTTAGAAAAAACTTCACAATTTCTCCACATAAATTATATTATATCATTTTACAGATAATTGCTTGCTCTACTGACATCGACAACTAAAAAATTTATTATTGCTTTCGTTTTTGTAAATTAATTAAAATACAGCAACGCTGAACAACGCCTGCCATCTAACGGCTTTAATTTTGAAACAACGTCGACACTTCGATCTGTCATCTGACCTTCATATTGTAATACAACAGACACAATACTGCATACTGCCATCTGACGGTTTTAATTTTGAAACAGCGAGCGACGCTGAACAACGTCACAGCAATGCTGCATGATGCCATCTGGCTTAGCTCAATGCTTTTGCTATTTGCGCCTCTATATGACAATTTTAGTAAAATATTTCTTCGATCTGTCATCTGAGCTTCATATTGTAATACAACAAAAAGAGGAACGTTATAAACAGTGTGCAAAAGTAGAAACGAATTGAATACTTGCAATCATATTTAAAAAATAATTTTGTAAAGTTATAATTATTATACTTATTTAGTGCGAATAATTCGCACAGGTCACACTAGTAGTCATTAATATCATAACGAGGTAAAGTTTGTAAGCTAGGTTGTAGGAGGTAATCTCTGAAACTACTCATCCGATTTCAAAAATTTGTCCACCAATATTTTGAATGGACCTTCAGGATTGGACATAGGCTATATATTATCGCGTTAAAATATTTCAAAAATTTGTCCACCAATATTTTGAATGGACCTTCAGGATGGACATAGGCTATATATTATCGCGTTAAAATAAAAGCGCTTCTCGTGGAGACCAATTTTGCAACGTAAGTCGATGAAAAAACGGTGGCAATCTGCAAATACGGATGAAGCTAGTAATGAATAATCTTAAAGTTATGAAAGCCAACTTGATACTTCTAGCCGTTCCTGAGAAAAAGGGTCTTGACAGAAAGACTGACAGACGGACAAAAAAGTGATCCTATATATACTGCGCCACTGAACAAAACTAAATGTTAAATGACACAATATTTGACATGACAGTTTAGCCCGTGCTTCCTATACATTCGGCACATTAAATATGTGATGGCTATTTTAAATAAATAACTAGGTTATTATTGATTTGTGTGTTGCTGGCTATGCCTATGGTCTCGTATACAGATTGTTTCAACACATAAGTGTTGGGTTGCACAAGGTATTGTCAAACATTTATGATTTAACAATAACTTAAAATTGTGATCATAAATTACAGTTTTTACACATGCAAGAGCACTCTAATGCCGTTGTGAAAGTTCCTAGAGGTAGACCATTATAGTCTAAGATCCGGTGTTATAAAAATATACCCTCATCTGTTATTTGATGATGACAAAGATTATATGTTAGATAGTATAGGTAGTATACATTGATAAATCGCACATGGGTTGCCTAGCTAAATCACGTACCGATGCTGTTAAATTAAATAAATTCTAATTATTTTTTTTGGATCAACTTCCCCGATTTGTTAATCATAAAAATCGAGCAGAAAATGAGAAAATATGACACAAGGAATCGGAATATACCATTGATTCTATACATAAATATATAGATCATCCACATAAACATACCTTGTAAATAGTCGTGTTCTGTGTACTTTGGGTTTATTTGTTTTGTTAACATTTTATTTGTGTCTTATTCTCTCATCTTAGGCTCGATTTTTATGATTAACAAATCGGGGAAGTTGATCCAAAAAAGATTATTAGAATTTATTTTTTTAACAGCATCGGTACGCGATTTAGCTAGGCAACCCATGCGCAAATTACCAATGTATATATTATCTAACATAATATAATCTTTATCATCATCAAATAACAGATGAGGGTAGGTATATATTTTTAATACCGGATCTCGCACTATTATAGATTGTTTTCGCTAACGTATATGGTGCCATCTGTAGTTAAATTTAGAAACACACAGTATAAATGAAACAATACATTTGCGTGTGTAATTTTATTATTAATTCACGATCCACGAAATATTCTCTCCCTTTTGGTTGGAAAACATGTTCTGGAAATACGTATATTATTACCACAAAGTAAAGTGGCATATGGAAAACGTTTTGTAACTTTTTGGTACACAACTCGTTGAAGATTGAGATTCACGTAACGGAATAGACAGAATATTTTTTTGATTAGAAATATTTTTGAAGAAGCACTTCTTCAGGCGCAAATTGTAAACTTCGCGAAGAGGCAATTCGGAATGCAACTCCGTGACTTGTCATTACAAAGTATATCTAGTATAAGCAAAATTTGTCAGTTTGAGTGCGGGGACTAATAGCCGGCAATTACCGAAGTAAATCTTTTCGGTATCTCGATTACGGATACTCTTTGCTGCTAACTATATATGTATTGTTTACATGTATAACTTCAACCGCGGGTAAAGGTTACATGCACACTTTTTTTATAACGAGCTTTTTTCGGAAACATAAAAATATTGTATTTCGCATGGTGGGAGGAACGGAACATTTATGGCCGAAGTGACGGGACTGTTACGGAAATTTCGATGAGGAAGAAAGTTAAGAACTGGTCAATATGCAAAGTAAATACTTATTAAACTAGTGTTTTGTCAACATGGGTACTACGCATGTGCGATACTTCGTACGGATGTATGTGTCAAAATTGGATTATAAAGTATATCAAGCAAAGAATTCTTGAAGGCGCGAAATTAGAATTTTTCTCTAGGTACCCGACTCTGAACTTCTCAGCTGGGTTCGTCGTGGAACCAAGATACAAATGATACTGCAATTATCTCGTTCTCAAAACTCTTATTTAAAGATCGCAGCATACGAGGCTGATTTTGCCGCTGGAATCACAGCTAAGATTTATGCTGGCTACGAGGATTAAAATGACGTCACTGCGGCTTCCGCTATATGGTTACGTACGAGCTGGATTTCAAAATTAGAACTGTGACTTTTTTCGTCAGTGATCTTTTGCTAGCTTCGATCAAGAACTATTAGAAAACAGTATATATTGTCACGTGCGCAAACTTCATAAACAAAGATAGCGTCATAGTGTGTGTTCTGTTCAGAGACAGTGGACGTCCACTTTTGTTAACATTCGAACAGGCACCAAAACCGTTTAAAAGCAAATTTCAAAAACACGCATCGTGTGAATCCATCGCTTACAAATTGTTACGAAATCCAGTGCCACAGCACACTTGAAACCTAACAGCTAAATCAAGCAACGAATCTACCGACAAAACCAAACTGAAATTAATGAAGAGCTTGTAAAATAAATTGAAATTTTGTTAATGTAGCAGAAATGTCGAGTGAGCAAGGGAGCTCTGTAAACATATTGTAAACACTTGAAAAAGTTCTTACTTCAAATAAATAAAAAGTCTTAAACTTGAATTGTAAACAATTCGTGATTGTTTTCTCAAGATGTAATTCATTAATTGATTTATTCCAAATTGATAACAACATTCATTTTTTTCTGCGTAGCTAAGGAAAACTAATTTTGACAATATTACAAAAGAGAGAGTTAATGTAACAATACTTGCTACATTATTAATACAGAAAAAACTGAAATTTGGCGTCGTTTTTAGACTAAATATTTGACTCTCGTAAGAACTTCGATATTCGATCAGAAGTCTAGAATTTGATATAGTTTTCAGCACAAGCAAATATGCTGAAACTATATCAAAATTAGTCTTTCGACTGTTCATTTCTTTAAACATTTTTTCGTAAACAAACTACAAGAATTCCGTAGAATGGAGGAATGTAGGTAGTATTTATATATACCTATATGTACAATACATATACATAAGGCGTGTAGGTACTTATGTACAGTCAGGGGTGGACATAGTACAATAATAATCGTACGGATTGTATCGTTTAGAGGAGATAGTGGCGTCATTTTTGTACACAGATGAGTTTCAGGTCCGACGAGTCAATGTTTTCAAACAAGGGGTTATCCTATATGAATATGGTCATTCAGTTGTTTTTCGCTAGTCGAGATGCGCCATTGTCAGTACAGATACCGCGTTTGATTTCCCCTGAATTTACTGCTGATCGCTTTTCCCGCTCTTCTTATTATGCAGATTTCTCACCTTGCTAAATGATACTACTCTACTAGTCAACACTAAAAATCAAACTGTAAAAGTGAGGTTATGGGTTGGCCTATCTGTTCCGCGATAATTGTTAAACACCTGATTTCAATTAAAATTGATACGCAGTTTATAGACGGAGAGCTGACTACGGAGAAAATGGGTGAATCGGTGCAGAGCTGAAAATTTGCAGAATAATAGGAAATAGTACAAGTAGGGAAAAAATTGCCAGAAGGCTAGGCGGAAGATAAAGAGCCGCCAGAAGGCGCTAATGTTGCGAAAAATCAGTGCACTTCTGGCAATTTCTATACTTATTCTGTAATTCAAAACTAGATTATATATATTATATAGTTATAAGGGCATACTGAAAATTCAAACATGCTATAATAATTACATTCGACAAATATTCAAAATTATTAATGTCATTTTGATAAAAATAAAATTAAATTAATTAATAAAATTACTTTGTTATAACAACGTAATTTTATTACTGAAAATATATGACGATTAGTTTTATTTCTATCAAAATGTCATTAATAATTTTGAATATTTGTCGAATGTAATTATTATATCATGTTTGAATTTTCAGTATGCCCTTATAGCTATATAACGTATAATATATAATCTAGTTTTCAATTACAGAATAAGCATAGAAATTGCCAGAAGTGCACTGATTTTTCGCAACATTAGCGCCTTCTGGCGGTTCTTTATCTTCCGCCTAGCCTTCTGGCAATTTTTTCCCTACTTACTTGTACTATTTCCTATTCTGCAAATTTTCAGCTCTGCACCGAGTCTCCCATTTTCTCCGTAGCCAGCTCTTAATCCATTAGAGGGCTCCTCGACTCACAGAATATCGTATATTCCATACAAATAAAAGTATTTCCCGTACATAATCAACGAACTGCTAATAACTTCAACTGTATAGAGCGTGTTTAACCTCCAATCCTTAAATCAACAAACGACTGAGTTGATTGTCAGTAAAATTAATTAATAAATTTTATTGTTCATTTTTTTCTGATTTATCCAGCTTTTCGTGCGATAATTGTTATATATGTCACCTGCTAAAATTTTCGATTTGGTAAAATAATTATCTGGCATTGAGTCGGCTTTCCACAGCCCTGACTCCGGCCCTGGTTGACCCCATCCATCTCTGTATACAGCAAATATAACACACAAACAAGCGGTTTTCCAACAAAACCACCCCCAAAAGATCGGGTTATCGCAGACAACAGCACGTGCTTTGGAACGAGGAAGAGCCATTGTAGTGTCAGAGTGAGAAACAAAGATAGGGGATACCGGGAAGACGAGATATCTAACCACTTTATGCTTAACCGTACTATGTCCAACTTGAAATGAAAATGGCTAAAATTAAATCCTGACAGGAATTATTCAAACAACACAAGTGACAGTTATGTCCACAGTGGATACAGTTGTTTTATTTTTTGATAATTCTAAATTAAAATTAACAATGCGTATTTTGTTTTTGTTGCATAGTACGTGCCACGGATCTAAAAGGTTCTGAAGTTAGTCACAAACAGCGTCGCAAAAGCACATTTTAGAGCCGTTGATACTCCCACCACCTCCCAGCTACCTGCACGGAACGTGCGCTCATCGGTGATTGGTCGTGATCGCTCGTTGCCTTTGTCACTTGTCGCTTTCCTGCTTTAAAGTACAGCCGAGTACGCTACTGTCAAGTTGTTATTGCTATGTTAGTTTTGTTGAGTTGCGAGGTTGTAGTTTTTCAACAGACTGTACAAGCGCAAGCCTGCATTCGCATCTAATTTCCGAGCCTTTTAGATTCGTGGTGCGTACTATAATAGCTGTCTCAACCGTAAGCTATAATTTCTGTGTCATTTTGCAGGTACAGGGGGACAAAAACTAGCGCTGGTTGGCCCTCCGTATGAAAAAAACAATATTTATGACGGGATCGGAATCTTACTTTCCCGGGTCGGAATAGTTGAGCCCATCCGCCCCTGTTAAAGTGTTACTAAACTGTATATAAAAACAGAAATACATATATGATATATAACTCTTAATTAATTACTTTCCAATAACTAACAGTTTACTCGGTGTCCAGCAAATTATATTTACCGACAAAATGCAATAGCTATAGGAAAATGTCGAAGTTCACGAAAAGAATGTCAATATACATAGGTACTGTATTTTTTCAAGGTCAAAAGTACATCTCAATTTTCATTTTTTTTAAACCTTCGGAAAAAATAGCAATAAAATAGTTCCACTAATGAATAAACATACACGCCATTTTGGAACAGCTGATACACTGGAAGTCACTTACACAGTAGTGCCAACTGTATAATCATGAAATTTCAAGACGAGACGTTACCACTCGCCTTCTTCTGAAAACGACTGCATCACACAATACTTTTTTATAGCTCAAATTTTTGTTCTTAACAATGACAGTTTAGTGCTAAGCTTTATTATGGGAGTTTCGCCTTGCTCCGCTTCCTCCCAAGTGAAAGTCGAACGGATACCAGTTCCGTATCGGTGAAATAAAGCGCGGATGATCGGGACCTATACAAACGCGATTCATCGGTGCCAGTTTTCATTTTCACACTGTTCTAAACACAAGAGTACCTTCCCATCCCACATCAATAAATTACACAAGAACACCACCGTCTCCCATAACATTGTGTTTACGTTTAATCTAGAAAAGTTTGAAGACATGAGCAGTGAATCGATTTGAACATTATTTAGGTTATTGGCATATACTTTTATTCTATACTGAGCATAAGAATAAAATCGCAATCGAACCATTAGGGTGTAAACATATACTTCTATCTTTCATTACGCCGTAAGCACTGTCGTATCCAGGAGGGTAAAACAAGCACGGGGGACCCGGATTAATACATTTCTAATTTGCTCCCTCCTGGGCCAAAAGCTGGGTACGCCCATGTTAACGTCATAGAAAAAGAAAAAGTTTTTGAAATAGAGATACTTTATTCAGATTGAATGCAAGTACATCAACCAATCCTTTCATCGGAGAAATCAGGGAATTACATCGAAGAAAGAGACGCAGATATATTTTCGATACGCTTTGTTGCCTTCGCTCACCGCACATTGAGTAGTTGGATTCATATAGTAAATTATTAAATATATGGTTATTGGTTTTAAGCGCTTCGGTTTTTCACTACAGTATTCTTTGCCATTACTTGATAAATAAAAACATTACATTTTACATTGGGTAGTTTATCAAATATACCTATATAAAAAACCGTAGCAAACTGCCATCTTTCAATAATATTTTCTTTTCTTTTTATATTTATATAAGATAAATCATTGTTTAATTGCAAAAGGTAGATGTTTTCATAACTCATTGTTTCCGGCCCTATAACAATTAAGCGAAATATATTATAGGAAATTATGTCTTAATTCATGGTTTGAATAATGTTTCAAGTGCGTAATGACATATATTATGGCGAATGTGACATTATGTGAAAAACGAGCGAGGACGATGAATATTTAACAAAAAAATTGGTTGTCTGTAAAGTCGGTTTACGGACGATAGTTTTACGTGATAACGTATTCCGTAATACATAACCTAAATTCTACATATAATAATTCGAATCTATGATATTGCATCTTTCGCTTCAAATTTAGGTTAATTTTATGTATTAAAATACTCACCACCTATAATAAAAATTGTTTTTTTTTAACTTTCTTTCTTTCGTATTTATTTTAAGTCTCAAAGATTAACTGTCATAATATTTTGAAAACAATTGTTTCATTGTTTATATAAAATTCCAAAACCTACTTACAATATTTAAGTATTTTCATACGTCAAAAAATTGATTTTTATAATGATAAAATTTCTATGAAAACGATTTTTTCGAGAGATGAGACCTAGCTAAAACGATTTTTTGCCCCCCAAAAATCCCTTTTCAGTAAATTTCATCCAAATCGTTAGGGCCGTTTACGAGAAAAGCACGCACAGGGTCAGGCGGAACGTTAGGAACGTTACACTTTTTCGTGCATGCAGCCGGTGTTTCATCAATTTATAAGATTGGTGATTCATCAATTTATAAGACGTTATCACGTCAAAAATTGACAGTTCAATTTTGAGCAAGTTCACTTCCATTGGCTTTAGCTGTGTTACCCCCCCGCCAGAAAAAAATATCTACGCCCTTGAAAGGAACCGCCACGGATGTGAATGTATCCTTCGAGTTGAAATCAGCTCGGGCATTGTTTTTCTCCATCTCTCTCTAATCTCTATTCTGACTTTAGATTTATGAACATGACCCATTGTGAAAGATAAGTTAAAACTCGTGTACATGGCACGAATTCTAGTGAGACGAGTCCTAGTGGGAAGAGAAACGCTCAGAGCTACGACATGAGACTCCGGGAATTATACATGCAGCGCGAATTTCGCAGATCTCAGATGATAGTTTTTTTATAACGCGGGAATCTTCATGCATTTTACGTCAACCTTTCAGAACTACTTGAAATCATTACAGTTGCGAATTTACACGTTATCAAAATTGCAAACCAACAGAGAGAGAGAGAAAGATTGTGAATTATAGACGCTCAACAGCTGAGGTCATCAGCGTCTATGCAAACCAACAATTTATTTACGGCCGGTCTTATTGCAAAACTTCTTGATATCCGGGCTTATAGGCCGTGGTGATCCATTTCACTCAGTAGGTTGGTACGAACCTACTGAGTGGAACGACCAATCATAGAAGAACCGAGCAAAAAACACTAGCACCGCACTGAGCATAAAAGAAGGACACCTTGTCCGCTACCACATCGCCTTTGATAACATCTACCGCAGTTATAGACGGAACGTCAGGTAGAAATACCAATGAATCACGACCTACAAGTCCAGAAACCAAGAAGATTTGGAATGTATTCACAGTTTTAATTTTGCTGATGATGGGAGCATTGCTTGAGCCATTGCCGACATTGAAGTGAAACTTTTTTAGGTACGCTAGGGAGGCAAATTGGTCCCACGAAAAATGAAACGCGTCCCCTTCTGCGTCATACGCGCATGCGCAATGCGTACTGTGTGTGAATGCAGCATTTTCTCTAGCCGCGGTAACAATTTTCAAATAACCATTTCCTAAACCTGAAATAATAAAATCATCTACAAACGATTACCTGTTTTTATTATTTTATTTTGGAACATTGAAGTATGGGTATAAGTCTCCAATACCGATTTTTTTATTTATTGACGACCCCCCAACGACTGCAATAGGATACGTTTACCGCTTTGGCATTGTTCCCAATGGCTAGTTCATCTCGCCCTGTACACACCTAAAGGTAATTTGTTTGAAAGTTTCAACACTAAAGAAACATTTTTAGAGGTTTACCTAGTACTTTATTCTGTTTCATTTCCTGACATCTTATGTGGGGCTATATGCTTGTTTGAAGCAACTCTGTATTAAAAATAACTTCTCTCGTTTATTTTTAAATGAGATATATTCTGAATTTATACAACATTAAGTGGTTTGCTTGAGCAGACCTACAAAGAATACTGCATAGAAAATTGTTCACAAGATAATTTAATCTTTTTATCCGACTGCGGCAGAAGGAGGGTAATGTTTTTCAACAAATGTATGTGGGTATTATAGTGATGTGCCGGATCGTTAAAAAATATATCCGCGGATCTTAACTTTCTTAGAGTACGCGCCGGTAAATATTGCACATCGACCTTTGGAAAGAGACTATCTGTTATGGGAAAAAGATATTGACCTTTTTAAGAGTTAACTCTCATAACAGATTGTCTCTTTCCAAAGATCGATGTGCAATATCTCATTATAAAGATAGTTTTTTAGTACCTTTGAGTTATGTACTATTGGTATGGTACTCACTATACGATAAATGTTTGCAATATAAAGGTGCCAAATAAGATTTTAAAAAATAAAAATTAATCTGAATGGAATTTAACAGTTCTTCATTATTACCTAATCACCTATATATATAAAATTTCATCTATGAATTGAAAATTAATAAGGTAAGAGATCCGCCAAAAACTAACGGATACGGATATGGATCATTCTTCTCCCTCGGATATCCGCAGATACGGATACGGATATCCGCCACATTACTAGTGGGTATGTAGATATGTCTATTTCTTTGGCACGCTTTGTAGCCTAAGCGGCTTGATGGATTTTAACATTTGAGATGTCGTTAGCTTCGTCTTATAATTGCCAGAGTGATAATATTTAAATATGGTGCCAGCGAATAAAAAAAAAGGGTGAATAAAAAACAGTTATTTTTATATTTATTAATAGCGGTCCCGCCCGGTTTCACCCGGGTGCAAAAGAATAAATGAGAGGCAGGACACGAGTACGCACTTTCATCTTAGTTTACCGAGATGAATGTTGTGTCCAAATTTTATGAGGATCGGAGTTACCGTTCAAAAATTTTTGTCGGACGGACAAATTTTGAGATACATTTTGCAACATTTTTCATTGATGCTCCGCTCCTATTGGTCGTAGCGTGATATTAAAGGTATAGCCTATAGCCTTCCTCGATAAATGGGCTGTCCAACAAAAAAAAAATTTTATTTCGAACCAGTAGTTCCTAAGATTAGCGCGTTCAATCAAACCCTTCAGCTTTATATGTTAGTATATTATATATATTAACAGTTTGGGTATCAAATAAAAGTTAATGTATATTAAAATACTTTTTTGCTCCCATTTTGACACAAATTACAAAAAAAGTAAAAAACAAACTCGAATGCGTAAAAAATTATTAACTAAAAGAGAAAAATTAATTATTAATAACAAAAATGAAATTAAAAACTAAAAAGAGGAAAATAAGTCGGAAAATCTCAACATAGAGCGGGTGGAGTTTTCTCTCAAGGTAAACTAAAGGATCGAACCGAACCGATGGACATAAGTTGAGGAAGGGGAATTAGTTTTCCCTGTACATATTACCCGACTTCCTACAACTGTTGTACAGGAATATTGATTTCGAACGTTGTTCCGAGGGAACAACAATCATTTCGAAAAGTTTCTCTCAAAAATTTAAATCTGTTCTGGCTTAGAACTCAATACGGTATTACAAAATGTAACGCATGGTTTTTAATCCAGGTGTGGACATATATTTATAATGGTTAGAATGAGTCACTCTGAAGGAGGCACGGGGGAGGGGGGGGAAGCAATCATTGTGAAAATGTATTCGCGTGACCCGGAACTCCGTTACTGTATTTGGCATTCGTGTCCTCGTCATACCACTTCCGTATCGCATTGATTTTCTTTTTTTCTTCCCCACAACAGTCCGGCGACTGTTCATATATTTTTCTGGCAACTGTTTTTGTTTCTTGTTTCTCTTACATCATTATGACAACTTCGCAAATCATTTTCGTATGTTAATATTTCAAGAAGATAATCTACTATATAATCTGTCTCTCTCGTACAAAATCCGATATTGTTTTATAATGTTCGTTTCAAACATAAATCACAATGGGATAAACAACTCATTAGCTGTAGAATCTAGTGATGTGTCGCTCCTGAGCGAGTCGCTCATAATGAACAACTGCTTTCTCGGAGCAGAGCGAGTCGCTCTTTTTTTGTGAACGACTCACTCCGAGCGCCATTGCTCTGTGCTGAGCTGTTCTGCACTGTTATTTTGTTATTAAAAATTAAATTTCCGAGAACCGAGCTTCTCAACCCCACCACCCGCGCAGCCCTCTCTCATAAGGTTCAAACGCAAGAGTGTTTTTAAAATCGCACGCCTTTCTGGCCCACCCTTTATATAGATTTATGTAGTCTCCAATGGAATTTGGCTGCTACAGATTGACAGATCGCAATGATTAGATACAACGTTACCAAATGTCGACTCAGGGAAAAAGGGAAGTAATTAAGTGCCAGGTGCAAATTGACTCTACTCATTTTAATTTTTGTTTTTCTATATCATTGATAACATCAATTCCAACTGACTTGAATGTGTCATTTTTGATTTATCAATTATATCATTCAGTGCTCAGCTGCAGTTTGGCAACATTGATATAGATTTTGTTTCATTTATTTATCGGTAAAGGTTGTAGGTACTTACGTCATCTTGTAAAGCTCCGCCAAGGCCGTGTCGATTGTACGGTTTGAAGTACTGATCGGTGGTGATCAGCAGCACCAGGATAACAGGCACTATGGACACGGTGATCAAAAATACGAAACATCTCCTCACAACACGATATGACGATCTGTTCCTCTTCTTTACGACAGATACTGTCACGATTGTCATGATTATTCTTTGTTTCTTGTTTGTTCACATTGCAATCGGTTGATCAACTGACTCAGTCGCATCCAATCAGAGTGTTGCAGGGCATTATAATAGTTCACAGTTTATCAGTTTTCTTTTATCTTTCATTTGCAGAAAAAAATAATAAAAAATAGGCTTGATTTTGAGATTTAAGAATATAAACAGTTTAATTATTATTATTAATTTGGATTTTTTGGGCAATGAAATAAAATAAGAGAATTAGCCCTCAGAAATTGGTATTATTCAACGATAATTA
Organism: Xanthostigma xanthostigma; assembly: GCA_963575645.1. NCBI lineage: Eukaryota > Metazoa > Arthropoda > Insecta > Raphidioptera > Raphidiidae > Xanthostigma > Xanthostigma xanthostigma. The sequence continues at coordinate 3,954,532 of OY754464.1, forward strand.
AATTTAAATGAATTGAATGTTGATTGCAGCTGTTTAATGCCAATTTTTTCATTATAGAATATTCAAACAATAAAATCCGCAGTTATTTCAACCACCGATATTTCTGAAACAAATAAATTATAATAATTAGAATTTTATGATTACTTCCGTCCGGATACTAAGAAGTTTTACTTCAAAAAAATTGTACTCACCTTTCTAATCTTGTTTTGCTTAATATCATTTATCACATCGAGGTTGGCTCGGAGACGTTTCGAAACTTGGAAGACAACTTTATTTTATTTAATATATTTACAACGTGAAAATTGCAAGCCACGCTTTATAGCACTTTCGATTGTTATAACACTAAATACTGACTTTTCGCACTCAAGACACAAATTATTATTTATCGCGATGAGAAGATCAGCATTATACCACTTTAATTAATTTATATATTAAATCACTGATCGCACTGTAATATTGAATCGTTTTGTAGAGGATAGATAGCTAAATAGAAATTATAGAAATTCTTGAGGACCTGAATGGTGAATCCAATCTTCTCCTCATTGACAGCCGAACTCTTTCAAAAATATCAAGGTCATTTCTTATTGAATTAAACCCACGAATTATCCTAGTGGCGGTTCCTTAATGAGCGCCGCAGAGCTGCAGAACAACCAAATTTTTAAGCGGCCTACACACTTTGATACTAGCTGCGATGCAGGCATCGACTCTATGTTTCATGATGCACGTAGCAGTGTGTGTAGTACTGAATCACGTATTTGGCATCAGTTGCGGCTTGCAGCGATGTATAGTCTGGAATCCAATTTTGGACGGCGAGCCACGACGCCGATTCGGTGATGTTGATGCAAGTTTCAGCGTGTATAGAATTGCGTCGATGCTAAGACGATATTAATTTAGTCGATGCCTGCACCGCAGCTAACATCAAGCTGTGTAGGCCGCTTTAGGTATATCATAATTTTTGAATTAGTTAATATTTTCCATATTTAACCAATATTTAACGTTAGGAAATAGTGTAATAGCTACACAATCAACGCTAAAGTTTAACAGCCACTGGAAAGCTACAAAACTCGTCTGTTTTCTGTGTGTCAGACTTTCTTGCATTCATGCGCTGTTCTGCACTCCGCAGCAGCTCGTGAAACGCCATCATCAGATACCCTTGGTAAACGCCGTGCAACTCCTAACCCCAAATAGCATGTTATTTAGATTTGTGCTGCATTTACTGTCAGCACAGTAGTGAGGATTGACAGCATTTATGATCACTTCACTGTGGTGTTGGCACTTTTCAATGATTAGAATTAGAATAGAAACTTGTTGTAATATATTATGCAAATCGAGGTGAACACAATATTTTTTATTAATTGATGTATTATTAAATGCATTTGTTATTGGTTGAGTTTGAAATATAATTCAAAATGAAAAAAAAACAATGCAATATTTTTTTTTTGAAAATTTAACGCAAAGTTTGTGTATGATAGCAATTTCGATGTTTTTTTCCTGTATTTTGTATAACCAACATAAATGCTTGTTTGTGTTATATGAATTTACTATAATTTTTTTCCTTATTTTGTTTCTTTATGAATAAATGATTTTATCCTTTGGAAGTGAATATATCTAACAACAAAATGAAAAAAACAAGGGCACCGTTTACATGAAAAAACGTAGGGTACTTAAAAGTTTAATCCGGCACCGGGCATGGGTAAAAACACGCCGTATAGATAATTCATATTCAATAATAAATATTCTTTTGCTCTCTGCTCTTTAATGATAGTGGACAGAACACACTTAGAAGCTAAGCTCGATCAGTTATAAAACTAATGTGCACTTAAAAATGTTTATCTAAAGTCAAAGACTATGAATACAGCCATAATGCTGGTACTTAAGCACCCAATTTATTCTGACTCAGAGGAACACTAATCCATCAACTATAGTGCATTATCTGCGGTCGAAAGGCAAAACGACTTCCGTCAGATTTTTTAACCATCGACTAGAACAAATTTATTATGGTTTAAAAAACTAACAAAAACACGTTTTTATTGCTATGTGCATAAAAAAGTAGAAAATATTTTTTTAAATATAAAGTGATAGGAAGTCCCCCAACTCGATATTAGATGCATACAGGTGAAACTAATAAAGGCGTGTTCAAAATGACCGCGCACACTTCTCTCCAGGTCCAGAGCCTTTAATCTAGACGATTTCGCACACTAGAGTAGACCAGCACGATTCTACACGGACCAGCCACTTTTAGTGCAGGTTCCGTGTGCGGCAGACATTTTGCAGTTTTCAACATGGACGTGTGTATTTCGGTGGAAGATTTTTTTATTTTGACGATGTTGTATGAAGGAGAGGAAAAAAGAAGGTTTTGGCTCACCTTATTAATGGAAATTATTTAACGCAAACATTACACGGCCCGAACGCTCATAGAAGTTGCACTTCAAAAAAAATTTAACATGAACTGTTTTAATGTGTGGTCACTTAGTAATATAGAACGTAGTAATATAATAGTGCCATCCCATAGTGAACATAGTTATTTATAAACACTTTAATAAGAGAGTCTATTGTAGCAAAACAATGAGAGTTTAATTTATTATCAGGCGTTGACTGCACGCTTCAAATATGTATGTTATTTCATAGCAGTGCCGTAGCTGGATTCATCGTCACCCATGGCAAGATTCTGATTTCGCGCCCTCAAAATGTTGGTGGTCGATATTCGTACTAATATTATAAATGCGAAAGTAACGCTGTTTGTTTGTTATCTTTTTACACCTAAACCGCTGAACAGATTTCAATAAAATTTGGTAAGGAAATAGATCGCATCCTGAGGAAAAACATAGGTTGCCCTTTGTAGGTTTTCATATGTAATATATATTTATATCTGTTTATAACTGTTTCATTTCAATCGCTTGCGGCGTCGCGGGTAGCGACTAGTATTCAAATAAAACGATCATAATCGAATATCCCCGACAAAATATCCTATCAGCAAAACTGGTGTAGAATTATTGTATTACTATCTCACTTTGTATACCCCGTAACTGTTTTATAAAGAACTTCCCCCAAACGCCTTCCCCTTTTCACTGCGTAAAAAAAACGCCATCGCATCGACACGATCCCGTAATTGTTTTATAAAGAACTTCCCCCAATCGCCTTCCCCTTTTCACTGCGCAAAAAAACGCCATCGCATCGACACGATCCTGTAACTGTTTCATAAAGAACTTCCCCCAAACGCCTTCCCCTTTTCACTGCGCAAAAAAACGCCATCGCATCGACACGATCCCGTAACTATATTATAAAGAACTTCCCCCAAACGCCTTCCCCTTTTCACTGCGCAAAAAAACGCCATCGCATCGACACGATCCTGTAACTGTTTCATAAAGAACTTCCCCCAAACGCCTTCCCCTTTTCACTGCGCAAAAAAACGCCATCACATCGACCCGATCCTGTGACTGTTTCATAAAGAACTTCCCACAATCGCCTTCCCCTTTTCACTGCGCAAAAAAACGCCATCGCATCGACACGATCCTGTAACTGTTTCATAAAGAACTTCCCCCAAACGCCTTCCCCTTTTCACTGCGCAAAAAAACGCCATCACATCGACCCGATCCTGTAACTGTTTCATAAAGAACTTCCCCCAAACGCCTTCCCCTTTTTACTGCGCAAAAAAACGCCGTCGCATCGACACTACCCCGTAACTGTTTTATAAAGAACTTCTCCCAAACGCCTTCCCCTTTTCACTGCGCAGAAAAACGCCGTCGCATCGACACGATCCTGTAACTGTTTTATAAAGAACTTCCCCCAATCGCCTTCCCCTTTTCACTGCGCAAAAAAACGCCATCGCATCGACACGATCCTGTAACTGTTTCATAAAGAACTTCCCCCAAACGCCTTCCCCTTTTCGCTGCGCAAAAAAACGCCGTCGCATCGACACTACCCCGTAACTGTTTTATAAAGAACTTCTCCCAAACGCCTTCCCCTTTTCACTGCGCAGAAAAACGCCGTCGCATCGACACGATCCCGTAACTGTTTTATAAAGAACTTCCCCCAAACTCCTTCCCCTTTTCAATGTGCAAAAAAACGCCATCGCATCGACACGATCCCGTAACTGTTTTATAAAGAACTTCCCCCAAACTCCTTCCCCTTTTCAATGTGCAAAAAAACGCCATCGCATCGACCCGTAATTGTTTTTATGTCGGGAGATATTTTGCCCGTATGATGTTTTGCGGGGGAATATTATATCGGAGAACATTTTTTTGGAGGATCAAGACGCGCTGTATACCTTTTTTTTGCGTATGGAAATTTTAAGTGTGCAATCAACTCATATAATAAATTAAAACCATCATATTTAATTTTACTGATGATATTAGATACGTTTCTACGCCATATCGAGCAATCTATCGTTGTGATGTAACAATATAAGCAATTGTTGATTACTATCCTACGCGTTTATTAAGCTACGGGGATCGCTGTTTTTTTATTTATTAATTAATTTTATTTTTTCAACTTAATCACAAAAAGCGTATTTCGAGCGACGTTTTTATCCAACATTGCGCTGGACAGTAAATTAACGAGTTTAATAAGAGGAATGAGGGACGACTACCATAATTAATTAATTATAATAATTTAATAACTGAGCTGACATGATATTAATTCACTTTTCTGCGCGACTCTAGTTACACCGTGTTCAATGAAATTTGAAGCCTAATGAAAATGATTTCGGTTTTCTCTTTTACCCTCATCTATTATTTGATGACAAAAATAATATATATATTAGATAATATGTACTAGTGATGTGCCGGATCGTTAAAAATGTATATCCTCGGATACGGATCTGAATACGGATATTTGGTTTCAAGATCCGCGGATACGGATACGGATCTTAACTTTCTTAGAGTACGCGGCGGTAAATATTGCACATTGACCTTTGGAAAGAGTATCTGTTATGGGAAAAAGTTATTGACCTCTTTAAGAGTTAACTCTCATAACAGATTGTCTCTTTCCAAAGATCGATGTGCAACATCTCATTATAGTTGATTTAGTACCTTTGAGTTATGTACTATTGGTATGGCACTCACTACGATAAATGTTTGTAATATAAAGGTGCCAAATACGATTTTAAAAAATAAAAAATAATCTGAATGGAATTTAACAGTTTTTCATTATTACCTAATCACCTATATATATAAAATTTCATCTATGAATTGAAAATTAATAAGGTAAAAATCCGTAAAAGATCCGCCAAAAACTAACGGATACGGATCTTTCTTCTCCCTCGGATATCCGCGGATACGGATACGGATACGGCACATCACTAATATATACCTACATTGATAAATCGCACATGGGTTGCCTAGCTAAATCGCGTACCGATGCTGTTAAATTAAATAAATTTTAATTATTTTTTTTGGATCAACTTCTCCGATTTGTCAATCATAAAAATCGAGCCTAAGATGACAGAATATGACACAAGGAATTGGAATATACCATTGATTCTATACATAAATATAGATCATCCACATAAACATACCTTGTAAATAGTCGTGTTCTGTGTACTTTGAGTTTATTTATTTTGGTAACGTTTTATTTGTCATATTCTTTCATTTTAGGCTCGATTTTTATGATTAACAAATCGGGGAAGTTGATAAAAAAAATAATTAGCATTTATTTAATTTAACAGCATATCGGTACGCGATTTAGCTAGGCAACCCATGTGCGATTTATCAATTCATATATTATCTCTTTTCACTTTTTCTCGACGTGTTTTCGATATATCAGCCTAATCATGTTCTGATGGTGCTAACATAGTGAGCGAAACATACGTCGAAAAGAAAGTGTTAAGAGGTTTGGTGTTTTATGGTTATAGTACAGTCAATCTGGCAAAAACCTCAACAAAACCAACCAAAAAGGTGAAACTTGGTGAGTCGTTAGATAATGATGAAAAAAAGGTTACCTGGCAATGGCCACCTGGTACCTGTTCAAATACCTGTTCAAATAGTCAAAAAAAACTCAAAAATATTTTGAAATGCATTTTTCTCGAAAACTATCCATTTTACAGAAAAATTTATTGAACAAAAAATGTAGAGGGCATCGTTATCTACAATTAATGTCATTGGTGCTATGTTGTACAACAAAAAATGTGCGCAGTAGGTGGCGCTTAAGTGCCAAAAAAAGTCTTTTTCCACTTTTTTGCCCTGAAATTTTCATTTTTCAGTTACGATTCAAATGGAAAAATTGTTCCATTTTATTTTATAAACAACTTTTAATTCAACATTTTTTTCATACAACTTACCGTTTCAGAGCTGCAGCTTGTTGTAGTGAAAATAAGTTGTATGAAAAGTAAGTTGTATGAAAAAAATGTTGAAATAAAAGTTGTTTATAAAATAAAAAGGAACAATTTTTCCATTTGAATCGTAACTGAAAAATGAAAATTTCAGGGCAAAAAAGTGGAAAAACACTTTTTTTGGCACTTTAGCGCCACCTACTGCACACATTTTTTGTTGTACAACATAGCACCAATGACATTAATTGTAGATAACGATGCCCTCTACATTTTTTGTTCAATAAATTTTTCTGTAAAATGGATAGTTTTCGAGAAAAATGCATTTCAAAATATTTTTGAGTTTTTTTTGACTATTTGAACAGGTACCAGGTGGCCATTGCCAGGTAACCTTTTTTTCATCATTCTCTAACGACTCACCAAGTTTCACCTTTTTGGGTGTTTTTGATACGAAATGATTTTTTTTTAGCCAGATTGATTGTACTATTACTTTAAACATCAGTGCCTTCTAATCATGCTGCAGCGTCACTTTTCAAGAAATTCATGGATTTATAACATTTTTAGGTAAAAATTTAAAACACGATTTTAGAAAACATTTTAAAAACCTTTTTTCATCACTCACAGGAATTTAAATTTCGAAAGTACTTTTTTTTATTCGTCTCACAGATGAAACTTTTTTATCGAACTTCCAAAAAAATATTTTATTTTCCATCAGGCTTTAAATTTGTTACCGTACGACAAAATCGCTGAAGTCAAATTTTTGATACGACTTAAATCATTCAGTTCATTAAAAGATTAAATTTTTAGCTGCAATCAATACAGACAGTACCGTCGACATCGAGGTACCTTCCTACCACACGAACCTCACACACGCTCAGTCGAACGAAATTTGTTTCATTTGGAATCAAAACGTACTCGACTTTAGATTCAAATTTTTAGGGTAATGAATTTCGTTCGCAACACTCGTATAGTGGGAAGGTACATCGATGGTGATTGTTATTTTTATTGCGGGAAAAAAACAGGCTTTGCTTGCCCTACACACCCGCAGTGGGGTGTTAAGACGTTTTGAAAAGGTATTACAAAATTTATGTAAAGACGAAACGTTTTGCACAAGATTACACAAAAATAGAGTACACAAAAATCTCTTTGAAGATATAGAAACTATAACCAACAAAATTCGACTAAAATGGTTTTGCCTTTATAAGCGCAGATATATAAATATTTGAACAAAGTATAAAAGCTAGGTTAAGAATTACTTCAGTGACGTATCCCTAACAATTGAACACAGAAACAATTGGGCTGAAGAGTTATTATTCCGGTGACATCACTCATTTGTTTTGAGATAGGTTATGATCTGACGTATAGGTTATTACATGCAGACAGAGAGAAACACTCAAGCAGACGCGGCGACATAAAACAAAACAATAACGTGCGTATGACAGTTGAAGCGTCGTCGGCCGGTGCGACGCTATGCGACTGGCCGTGGTGACAGACGCTGGTCCTAGAAGAACTCCTGTCGTGAATAAACGGCAACGATTCGTTCGATTTGGCACCGACGAATGGTAGACGATTCCTCTAGAGTCTAGTTTACAGGCTTTCAAGTGACCCACTATACTGAAAGCCCTTAGTCGAGATCGAATTTATGACGTAATCCTAGAACTTTCTGGATGCAAAATTTATTACAATGTAAATGCAATACAGTTATTATACAAGTTTTCTAAAATTTACGATTTAAAATTGTATTAGATCTGAACTCATCTATTTTCAATTGGTTTTACACCCGTGTTTTCAAGTTTTTAGTTCCTACTTCTCACGTACAGTGTCTTCTTTTACTCTTGCTCAACCAAAAATTAAATACATCATTAAACTCTTTCGTCGAAATCTACGTCGGCTGCCTTTTAATTAAATCTGTATTTATGTAAAATTATAATATATACCTAATGCTTATTTTCAAATAAATTAAGTTATTACTTACTAGCGGTCCCGTCCGGTTTCACCCGGGTGTAAAAGAACGAATGGGGAAGGGAGGAACATGAGTACACACGCATTCATCTTATTTTACCAAGATGAATGTTGTGTCCAAATTTCATGATGATCGGAGTTACCGTTCAAAAGTTTTTGTCGATAAAAATTAAAAAGCAGTATTTATACTTTTTTAACTAATTTTGTTTTTTAATTAATTAAATAAAATTAAAATAAATTTAAATGTAAGCCTTACAAGAAAGCAATGTAGAAAATAAAAAAAAAATAAAAATATATTCGCCCAACGTGGGGCTCGAACCCACGACCCTGATATTGACAGTCGCATGCTCTACCGATTGAGCCATCTGACATTGTGTACGCACAGCGCTAATATGAGTATATTTAGTTAGTGCATTTCACCTGAATATAAACTTCTATTTTTGAGATACATTTTGCAACATTTTTCATTAACGTTTCGCTCCTAATGGTCGTAGCGTGATATTATACAGCCTATAGCCTTCCTCGATAAATGGGCTATCCAACAAAAATTTTTTTTTTCAATTCGAACCAGTAGTTCAACAAACAAACTCTTCAGCTTTATATAATATTAGTATAGATTGTCTCTGGTCCAGAGCTCGACTCCCCCGAAGTGAATTTCTGGCTACGGGTCTTGTCTAGAAAATACGCTTTATTGAAGACTTATTAGAAATAAAAGTTAATACACCTATCCCCCGATTTACACGGTAGATACGTTCCTGAGAAAAACGTGTAAATCGAAAATTAAAAATTTTCAAGTAAAAACCGTGTAAATCGAAAAGCTTGCAGAAAATGCATAATTTTGCTATTTAACAGTTGTGATTTTTCTCAATATTTTTAACAAAAGTTTAATAATTAATTCTTATTCAAATTAAAATGTTTTAATTTTTTTTATTTTAATTAAACCTATTTGGTAAATTGCCATCATTTCCCTCCAAAATTTCCCGCATTTTTTCCCTCTGAATTTTACTTTAATCACAGCCGTTAATTTATAATAATCTAAATTATGCACTCACTTGTAATTTACGAATATGGAAAATTAAATCTTTCTGAAACTGTGAAACTTTCACTCAAATACAATTTTCCGTAGATAAAACTTTAATTTTATGCGAAGAAATACAGACACAGTGTGCGTGTGCAGCAAGTCAGCACATAAGCTCGGGATTCCCCGTGAGATGTGTACACAGCGCACGTGTTCAATCACAGTAGCATTTAGTAGAGTCCGATAAAAACAAAAAAAAACTTATTTGGAAAACCGTGTAAAAGCGAAAACGTGTAAAACAAGTACCGTGTAAATCGGAGGATGGGTGTAATATCCCCTTGCTTATCTATGCACCGTTGCATACGAGTTTTCCATTGTCCGAAGCTGTCAAGTGTTACTCTCTTCACTCTTCAGCACATTTGCCTTGAGTTCTTCTACAGGTTGAAGATGCGTTGCCTTTAATGCAATTTTCACTTTGGGAACAGATAGAAGTCGCATGAAGCGAGATCTGCGGTGAAAACGGCCGATGTTCGAGGACAGTAAATATCAGAGCAGATGATTTTCCTGCTTTTCTTTTGCCCACGCTTGAGGTTTTTTGGTACAATTTTTGCGCAAACTTTCGTAATTAGCAAATCCTCATACAATTGTCTCTGTCAATTTTCGTCATGTCTGCTATCATCCGGATAAATAAATCAATAAGGCGTCGTTGTGTGAAAATATATTATGTTCCGAGTGAAATTCGGATAACTGGATTGATTTAAATTTAATAAAAGTTTGTAAGTTACATTTTATTTTTGAATCTACAAAAATTCAATTCCGGATTCACTCAAAAGAATCGAGCTTTCCAAGTGTATGTCGGGTCGATCATGACGCGATACCGAAACCTGCGCATGCGCCAACAAACGATGGAAACTCTCTGCAGTATTGTAAAGGTTTGGTCGATGCTTGCGGCGACGCTGCCCCAACTGTAATAACGTATTTAATATTATACGGCGTGCCCCATTAGATCATGATTCTTCGTTTTTTTTAACAAATCACTGTCAACAGTACACACTAGTGACGTAACTAATATTTGCATTCGCGTATTTTTTAACATTCGCATTCGTTAAATTCATGCAAATATTCTACGGATATGAATATAAACAAATCATTTTTTTGATGTGAAAGATCTAATGGTGCGTTTGGTTAGGAATAAAACCGTGCAATTGGCGAGACACTTTTATGGGACGATGTTTTAGAGGACTCTACGTTTGCGTGCGTTGAATTAAACGGGACTTTAGCTGAAGGCGATATTTAGACAACAGGGCGAAATTTTGTTACTAGTTTAGTTTTTTTTAGTTACAATAGTATTTTGTTCGATGACAGCGCGTAACGCTTGCTCTGTGTATGCGTTGGATTATAACGTGATTTTTGTCAAAGGCGACAACTAGATAACAGGGCAAAATTTAGTTAGTGGATATAAAAGCTTAGTAACCCGCATAATATTAGGACATATTCCAGTAATCAGAACCCAATAGTCTATAACTCTATATAGTGCAACTAGCGCGGTAATTGTCAATTGTCCACGAGAGCGAAGTTGATATCTCAAAACTATTTTTGAGAAATTTGTGTTTCATCTCCTCCTTCTCTATTTCCAAAACCAGCACAGCTAAAATTTCAAAGAAAAAATAAACTAGTGATGTTAAAAATGTTTGATAGTTTTCCTATACTATTGAATTCCCGCTGAGAAAAGTCATAAAAGCGATTATCCTTATTTTAAATATTTTAAATGTTTTAAATTAAAGACGCCCACAGCATTGCAGCACAATTGTGGTTCAATCTTTATTCGATATACATTTTACTGACACTGTGACGCTAAACGATAAGATAGACGGACCGCGCAGCGCTGCGGTGCGACGGTTATACATCATTTCATATGTCTGTGACACATTTTTGTTTTTCGTCCTTTTTTTCTAGTTTTATACAGGATGGTGAACTGTTCAGGTGTAAATAAGACCTTAACATCATAAATATGCAATTTCGTGCTCTCTTAATTTTTTTAGAGCAAAAATTCATTGAGTTTAAAAAGGTCACTGTTAAATTTTCTAAGTGATAGGTCAGTTAAAAATACTTTTTATACAGTGTGGTTACAAAAACATGCAAATTTTTAACATTTTGATCATTATAAAAATGAGCAATCGTGCTGGCTCAGTGTTATAGAACGTATGAACACTCCAAATTAACCAAATTGCTTGATTTTTATAGTTTTCCCTAGTTTCAGACTAGGTACTGAAACATTAACCTATGAGTCTAGAGCTCGATCTTTGTGAAACCTCAATAAATTAGTGTAAACCGCGTGTCGATATCGCTGACCGTTTTCGAGATTTCGGCAAAATTGACAATTTGACCCATTTCGAAAAAATGTCATTACTTTTATTATTTTATATTTGTGCATATTTTTTTAAACGATAGAAACTTTCTATTCGGAGCCCAAAGGAATGGTGAGACATCTGGTGAGAAATGCGCCAAACTGTCCTAAGGGGGGTTTTTGACAAATAAACATTGATCTAGAAAAGCATGATGGAGGCTAACCTAGCGTCCATATGCTTTTCTAAATCAATGGGCGTGTTTGGCCGAAGTAAGTACTTAGGTACTAAACTTAGTAAGCCAGTTAGCATAAAAAAATTAAAATCTTAGAAGCTGACTACAGCACTTTTCGGCCAGGACAGACTTATTGGTTTGACATAACTCAAAACACCGGTTTACGTTATATCCCGTACATAACCTCATAGATTGAATATAATTGACAGTAGGTACTAAATTTTTCATTATAATTTAATTCATGTAAATAAATTACAAATGGATAAATGAGAGGTCTGTTCCTGTTTGTTTTGTTTACATCAACAATAAGCAAAATGGCGTCCTATATTAAGCCATGCTTACTGCGTTAGCACTTATTTTGTGTTCCGGCCGAAAATTTTGTAAGTATAGTGAGTGACTTACTAAATTTAGTAAGTACTTACTTCGGCCAAACACGCCCAATGTTTACCTTATGCATCCGTAGTTTACCTGTCATAAACCCCCCTTTGGACAGTTCAGCGCATTTCTCACTAGAGGTCTCACCATTCCTTTGGGTTCCGAATAGCCACTTCATCATTCAGAAAACTATACATTTGCTAAAAAAAATTCGATTGTTTGATATTAAAGCCAACTTAGGAATTTTAAGTAGGAAAAATAGTTGGATTTGATTTAAAAAATTCACAGTAACTATGGTTACTTATATTTTATTTCAATAATTGAAACATTAGTCTTTTGTTAGTGAAAATTTGTGTTTCTGAATTCTTTAGATTGATAGTAGATTATAGACGCTCAACATCTAAGGTTCTCAGCGTGAATTTTTTTGAGAAGAAGTTTTTAAGAAGATTGCATAGAGAAGAGTTAGTAATATATTTCACAAAGTTGACTCCGAAAGGATAAATAATTAAATTAAAAAAAGTAACTGACTGAAAACGGTGGTAGTTTTTGTGGTGTCAGATTTTTCCAAATTGTCAAGGTAAAAATCTTTTGTATTTTGTAATTTAGTTAAAATTGTAAAATTATATAGGAAAAAACGATTTCAGAACAACACAAATCAATAGGCTATAAGCGTTTTTTATCGATTTTTTTTACGTAGCACGAATATATAATACGAGTAAACCAGTTTGAAAGACTCTAAAATCTGTGAAACGTTGAATTCTATCCGAAGTTTCAAAACTTCCGATCTTATATGATATTTCTACTGAACTAGTTATGATATCAAATAGTGATTGTTTTGTAATTGGTATAACCTTCAAAATATCATGACGTAGTACCAAATATTGGTTTGTAGACCGTGATCCATTGGTGTTTCTACCTGACGTTTCAACTCCAGCTGCGACAGAGATTAGCAACAGCGGGCAAAGTTTCCTCCTTGGCGGCTCACAGGTAACTGTGTGGACGACTGGTGTTCTTCCTTCTTATATATGCTCGGTCGTAGTTCGTTCTTCCGTGACACTGCGACATACAAAAACCACTGAACGGAATGACCAACCACGGAAGAACGAACTATACAATCGCGCAGAGAACACTAGCACGCTGAGCACAAAAAGGGAGAACACCAGTCGTCGACACACTTATCTGTGAGCCGCTAGCTGCCACACCGCCTTTGATAATGTCTACCACAGCTGAAGACGAATAGAATTACCAATGATTCACGGCCTACAAGCCCAAAAACCAAGAAGTTTTGTATAAAAACGCCGGAAAGCGTGACGTAGTTTATAGACAGGGAGTAGGTAAAGTAAGTATTGATGTGAAATATTTGATTCATAGATGGGGCCGAAAAGAGCTTCGCGTAATGGTTTTTACTTTTACATGACGCAAGTAAAACACGATAAGAGCGTTACGATGGCAGAAGCATCGCGCATAGCAAGTGCGTCTTGGCCAAAAATGAACGCTCAGCAACGAGCTCATTACAGTCAAATGGCGTGTACAAACAAAAACGAAGCTCGTGCAGAAAGGTACACGAGCGAAGGAGTTCCGTTCAGGGTCATAGACGCGATAGCTAAAGAGAAAAAAGAGAAACTGCTTGGCATGGAAGAGGACATCAGTAGGATTTTGCGAGAGGCCAGCGACAGCGATACGCTCAGCGTGCAAGACTTTTACATAATTGATATAAATATTTTCTGTTTAACTTTGCGCGAGCATGTGCCTGCAGAACTAGCCGTGTCTTGCTTTAATTTGAAAAATGGCGTGCACAGAATACATCACACGCTGATCAATCCAGAAGTTATACCGATTGGTTACAGAAGCCAAGCAATGTCTGTGTCTGATGAAACTCATCAACTGAAGATCCCTCCGGAAGCACTTGGTGAATCTGATTTCTTCAAAATATACACTGATCTTCTCGCCTTTGTCCTCGAAGACGACGCTGCTGCGCCTCTTTACACCCTCCCGAAGTACATCGAACAAGTAAAAGCAGTCATTTCACAAATATGCCGTATGTTTGACGTGAATCCTGAACAGTTTAAGATTTACAGTTTAGCCGAACTGTTTTTTCAATTGACCAATTTATGTGTTGAACAGTCAGGCTCTAAAAAAGCTTTCATCACTGTTTCCGATGCCGAATTTAATTTATTAAAAGACGTTTATGATTTTTATGTTGAACTGACATGTGAATATCATAAAACTACCGATGCGATAGCTCATTGCAGTCTTTCTAAAGTCAAACGGTTTGCTTATTTGATATTCGATTTCTGTTGTCAACATTTAGGCATTGAACTGATTCCGGGAAAGCATATTCCCCGAAAGGCGAACGCTAGTAAGCTTCCGTCGTTCCGGCTAGCTGTTGGAGATGGATTTGAGAGTGTTAGAACACAGTCGACGACGTTGGGTGATGCTTCTTCAGCGGAGTCTAGTGTTCGACTAAATAGTCTTGGTACTGGAAAAGTTTATAAAGCTGTACGAAAATTGCTTCTATCGCAACGTGCCAGACGTGCAGGAAGTAATAGTTCCTCGACGATGTCTATGTCATCAGTACCAACTGCCTCTCGTGTCGGTGGGTCGAAAAGCGAAGATGCTGTCTTGGACGAATTATTTATTTCGAACGATAAGGTATCTGAATTGCTTGTTTCAATCACTGACAAAACTGAATCAACAGTTTCGACTGAGAAGAAATCCGTTGTTAATTATAATAAGGCTTCTGGTGACGGTACTCAACTCAAAAATGAATTACTTGAAACCAGTTAGGAGGCTACTTTATGAAACTGGAATGATCCCATCGTCCAATTGGCTGGAATTTTTTTAATAGAATTTACATTTTAATTTCATATTTAATAATTACGCTTGTTCAGTACCACAGTTTCACTTTATCGATTTATTAATATATACAAGATGTTTCATGATAAATAGCTTAGATAAAATAAATAATACAAAACAAAATTTTACTCATTTTTTATTTTTGAAAAAAAAAATACAATCGTTTCTTATATTTTCGTTGTCAATACTAATTTAACAGTAATTTTAAAAATAAACATAATTACGCATAATTTATATTGCTAATTATTGCGAATGTAGACAACAAAATAAAATTTCAACGAAATTTAAAAAATGCGTCTATAGTTCAGTTAGTAAATTCTAGACCGTGATTCCATACGCTTATATAATACTAGTGGTCCGATTCGGTTTTGCCCGTAAATTGTCACCGCTGCAAAATTGGTCTCCACGAAAAAAGATTTTATTTTAACGTGATAATATACAGCTTATGTCCATCCCGAAAGCTCATTCTATATAGTGGTGAAATTTTTTTTTTAAATCGATTCCGTGATCCCGGAGATTACCGTCTACATACACACAAACTCAGAAAATTTGCGCTCTGTATTTACAATAGTATAGAATTATAGATAATAGCGATCCCGCCCGGTTTCACCCGGGTGCCAAAGAACGAATGGGGGGAAGGACATAAGTACGCACGTTCATTTTAGTTTACCGAGATGAATGTTGTGTTCAAATTTTATGATGATCGGAGTTACAGTTCAAAAGTTTTTGTCGGACGGACAAATTTTGAGTTACATTATGCAACATTTTTCATTGATGCTCCGCCCCTATTGGACGTAGCGTGATATTATATAGCCTATAGCCTTCCTCGAAAATTCATAGAGATGTAAGTAACTAGAGTACGCTAGTCCGTATGCTTGCCATAAGTGAAAGTGTCCTCAGTTGAGAAAGAGAACGCTGCAGATATTTTTTTACTCAAATCAGCATTGTTTTTTGTATCATTAGTTAGAGATAAGGAACTTTTCTCTCTCTGAATTGCAGACACTTTCACGGCTCTTTTGCGTACTCTAGTCTAATATCTCTATGGTTTTATTAACGCCACAATAAAACATTTTTAACTCATCTCATAGAAAATTTAAAATAATTAGAATTTTATGATTATACTAGCGGTCCCGCCCGGTTTCACCCGGGTGCAAAAGAACGAATGGGGATCCGTGCTGTTTACTGGGTCAGAAGTGACACCTGTAGACATCTGGCGGGAATAACTAATTAAATGACGATTGATCAGTTTTCGACCGGAGAGGAAAAATGATTAAATTACTAAAATGGCTATTAAAAAATAAGGGTTGATCGTAGAAGGGTGAAAATTGAGGATTGTATGTATTTTTGTATGTTGTATCATAAAAAAATAGAAATTAAAAATTTTGTCTAAAAAATAAAAAAAAAAATTTAGGGGTGGACTACCCCTAACATTTAGGGGGATGAAAAATAGATGTTGGCCGATTCTCATAGATACCGGATAAGCACAAAAAATTTCATCAAAATCGGTCAAGCCGTTTCGGAGGAGTATGGCAACAAAAACTGTGACACGAGAATTTTATATATTAGATCAGCAATGGTTCACATATTTTTAAAGCTTTATGTTTTTTTTAAGTTGTATAAAATTACAAAAATAGTAAATTAGATAAAATATTTTATTGCAAAATAACACTAGATAGAATTTAAAATACATAGGTACAAAATATAAATATAGGTACACCTATTAATTATACAATATATAAATTTAAATAAATAAATAAAATTTTCGACTAACTTCTCAGACAACCTGTATTAAAATCAATAATCAATTTATGTTTCATACTATTTTTCCAGTACCTATCAAATTTAGAAAAGATAATTTAAATAAAAATTTTTTAATTCCCAATTTTGCATTTTCTTAATTTTTATTATTTTTTTTAGCATAAATAAGGGTTCAAATTCGGACTAAAACGTAAATTGGTTATTGATTTTAATAAAGATTGTCTGAAAAATTATTGGGAAATTTTATTTATTTGTATAAAAAAATCAGACGTTAACAAAGATTTAAATGAAAAAATAAGCTATTATTAATTACGCAATTGTTTATTCATATCTTCTTACGCCTTTTTTATTTATTTCTAAAATACTCGCAGAAGAAAAGCTATGCTCGTTTTCTGGTACGACATTTAACGTTAAATCCACTTTTAAACTAGATGTATGCTCGGTTGCAGAAAGCATTGTCAAAATTTATTTACCAGACTGTGATTGAGCAACGATTCTCTTACTCTTTCCTTCCTTTCAACTGTTCAACCAATTTGCCGAACCGGGCATGAATAAGTTTCTCTTCAAAAATATCGTTTCAATCGATCAATTGTTTTTCGAGCAGGACTGATATAAAATTCTTCAATCCTTTTTTATGGAGAATCGGTCATTGTCAAATCAGATTTTCTGACAACGCTTTTTGCAACACAGCCATAGTATATAATAAACCGAGCATAATTTCTAACAATGTATAAAAAGAAATTAAAAGTATAGAGAACACCTATTTATCCGCATAAGTACCTAAACCCGTTTCCCGTTACACTTCAGCCCTTATAGTAGAACCAAAAAACCCCCGCAATGCGTGATTTGTTTTATTTTATACATTTGCAGGTACGTAGAAGCTTGCGTTTACCGTATCTAAAAACAGTCAATGAAATATAAACGAAAAATGTCCCATCTACTCAGAGTTTCTCCATTTATATATTAGATATGTTTTAATTAGTTCGACACCATATTCGTCGATACAAATTTTCGGTGATAAGAAATGAACTTAAATTTTTAAACGGTTTCATTTAGCTTGACTCCGTATATTTATGTTCATAACTAACTTTGATTCAAATCTTGCGACCGCTTTTTCAACTACTTCCCGTTATCCGATTGAGCTGAAATTTCGCATGTTACGATGACAATACAATATTATATTTCTTCAATTAAATAAAATTATCGACCAATTTTTTCAGCTGAAAAAATTGAGCTGAAAAAATTGGTTGATAATTTTATTTATTTGAAGAGTTCTATTCAGACGTTAATCTAAGATTTACAATATTATAATAATTAATTGATCGGTCCGGATGTAAACCGCACTCTTAAAAAATCACACTAAAAACTTTGAAATAAAAAAACGCTTTTTAAGTTAAACGGTTTCATTGTACAATCGATAATGTACGAAAAACTAGAAAGTAATTACGAGTTACTATAGAGGGCTTTGATTGGACTAAAATAAAAATGTGGAGCGCATTAAGTAGAAAACTTTCATTTGTTTGAGATCGGAAATCATATTTAGCTTTCGACTGTTTTTTTCGACCATAATGTAACTCTAAATGCGCCCCACGATTTTATTTTAGTGTAATCGAAGCTCCTTATGGTGACTCATAATTATTTTCTTGTTTTTAGTGTACCTATCTATTGTAAAAAGTTTTTTATTTCTATTTTATTAATTACTTTCTAGTTTTTAGTACATCATCGATTCTACTTACAATAAAACCGTTTAACTTAAAAAGCTTTTTTGGCTATTTTATTTTTAGTTTTTAGTGTGCTTTATTAAATCATCAGAACTAAAAACCGTTTTACCTATTTTATTGAGATTTACGAATTTCAAACTAATAATTATTTTTAAAAACTGGTGCCACACAAAACCGTTGTATAATTTTGTTAATCCTTCGTTAATGAAACATTTTTCTTTTCGACTGGAATTAAATAGCAGCAATTTTTTATTACATAAAAGTGCATGTCCCATGTAAAAATAGAATAATATTATTAACAAATTATTAAATTTATATAAAATATATAACAATAATTATTTTTTTAAATAACACTATCTTGGAAAATATATCTTCAACAAATGTGTTTTTTTAAACAGTGATTATTGCTTGGTTGCAGGAAGAAATGTCATACAATTTGATTTGACAATGGGCTTAGGGTCATATCAGGGCCGGCATCACCCTAAGAGGGTATAGACGGGACTCCCCACTCGGAAAAATCCCGAGTGGGTAATTACCCACTCGGAAATTTTAAGCAATTCTGATATTTATACCTGTGTATATCGCCTGAAAGCAAAAACGAGACTAATCCCATGTTCTAATGTAAATAAAAATCAAGAATATTCTTTTTTAGAATCAAATATTTTGTACAGATTAAGTTGCGACTATGATTAACGAAAACAATGTCTAAGCTATAAAAATGAATTCATTTTACGAATTCCTATGTTCATTTACTTGTTTCCTATTTTTCATTTTTTGTTGGTGCGGAAGAGGGGGGGGGATTTTTTCAAAATCAAACTACCCACTCGGGCTGAGCCTGTTCTGCCGACCCTGGATCATATAATTACAGTTTTTATACATGCTGGAGCAGTTTAATGCCGTTGTCAAATTTCCTGTCATGGAGAACATTAGATCGTACTCACACAAAAACAAATGACTGTCCTACATATATAGAAAATATCGTTTTTCAAAATAAATTTTCGAAGTGTAAATTGCGACAAAAAATATTTTACAGACATGCAAACAATATAAAATATCGCTTCATATTTTTGAGCAGATTGAATCTTATGGAGGAATATGTATGGTCAATGGTCATTATCAAATCAGATTGTTTGACATGCTTTCTACAAATCAGCATGAGTAATAAAAAATAAAATTAAACAATAGTATATTGTGCGATTAGTGAGAGAAGGAGAAGATTCCATGAGCGTGAAATTTGCCGCACGAGCGTAGCGAGTGCGGTAACACGCGAGTGGAATATTCTCCTTCGATCAATGGTCCACATAATATTTTATTCAACTAGCACGAATAATATGTCATCGGGGCCCTGATAAAAGAGGGAAAAATAATAAATCACTTCATTGATTGACGTACCCACCGCCCTGACTTTCGCTGAATTGCGTGGCTGTTTTCATATATACAAATTGCTACCGCGCTCCTATTGGTCCAGAAACTATGCAGTAATAATTCATTACCGTACAGTTTCGGCTCGCTACCGCGTTCCTATTGGTCCAGAAACTATGCAGTAATACATTATCGTACAGTTTCGGCTCATTATTAGCACTCTACGCGTCAACATGAAGTAATTTATTATTTCTCCCGAATTTAGCAGGGCCCCGAAATTATATATTACTCACGCGTATTGAATAAAAGACAATTTTTAATCCAAGCGTTGGATGCGTCAAATAGTACGTCATAACCGAAGCTTTTTTCGAGTCTGCCTGACAAATTCCTGGCAAGGCGTTACAAAAATACCAACTCCCAGTCTTGTGTTTTCATGAATACCTAACTTGATGTGATAACAGCATGAAATTCCGTGGCACAGTAGAGGGTTATGCCGCGCACAAGTACGCCTAGGTCTGCCAGGTTTTTTTTTGGCAGATCCGGTTTAACCGGAATTTTTTGATTCGCTGACGTCATCGGACTAATAATTTGAAATTTTTCATGCAAATAGAATATGGCTTACCTTTTCTAAAAAACTTTGTATTCTTCTGGTCTGTCTGTCGGAAATCGGGTTTTTTGGACTCCATTTTTGCCCATTAAAAGGCACATCCTCGATCCTTGCTCATTTTTAAACATATTTTGAAGTTATTATTTCGATTCCGCGATTTTTCTTCGGTATTTTTTCGACAAAATTTATTTTCAATATTTATTTAGTCACACGTCAGCGAATCAAAAAATTTCAGAGAAATTAAAGTAGATCTGCCATCCGTTCTGCCAAGAAAAACCCGGGCATACCTGGGCGTTCTTGCGCGCGGCATTACCCTCTACAATGCCAGGGACTTTCATACTCTTATCATGAAAAACAGGACCGAAAGTTGATATTGTTATAATACCTTGTCCTTGCTAGGAATTTGTCGGGCAGACATTGAATTTTGTGTCTGTCTTACAAGAAACCGCGAAAAAAAGTTTTGGTTGTGTTATCGTATGACGCAACTTGTGACGCATCCAACGTTTCTACTATTTGCAATATGCGAAAATAACTAAATATATAGAGAGCGTTTTTTCGTTATACCTATTATTTATCGGTGGACAACTTTATATTTTTTTATTTAAAATTATTTATCATTTATATATATCTATTTATTATGCATAAAGTTATAACCACTAATGTCAATATAATATACAAAAATAGAAAAAAATATTGTACAAAAATTCTTCATTATCTATTATTTATAATATAAAGTAAATGCATTTTAGAAGGTACGGACTTAAAATTAATATAAAAAATATTGCACTATTTTGGTAAACAAAATATTATTGCAATGTGCTTATGATAACATTTTGTTGTTCTACCCCCTATAAAATAACTGCTTTTTAAGCACGCAAACCGATCCAAAATGGCCGGTTAGTGTTTATTGACCGTGTGCAGAATATAGAGTCGGGATAACTGAATCGATCGCAGCGTGAGCTATGGACTAAATGAGCAATAAATCAAGCAACGGTTATGTGGCCGTCAGATGTCGTTTTCGGCGCGCTTCCTACACTTAATATTTATTAGGAAGCTTAGTGGTTTAAAAGAGTAATAAAAAGGCAGTTCAATACCGCTCTATTGCCCGCTAGCGGCGCTAGTAGTCTTCGCGGAAGTAAACGTCGAATAATTAAATGCTTTAAAAGCGAATAGCGCGGACGCTAAAGTATTTTTTTTTTCAATTAATTATTTTTAATTTTTGAATAATGAACAATAGTAAAATTTGATAATTTTAATATTTCGAACCTGTGATCATGTGGCAGAGATGAGAAACACGGCTACCAACTAGTCCACGCAACGTTCATTTATGTAAGTTAAGTTTGCTACATAAGTGAAATGCTAAATAATGAAAAAAAAATGAGTGCTGAAAAAGTTGAAAATACTGAAAATTAAGACAAAAGCCATTATTTTAAAGGGTGTAGGACAAAAAATACAGTCTCTATCTAGGACCCCTACATACACAATCTATACTATTTTAGTATCTCACTAGCCTAATACAAAACAGGCAAGATATTCTACTGAAATAAATCTGCTTCAAAATATTTTCTTATAATTTTTTTATATTTTAATTGAATCGTATGCCCCAAAATGGTGGATGGTCACGATATACTTTGTCAGATTTAGAAACTTGACATTGTACTGTAACTCAACACAACCATAATTCGTCACTTTTCGAAAAAAACACCCAGTATTATGTATACTGCGAGTTTTTTTTAAAACTTTGAACGTTTTTCTTTAAAAAATAACGGGATGAATAAAAAAAAGTTCGAACGAAAATTGGGTTTAGAGGGGGAAATCGTTTGGACACAATACCCACCCCCACCATCTCACCCCCTAGCAGGGGGAGGAAGTGACCTTTGTTTTTTTAAATAGGAACCCATATTTTTTATGATCGGATATCGTTTTTTTGTCTGAACTTCTCTTCAATTCGGCTCGTAGTTTTTTACCAAAACGCTCATTTAAAAAAAACAGTTATTAGCGATATGCAAAAATAAAAATAAGCTAAATTAAAAAAAAATTCAGACAAAAGATGTTCATTTAAACTATAAAAAATTCGATGTAAAAAAATACCGATAAAAAAACATCTAAAGTTTTTTAAAAAACACCTGGTATAGCTATTTGAACTCCATATTTTCAATTATTATTTATGTATGTATGAACAACTTCTGTATTGCAAAACAGATTTAATTGAAGCAGTCAACACTTAACAGGTACCTATACTAAAATTACTCAATTATTAATACATAACGTATTTCAATTCTTAAAAACCTAATATTGCATGTAAAAATTATCGATCTAAATTTTTACAATGATTGCACTTCCGGCCTACACCGATATCACATTGATATAACATTTCAAACACATATTTTGTGTTTTGGGTCACTATGGCAACGTACTATTTACAAACAAAACAATATCTACATTTATACACCAGTGTTGGGTTTCTTCAAATATTATTTTTAGTCTTACATGTTTAAATTATTTAGATAAAAGTTTCTTTTACGGTTTGTTAGTAGAAATGAAATTTATTAGGAAAATAGTCCGGCACAACTCGGACCATAGTCATGTGTAAAATTTAATCAAAATCCTCTGCATACGAGACGACTGTTGTGCAATTAAGTTTCAAAACCGGTTTACGATGCGATCATTCTGCGACCTTTTACGTTAGAGAACGGGTCGACAGAAACGCGACCGATTTGAAACTAATTTCAAATTCGTTGCGTGCGATCGTGTTTGCAGGTTCAGAACCAAATTATAGTTGCATGGTTGCGAAATTTCGAATCAATTATACGTAAATATATCCTTTATCCAGATCCTTGTCAAAGAGTGTAAGACTTTATTGTTATACCTATCTGTTGCTGGTTAGAAGAAACCAATTTATATTTTAATTTTAATCTTCATACACTTCAATACACCATAGATATCCCATAAACAAAGCAAGAGTCAATACCAAATATTGGTATTTCTAAAAAGTAAATAGCCAACAGTTTGTGGAAAATGAAAAAGGAGCATACAAAGAAGTCAGCAGATAATTTTTGAAATAGTTTATTTACAAAAGTTAAAAAATCAGATAAATTTTAAATATTGCCTATTTATAAACTTTCTGAGGTGGAAGAACAAGAATGAAACTTAGAAATTATTTACAAAAATGATTTTGCATTATTACCTTTAATGTAAACATGATGTGTCAAAAAGATGCAGTCGACGAACAGTTGGATACAAAAATAGGTCGACTTATTTCAAATTTTTAGAGTTCTAGAGCGACTATTGTATTCACATTTTTGTTCATAATTCCCGAATGGTTTGACGTGGGGCTTTCAAATGTTGTACTTATCATGTGTAAAATGCAACATATTTTTGGTCGAAATCCATACAGGCAATATGTATTAACGTCAATATGATCCGAAATAAATTTTATCAAAATCAGTCCACTCGTTTTTTTTTTGTTTTAACAAAACGATTGCAAAAAAGTTAGTTTTAGGATTTCTTTAAAACGATCTGACGGATCAAATTTGTTCTGGTGCTAAAAATAAATTAATTTTTTTAATGATCAAAATCATCACTTTTCTGTGTTATTGTTGCTACTAATATTCAATATTCATCATCCTGGGAAGTTGGTCTTGTGGACCTTAGAGCCATTTGTTTTGAAAAGTTTTGTTTTCCTGTATATTTTGACCAAAATTACACATGAGGTACTCTTTGAAATTTGAAAACCGTACATAAAACCGCTCCTCAATTATTAATAGAAATGTAGTTACAAACAATTTTTTAATGGCTGTAGTTCCGCAGGGTTATAATTTAGTAATGGGCAAGGGGAAATAAATCGGCAAATATTTGTATCTCGTTTATGCTGTTACGTTGGCTAAACCTTTTTGAAACAGATCATATATGTTGCCTATGTTAAAAAATATTATATTCTGATACAAAATATTGCACAATATAATGGTTAACCTGTCTATAAAATGTTTGTAGTTGGAGCAGTGTCTGAATTTACTTCATTTACAATATTTTCTTTAATTTCGTGATATAAAAAATATGAGATCTTTTCGGCTTTTCAATTATTTCGCCGACTTAGAATTTACAAATATCATTTGTTTTGAATCAATAGAACTGTCATTTGAATTACTTTGACTGCCTTTCAGTCGATAACGACCGAAAAACACCGAATGGGTTTCAACACTTTCAGCACCGGATTCACTAAGCCCGTCCCCAAAAGATTCGTCTGTTTCACTCACACTACTCAAAACGTCAACACATTCGTCTTTTTCGGCTTTGGATTCATTTGAATCCGTACTCAAGTATCCAGAATCTTCTGGCTTACAACTTTTGTTCTCCACTACTTTTCTCCAAGTCTTCTTAATAGTTTCTGTGTTCCTTTTGTCTGAAAGATGCTTAACAAGTTGTTTACCAGCTTTTTTACTTAAAGTTACTTTTCCACTTTCTTCTAACAAAGTTGTGTTGATCGTATCTTTGCAACGTTTTTTAAAAGATTGTATCGAAGTGTTTTTGGCTTCGGCAGGTTGCAAAATGAATTGATCGTTGATGCTTTTTCTTATGCCGTCATTGCGTTGATTAAAATTGTCGATTATTTTGGCACCTTGATGTTTACACAGGCGCAAATCATCTTCCCCATCTTTTCTTTGTAATATCCTATTGACAGAAGTACCCGAAACTGATGAATGAAGACCAAATGAAATTGGGGAAGATGCATTAGTTTTGTCTTCATTTTTTCGTGTCGATATTTTTTTATCGGCACAATTCGTTGTCAGTCCCATGGTACTTCTGCCATTCGCGTTTTTTGGAGGTAAAGGAGGTTTAAATTCAAGACCGCAATCATCATACTGCATTACTTTCCTTGGAGGCTTTGGACATTCGTAAATTGATGTTGGTGATTTTGGCGGTGTAGGTGGTACAACGTCTGGTGGTGCTACTTTTAAACTTTCTTTTTCATTTGTCGGTGTAGATTTTCTTTGGCGCCTACTATGTCTTTCTTCAAGAGTTAAAATACGTCCTTCGTCATCGGAACTTTTGGAATTAATGCCGCGTTTCCAAGATAACGTTTCAGATAAACTACTAGAAGAGCTAGTGAAGTTAATACTATCTAATCGTGGACGAGAATTGAATTTATTTTTTGCTTCATAAATTTCACGAAGTGATCCAAAGTTCCGTTTAAAACCATTCATTAATGTGTTACCAATATCAGAATAATAATTCAGATTATCACTCTTAAAGCTACCAGTTGTTCTCAATAATATCTGATTGGGTCTTTCCAAAGAATCTATATAATCAGTCGTGCTCGAATCTTGATTTTTATTGTTCTTCACAGATTTACTGGACTTTCTGTCCAATGTATCAGGCTCAAACTCATCAGATTCTTGTACTTTGATATAATTATTCGGGCAATCATCGACTTCTATTGTTAAATGTCCTGGTCTTTCCGGTTCGTAGCGTATTTTTGCTCTTCTACTGTTAACAGAAGAACTGTCCGAATCACTCGGAGAAGTTGGGGCACTTCCAAAGTTATAACCATTATTAACATACACTTCACTAACCAAATTGTAACCATTCGAACGAGTTAATAACTGAGGAACGGAATACTTTTTCGAATTCTTTCCAATTGATTCGTAATCGTGTTCGGAGCGAATAGAAGGTCTTATTGATGAAGTTTTATTAGTTGGATGATCGATATCAAACACGGCATTTGTAATTGTTAATTCTTCTTCCAGTGGCAATGCATTACTTAGGCTAGGACTTGGTTGCGAAGATGTCGATAGATCACCGTATTCGGTAGGGGTATGGTATCCTTTATCTTTGTTATTTCTTTCTAAGCTGTCGGTTTCATATTCAGTACTATCGTTGAATGTGAATTTCATCACAGGACATTGAATAAAACCATTTTGTGATTCTTCCAAACCAAATCCATTGCTGGTATCGAAACCATTTCTTGACGGTGATCGATTCAACCCATTTCTCAACAGTAAGCTATTTTGACGTTTATTTTGTGACGCTTTATTGTCAACTTCGATGGCTTCGTTTATCATATCTGGATGAGGTAGCAAATCATGTTGCTGTCTTTTTGGAATAACGTCATATAAAGGCTGTTTGGAATAATCATTGGAATCACAATTTGTTTTGCCTTTAGACTTCAAATTGTGCGATATTATTTTAGGTTTGACTTGAGAAGGGGTAACAGGTGATGGAACTTTAGGCGCCATGCGTTTTGGATTTCTTCTTTTTGGAGGACTTATTTTTTTATTAGAGCTGTTGAAAGAATTTAACGGGGGTTTGGAATTTATGTTGTTCTTATTATGATCCATCAGAGAGTTTGAATTTTGGTAGAAGGATGAGTCTTTTTCTGAAAACGACGAGTATATTCTTTCCGGAAGACGGATTTTGTCGAAAGATGATCGAAGCTGTTCTCTTATATACGTTTTTAAGACTCTGGAATCTTCACTGTGGACACTAGTAGCTGGAGATTTTAGTGATGAAACGTTTTCAAGCCATTTTTGAATGTTCTGTTTTTTGTTTTCATTAGTCGTAATAGCGCAAGAATGGCACGCCGGTAGTTCTTCCGACAACTTTGCTCTTAATGCATCGAAATCTTGATTATTGTTTTGTCGACAGTCGGAAATTATCGGTCTACGGCGACTATTTTCGCGTTTTAAACTAATTATACTGCTGCCTCGGCGGCTTCCGTAACCGGAATAAAAATCTTGAATTGATTGGTCGATTGCAGAACCGTTATTTGCATCTTCTTCGGGAATTGCCATTAGACTAGGGTTAAATCGCTTAGTTGCCATCTTTTGCTTGGCAATAGCAATTACTTCTCGAATTTTTGTTAAAAATTCTATAGCGGCAGGTGGAGGTGCCTATAAAAATAGAAACTCTATTCAAATGCAAATTATTGAAATATAAACTTGTGTTTTAGGGTTTTTGATTCGCAAGTAGTTCATAAGTGACACGAATCATTTTATGCCCTCGTCAAAACCGACCATATTTATGTTTTGTTATATTATTGCCTAATTATTGTTTAAAAATAGCTTTTATATAAAGAAAATTAAAAGAAATAGTTACCAGTAAAAGATGTGGTTCAAAATAAGCCGGGTTAAAATATAATTTTCTTCGAGTCGATCCGTTAACTAAGGCTTTCACTGTATCCGGTTTATCAGTAGCTCCATCCGTTGTTTCAACAATTGACACATTTTCTTCCGGCAATCTTTCGATATTTGACGATTCTTGAATAAACATACTTTCAACACAACTGCCGTTGGCCACGTCAGAAAACAGTTGAGAAAATCTTTTCTGTTCTCTGGTTTGATTGTACATCATTGAAGATGGATGAATTAGAGCTGACGTCAATTGTTTTTGATTCTAGAAACAAAAGTTGTTCAAGATTAAAAGCTAATACAACTTTCGTGTTTAACCGGCAGTTATACTTACGCCTTGATATTTTACATTGGAACATTCGCTTTCATTCGAAGACTTCAAGACGTCAGGAAGAACTTCGCCATCGGAAGGACAACTATTACTGTCGTTGAAATAACCATCGCTACTCATTGAGAAATGTCTGGTGGGAAGTCCAAGTAACGGGTTACTTTTAATAATCATTTCATCGTTTGCTATCTCTAGTTCTCCGCCCTTTTCGGCATCGTCGTTGACGTCTTCCTCTTCTTTTGAAGGACGCGAGCGTCGACGTACATGAAGATAGAGAAACACCGATGCCACATAGATGAGACCAAGAAGAATGGAACATATACCGATGGCCACGTATTCATTAGCTGATAAACTTCCAGTAGATGAACTGTCCGCGAAATGAGCATCGGGGGAAAACACTACTTCGCTCACATCTGCAAACGGGAGACAAAATTTAAGACTTTGTTTAGTTTATATTAATATGAACTGTGGTTTTTCAACGACATGAAAAAAACAGCCTTGATTTTAATCCATTTCTCGAAGACCTCATTTAAAATGATAAAATTCGCAACAAGAAGCGATCAACACGATATAGAAAATTGGTTAAACAGCTATTCCAAAAATACTAACTATTCTGGTGTTTGATGGGTGTTCCAACGACTCTGAAGGCAACGCATGGTGTGAACACCGCCTGGAGGTCGTCCACGAGTCCAGCAACTGTCGGTCCCGATGCCATTGGAGCGGCGGCAATATCCCGACATACCATACGAACCAGGATAAGACGACCTGCCATTCGGGAGCGCAGTTCCGATTCTCCCAACCACTGGAAACGTTTAAAAGACAATCATCAATATCTTTTAAATCATTCGCATTTCTATATTTGATGAAAAGCTTTATAAATATTTATATGCAGATAATGAGGAAATATCTTTAAAAAAGTAACGTTATTTTACCTGAAGAAATGTTCTTCCCTCATCTCTGAATAAATTGAACGGTACATCTGCGTCAACTGGGTTTCTTAAATCAATCCATCCCGTTTTAGTGAGGAACTGAGCACCTGACACTGCGCAGAGTGGCGTCTGGACGCCTGAAACGAAAACAAAATTTGCGCATAGCTCAGTAGAGTGGTATCAAATATTCTTATAACAATATCTGTTTTTAACTGTTTTTGTAAGGAATTTAGGTTGTATTTGGTTCATTTTCACACCGGGACAATTTACATTACAATTATACACGTGGAATTGATAGCCCCTTTTTTTGAAAGTCGGTTGAAAATCACAATTTTGACTGCATTCATGAAATAGAGCTCTTTTCAGTTAAGTTGTTAACTTGTATTTCCTGATGGCAGATGACAGGTGTTGGATGAACCTATGGTCTTATGTTGTTTATATTTTAAAAATCGAAACACATTAAGTATTGCAAGTATATAACAAAATGAATAGTGAAATATATTATGATATAATGTTGAAACACGTATACTGAGTGAATCTTAATTAAAAATCAAATCAACTAGGAAAATAAAAACTATAAAGTTTAAAAAAGAATGTTACGTTGATTTTGCTTAGCTCGTGCGAGTAATTTTTTTTAAACTTTTAATATCACTAGTTCAGCTTTGATCAGCTATTTAGAGTGTAGATAATAATAGAAATGAGTATCTAGTAATTATGTACCTATCTAAAAAAATGTCAATCTACTGTTGGTACAACAGCTATACTGTTTTTTTTTTAGTACAGTAAAATTAAACATAAAAACTCTAACTGTAAAATGAAAAACAAAATGAAGATGTGAGTGTCACAAATTGTTTATTACCCTTTGCTATAAATGTGGTGAAAAAATCTCCGAAGAAAGACTTTCGTGTCTCGGAGAGAGAAGGAGTGGAAGATATCAGATGGAAATTTAATATTTTTTGAAGTTACTAACAGCGTCACTTAAGTCAAAGTGACTATTCTAGTAACTAATAAATCTAAGTTAGATGTCGCCGTCAACAAAAGCCATGTTATAATCCAACGCATACACACAGCAATCATGCGCGCTGTCATCTTATGAAATACTAGTAACTAAAAAATTAAACTAGTAATTAAATTTCTCCCAGTTTTCTAGATGTCACCTTCAACGCAAACAATGTTTATTACAACGCACACAAACGTAACGCCCTCCCATAAAAATGTCGCGCCAATTGCACAGCTTCACTGCCAACCAAACGCGCTATTAAATATTTCACATCAAAAACAGTGTTTTGCAAACTTTTAAATTTTAATCAATAACATCTATAATATAACTAGCGGCCCTGTACGTGCTTCGCTACGTATAAAGTGAAATAATAAAACAATTTAATTGGAACATCTATCTATCTATTTTATTTATTTTAAAATATACATGGACGTATATGTGTGTATGTCGAGCACTCCGGCTGCGCCGTCGTGCCCGGTGCAAAAGAACGAATGGGGAAGGAAGAAAAAAAATTTAGGGGTGGACTACCCCTAACATTTAGGGGGATGAAAAATAGATGTTGGCCGATTCTCATAGATACCGGATAAGCACAAAAAATTTCATCAAAATCGGTCAAGCCGTTTCGGAGGAGTATGGCAACGAAAACTGTGACACGAGAATTTTATATATATAGAGATTCAACAATTGTCAATTTTTCTACAATTTTGGTTCACTTCGTGTATAGGTTATTCAATATTAGTATGTCTTACAAGCAAATTACTATTTCTACGTCATTAAACGTTTATTACGCACTACCATATAGCTTTTCGAATATTGTTCAGAATTTGCTGCTTACGACTTTCAACAATAAATTACTATTCCATAATGACTTGGTGAATCCAAAGAAAAATATATAAACTTCTATTATATAAGCTATAAATTTAAAAATGATATTAAAATCTAAAAAAAACCTCGATATAAAACGCTATACAGTGTAACTTTTACGCGCGGCCGATGCAACACTTTTCTAATTTGCTTTTACCATTCTCATTTTGGGAAATATTTACTCTCAAATTAAATCACTCGTAAATTAAATAAATACGGTCGCTATGCTTATTGGTTATGTTTCACCATATTATATCTATTAATTAGCTATATGAATCATTGCCTATCTACTCAATGTGCGGTGAGTGAACGCACCAAAGCGTATATCGAAAATATATCTGTGTCTCTTGCTTCGATGTAATTCCCTGATTTCTCCGATGATAGGATTGGTTGATATACTTGCATTCAATCTGAATAAAGTATATCTGTTTCAAAAACTTTGTCTTTTTCTATGACGTTAACATGAGCGTACCCAGCTTTCGGCCCAGGAGGGAACAAATTAGAAATTTCTTAAGCCGGGTCCCCACGATATACTTCCCTCCGAATACTTCCGTTCGGAAAAAGCTCTGAGTTACTTAAGTCGCCCTTAAAGAAGTTTTACTTAAAAAATCAGGCTTTTTCATTTCCAAAGCGTTTCGATGTGGACATCAATAACATTTTAAAGACGCAATAAAGTTTATGGCATTTCTAATGACAATAATGATGATATTAACAATGAATAGAATTATAATAACTGAATGGCATTTTAAGCGCTGATTGCAAACCTCTTGTGTCGCAGAATGACAGGATAAAAGCTTAAACTGCAATCAAATTCTTAACGATTGTGTTTATGGTCTGTACTTAAAATTATACAATTCATTGTCATCCTCGTTACCACCTTTGATTTGCTGAAGAATGTCAATTTTATTATTACGGAATTACTAAAACTATTAAATCTATATTTATAATATCGTAACCGAGCGGGGTGGCGTAGTGGTGAGAGCACATTCGGGAGGTACCGGGTTCGAATCCCGGCAGGGGCAGATGTGACTGAGACTTTTTCCTGCTGCATCTCGCCGAGAAACGTTGTACCGGTCATCTTATTGAGATTTTCCATGGTTTCCGTCAATAATTCCAGATAAATATCAAGATGGTTCCTTGTTCAAGGTCATGGCCGATTATTACCTGTTAAACTTCTATGCTCAAAATTTGCTTACCTCATCCCAATATCCTAAAATTCCGTCATTCGACAATTGTTATTAATTAAGTGGAAGTTTAAAAAATGTAGAAAATAGCGAGAAAAAAACAGTAATGGTACGAATGGCGTCTGTTATGACAGAAAGTCGAGAAACGGACGTTAAGCGCATTATTATTATAATATTTATAATCTCGTTGAGACACTGGCAGCGCGCGAAAATTTAAAATGGACATTCTGCAGGCTAGGTACCTCCTAATAGGAACTAGAAATGAGAGGGTGGTAATTAAATCATCAATTATATCCATGTTTATGATGTTTTAATTATTAACTTTTTTCGAACACTGTTGACAACCAATTACAATATACACTATAACACTAGTCACTACTGCTATAAGCCGTGTGTCGTTTATCATGTATGTGTATGTACCGCCATGTCAAAGTCGTCGAAGGTGTTGACTGAACGAGATAGATTCAGTGGACACTTCTAGCATATGACAGTGATAGATGCTTATAATATGAGCTGACAGTAAATGCAGTTCAAAGCCGAGCTTAAGTAACACGCTATAACTTGTGGGTCAGGAGTTGCACGGCGTACGCCGGGGGTATCTGATGATGACGTTTCATGTACTGCTTCAAAACGCAGAGTAGCGTCTGAACGCAAGAAAGTCTGCCACACAGAACGCACACGAGTTTTGTGGTCTCCCAGTGGCTGTTAAACTTTAGCGTGTATTGTGTATAACTATTACACTATTTCCTAACATTAAAATGTTGCTTAAATATGGAAAATATAATTCATTCTAAAATTATGAAGTACCAAAAATTTTGACTGCTCATTGAGAAACCGCCGCTGCGTCGAGGGGCACGGTAGAGTCTACTTAATTGCAAAAGAATAAAGAATCAAACATAAAAAATATATACACACAAAGACACAGATTATGATTCGGCAAGACGGCGAGGAGTTTTGAGTGTATTTTTCGGGCACAGGCGAGATTATTGTTGGAATCGCTTCGTTTTAGGGTGTAGTTCAACCCCTAAGTTTGCTTACAAACTGTTGGTGTGCTTGATTTTATAATTGACAATTAGTGACGAAAATAGTGCTTTTTTCTCTATTTCCTTTAATATCTCCGTTCCTCTTGACTTTTAGTATAGCATATGCATTGAGAAAGTTGTTCCTTATGAAATTTCCTAAAAAATGAGCACTGACAGAGGTCGCTAAGTGCAATTGTTAATTTGCAAATAGCCCCGAAAGTTAAAAAAACACGTTTTTTCACTATTTTTTTACTAAAAAATGACCACACATAGATGGCTGAAAATTCTCAAAAATGATGTCTATGTTGACCCAAACATGCATGAATAATTTTAGCGTCATCGGTCAATTACTTCTCGAGTAATTAACTATCACCTTTTTTTTGTTTCCTTAATTGCAAATTACGCCATTTTTTTCACAAACGGGTTTCGCTAGTCGGACCAAGCCAGAAAAATCACAAATCCACTCAATTTTAGTATCTCGTTGGAATTTTTGGAAAAAATTAATTCTAACCGGTTTTATAACGATTTCTTTAGCGATACCAATTTTAGACAAACGTATAAAACCATATAACTTTTCCAATATTCAATCGTTATAAAATCGGTTAGAAAATAGACAAAAAAGCACTATTTTCGTCACTAATTGTCAATTATAAAATCAAGCACACCAAAAATTTGTAAGCAAACTTGAACTACACCCTAAAACGAAGCGATTCCAACAATAATCTCGCCTGTGCCCGAATAATGCACTTTTTAATGTTTTTCTCCTCGCCGTCTAGGCTAGATGGGATCTGCGACTTCTTCCAAAAATATAATAATAATTTTGAATTCGGGGGGCTGTCTCAACACATTATAAAATTTTGAAAAATGAATTATGACCTAAATTAGGACTGTGTCGACACTTGCGATGTTCTAATGGTTAAAAGACTTACCAGCAAAACTAATTTCCTTGCTTGGATGAACTATTTGACCTTTGAGAGGTAAGAAGACAAACGGAATGTGTTGGGATGTTGAGCCACTGACGAAAGGTGCCAGCGGACATTCTGAAACAACAAAACTTAATTAGACAATAATATATTTAGAAACAAAATTAAAATCAGTGCAGAATATAATTTGTCGATTTTCCCTTAATTTTACAATCACCTTACCTACCTATATTCAATTCAGCGCAATTATTTCTCTATACAGTGAATTTAGTTTTGATGATATGGTAGTTATGGAAATCATTAATGCATTACAGAAAATCGTTCCACATTATTGCAACATAGACCGGGCTTGGATGCATTTTATGTGGAGCGATTTTCTGTTATGCATTAATGATTTCCATTACTACCATATCATCAAAACTAAATTCATTGTATAGTAATTTTTTAACACCAGCTTTTATTTTAATTTAGCTTAAGAACTGAGATAAAAGTGTTTTTAGTCATAATGTAAGAAGTTTCGCTTCAAAAGAAATAAAATGGCAGCCCTGTTTTTATAAATCTTTAATTAAAATTCAATGAGCAGTGTCTGTTAAGAATCATTCATTCGCTGTTAGTATAAATTGTCAAGCTTCATAACTCACGATTTTATAATTTCTATCAAACAAGCCGATTACCAGTTTTTCATTGACAATTTTATAAAATAGTTTTGTATCACGTTGTGGGAATACTTTATAAATTACTGGCTATTACAATGAGTAATTGATACTACTAATCTATATAAGAATTCTTAAGTGGCATGTTTTGTAGTATGATACTTGAAAATAATCTATACTAATCTATTATAAAGCTGAAGAGTTTGTTTGTTTGTTTGGTTGAACGCGCTAATCTCAGGAACTATTGGTTCGAATTGAAAAAAATTTTTTTTGTTTGATAGCCCAATAATCGAGGAAGGCCATAGGCTATATAATATCACGCTACGACTAATAGAAGCAGAACATCAATGAAAAATGTTGCAAAATGTATCTCAAAATTAGCGTCTATTCAGGTGAAATGCCCTAACTAAATATTCCAATATTAACGTCGTACATTCACAAGCCCGGCTAGCTCAGTCGGCAGAGCACGCGACTCTTAATATATCAGGGTCGTGGGTTCCAGCCCCACGTAGTGCGAATATATTTTTATTTTTTTTTTATTTTCTATATTACTTTCTTACATTAATTAAATTTAATAGCTCATTTAAAAACTGTTACAACTATAGGTACCTATATAAAAATAATTTTCCTACAGTGTTGTCAATTAAATATTTATTATATTATATTAATTACAGTAATTATTGATTTAAAAGAAATTTATTACTTAAAAAAAGTACAAATACTGCTTTTTATCGACAAAAACTTTTGAACGTTAACTCCGATCATCATGAAATTTGGACACAACATTCATCTCGGTAAGCAAAAAGGAGGGTTACGAGTTTGACCGGTATGTATGTGGCTATATGTTCATCTTTTGTTAACACTCCAACTGTCACTGCGCGCGCACCAAACCCATCTACAAAACAAGCTTCAATGCATCGTGTGAAGCGAACACATAAAAGCCATCACGAAACCCAGCGCAACAGCACGCTTGAAATCTAGCAAGGAATCTAGCGGCAAACAAGCTTCAATATACGCATCGTGTGAAGTGAACACATAAAAGTAATCACGAAACCCAGCGCAACAGCACGCTTGAAATCTAGCGGCAAACAAGCTTCAATATACGCATCGTGTGAAGCGAACACATAAAAGCCAGCACGAACTCCAGCGCAACAGTACGCTTGAAATCTAGCAAGGAATCTAGCGGCAAAACCAGCCTCGTGTGCAGCGGCCTTTACATTATTGGTCAGGTTGTCGGTCGGACTATTCAAACATGCCGCATGAAGGCCCTTGCAAAACAGTATATTGTCGACTCCTGGAAATTAATTATCTAAAACCGGTACAGAGCGTGGTGCTCTATAACATAATTAATAATAAGGCGTTAATTAATGTTTGTCGTGTGTTAATTGAATGCGTACGTATCATTCCATAAGCTACTCTGTTACACAACATCGTGTGGTAAGGGATGGACAACGTTGGCGCATTGACGTCAAACATATCTATACTAATCTATACTAATATATAAAACAGAAGAGTTTGTTTGTTTGTTTGTTTGGTTGAACGCGTTATGCCCGGTTTACATTATTCCAGTCCAGTGCTGGATTGCAACTGGAATAATGTAAACCCGCACTGGAATACACTGGATCCAGTAAGCATTCCAGTCCAGTAACTGGATTCGCGGTCTACTTTTGAATCCAGTGCAACTGGAATAATGTAGACGGCCAATCCAGTGCCAGTCTATATTCATTGGGATCTTCTACCTTCAGTTGTTGCAAAAGCATTACTGACCCTCCTTTTTGATCTCTTTCGCTGATCCAATTTCTCACCCACATCCGTTCCTTTTTTCTTAGTTCATTATCAACCTCATTAATAACTTCTTGTAGCAAGAGTGATTGAGCACGTTTGAAACATTTTCGAAACTGATCTCTTTTTGAAATCATTGTCACTGTAGTGTTCACAATGACAGGAATAATGTAGACAACGAATCCAGTCCAGCGATCCAGTCCAGCACTGGACTGGATCGCTGGACTGGAATAATGTAAACCGGGCATAAATCTCAGAAACTACTGGTTCGAATTGAAAAAAAAATTTGTTGGATAGCCCATTTATCGAGGAAGGCTATAGGTTATATAATATCACGCTACGACAAATTGGAGCGGAACATCAATAAAAAATGTTGCAAGATGTATCTCAAAATTAGTCAGTCCGACAATATTATCAGGTGAAATGCCTTGACTAAATATTGCAATATTAGCGAGTGACGTTCACAAGACTGGATAGCTCAGTCGGTAGAGCGTAAGACTCTTAATGCCAGGGTCTTGGGTTCAAGCCCCACGTCGGCAAATATATTTTTTTTTTTGCATTGTTTTCTTCTAAGGCTTACATTTCAATTTTTTAAAATTTTATTACGACTAATTAAAATTAAATAAATCTAATTAATAGCTTATTTGAAAACTGTTACAACTATATAGATACCTATATAAAAATCATTTTCCTACAGAAAAAAGAAATTTATTACTTAAAAAAAGTATAAATACTGCTTTTTAACGACAAAAACTTTTGAACGGTAACTCCGATCATTATGAAGTTTAGACACAACATTCATGTCGGTAAACTAAGATGAATGTGACTACTCATGTCCCTTCCTTCCCAATTCGTTCTTTTGCACCCGGGTGAAACCGGGCGGGACCGCTAGTTTTTAATAATTTACTATATGAATCATTGTCCATCTACTCAATGTGCGGTGAGCGAAGGCAACAAAGCGTATCGTATAGAAAATATATCTGCGTCTCTTTCTTCGATATAATTCCCTGATTTCTCCGATGATAGGATTGGTTGATGCACTTGCATTCAATCTCTGTAGTATATCTGTTTCAAAAACTGTGCCCTTTTCTATGACGTTAACATGGGCGTACCCAGCTTTTGGCCCAGGAGGGGGCA
The DNA here is from genome assembly GCA_963575645.1 of Xanthostigma xanthostigma. Lineage (NCBI taxonomy): Eukaryota > Metazoa > Arthropoda > Insecta > Raphidioptera > Raphidiidae > Xanthostigma > Xanthostigma xanthostigma. The sequence continues at coordinate 3,991,985 of OY754464.1, forward strand.
AATTAGAAATTTCTTAAGCCGGGTCCCCCGTGCTTGTTTTGCCCTCCTGGATACGCCAGTGCTTACGGCGTAAAAAAATACAGAAGTATATGTTTGCACCCCAGTGATTCGATTGCGATTTTATTCCTATGCTCGGTTTGATGTGTCCACATGACTCTTTATTGGGAGCTGGCTCCGTGCGCTCCGCTCACTAAAAAGAGTCGCTCAGAGAGAGTAGTTCAAAGGAGCGACACTAGACAGTACGCTCTACACAAGAGTGCAGACTACAGAGGTGTGAACTGTCATCATGCATGCTCAGGAGGCAGGAATCACTTAGCACAATACACACACTCAGCTCTGAGCTCATTTTAATATGATTCTGATCTTATATTATTCGCATTTCGGATAAGCTATAAAGTATAATAAAAGCTTAACAATTATAGGTAATAATGTTTATTGTTACAATATTATATCTTTGCCAACGACGTCAATGTGAATGGTTTAAGTCACTGTAAGCTTAGTACTATTACACTTACAGAGTGTCATTCAACATTAAATGACTCAGCAAAGATAACTCCGTACGTGCAAAATTCACTAGTGCCTTTGTGGCCTGTGCTGTTGTGCGCTCTGTAAATGTGCGAATGCAACAGTACAGAACAGCTCAGCACAGAGCAATGGCGCTCAGAGTGAGTCATTCACAAAAAAAGAGCGACTCGCTCCGCTCCGAGAAAGGAGTCGTTCATTATGAACAACTCGCTCAGGAGCGACACATCACTAGTGCAGTGATTCCGGGTTACCCGCCACATACACACAAACTCACAAAATTCGCACTCTCTTTAATATAGTACATAATATTCATAAAATTCATTCGGTATTTGGCCGAACGGTAAAAAACGTTGCCGAATACGCAGAATATTGAATAGCTGTTAATTTTAGTTTTTTTGGGCATCCCTGATCGCGTGTTCTCAGGTGAGTTATTCAGGTATATTAACCGGTGGTCTGTATTGTTAGATCATCTGGGAATAATCGTTCATTTCATAACTTGACGCTGCACACATTAATGATTCACCCTTAAAGACCGCGTACGATATCGCTCACTAAACCAACACAAACTAGCACAGACCTGCATGTTTTAGTGCAGGTTTCGTAATGTACGGTATAAACATTTAGCAGTTATCAAGTAGTTTTATCAATGTAAATTTTTAATAAAAACGACACATCACAAGCACACTAGATCGGTATCCAGCACGATTAGTCAGAAATTGCAGACGACGGGCTGACGGTCGTTGCTGGATACTGGTTTAATGTCCGCATATACTTTTATTATATACTGAGCATAGGAATAAAATCGCAATCGAACTATTAGGGTGCAAACATATACTTCTGACTTTTTTTACGCCGTAAGCACTGGCGTATCTAGGAGGGTAAAACAAGCCCGGGGGACCCGGCTTAAGAAATTTTTAATTTGCCCCCTCTTGGGCCAAAAGCTGGGTATGCCCATGTTAACGTCATAGAAAAAGACAAAGTTTTTGAAACAGAGATACTTTATTCAGATTGAATGTAAGTACATCAACCAATCCTGTCATCGGAGAAATCAGGGAATTACATCGAAGAAACAGACGCAGATATATTTTCGATATGCTTTGTTGCCTTCGCTCACCGCACATAGAGTAGATAGGCAATGATTTATATAGTTAATTAATAGATATATGAATGTCCGCTACTCCATTAAATAAAATTGGTACCTTGATGAACAGTTTATTTTTGCTCCGTGCTGTACGGGTCGTGCGGATTTATGCTTGACGAGTGTACACAGTCTTTTAAGGGTATATTTGGAACACTCGAATACAAGGGTAAACTCTATATAGCGACACTCAAGGGATTGTGCACTTTGTGGCGTTATTGAGAGTTGCCGTTTAATGGAGAGAAGAAATAATGCATTAATATTTTTTACTATAATATGCATTTAATCATTTTGATCATAATATATAAAACTGACCAACAAAAAGCTGAGCTAAACATATGAATGATAATCCCAACATACAAAAGAACAAATTTCTTAGAAGCTTCGGTACGCTTGGTGCCGACAACAAAGCAACTAAATAACAAACAAGTATCTACTGTTTATTGCTTAATGATAACGCATTGTTGACAGTTGTCGTTATTTAGAGTGGATGTGTCGTTATTTAGAGCGAATCACTGTACGAGCAACAAGGATAAACCAACTGGAGTTAAGTAATTTCGACGTTTTAAAGAGTTTGTCGTTATATCGAGTGACGTTAAATGGAGTTTACACTGTATTTCCAAAAACGTCGTTTCACTTCATCTACCACACCAGATCATACAGTCATTCCCAGCCCGTGTGAACCTGTAGATGAAATGAAGTAATTCCTATAGTCCGTGTTAAGAGCTATTTACGGTTGACCCTGCAGAACATTGTTCACGCGCCGCCACTGATCAGCACTATTGATTATCGACAAAAATAGGAATGCTGTCGACTAGCCTGGCTTATTAAGATGCAAATCTCATGCCGTTATAATTTCCCAGCGAGAAGTTATTATAATTTGCTAGTGACTTTTATACAGTCATGTATCAACTGCAGATCATAATACCGCCATTTGCTTTGGTACGACTGAACGATTGGTTTCGCGCGATCCACACATTAAGGTGTGCGATCACGTCCTGATCGCGTCTGAGCTGCCTTCTGAGTTCTGACAACTCTCTTATTATACAACGGGTAATAGTTACCACCACTAATCCATTTCTTGGATAATACAATATGTATATTGTATTGCACATATAGGGTTGAGACTAATAGTTGATTTTAATAATTTTACAATTCCAACCCACAAGTGGGGAATGGTTCTAGTTTAGGTCAAAAATCACTTTTCAAAAATTTTACAATATCTTTCCGTTTTGAGGTCTCCCGAACCCAAAAAACACATCTGTTAGTCCGTTAGTTTGTTAGACTACACGATACAGGTCAAACGGATAAGCGGATTGAAACCAAATTTGAGAGGATGTTTGGTATGCAATTATGAAGAGCCCTATTGTTTTTGGGGAAAAAACGCAGAAGAGATATATGCTATAACCCCAAGTGATAGAGGTTAAATCATTTAAAAGTAGCCATAGTTTCTTCTCTCGAGAGGAGAAAAACAGAAAATCTAAGAACATATACTGCAGTTATTTTAAAATGAAAATTTAATCGTCGCCCTCCCCTGTAAAAATTTTCAAAATCGAAGTCTCCCAGAACGGGTTTATATTAATGTTACCCGGTAGATATCTGGTCTAGTTTTGGAGATAATTGAGTTTGAAATTTTCAAACTTTCAAATGCACATAACTTCGAAACCAGAAGAGATACAGTTCTGCGCTTGTGCTCATTCGATTCAGCGGACTGTTTTCTATAAGGTCAAGTAAATTCAGGCATATCCTTGGCACTTTTATTTTTTTCATAAAATTGAAAAAATGGAAGTTTTTCGATGTTTTCGCAAACCGGCGACTTTTTGAGGCACTATGAGTTTTCCGATACGGTTAATATTAAGCATACTTATGGAAAAAATCACGCTGAATCCAATGAGACCATCCGCAACTCTATATCTCTTTTGGTTTGTTGCAAAATATAACTCAAAATTTGTCCGACCGACAAAAACTTTGGAACGGCAACTCCGATCATCATCGATAAACTAAGATGAACGTGCGTACACATTCGTTATTTTGCACCCGGGTAAAACCGGGCAGGAACGCTAGTATTAAATAAAAGTAACCATTTAATTTTTGACGTGATAACGTCTTATAAATTGATGAATCACCAATCTTATAAATTGATAAAACACCGGCTGCATGCACGAAAAAGTGTAACGTTCCTAACGCGTAACGTTCCGCCTGACCCTGTGCGTGCTTTTTGCTAATTTCTCGCTCAATTTAAATCAGATCGATTTGAAACCAGTCTTAAACGAAAGAGGAGAACATTTTACATAGATTTCGTATAACAGAATTTGCCTAAACAGTTTTTTTATACAAATTTATATAGAAAAATAGTTGTATAAATGCAATGTTGTCTAATGCATGGCGCGACGCGGTCGGTCGTCTTTGTTTGCCGTACATGGAAATTAGAAAATAACGTATGTCTTGTCTTAACATGAAAACGGTTGCATTTCTAATGTTTAATTCAATTTTTTGACATTAGTATTTTGTGAAATGCAACGCCTTCTAAGTTAAGTATTGGAATAACTAATTATTATTAGAACATAATACTTTGACAGTTGCAAACGTCACTTTTGACATTTCTTATCATTCCGACACAAAGGATAAGCGGATTGAAACCAAATTTTGGGAGGATGTTTGATATGCAAATATGAAGTGGCCTATTGTTTTTGGGGAACATCGGCGCATGCGTAAAAGAATATATCTCTTATAATGATGTTTTATATAATAATAATATAGTTTTTAAAACGGTTTTTACTCTATCTATTTTTACTAGAAATTTTTGTAATTTTTTTAGGAAAATCGGCGCATGCGCAAAAGAGATACATGCCATAGTTGTTTTTTATATAATAATAGTGTACTTTTTATAGTGTTTTATTATTCTACTTAATAAAATTAACCTAAATTTGAAGCGAAAGATGCAATATCATAGATTCGAAATATTATAATTATTATATAAATTTAGGTTATGTATTACGGAATACGTTATCACGTAAAACTATCGTCCGTAAACCGACTTTACAGACAACCAATTTTTTTTATCAACGTACGGTTCGCTACGTCGCGGTCGACAAGCAATTGCTAAGTGGTATGGTAAAAATTTTAAACAATCAACCGTACGAAAAATTACACAGCACTGGTGACGACCGAACATTAATAATTGGAACTTACAGCGTCCACGTCGGTTGCAGTGACACGTACTGTACGTGATAGGTGCACCTGCATTATGCACCAAGTTGCAGGGCGGCTCAACTCAACAATTGAAAATAGACTTGCTGCATAGTTTCCGGCCATTGACTTAAGGACGTAGTCGTATGTTCAGGCTCGTTTTCAACCGTTATTTCAGAAATTTTTTTTTAATATCAAAATAATGTACGATGTTTTTTAACTTTGTTACATGTTTTTACTGACAACGTAAACTAAGAAAAACAATTATTTTTTTGCTTAATTTTACGCCATTTTATAATTGTTTTTTTAACCTAAAGTAGACAACTTTAAGTGGAGGTAGGTGGGTAGTGTTACGGTTATAATTTTCCTGTAAATCAAATTATTAACTATTAATAAACAATCGTAATTATTATAATATTACGGCTATATAAAAACTCAATCAATGCTATATAACTGTACATAGCACTGATAACAGCTGTAAAGGCACCGTGCGGTTGTTCTATTGCACGCCTCCCACCCTGCGCTAATAGCTAGATGCGCTCGTACTGTGTTATCTATGACCTTATTGGTTCACGTGATTGACTAGTGGCCGACGTCGTCTTATCGCCGCCGGCCTTGGCCTATATAAAGCGCTGCACGCTCTGAAATCATGAGAGTCAGAGTTGCCGCTCTGACCAACCAACCTCTTCCCTCCTCTGACGTTATACACGGGAGTTGACCGGAAATAGCGATCAGATATCCTGTTCCTGTATTTGACGTTACACACGGGAGTTGACCGGAACTAGCGTTCAAATATCCTTTTTTCTGGAGTTCGTTTAAGGGAGTTGACCTGACGCGGCTCCAGAAGCTTCCCTATCCCGGAGATTGTTTAGGGGTGTTGACCCGACGCAACTCCCGGATTCCCGGACCTTATTTTGGAACGAGGCGACTCTCAAATCAAATTGTTGAACTGAACTGCTCATTGAACCGACCAACAATAACGATTTGCCCTTTTGCCCTTCTTTAATAAAAAAACACAACGTAGAGTCCTGAATTTAATGCACTATATTAATTGTAACAATAAAGATCCGAGATTTGTATTTTTGTCCGAGCGTATTTTGATAACAATATAATTTATTTTTTGTATGTATCGTATTTTATATGTTTATTTCATTTTTAATAAAACTATTTAAAAATATACCTCAGAATCATTATTTAAAATTTAACAGTAAAATATAAAACGCAACAATTGGTGCCGTGACCAGGATAAATTTGTTTTCTTAATAATAATCAATTATTAAAAGATTTTGAGGTATCGCGAACGGGTTAAAATAAGATTTTAAAAATGGACGTAAATCGCTTAACGAGAGATGAACTAGATTGGGAAGTAACCTCTAGGGGATGTATTACTCCGGAAACACTGACAGTTGACGAGCTCCGTAAAAAGCTGCGTCAAATACTTAAAATGGATAATATGGGGACCGCGTTAAACAGAACCTTACCCCATGGACCAACAGCCGAACACGAATTAGATATTTGTACGACCAAAGTAAATGAAATAAATATACTTTTAAACGAACGACCGTCCGAACGCGCAAAAATTGAAACTAAATTATGGCACGTATGCAATCGACTAAATTTAATAAACAGTGAAGAATTTCAAGAACGAAAATCTACGCTTCTCGACAAAATTTTAGAAATAAGAGAAAATTTAGACGCCGTGAACGAACCGCCACCGACTCCTAAAGGAATCGATCAAAGCATGCTGACCTTCACAGAGGCAATACATAATTTGAACTTAGCGACAGGGTCTCCTAACAACAACCCTCGAGCATCTGGCCCAACACTCGAGCATGAGTCGAACGCAGAACGTCCGGTAAATATGGAAACCGTACGCGACTGGAGGCTATGGAGTGAACAGTCGCCTCCTAAAGTCATTGCTACTCATACCTGGAACATAACATTTACTGGAGACGATCCCCAACAAAGCCTGGAAACGTTTTTAGAGCAGGTAGAAGACCGAAGATTAGATTGTGGATATGCTGAAAACGATCTATTGAAATCTGCCGCTGGTTTGTTCAGTGGTTCAGCGTTACATGTGTACCGACATTACCGTTCCAGAGTGAAAACATGGCGAGAACTCGTACGGGAATTTAGACGCGCTTTTCGAGATCCAGATTATGACCGATTATTGCGCAGAGAAATAGAAAACCGCTTACAAAGACCAGATGAACCATTCGCAGTATATTTGGCGAAGATGCGAGGTTTGTTTAATAGACTGGAACAACCACCGACAATTAACGAACAACAAAAAATTCTCGAAATGAACCTTCTACCGGAATACCAGGAACCCATCAGTCTGTACGAACCAAAAGACCTGGATGAGCTAGAGCTCTTAATGTTTCGGCTAGAGCGAGGAAGATCGAGAGCTAAACGAGCAGAGACGTCCTCAACGCCCCTTCTGGAACCGGAATTCGCAAAGTTAGCACCGAGAGTATCAAACTATGCAGAACCAGCTGTGAACAGACCTATATTATCGCCTGTAGGAACACGGGAACAAACAACATATAAATGTTGGGCTTGCCGACAAACGGGACACCTTTTCCGGAATTGTCCGAACGGTAACAAAAACCCATTTTGCGGAAATTGTGGAAAACAAAATACAACGACCGAAAATTGCTTCCGATGTAAACAAGAAAAACAGGGAAACGCCCGACAGGAACGCTCTTAGGTCGGGACCGTTACCGTAAAAATAGAAAAGCGACCTTAGATGAACAAATTATGATAGCTACCGCGGATCTAGTAAACCAAGGACCGGCTGATTCAAGACCTTATTTGGAGATTGAAGTAATGGGAACGAAAATTTTAGGTTTACTGGATTCTGGAGCATCATATGTATTTGCGAACGAAAACACTAAACAGCTATTTGAAAACATGGGATTTAAATTTGAACGACTAATAAACAAGAAAATAACCATAGCTGATGGACGAACCACAAAAATTACTGGACAAATGAACATTTTAATAACTTTACAAAATCGAACGCGATGTATCCAAATATTTATTGTACCCGACCTGAACAATGACCTGATATTAGGTGTGACCTTTTGGAAAGAGATGCAATTAGTCCCGGACCTGACCCGAGGAGTTTGGAGCTTCGCAACAATTGAACACGACAATTCGAATATTATTGAAATTACGCCCGATCAGACTGACGATAAATGGTACTTAAAAATGATAAACAACGTACAGAACCATCCAGGAGAATATGTGAATTGGAAGTTATTAGATGGAAAACTGTACAAGAAAATAATTAATAACCATCAACTTCCGAATCCACTCTACGAATGGAAATTAGTAATACCAAAAGAAAATCGCCAACAAATCGTCAGAGAAAATCATCAGCCACCGATCGCCGGACATCTAGAGATGTACAAAACACTGAACAAAATCCAAACGTTTTACTACTGGCCGAAAATGATAGTCGAAATAGCTCAATTTGTATATAACTGCGACCAGTGCCAACGAAATAAGCCCGTTAATGTAGTCCCCGAAGGATACATGGGTAAAAGTAGGAAGGGAGCTATGCCATGGAAAATTATTAGCGCCGCCCAACGGGTCCATTTCCCAGATGAAATGGATCGCAAATTTTTGCTGATAATTGTGGATACGTTCGCCAAAATCCCACTATTGATTCCGTTGCGCTCAGCAGATAGCAACTTGATAGCAGACCGATTATTACACGACCACGATTTTATGATGTTTAGCATTTCAGAGAACGAGACATGTGATCAGCTGCCGCCACCACCGTCCAGTCCGTCGCCTACAGCGCCCGCCGTCAACGACAAATCGTTCCCTCTGCTCAGCAGGATGAACACCACTTGGCGGAGCGGGAACAAGCGGAAAAATTTCGCCTACGCACATCGTCCGGAGCCGCTTTCCGTCTGAGAATGATCCCAGAAGGTGAATTCGTCACCTGGGGTCAAACCAAGTGAAGTTTTTTTTTGTGTGTAAGCCCTTTGTCTTTTTTTTGTGTGATATACGAACTATAAACTTGAACTAGTGTTGTGAACTTGACCATTGCCCTGTGTTATTTTTTTTTTGTGAAAATTTGAACTATGAACTTGAACTAGTGTTGTGAACTTGACCATTGCCCTGTGATATTTTTTTTTTTTGTAAAAATTTGAACTATGAATTTGAACTAGAGTTGTGATCTTGACCATGAACTGTAATTTAATTTATTGATCTGTGATATTTATATTGAACTGATATGAGTATTTAATTTATGTACATCGATCTGTGATATTATGTTTTTCTTTTTTAAATTTTTGATCGCTAATTTTGCGATCTGGTTATTTACCAGGGTAGGGAGGTTTGTTACGGTTATAATTTTCCTGTAAATCAAATTATTAACTATTAATAAACAATCGTAATTATTATAATATTACGGCTATATAAAAACTCAATCAATGCTATATAACTGTACATAGCACTGATAACAGCTGTAAAGGCACCGTGCGGTTGTTCTATTGCACGCCTCCCACCCTGCGCTAATAGCTAGATGCGCTCGTACTGTGTTATCTATGACCTTATTGGTTCACGTGATTGACTAGTGGCCGACGTCGTCTTATCGCCGCCGGCCTTGGCCTATATAAAGCGCTGCACGCTCTGAAATCATGAGAGTCAGAGTTGCCGCTCTGACCAACCAACCTCTTCCCTCCTCTGACGTTATACACGGGAGTTGACCGGAAATAGCGATCAGATATCCTGTTCCTGTATTTGACGTTACACACGGGAGTTGACCGGAACTAGCGTTCAAATATCCTTTTTTCTGGAGTTCGTTTAAGGGAGTTGACCTGACGCGGCTCCAGAAGCTTCCCTATCCCGGAGATTGTTTAGGGGTGTTGACCCGACGCAACTCCCGGATTCCCGGACCTTATTTTGGAACGAGGCGACTCTCAAATCAAATTGTTGAACTGAACTGCTCATTGAACCGACCAACAATAACGATTTGCCCTTCTTTAATAAAAAAACACAACGTAGAGTCCTGAATTTAATGCACTATATTAATTGTAACAATAAAGATCCGAGATTTGTATTTTTGTCCGAGCGTATTTTGATAACAATATAATTTATTTTTTGTATGTATCGTATTTTATATGTTTATTTCATTTTTAATAAAACTATTTAAAAATATACCTCAGAATCATTATTTAAAATTTAACAGTAAAATATAAAACGCAACAGTAGCGCGGGTGATAACGTCACTTGGAGTCATCTGAATTATAAAAATTAAATTGGTTATTGTTTCGTAGGCTTGTGGCTCTATCCCGTACTAGAAATAAACATTTTTATTGATAAATAACAAAATGGCGGGTTTTAGAAAAAAAACAACGAAAAAATCGTGATTTTTTCGTTGAAAATCGGTTCAAAAAATAGAAATAATCTTTATAATTAAGTAATTCTAGTACCGGACGGAGCTATTGCTGTGTAGAATACCCTGTGCAAAACTGAAAGCAATCGGTTGTATACAATTGTTTCAATCACCCGCGCCACTTAGAAAAACGTAGTTTTGAGAAAAACGCGTTTAAAGTTTTAATTTCAGATTTCTTACAAAAAAATAAAAATCAATATTTACACTAATCAGCTATGCCTGGTGTATATTAAACCTTCCATTTCTTCAAAGGCATCGTTTTCTGTTAATTTGTTTGCTCTACTCTGCGAGAGTATAAGGGTAACGTGATAACAATTGAAAGGTAAGAGCAGGTAAGAGTCTTACCGTAAGATCGTTGCTGCTCTCGACTATATGCTATAGATTTGTAAATATTTAATATTTCGGTCTAAAATTTTTACAGTATTTTCTCAATATATTATACTTACTAAAAATGTAAAACAAATAAATTCGTTTTTTCAAAACCCGAACACCAGACTACGTCCTTAAGGTCGCTGCACACGAGTCTAGTTATGTCGCTAGATTCGTTGCCAGATTTCGCTGCTAGGTTCTAAGTGTGCTGTGGCACTGGATTTCGTGACGGTTTTTATGTGTTGGTCTCACACGATGCGTGTTTTGGATCTGAATTTTTGGATAGCATTGTTGCGCGCGCAGTTCGAATGATAAAGTAAACGTGAATAGAACACACACTATGACGCCATATTTGTTTATGACGTTTGCCTATGCCCCCCACGTGACAAAATACTGTTTTCTGATTGGTTCTTGCTCAAAGGCAACACAGAAACAAACACCAAAAATAGCCCCAATTTTCAGATCCAGCTTGTAACAGCGCACGCGAGCCCGCAGTGACGTCATTTCCTTCCTCGAAGCCAGCAAAAGTTTAAGTTCGAAATTAAAAAAAAAAAGACGGGTTGCACTCCGGGAGTGCCGGCAGAAGTGAAAACTTGAATTTTAACGTCTTAATTTTTTGCATTTAGAACCATTGTTTATTTTTATTGGCAACACTTAATAAAATGGTTTGTATCATAGATTGCATTTTTATGTACGATATTTCAACGCTAGATGTCTAACGTTGTATAAAAAATAAAATGGTTTGTATCATAGATTGCATTTTTATGTACTATATTTCAACGCTAGATGTCTAACGTTGTATAAAAAGTATCTGGCAATTACTATCACTTAGAGAGTCTCGCCCAGTTCTTACTTTTCCTGACGCGAGTTTAACATTTTTTACCTATTACAAAAAAAGTGTACAACGCCGCTAAAGAAGTTTTCACTTCAAAAACATTTATTTATTCACAGAAAAATCGCTAAAAAATGTCACTTTCGAAAAAATATCAAAATAAAATAATATTCATGTGCTCGCCACTGTAATTTGGCTGCTACAGATTGACAAATCAGAAAGTTACCAAATGTCGGCTCAGAGAAAAAGGACAGTAAGAATATGGGCAAAGGTATATCCCTTTCTATTATTTATCTCAGGTAAAAATAATTGATATCGAAGTAACACTCATGTTACCGTGATGTTAAGGAGGTTGATGCGTTACAGTCCCAATCAAAAGTAAGTCGAATTCTAAATGGGAACTTTTCCATAATAAATTTTTACAAAAGGTTATAAGTCGATGTTACCAAAAAATTATTGTCATAAAGGCATAAATAAATTATTTTGTTTTAATATTAACTAATTGTTTCAGTATTTTACTTTATGGACTAACTTTTGAATTTTTTGAACAAAGTAAATTTATGTAAATATCTGTATTTTACATATTTTTGCAGTAAATAATTAAAAAAATAAATTATAAATAATAAAAATTAAAATTAAATCATTAAAAAGCTCAAAATTCAGTTAAAATTGTTAAATCTGTCAAGAATAAAAGTCCATAATCGAAAAGTGCTAAGGTTTAATGATTTTTTTTATTGATTAAAAGTCTCTTAATTAAATTGGAAAAAATATTAAAATATGCGTAATACATCGATGCTTTACATAGTTAGTTTACGGAACTGCTGACATTATTTGGTTATTTGCAAAAAAATAAAATGTACCGTTTGCATGCTAGGTTGACATATTTTCCATAAGACTACATGTAAAAGTTTTTTTTTATTTTTAACTTTAAAAATCTCCTAATGATTTTGGATTTTTGACAGAAAATTTTATCATAAAAAAATCTATTAAAAAAACTTTATTTCAGAATTTTTTCACTATCTTCATAAAACGGCTCAACCGCAAACGTTATTTGTTATTTCATCCCGTAACTTATAGTTACTTTTACATTCGGGCAAAAATTTAGATGCAGTCTGTAAATGTTGCATTTCTCCAATACGGGATGGCACCGATGTAATTATCATATCCAATTACGCATTAAATTGGGCTGCAATGATCGGGTCAGGTATTTCTGTGAACTGACTGTGCATTGGATCGAAGTACCGACTACAAACAGCAGGTGGCAATGCGTACCAAACTCGTGGTCAATTATTTAGATTGACAGATCCACAAAATTATACTGTTTCGAATTGCAGTCAGATTATCATTAATAATAATTGTTTTGCTGACGAAACTTTTTCATTGTCAGCTTAAATTAATTTCTGGAATGTTTTTCGTAGATTGCATTGTTGGCACAACTCGCCTGCGGCAGTTTTGAAATCGTAGTCGCACCTGAAAATTTTTAACTTCGTAAGTTGCAATACATTTTCGAAATCCATTAGAGACATTCTATAATTGTCTCACTCTTCTCTGGAAATAATAATAATAATAATGCGTTTAACGTCCGATTCTCGCATTTATGTCATAACAGACGCCATTCGCACCATTACTATTTTTTTTCTACCACATCTCCCGTTATTTCTTACAATTTTTAAACTTCCACTTAATTAATAGCAATGGGCGAATGAAGGAATTTTTAGGAAATTAGGATAAGATTGGCAAATTTTGAGCATAGGAGTTTGACAGGTAATCGGCCATGGCCTTGAATAAGGAACCATCTTGATATTTATCTGGAATTGTCGAGGGAAAACAACAGGAATTACCGTTTCTCGGCGAGAGGCAGTGGGAAAAAGTCCCCATTCTCTAGAAACCATCTACACCCATCCACGTAACAACTCACACCCTTGGTATACGCGATGGTAGGTGAAAAACCCGTTTTGGACGGGATTTGTTTAAAGCCAAATTTCAAGTCAATCGGAGATCTCGTGATGAGTCAGTGAGTCAGTGAACGGTATATTTAGATCAATTAAGAAATCACGAAGAAAAGTATCCATTTATTAAATGTAAATAAATGTTAAAGAAAATGTTCGTATCAAATACGAAAAAGTTATTGTCAGTGATACAATGTAGAAACTAGAGAGAGATCGAGAAAAATTATGGGTCCCTGAACTGAAGTTCACAAATACCATGTCTAAATACGCCCCTGTCCACCCTTTATTTACCAATCAACGGTGGAAATGACTACAATAATAATAAAGTAGTCTTAATAATAATTTGTTTTCTTTATTTTTGACGTGATTACAAATATTTGGAAGCTGCATGACGTCTCTGCCGGCACTTTTTTTTTAAATTTGTAACACTGCAGTTACCTGAACAGTTGAACAGCATTATTTATAACGAGTCTGACGTGTTTTGTGTGATTTTTATTATAGATATTATACACTTTAATATTAACCACCGAATTCGAAAAACAGTTGGAACATCGCATAATCAAGTCAGTGGTAATCAGAATGTTCTGACATGCTAATGGATGATCTCTTGAAATTGTATAACAGATGCCATTCACACCGTTGCATTCTTCTGCTCAAATGGCCGTTATTTTACATTTTCAATTTTTTACGCATTACAAATAATAATAGGAAAATTAGGCAGAATATGGAATGGTAGATAATAACGTATAGTCCAGGAGCCCATGACTATTTTTGACGATCAAAACCGCCAAAGTTGATCGTATATATTACCTAATACGCTAAGGTTAAAGATGTTTGCCTCCCTTTGTAGAAAAAACCTCACAATTTCTGCACATAAATTATATATCATTTTAAAGATAATTGCTTGCTCTACTGACATCGACAACTAAAAAATTTATTATTGCTTTTGTTTTTGTAAATTAATTAAAATACAGCAACGCTGAACAACGTCTGCCATCTAACGGCTTTAATTTTGAAACAACGTCAACACTTCGATCTGTCAGTTGACCTTCATATACAACAGACACAATACTGCATACTGCCATCTGACGGTTTTAATTTTGAAACAGCGATCAACGCTGAACAACGTCACAGCAATGCTGCATGATGCCATCTGGCTTAGCTCAACGCTTTTGCTACTTGCTCCTCTATATGACAATTTTAGTAAAATATTTCTTCGATCTGTCATCTGACCTTCATATCATATTGTAATACAACAAAAAGAAGAACGTTATAAGCAGTGTGCAAAATTAGAACGGAATTGAATACCTGCAATCATAATAATTTTGTAAAGTGATAATTATTATTACACTTATTTAGTGCGAATAATTCGCACAAGTCACACTAGTTTTAATTTATAAGGTTAATACGATGTCATGGATGAATGAATTAGGGGTTGTGGCTCCCTCTTATCCTGAATCTATAGCTCCAATAATCTGGATCTTCTCATGAACTCCATAAGATTGGTGACTAGATTATCCTGCGGAATTACTCCGTTCTCATCAATGTATCCAAAGATCGTTGTTCTCCTGTAGGTTGGGGTGTCGTATTCGAACAGTAAATGGTTGACTTTTGCGTCCTCCATTTCGCGAAATCTACACTGTGTCAATTCCTGACGTATCCTCATCTTGTGTAGATGTTTTCTCAGGGTTGCATGACCGGTTAAGAGCTCAAACGCGTTCCTGAGTTTTGATCAAGTTCTCTGTAAACCTATTTGAAGGGCTCACACTCATCTTTTTCTCAAGCCTTCATAATTTTATAGTCCTGACTTCACCAGCAAAAACATTTTTAACAGTCCAGACAATACATAAATATTTCAAGATTCTACTATAGGAAGATTAAAGAAATAATTCTTGTCTCATTTAAACATTTTTAAAAATAAAAAAGAATCAATTAGTTATACTAAAGGACAGTTAAACAACTCAATTTTTCTGTCACGCTCACATAAATCAAACGAAATGCTTTTAAAAGCTAATGGTGCTATTCGGTACGGTCAGTGCAAGAATTTACAGTGTTATTAATATTTTATTAAGCTCTAACAAATTTAAGGTAGTACGAACACCAAGGCAATTTTAACTAAAAGGCTTGATTTTTTTTATATTTAACATTAGCTTTATGGTAAAACGTTAGATAAATGATATGTTTTCATTGATTTCTCAAAAACTATAAGTCGGTGGAAATTAAAACTAAACAATTTAAATTAAAGTTAATACCTTAATAAATTATTGAAAACAAAAAAAAACCGTTGTGTCCTACTAATTAAAAAGACATTTAATCTTTTTAATTAGTCGGCCACAACGGGTTTTTTTTTTCTTTTCAATAATTTATTAATTAAGTTTTAACTTTAAATAGTTTTTTTTTTTTTATTTCCACCGACTAGTTTTGGAGAAATCAATGAAAACATATCATCCATCTACCGTTTTACCATAAAGCCAATGTTAAATATGCCTACTTTTGAAGTCATTTATTTAAATAATAGGGCAACCCCCCCTAAAATTTTCAGAATTGGTTTAGATTTAGTCCAACTTCATATAAAAAAATCAAGCCTTTTATTTAAAATTGTCTTGGTGCTCGTACTACCTTAACATCACTTAAGGACGTACTTTTTTACATGTTTATATTAACATCGTAAACTAAGCAAAAAAATGTTTTCTTCATACCTAGATCGAAAGTGCATACTTTCGGCATCACACTGGCCGAAAGTGTGATACTTTGCCCTGCGCGCCATGATGCGGAGGCGAAACACTTTCTGTACTTGTGGTGTAATATACTATTACTAGCGTGACCTGTGCGAATTATTCGCACTAAATAATATAATAATTATCACTAAAAAATTATTTTTTAAATATGATTGCAGGTATTCAATTCGTTTCAAATTTTGCACACTGCTTATAACGTTCTTTTTTTTGTTGTATTACAATATGAAGCTCAGATGACAGATCGAAGAAATATTTTACTAAAATTGTCATATAGAGGCGCAAGAAGCAAAAGCGTTAAGCTAAGCCGTCAGATGGCATTATGCAGCATTGCTGTGACGTTGTTCAGCGTTGCTCGCTGTTTCAAAATTAAAGTCAGATGGCAGTATGCAGTATTGTGTCTGTTGTATTACAATATGAAGGTCAGATGACAGATCGAAGTGTTGATGTTGTTTCAAAATTAAAGCCTTCAGATGGCAGACGTTGTTCAATAAGTTTAATAATTAATTAATTTACAAAAACAAAAATAATAATAAATTTTTTAGTTGTCGATGTCAGTAGAGCAAGCAATTATCTGTAAAATGATATATAATTTATGTGGAGAAATTGTGAGGTTTTTTCTAAAAAGGGAGGCAAACATCTTTAACCTTAGCGTATTAATATATATGATTTAATTTTACGCCATTGTATAATTGATTTTTTTAACCTAAAGTAGACAACTTTAAATGGAGGTAGGTGGATGGCGCGGATTTTAACGTCACTTAGAGCCATCAGAACAAAATTAAATTGATGATTGTTTCTTAGGCTTGGAAATAACATAATCAGCAAATCGTGATTTTGTCGTTGAAAATTGGTAAAAAATAGAAATTATTCTTATAATTAAGTAATTCTAGTATTGGACGGAGCCATTGTTGTATACATTACACAACGCCCTGTGCAAAAATTAAAGCAATGGGTAGTACAGAATTGTTTCAATCACCCGCGCTTACAAAAATGCTGTGTTGAGAATTTAAAACATCCGTTTGAAATAATCACAAAGTTTAGAATATACTTAATCTTTGATAACACATTTTTTTTGTGTAAAACGTGCTTTAGAATAAGCATATCGCTTGCATAACAGCTTCCGCAGTTTCGTCCGATGCAAGTAATGTGCACAAGCGACGTCTCTAGTTCTCAACAATCTGTCGACAGGTTGCCTAATGTATTTCATACCAGACAGACTAGATGCCACTAGTATAATATCTAACAGTGTATTCTCTATATGTTATATCATTAGGGATGGCCACGTATATTAAAAACTAGCGGTACCGTCCGGTTTCACCCGGGCGCAAAAGAACAAATGGGAAAGGGAGGGACATGAGTACACACATTCATCTTAGTTTACCGAGATGAATGTTGTGTCCAAATTTCATGATGATCGGAGTTACTGTTCAAAAGTTTTTGAAAATAAAAAATAAAATAAAAATATTTTCACCCAACGTGGGGCTCGAACCCACGACCCTGATATTGACAGTCGCGTGCTCTACCGATTGAGCCAGCCGGCGTTGTGCACTCACAACGCTAATATGAGTATATTTAGCTAGTGCATTTCATCTGAATGGAAGCTTATTTTTGAGATACATTTTGCAATATTTTTCATTAATGCTCCGCTCCTAATGGTCATAGCGTGATTTTATATAGCCTATAGCCTTCCACGATAAATGGGCTATCCACCAAAAAAAGATTTTTTCAATTTGAACCAGTAGTTCCTGAGATTAGCGCGTTCAACCAAACAAACAAACAAACTCTTCAGCTTTATATATTAGTATAGATTATCGATCAAATACTTGAAGAATTAGTGTTTATAGTTCGCTATTTTTTTATCTAAATATATAAAAGGAAACCGTGACTGACTGGCTGACTGATTGATTGACTGACTGATCTATCAACGCACAGCTCAACCCACTGGACGGATTGGGCTGAAATTTGGCACACAGAGAGTTATTATGATTAGTAGAAGTTTTGTTCCAAAATATGTATTTAAGGAGATTTATTTGGTTGAGAAACAATAGAAATAAGCTTTATCATCTCAACTTGCATTGAGGTCCTGAGGATGAAAATATAATTTTCGAAACGTTGGCCACAAGCGATACTTTGGTAAAGCTTATTTCTATTGTTCCTCAACCAAATAAATCTCCTTCAATAGTTACTATGAAGTAGGCATCCGCTAAGAACAGATTTTTGAAAATTCAACCCCTAAAAAGGTGTAACGGGGGTTCAAAATTTGCATGCGCCATGGAGTAATCAGATAGATTGTATCAATTCGAAAATGCGCAGGATTATTCCTGTCAACAAATAAATAAACACGTGTTTCATACTTTTTCAAAAACAACTCCTTCAGAGGGTGAAAAGAGGCGCACCTTCCGTGCAGTGGGAGTATCAACGGCTCTAAAATGTGCCTTTGCGACGCTGTTTGTGGCTAACTTCCGAACCTTTTAGATCCGTGGCGCGTACTATACCGAAGATTTTGGTTGTTCTGCAGCTCTGCAAGGCTCGTAGAGGTACCGGCCCTGCTGTTCGGTGTCAATGTTCATTGACCATCCTTATTCACTATTGGTATATCTGGTACCATGCTGGTACCGGTAATATGTAATAGGCTAATAGCGAAGAGTGGTTATTGCTGTTGCATGTCCGCACTACTAACTGGTACCTACATAATATGTCACTTGTTACATAGTCAGTCTGCTCTACAACTGTTGTGCATCTAACATTTGCATTCGCGGCTCTACATGTGTTATATTTATTACCTTGTTGAAATACACTGGTTTATGGAATGTACAGCGGTATATTTATATGCAATGTACCTGAAATTATAATAATTGTCGACGTTGCGAATGTATTCTCGAGAGTTGCGGGTAATAAATTGTCTGGTTTGTCTGTTCTTGCATAATTTTAGAAGCGTTCAAAGAGAGAAAAACATTTGAGTCGTCGCGGGACGCCTGGCAGATGTGAAACATAAATTTAAGCGAAAGGAACCCGCACCAAATACGTGGGAAAATGGATCTTGGTAATTTTTTTTCTAACCGGGCGGAATGAATCAGTCATTTGATGCTGAAGAAAGTTTGGGTCTGAAAATCCCGGTGTCCAAAATTGCAAGCTTGTCAAAAACGGCTGTTTTATGGCAATTAACGAACAACTTGCAATATATAGGCACCCGTGGAGATATATAGGAGATATACACACACACACACACACACACACACACACACACACACACACACACACACACACACACACACACACAGTAGTCGAGAGCGGTGGCGTAGAGGGGGCACGACGGCGTGAGAGAGCGTCACGGCATGTCGGCATACGATTCGCAGTATCGCGTCGATAGATGTTTCACATCAAAAAGTCTGACTAAAATTAATAACTAAAAAGATAAAAACAATGCAACAGGCGGAGACCTATTTGTCTCTTTCTTTTCAAAAGTTGCCGGGTTGGTGGTCTTGATTAATATACGTACAGAAATAATTATCCTTCTAAATCTAAAATCAATACAAATTGCAGTCGTTGAATATACTATAACGAAATTAAATAAAAATACCATATAAACGCGCCACTTTAAAATTACTTTACATAATAATATGATATGCAAATTTCACAGTCGATTTGATTGGTAAACAAATATTGTCTTCTAACTGGAAGACGTATTGCTTGTTTACTGACCAACTTTTGACGCAGGCTGATTTGCATTTCCTGTACGCTCTGATAGAGATTTGTATTTGTATTCTGACACTTGACGTGAAGTATTGTACAAAATATTGTCAGCTCCGAAGGCCTCTTGTTAACGACAACTGATAAAGGCCCGATTTTTATGACGGGCGACGGGCCGGCGCGTAGTATTCAATAGGTTAATGTAGGTGTTTGTTAACGCGACGGGCATGTAACCATTTTAAATAGTTCATGTTATTTGTCAGAGAACGTTATTTTAGCGTTTTTGTTGAAGTTTTTAAGCTATCCAATTAAAAAAACAAACAGTATCTATATAGATTTTTACATGTCGTCAAGAAAAATTTAGATGACAAAAAAAGTTACCCCATCGAACACCTCAAAATTATAAAGTGAAAATGGCTGAAAAACATGTAAGAAACATGTTACGCCCGCCAGACCAGTAAAAATTTGTTAATTGTTATTTTTTATGAATTTAAAAAAAAACATGATTTTTTTCCAAACACCAGCTTGAAATTTATACAATTTGTAGTAAATAATGTACCATTTTTGACAGACCATTTGTTAAATAAATTATTTTTTTTTATGAAAATGCACTTCCTAATACCTCCTTGATTTTTTTTTTTAAATAAAGTTTAAGATCTCTTCTATCTAACTTGTCTGGCTGACAATTTTTGTTAATAAATTAATTGAAACAGTGAAACGGTACAAATGCAAACACAATTCCATTTCGATGTTCTAAGTCTGAGAAACATACTAGCCTAACAGGTGCATAAATTGACCAGTAAGAGAGTATACATATGTAGGTATTAATGTAAATATTATTTCTACAATCGTTTGAAGTGTTTAGAATGAGTATTTTATTATTATTTACCGATTGAGTAGACTTGTGACATTTCAACTATTGCTGTGAGAATACATGACGGTGGGCCGTGTTAGTTATTTCTTTATTTGCCATTAATTTTAAACTGTGATCGTTTTAAACTGACTACATTTTATACAAAAACTAGCTGCACACGGCTACGCGTTGCAATGAGTCAGGATTGCGTGTGTTGCTGTTACGTTCAACAGATGGCGTTCCCGTAAAATATTTAGTATAGCGTGTATTGCTTTAATGACCAACATATGGCGCTGTATTCAACAGATGCACTCTCCCATTGCCTTAAAAAATTAGTATAGCGTGTGTTGCTTTAACGTTCAACTGATGGAGCTGTTTTTCAGAAAAGCAAGTTTTCAGCTATCACCGGTGTGACAATTATATAAAAAATGCGCGTTTTCGAATGCAACGTTGTGTCAAAATTTCAAAGCAATCGGTGAACTACTTTCGGAGAATTGCGATTTTGAACAAACGAACATCACATTTTTATTTATATAGATGCAGATTGATTTAATAATAATTAATCTTTAGCCAATAAGTGTCTAGGCTTTCATTTTTAAATTTCATAATTTTTTTAGACAATTTTGTGTCGAACCACTCGGAATTTCCAAAAGATCTTAGTTTATCCCACGACAATATATGTGCCGAATCTACTTTTAAAATTTCAAAGCAATCGCTCAAGCCGTTTTTGAGATATCGTGGAGATAAATTAGAAAAACAGTTTTGAGAAAAACGCGTTTAAAGATTCAAGTACGATTTAAACTATGAAATCTTAACTCACCATTTATGTGCAAAAAGCTCACCAAAATTAACTAGAAGTGGTATAAAACTCAAAAACGAAAAAAAAATCTATCACTTGGGGTGCAGATTTTTTCAAGTTGATGAAGGGATGTGAGTAACTTCCAGATGATCGGCTCCAGGCATCCTGTTACTTCAATTATTATGTGATATTTTAACAACATGATTACTTTAACTAGATGCTGCAGCATCGCCTTACCTGACTCGTTAGCTTTATCGAATAGGTCTTAATGAATAGGTTATAGATATAATTGATGATCCAGGTTTTTTGATGGGTCAGGAAAGAGAAATGAGACGTGACGTAGTTATTTTAAATTTTACCTTGTTAAATGCAATACATTACAATAAACAACGGAAGAAAATAATATTGTTGGGAAATTTCATACAAATTTTTAAATATAATTTTCGTTCAATGAAAAGTTTTTAACTTCCCGCTTTAAAAAAAAATCAAAATTTTTTTTCAAAAAAATCGGGAAGTTATTGTTTTCACCCCGATTTTCAAAAATCGAGTTTTCGCCAGATCTCGATGTTCTCGATATTCTGACTATTTTGGCGATGATGTCCGTAGGGCTGTATGTGTGTGTGTGTATGTGTGTGTGTATGTATGCAAACCTATTATATCTTTTGAACGGAGTGTCCGATTGAAACGCGGTTTGCGGCATCTGACGTGTCCTTGCTGAACTTAGATTTCCTGAAAATTTGGAATTATTCGGCCCAATAAATTTTGAGAAATCTCAAAAATACAAGTTTCAAAAATGTTTAGAAATTTATTTTTTTTAAATATTTTCTAAACTGCTAAACCGATTAATTTCAAAATCTAATCAGCTCTTCTTCTTAAAAAACTGCGTCGATTTCCGCAAACCGCATCAAAATCGGTTGATTTGTTCACGAGATATCGTGAACGAAAAATTCGTTAAAAAGTGTTTTTTTTTAAATTACTCGTAAAATTCTTATCAGATCGATTTTTTTGTAATAAATTACTTTCTTAGGTTAAAAAAACAGCTTCGATCGCCGCAAAGCACATCAAAATCGGTTCATTTGTTCAAGAGATATCGTGAACGAAAAATTCGTAAAAAATTGTTTTTTTTTTAAATTACTCGTAAAATTCTTATCAGATCGATTTTTTTATAATAAATTACTTTCTTAGGTAAAAAAACTGCGTTATTGCCGCAAACCGCATCAAAATCGGTTTATTTGTTTCGGAGATATCGTGAACGAAACATTCGTAAGAAAGTGTTTTTTTTTTTAAATTAACTTCTAGCTATATTTTAAATATTTTTGAGCGTTTTGAACTCGAGAATAGCGGGAAGTTTCAGAGATGGCCTGCAGGGTCAAACTTCTTTTCAAATTTTTTTTCTTGATGCGTGCACAGGCCCCTAGTCGATGCGGAGCCCCTAGGCAGATTAATCCAGAGCACTGATGAGGTGACCCCTTTAAGGCGTAGGCCAACTTAAACCAAATAAGCCATACGTTCGCAACTGTACGTAAGTTGAAGCGACAAACACGTTAATAAGTTATTTAGTGAGTTAATGGAAACACAATGTACCTGCCAGGACACAGTTAATAGTAATGATGTTGATTATATGTATTTGTTCTGTTACAACATTATGAAGTGTGCAATACGTGACGCAGGCGCAGTACATCTGTGTCGTTCCAAAAGAAGCACCGACTCCGTATTTGCACTTGCCTGTGCGAAAACGTGACAAAAGACGAACTTGAGATGATCAGTTCAACTTTTTAAAGTCTATTCGCATTGTATGTAACATCACGTCATTTGAAAACGTCTCTCACCGCTATACTCAGTGCCGGATTAATCATTAGGCAGAGTATAGGCAACTGCATAGGGGCCCCGCATCGACTAGGGGCTCGTGCACGCACCAAAAAAAACTTTTCATTGAACGAAAATTTTATTTGAAAAGTATGAAATTTCTCAACAACAATATTATTTTCTTTCGTTGTTTATTGTAATTTATTGCATTTAACAAGATAAAATTTAAAATAACTACGTCGCGTCTCATTTCTCTTTCCTGACTCATCAAAAAACCTGGATCATCAATTATCTGTAACCTATTCATTAAGACCATTTCAATAAAGCTAACATGTCAGGTTAGGCGATGCTACAGCATCTAGTCAAAGTAATCATGTTGTTACAATATCACATAAGACATTGAAGTAACAGGATGCCTGGAGCCGATCATCTGGAAGTTACTTACATCCCTTCATCAATTTGAAAAGACCTGATTGCATTGCCTAGGGGCCCGGACAGGGTTAATCTGGCCCTGGCTATACTTTCGGTAAGCTTCGTTTCGTCTTGTTGACCCGAAGGAATAACACGACGGATTATGTAATAATTATTCTTGTCATCGAATTAGAAGAGGGGGGGAAAGAAAGATTAATTCAACGTCATGTGAAAAAAAACTCCGGGTCGCAGTGCGAAACCCTGCCGACATATAGTGTATTTGCTTTTATAAGCAGTGTGGCTCTATTATATGAACTTAACTTTGTTTTTGGACAAAATAAAAAAATTACCCCTTAATACAACCCTTAAAACATTTTTTTACTTAATTTCAATACTACATATCAATTCAACATCTGTACCAAATTATATACACTCTTCAGTATGTAAAATCCATATCAGAAACATGTGTTTTCATAAAATTTGTAAGTCCGGTCCTGTCGGGCCGATTTTATTAAAATTTTAGCAGCACATTTTAATAATTACTAAAGGGTTAAATTTCAAATTTGAAACGGTTCCGAAAATTTTTTCGGTATTTTTGGGCCCGAAAACTTTTTTCAACCCCTAAATACCACCCTTAACATGGCCCGATTGGGCCCATTTTAAATAGGCTTCGTGCGGTGATGGATTTCAACATGTGGTCCAAATTTCGTTAAAATCAATTAACTCCTTCGAAAGTTATAGCCCGCACATATATATATATATATATAAATATATATATATATATATATATACATATATATATAAACATTTCCAAAAATGGTGCCAAACTTCTTAGAAAGTTATGAAACGTCGAGAAATTTTGGTCCGACCCCTAGGTCCCGCCATCCGACCGACGCCAATAGTGTAAGTGCCTTATGGCAAATACACTAACAAGGTCCCTGCTACCTCTATAAGGTTGAGTCAGCACGCTTATGCAACATACCAAATTTCATTTTTATGTACTTAGTACACCACACTCTTTAATATTAGTAATATATAAATCTACACTAATATATAATGCTGAAAAGTTTGTTTGATTGAAAAGTTATTTTTGTGTTGGATAGTCCATTTATCGAGGAAGGCTATAGGCTACACAATATCACGCTACGACCAATAGGAGCGGAGCATCAATGAAAAATCTAACTCAAAATTTGTCCGTCCGACAAAAACTTTTGAACGGTAACTCCGATCATCATGAAATTTGGACACAACATTCATCTCGATAAACTAAGATGAATGTGCGTACTCGTGTCCCTCCCCCCACTCGTTCTTTTGCACCCGGGTGAAACCGAGCGGGACCGCTAGTCCTATATAAATACAAATTAGATTTGGCGAAATGGTTGACCATATAAAAGGTCGCTGGCTTCCGGACTAATAACCTTTCAGCTGAAATAAAAGTACTTTAATACAAAATCTGGGCACATTCCTTTATAAGGTGAATCCTCCAATACCACTTCAGTATAAAAACACTATATATTATCTCTAATCTGAACAAAATGACATTTGTAATTAGTAAAATGCATTACTTTAATGAACTTTTGCATTTATTTTGGACTGTTACTTGCAATAAAAATTCTTTACCAGCTTTGCATATACGCATTTTTTTGTTAATATTTATAAACAATTAATTAACGGTATAATTCGTTGACCATTTGTTAATAATTTTTATCTGTAACTTTACGACAAACAATTTAAAAAGTAGCATTTTTATGGGCATTAATTCGTGCTTTTAATATTTGCTGTCGGCTTTAAATACTCGCTGTTCATTGGTGGTCGATTCTGGTGCAGTAATTTATGAAGATATGACACAGTTAATAAAAATACCTCAAGATAGAGATTCAATTACGACTTTGTGAAAAAATCTGCAACAAACTAATAAAGTTATTAAAGTTATGGTTTTTAGAGCAACCTGCAGTTGCCTTTTTATAAATATTTATATATTATATAAAAATCTCGTGTCACGATGTTCGTCTGCGTTAATCTCCGAATTTTAATGAAATTTTGCAAACAAAATAAAAATAAGTCATTAGTAAAAAAATAAGAAAAAATATAATTTACGCTGATTTGGGATTTGAACCTGAGAAGTTTGACATATCAAATAATACGCAACGACCACAGTCACTGGCACTGAGTAATATCGACGGCGTACAGTGTGCGCTTTGTTTCTATGGTTTTTTCCTTGCCTAAGCTATGTTCTGAACACAAATACGTATGTGCGCGTTTGTCCCGTAACGCTCGACCGTTTTTTCGCAGTTCACTGCCAGTCCCGATGTCCGCGTTAATGATAACACATAGCTTAAAAAAATTACGCCGACAGTCGAGTGTCATGTAGTTTTCTTATTATGTATCTAATAACAATTTTAATTTTTATCTATTTCAGGTCATTGGTCACAAAATGCAGCTGCGTTAATTGCTGGTAAGTTAATTAATATTTTTTATTTTCATTTACTATATTTACAACAAATATTAATGAGTAAATAGGTATACCTGCATCAGTCAGTGTTTTCTTCCTCAACTGCCTTAATATAGGCCACGATTACACGAAAGTCTACTCTATACTGTATTATAAATACGGGGGTCCAGTACGATAACTCGATGTGCCCAAATTTTGATTTTTTTTAAGCCATAGAAACCGCTTAATTTTGACGTTCCAAAAAAAAAATTGCGGATTATTCACAAACCTCAAAAATACGTAAAAACTGTTTGTCTTTCACTGTCATTTTTTTAATCTAACCAATCAGAAATCACATATACACGTTATAGCAACTGGTGTAGAATTACTGTATTACTATCTCACTTTGTATACACGACCCCGTAATTGTTTTTTAAAGAACTCGCCCCAAACGTCCTCCCCTTTTCACTGCGCAAAGAAAAATGCCATCGCATCGACACGACCCCGTAATTGTTTTTTTTAAACAACTCCCCCAAACGCCTTCCCCTATTCACTGCGCAAAAAAAAATTAATGTATATACAAAAAAAAAAATCCGCACTTAAAACAAATTTTATTACGACTAATTAAAATTAAATAAATCTAATTAATAGCTCATTTGAAAACTGTTACAACTATAGGTACCTATATAAAAATAATTTTCCTACAGTGTTTTCAATTAAATATTTATTATATTAAAAGAAATTTATTACTTAAAAAAAGTATAAATACTGCTTTTTAACGACAAAAACTTTTGAACGATAACTCCGATCATTATATGAAGTTTGGACACAACATTCATCTCGGTAAACTAAGATGAATGTGCGTACTCATGTCCCTTCCTTCCCCATTCGTTCTTTTGCATCCGGGTGAAACCGAGGGGGACCGCTAGTGTATTATAAAAGTATGTGATTAATTTGAAAAGTGATTTTCGTACACTCTGTATATGATTTCATTCGCACTGAATAATTGAACGGTAAATTCAAACACACTTTTATAGCACTTGTTAATAACGATTAAACCTCCTGTAGAGCCAATCAATTCGAACTGGAAAACCAGTTTACGCGTAACTTGATACTAAAGATGAGCTTCGATTGAGACCAGCAAGTCATATAGTCCAAGAGTTATCAAACATTTCTGGGTATAGGTATAAAATTCGTCTGAACACAAAATCGAAGACTTGGATGAAGGGTAGTGGGGCTGAGCCAAGCCGTGAATTTTTAATTTTGCGAAATTTTATTTGCAATAAAAGTCCTTAAGCATTTTGAAGTTTTAATACCTTCAAATTTAGTATTTAATAAAATAAATAATAAATAAGCCAGATCATTTAGTCGGGTCTAAAATGTCTGCCCGGCGGTTACAAAGCGGCTGTTACACGCTGGCTCAAATATTTACCCAAAAAATTTTTTAAATGAATTTTAACCTAAATTTGTACCATTCCTCATTTGTGAAGTTGGAATTAGTGATGTGTTGCTCCTGAACGAGTCGATCTTTTTTTTTGTGAATGACTCACTCCGAGCGCCATTGCTCTGTGCTGAGCTGTTCTGTACTGTTGCATTCGCACATTTACAGAGCGCACACAGCGCAGGCCACAGAGACACTAGTGAATTTTGCTTGTACGGAGTTATCTTTGCTGAGTCATTTAATGTTGAATGACACACTGTAATTGTAATAGTACTAAACTCACATCAGTGACTTAAACCATCCACTTTATAGTTTATCCGAAATGCGAATAATATAAGATCAGAATCATATTAAAAAGGGCTCAGAGCTGAGTGTGTGTATTGTGCTGTGCAATGCTTCGTGACTCTGCACTCTTGTGTAGTACGTACTGTCTAGTGTAGCTCCTTTGAACG
This sequence comes from Xanthostigma xanthostigma, assembly GCA_963575645.1. NCBI lineage: Eukaryota > Metazoa > Arthropoda > Insecta > Raphidioptera > Raphidiidae > Xanthostigma > Xanthostigma xanthostigma. Next base: position 4,020,021 of record OY754464.1, read on the forward strand.
ACTCCCTCTGAGCGACTTTTTTTAGTGAGCGGAGCGCACGGAGCCAGCTCCCAATAAAGAGTCATGTGGACACATCACTAGTTGGAATATTAAAAGAATACAGCTAATTATTAATTAAATTCATTTGAATTAATAGACAGTTACGATTAAATGTATTCGTGGAAGTAACGCCAGAACAAAATTCCGCAGTCATTAGGATCCAAATTAGCATGTATAAAAGAAATAATCATTGCAATAAATGACACAGTAATGATGAACATATGTTTTACCGATCAGAAAAAAATAACCAGATACTTATTTTAGAATCATTTACGGTACCTAAACATGCTCTGTCTTTTGTCGATGAAACATGTGTAATTTAGCAGAATGATAATAAATTGGTTACCTTTTTTTATTTTATTTCATTGAAGCAGACGGTATATAACAAATTCATAATTAATTAATTAAACGGAAATCCACCGTTATATCGAAACAATTGCTCATATTTTTTTTTTTATACCATATGTCCCCGGATTGAGTTTACAAAAGAGAAAAATATCTAGCCAATTGGGCTACGGGCTACAAAAATATTGACATTTGATATTGTTTAATAAAGAAAATAAAATAGGTATCTGTTATCGCATGCGGTGACGCGGATAATGGTTAGTATTAAATATTATGATATTTACTATTCGTTTGCATGGCTACCTATGTTTCACGTCATGTAAAAATTAGTGAAAGCATACTTAACTAATTTCCTTCTGACAGATCTATACAGTAAAAGAACAGTCGATTTTTTTTATTTTCAAAATATTTTCGAAACTATAAAGATTAGAAAAAAAGTTTTAAGAAAACTTTCTTATAAAAATAATTAAAACCGTTATGAAAAGTATACCATTAATACTATTGTTACTATTAACAATGTTATGGCATATATATCTCTTTTGCGCATGCGCTAATTTCTCCCGAAAACAGTAGGACTCTTCATATTTGCATATCAAACATCTTCCATTTGGTTTGAATTCAATTATCCGTTTGACCTGTATCGTGTTCACAGGCAAACAGACTAACAGACGCACAGCCTTTTTCCAAGAATGTTTTTTGGATTCGGGAGACCTCAAAACGAAAAAATTTTGAAAAGACAATTTTGACCTAAATTAGTATCTACCATTTCCCACTTACATTGTTGGAATGGTAAACGTAACACACATTTTGGATTGACTTGAAACAAACAATTCGGCAATTAAAACTACAAATGGTCCAGTTTTATAGCTCCCAAGGAGCCCTCGCCCCTGTTTTAGTAAACGCATATTTACTTACGGAGACGTTAAAAACTAGAAAAAAAATTGACAAAGCACATTTATCCAAGTGTAGCGTCTTTAAAAAATTGAAGGCAATCGCTTTAAGCAGCTGCCCCACGGCCGTAGAATTGAATTTTGAATTAAAAAAGTTTATTGGATAATTTTTTTCAATCTAGCAAGTTGCAGTAAACTCCATCAAGGGACATACAGTATATGTCTGAATGTTAACCAGATGTTATCGGGCCTATTTTTTAAATGAAAATTGTGTTGTTTGATTAATGTCTATTAATCCATCAACCAGTTAAAAGGCTACATGCTGATATGGATACAGTAGCCGTCAATCAACTAGCATCCAGGAGATAAAAATTAAAATTATTTTCCAAATCTTCTTGGTTTCCGGGCTTGTATGCCGTGGTCCATTGGCATTTCTACCAATTATTATTAAATTATTTTCCTTCAGTTATTATCGACATTTGCGAGATTTTATGCTCAGGTCAGAGAAAATCAAAATGAAAAAAATCCGCCGACCTCAAAACTTCAGTTATTTTACGTTTTTAGTGACCTGCTTTGAAAGATGTTCAATTATTTTTTAAGTTTTTCATTTTTTACTTTTTAATGGCTTTGAAATATGTAATTTGCACGTTATTAATCTCCTTCTTTCCCAATAATTTAATACTAAACTAAAAAAAAACGTAGAAAAAGATATATCAAAATCGATTCACAAATACAATTTTTTTTGGTGAATTTTGATTTTATTTTGGGTGAATATTTATTCAGGTCATTAAGTTTCAACTCGGATTTCAAAACCCAATTTTTATATTTTTAATTTAACAAAAAACGAGGCTCCATTTGGATTCATGTAGGATTCGTGAATTCGAGGCATATACTTTTATTCTATACTATTATCGCAATCGAACTATTAGGGTGCAAACATATACTTATGTCTTTTTTTACGCCGTAAGCACTGGCGTATCCAGGAGAGCAAAACAAGCACGGGTGACCCGGCTTAAGAAATTTCTAATTTGCCCCCTCCTGGGCCAAAAGATGGGTACGCTTATGTTAACGTCATAGAAAAAGACACAGTTTTTGAAACAGAGATACTTTATTCATAGATATTGAATGCAAGTACATCAACCAATCCTATCATCGGAGAAATCAGGGAATTACATCGAAGAAAGAGACGCAGATATATTTTCTATACGCTTTGTTGCGTTCACTTACCGCACATTGAGTAGATAGGCAATGATTCATAGAGTTAATTAATAGATATATGATTCGAGGGCAGTACCTACACCGCTTGCGTACTCGAACGAGCCACACCAGTTCGCCGAACCACACTAAATGCAAAATGCACTTCTAGATGCTCGTAATGGACAGCGCGTTCGAAGTGTTTGGTTTAATAACTGTTTGTTCGTTTAGAGCCGAGCAATTACTGCATACAAATTGCATAATATAACATGCTAATGGTACGCATTATTGCATTACAATTTCGCTATGGTTGACTGAGACAAAATTTAATTAAAATTTAATTTTTATTGTTATGATGACTGTAGGCCGGTTAATTTGAATATTTTAATTGTTGTATTGTAACTGCCTGACCATCAATACATTGCGCGAACAGGTGTGTAGTAATTTTGAGTAATTGTAGCACCCAAATCATTATTTTTGCTCGGCCAAAAAAATAATTGGCAAAACTGATTTTTTTTATAGCAGGTGTCGACGTTAAACTGTTACAGTGTAAACTCTATATAGCGACACTCAAGGGACTGTGCGTTATTGAGAGTTGTCGTTAAACGGAGAGAAGAAATAATCCATTAATATTTTTTTACTATATAATATGTATTTACTCATAATAATATATAAAATTTAAACTGATCGACCAACAGCTGAGCTCAACATATTAAAGATAATCCTGACAAACAAAAGAACGAATTTCTTAGAATCTTCGGTACACATGATGCCGACAACAAAGCAACAAAATAACAAACAAGTACTGTTTATTGCTTAATGATTGTCGTTATTTAGAGTGGGCGTGTCGTTATTTAGAGTGTATCATTGCATGAGCAACGAAGTAAACCAACTAGAGTTAAGTAATTTCGACATTTTAAGAAGTTTGGCGTTATATCGAGTGACTTTAAATGGAGTTTATATGTACCTGTAACGTATATCACAGTCGAGGGAGAAGAGGGAATACCGGTCTGCCTTGACAACACGTTACGATTTTATATTAAAGATATTTATATAGAAGTATATACTGAAAAAAACCGGTCAAGTGCGAGTCGGACTCGCACACGAAGGGTTCCGTACACTATGTACTTTTTAAATACTTTTGTAAAAGAAACAAAAGAGGCGCTATAACAATATGTAACCAGTGGGAGTATGCAAGTAGTTCAAGAATTTCAAGGCGTCAAATTTTACATATATCACCCCGGCGTTTTTATATTATAAACACTTTTTTTACAAAAATTTCTTGTAGAATAAAATAATATAAGGTTTTGATAAATATACCATTATATCAAATAACAACGTTATGGCAAATATCTCTGTTGCGCATGCGCCGATTTCCCCAAAAAAAAAAAAATACAAAACTTTAGAATATTAAACCATTATGAAACGTATACCATTATTATATAAAAACAATGTTATAGCACATATCTCTTCTGCGCATGCGCCGCCTTTCCCCCTAAAACTTTTTACAAAACTTTCTTTTAAAATAGAATAATAAACTATTATGAAATATATACTATTATTATATAAAACAACGTTATTGCATATATTTCTTTTGCGCATGCGCCAATTTTTCCCAAAAAAATTACAAAACTTTTGTAAACATAGATAGAATAATAAACCGTAATGAAAAGTATACCGTTATTATATAAAAAACAGCCTTATAGTATATATTTCTTCTACGCATGCGCCGATTTTTTTCAAAAATTTATTTTACAAAACTCCTGTAAAACAAAATAATACGCCTTTATGAAAAGTATACTATTATCTTATAAAAACAACATTATAATATATATTTCTTTTGCGCTTGCGCCGACGTCTCTGAAAAACAATAGGCCTCTTCATATTTGCATATCAAACATCCTCCCAAAATTTGGTTTCATTCCGCTCATCCATGGTGTTGGAATGGTAAAAAATGTAAAAAATGACGTTTGCATCTGTCAAAGCAATATGTTCTAATAATTAAAATTAGTTATTCAAATCGTTAACTCAGAAGGCGTTGCAAAAAAATACTAATGTCAAAAGACTGACTAATATTTGAAATGACATTCGTTTTTGAACAAATGCAATCTTTTTTTATACGCTTTATATTAGTTTGGGTTGTAAATATGTATGTATGTAACTAACTCCGTAACGGAATCTTTGAGCATAATTTTCACCAATTTCCCGAAGTCTGATTAATTTGAAACTTTGCATACGTATCAAGGACCGATGACAATGCAATAATTTGATAACAGTTTCCCATTATCCTTATTAGGACCCCCAGGATTAATAAATTCTTTTATAGATCCTCTGTAGTAAACGCTTTATTTTCACCAATTTCCCGAAGTCTGATTAATTTGAAACTTTGCATACGTATCAAGGACCGATGACAATGCAATAATTTGATAACAGTTTCCCATTATCCTTATTAGGACCCCCAGGATTAATAAATTCTTTTATAGATCCTCAGATTAATTTGAAACTTTGCATACGTATCAAGGACCGATGACAATGCAATAATTTGATAACAGTTTCCCATTATCCTTATTAGGACCCCCAGGATTAATAAATTCTTTTATAGATCCTCAAACTAAAAAGTGAAAAATAAAATATAGTTTAAAAAAAACTAAAAAACACGCTTTATATCGCACTAAAAAGTAAAAAATAATTGTTTTAAAATAAGCTTAAAAAGCGTTGGGCGCTCGATGTACGAAAATGTGGAACAAAGCGCCCCACGCTTTTTAAGCTTATTTTAAAACAATTATTTTTTACTTTTTAGTGCGATATAAAGCGTGTTTTTTAGTTTTTTTTAAACTATATTTTATTTTAAGACAAAACATACGCAATATTTAAATTCCCATAGTACACTATGCAACAAACGAAGACAGACGATCTCCGTGTATGCTATGGATTAGACAAAATTGAATTTATACATTATATTTCTATATAAAGCTGTACAAAAAAAGTGTTTCGACGAATTCTGTTATACAAAATCTATGTAAAATTTTCTCCTCTTTCGTTTAAGACAGGTCTCGAAACGATCTGATTTAAATTGAGCGAATTATAAGCAAAAAACTTAGTTTGCTCCTCTTTTGGGAGTTTTGGGGGGTTTTTAATTATTTGTTGTTCTAGCGGCAATAGAAATACACACTCTGTGAAAATTTCAACTCTCTACCAATTACGGTTCTTGAGATACAGCCCGCTGACAGACAGACGGACAGACAGACGGACAGCGGAGGCTTAGTAATAGGGTCCCGTTTGAGCACCCTTCGGGTACGGAACCCTAAAAACGAATCAAATTGATATATTACATTAATAAACGGTATGAAAAAATGTCCAAGAAATTAGTCTTATATTAATTTATTATAACATAGTATAAAATTGCCTTAAGTATAATTTTTAAATTTTCATATAAATAGCCTTAATAAAAAGCACAATAGCTCTCAACTCAAACAAAAGAATGAAAAGCTCCATTGAATTATAACAAACGCGAATCGTCATTGTCGCTGACGTATCATTTTTAATTCATCTACAAGAAACTCAACAGGTCTTTAACAAATGCAGATATCACTTTTGTCTTTGAAGACAAATTCGTTTTTTGTTTTTTATATGTACACGTCACTACATACAGCCGTCAAGCTTTTGTTTTACCATTGTACGATAGTCACTTATCTTTTACACTTTGACCTCCACAAAGATAGCGTCATTACTCTGTGCATCTTATTTGTATGTATAGTTATTTTGAAGGGAGGTATATATTTGAGATGTTTTATAATGGCTGAATTTACAGTTAAAGCAAACAATGTCCTACAAAATAAAAAGTTTAACAACAACATTAAACTATTCCTGCATTATCTGATATAGATATTATTAATTTATTTTATACATAACAACAACACTGAGAAAACAGACAGCATTGGTAAGTTTATTTTACTTCCATTTTTTAACTTGAACTTTAACAACAATAATTTTAACAATAACAACTGTAACAACAATAATTTAAAACTTTTTATATATAAATCTTCTAGATTCTCCGAAGATGGCATAAAGTTTGCCGAAACGTCAGACAATAAAATGCAATAAAAAAACCTTCAGTATTTGCTTAGTTCATCGATCTTATGCCACCAGGATTCATCCTTTAATCTTCCAATAGATATTATAGAAAAACGAATGTTAGTTCTTTCGGAACCTACGCTTTTCTATATCATTCATCCGATCACAACGAAACTTTGGTGAGTTGCTGTACTCGCTCTCCCGAAAGTTCCTGGTTCTATACTACTGTTATCTCTACTGTGTTTTATTTCAATCGCGGGTAACGGCTAGAAAATTTATAAAAACCGTAACTATATTGTTAAAGAATAATTCGTCCTACTTCTGAATTAACGAATTTAATTATAGCCCACTTCTGAATAATTGATACACGTATATTTATCCCTAATTTATTTCTCTTGTCAGGATGGAAATAAATTGAAATAACCAATCTCGACTTTGTACAATTTTATTTACAATATTTACAATTTCATTTAACTCTCAGCTTACATTTCCAACTCCAATCTTCAACTTCAACCTCAATCATCAACTTACTTCAACTAACTATATCCAAATATCTCAAACATTACTTACTTACTATCAATATCTTAAAAAATCATCTTCATTCATTCAATCCTTTTTGGCACACACCCACGATGACCAATCACATTCAAAAACCCTTCAACTGTCATTCTCTCTCAACCAATCATACCAAAACACATTGCAATTGTCACTTATTAATATATGTACATAATTCTATGAACCTATTTTTAATTGCTTTAGCGTGACAAATAGCAGTTAATCATTTTAAGGGTTAAACTGTCAATTTGAAGTTCTTGAATTTTATCAACATGTGGCCGATGCTATTTTGTCTATTTTTACGAATTCTACGAAATAACTACAGTCATAAAGCAATAAAGTAATACATTTTTTTTTTCAATTATAACAATATGATCAAAATTTAATCAAGTCATTGCCAAACCAGATATTCTGCAACTCCGAAAGCAAATTTGATCAAATATTAAGATACGCTTTTTTTGTTGACGTCGAATGTTATCGGAAAATTATAATGTAGATTCTAAATCCGATTTCTCTTTCCAATGTATAGACACCAACATTATAATCTTGCTGTTTGTTTTTCTTCCATTGTCGGTCGCCGTCGGTCAACATCGGATCGGAAGAAATACAAATCCAATGTAAGTGAAATCTAAAGTATAACTTACTCAATAACCAGATGTTATAAATCTATAAGTGATTTTTCTTTAAATAATAATATCAAAACGTGATTTATAAATGTTACTTTATAACACAGTACCTATCTATGAATGATGATTGGTGCTGGTCGTGCATGCAATCGGTACCAATCTTTAATTTGCATTTTGCATTGCAAATCTACCAACACGAAGTACAGTCGCGGGAAAATTAAACATTATTATTACTGTGTTACGGCGCATACTGCAGGCGTTATCCCTTAATTAAATTAGTTGTAGAATTACGTTCCCCGTCAGGGTTTAACTTTAGGTCGAACATGAGAGAACTAATTTAGCTGATTTATTCTATATTTTTTTTGGACATAGTATATCACACTGCAAGCGCAGAAAGTTTGAGATTCTTGCACTGCGCGCCATGACTTTCTGCCCGTGTGGTGTATACTATTTTTCTTTATACCTCGGTCGAAAGTATACGCTTATTAATTAATTAATTACTTATTAATTACATAAAAACACGGATAAATTCCAAGTAAGTAGGTTTGAGGTGATATATAAAAAGACGAATGACAGCTGTTCGCGACTATTGGCTGGCGGCAATCTCACGGAGCGGTGTACATGATAACTGTTTTTCTTTATAGCCGGTCGAAAATACTTACTTCCGGCATCAGTGCGTGTAATCCCACCAATGCGTATTGTGCATTTTTGGTTTAATCAACTTTTTTTTATTAGAATCGGTTGTCAGCGGGACCACTGCAGCCTGTAGGGCTTATTGTGCCAATATCCCGATCTCTTGTATCACCCGGTCCAGTATTCTCGTTCCTTGTACTAGCTACAACTATTTTACACTTGCATACTTTTAATATTTTTGTTGTACACGCTGTATATAAAATTATACAGGGCTGTTAATTAAACTTATCGGCTTTACAAGTATACAAACTTTTAAATATTTGCAGTGACATTATTTTTAAAAATCGTGCTAATATTTTTCGTTGTAAATGATTATGGTGACATTAAATAATCATTCTATAATTGTGACACGAATTAATGTGTCTGTAACGGTAAGTTTATTTTTAAAAGAGCGCATATCTGCAATTTTATAAAAATACAAACACATTAATATACCTCACAAGAAGCGGTGACCGTTGGTCGTTGAAATTTGGAAATGTTTTTTTTTAGGTTGAGATCATCGCTATTAACAAACCGGCAGGTTTACTTAAAATGAATAAATTAAAGACTGCTAAAAAACGAAACGATTTTTTCCCTGAGGAACATAACTTGTATAGGCACGATAGATAAATAGAATCATATTATTGAGAACTTAAGGAAGTACCCTCAATAAATAAATTAACGCACAGAAAATTACGAAAATTTGCAGAAATGTCGAAACCTTTTCAAAAATGACTCAGTTAAATTTTTGTGATCTTTGGTTGACTTTGAAAAAAGATATTGATAATTTTATTTCGCTGCACTTAAGGTAGTTCGGGAGCCGCAATCCCAAATCAAATAAATGACTTTTTTTTCCTCAAATAATTACCCAAATCATGCTATAATTAATAGAAATTCACATAAAAATTTATTTGATTTAATTTAATGCGAACTATAATTAAATAATTATAGTAATGTAATTAATAAAATATTAATTGATTAGTACTCAGCTGTCACTAGTCACTGTCACTACAACAGAGATAGAGGCCACATGTAGTATTAAAAAATTATTAAAATCAAAAGTACGTGATAAATTATTCTGAAATTTTTGCAGTGTGTATTTCAGACATCGTTCTATCCATTAAAAAGTTTTTTTTGTGTGGTCAAGTTTGTCAATTTTTTACAAACCCTCAATTTCCGGAGTTATTGAACAGACACTCATAACGGCTCGTGTATTTTTGCATAACTTTGATTAATTATATCTCATAAACGGTGTAGTAAAAAAATCTGATTCTTTTTCTGTAGGTGTCTTTAATTATAATCTTTTGAATAAATATAAAAAAATAGGGTCAAGTTTAAGTCATTTGGCTACCAAACTACCTTAACATGAGTCTTATGGGAATCTGTGATTTTGACGCACTCCATCATTTATTACACGAAAAATTAAAATTCAATTGGTTTTTTTGTAGTCGGTTCGAACGCAACTTCGTAGCTACCGCCTAAACATGTCGCGACTTGATCTGATTTATGTGGTACTGATTAAGGTGCGTGCGCAGGGAATGAGCTATTATGCAACTGTATTATAATGTCGATACAATATGTAAATAAAACTACAGCGATCGCATGATAAACGCGTCAATAAATTCGCTATGTCTTCTTTTATAAGAAGATAGTGTGACTACGGTGAATTGCAATAGAAGAAAATACTACTCGTTATTCAAATTCAAAATTAGGTATATAGGGTGACCGTATTCTTCTCGGGAGAAGAAACTGACTAATTTGGAATGATTTAACCTTATCACTTGGGGGTCGTAAATGCGTCATTTTTTTAATACTCTTCAATGAAGATTTTTTATTATATGTTTTAATTTATTGTTTTAACCATATAATTAACAATTTACTATATGAATCATTGTCTATCTACTCAGTGTGCAGTGAGCGAAGGCAACAAAGCGTATCGAAAATATATCTGCGTCTCTTTCTTCGATGTAATTCCCTGATTTCTCCGATGATAGGATTGGTTGATGTACTTGCAGTCAATCTGAATAAAGTATCTCTGTTTCAAAATCTTTGTCTTTTTCTATGACGTTAACATGGGCGTACCTAGCTTTTGGCCCAGGAGGGAGCAAATTAGAAATTTCTTAAGCCGGGTCCCCCGTGCTTGTTTTGTCCTCCTGGATACGCCAGCGGTTACGGCTTTAAAAAAAACAGAAGTATATGTTTGCACCCTAATGGTTCGATTGCGATTTTATTCCTATGCTCAGTATAGAATAAAAGTATATGGATTTAACACACAATATAAAATCTAACAGCTACATGGAAAAATTCAGGCCAAACAGTGAGAATATTTTACCTTTTCAACCTACAAGTGGGGAATGGTAGCTACTAGTTTAGGTCAAAAATCACATTTCAAAATTTTACAATATCTCTTCGTTTTGAGGTCCCCCGAATCCAAAAAACATATTTTTGGAAAAAAAAACTCTGTGCGTCTGTTAGTCCGTTAGTCTGTTAGCACGATATACAGATCAAACGGATAAGCGGATTGAAACCAAATTTTGAGAGGATGTTTGGTATGCAAATATGAAGAACCCTTTGTTTTTGGGGAAATTCGACGCATGCGCAGAAGACATATATGCTATAACCTCAAGTGATAGAGGTTAAATCATTCAAAAGTAGTCATAGTTTCTTCTCCCGAGAGGAGAAAAACAGAAAATCTGAGAACATATAAATTAACTAGCGGATTCGATAGGCAAGGATTGTCCTGCCACAGACTTCGAATATAAAAAAAAATATTGAATTACCTATAAAATATTGAGAGGTGCTGAGAGGCTGAAAATTTGGGATTATATGTTTTTTTTAGGTGAGAAATCAAAAAATTTAAAAAAATTTGGTCGGAAAAATAAGAAAAAAATTCTAGATCCCGACGACACTGATAGCGCCACTTACCGGGTTCAACTATAGCTAAGAACCTTTCAGGTGATCCCGTAAGTACAAAAAAATTCATCAAAATTGATCAAGTCGTTTAGGAGAAAAATAATTACGAACACACACCGGAATTGTATATTCCTGCTTTTGATCAAAGCAGCCTAACCTGTGCATAATATGCTTCAATAGATAGATAGATAGATAGTTTATTCATCATAGCGTCAAAACATAGTTAGAATATGACAAGTCACAATATACAAAATGCAAGAATTAGAACATAGAAAAAAAAATAGTAAGAAAGTGCTAATATATGAGGTATAAAAATCGTCTAGTGAATAAAAACATTGCTCAATTAAAATTTTTTTTAAAATACGCTTGAAGCTATTAAAGTCGTTGATGCGTCGAATTGATTCAGGCAATTTTTTATAAATAGCACTGTTAGCACACACAGGACTTTTTTTATAAAAACTGAGCCGGTAATTGCCTATATAAACATTATTGTTTTGGCGCGTGTTATACTCATGTACTTCATTATTATGAGTGAAGGACGCGATGTTCTGTTATACATATTTAGCCATTTCCAAAATACTTCGTTGGCATGTATTGCAAAAATATTCTTTGCAACTTTTGGTATAACATAAGTTTCATTTACATAATGTTGTGTTTGACTAGCTGGTATAGATACTCCATATTTATCGGAAATATATTATTTACATAAAGCAGGTAAGTGCGTTTGAGTACCTACACGATAAGTTTAAAGTCTGTATGCAAATAAGTTCAATAAAACACATATGTTAATAATTGATCTTGAAATAGCGAAATGCTACAAGTAGGTATTATAAGTGTAATAACTTCAGTTTCAGAAGCTGACGCGCAAAAAAACCACATCGTCCTAACTTTCTGCCGACTGGTACATAAGCTTTTTAAGTAATTTAGAGCATTTTGAAGTAAAGCTTCTTTACGCACGCTTGTCTTGGGGAGTAAGCTGGTGAATGCGTGACGAGAGATTTACGGAAGTGTGATCGGGCGAGGCGAACGGAAGTTGAGAGGGAGATATAAGCTAGTGAAGATAGAAAGAGGATGACAAATACTTCACTGCCTAGTGGCGCCATCAGGTGGCCGAAACAAATACTTCACTGGCTAGTGGCGCCATCAGGTTGGCGAAAATATAAGCAGTACTAACAATAGAATGACACATACTTTACTTGCCAGTGGCGTTATCGGGTGACAGAAAAAAGTTTTGTAAGCCTACTTTAAATAATATTTCATAAAGATTTACGCTTAAAATCCAACGAGAGCTAAGTAATTGCATACTTTTGTTTTCATTATCTTTATGGTTATATTTCTTTCTTCTTACATTAGACTGTTCATTTCGTTCTTGAACAATTTTATAAATTAATATTTTGTTCAATACATTAAATATTCTACGTTTAAAGTGAATAAAATTGTGAATACATTTTTAAGTTCATATTTTGTGAATTTTCGGGTGAATAATAACAAATTATGGCAGGAAGAAGTTTTACTTCAGTCGTGTGGTCTAAACTCTAAAGCACACTCGTTTTTTTTACATGATATATAGACGGTATCTGGACCCATTTTAAGTTAAGGGGGGTAAAAAATGTCTAAGATAGTAAAAAAATGGTTAAAATTTAAAAACATTTCTGCCGCTTCGTTTGTTAGGTTCTATTAGAGCCAAATGACCAGAAAATAACACTAGCCATTTGCATCCTCCCCAAGCCACTCCTAAGTAAGTGAATTTATGAACATAAATTTACTTTCTTAGGAGTGACTTGTACTTCGTATTTTTTCATATAGTAATAAGCAAAAATAGCGATATATTGTAGGCTCCCATAAACTACCAATTGATTGCGTCTAAATTGTTTCCGCACAATTAATTCATAGGTCCGCCTGTTGACGTCATTCCTTCACTACTATCCAACGGAACGGGACAACCTGTGTAATCTTATAACCTTGGATAATGACCATAGGCACTATCGCAAAGTTAACTCTATCCGTCTTGTTAAAATCAACTAGATACTGAAGTTCGGTTCTGTATTTGATCATGGATCAAAGATCAACAAGGTTCAAGTGGTAAGGAACTGCTATAATCATATGGTTGCTTTTAACCATATAAGGTTTATCTTTGTGTCCAGTCAGAGCTTATACAGACACTAGCGGTCCCGCCCGGTTTCACCCGGGTGCAAAAGAACGAATGGGGAAGGAAGGGACATGAGTACGCACATTCATCTTAGTTTATCGAGATAAATGTTGTGTCCAAACTTCATAATGATCGGAGTTACCGTTCAAAAGTTTTTGTCGTTAAAAAGCAGTATTTATACTTTTAATATAATAAATATTTAATTGAAAACACTAGGAAAATTATTTTTATATAGGTACCTATAGTTGTAACAGTTTTCAAATGAGCTATTAATTAGATTTATTTAATTTTAATTAGTCGTAATAAAATTTAAAAAAAATAAAATGTAAGCCTTAGAAGAAAGCAATGTAGAAAATAGAAAAAAAAAATAAAAATATATTCGCTGACGTGGGGCTTGAACCCAAGACGCTGGCATTAAGAGTCCTACGCTCTACCCACTGAGCTATCCGGACTTGTGAACGTGACGCGCTAATATTGCAATATTTAGTTAAGGCATTTCACCTGATAATATTTGTCGGACGGACTAATTTTGAGATACATCTGGCAACATTTTTCATTCATGTTCCGCTCCAATTGGTCGTAGCGTAATATTATATAGCCTACAACCTTCCTCGATAAATGCAGGGCTATCCAACAAAAACAATTTTTTTCAATTCGAACCAGTAGTTTCTGAGATTAGCGCGTTCAACCAAACAAACAAACAAACAAACTCTTCAGCTTTATATATTAGTATAGATGTATTTCGTTTTAAAATTAAGAGAAATAGTAATAACTCACCGTGGATATCATCGACACAAATGTTAAGATCCTCTCTGAACGCGGGCAGGTGATTGAGACATTGACATGTGCATAATTGGCCCCCGGCTTTGGATCCTGCCGTACCGCTACTGAGTCCAACACAGGTGTCGGGACCGCACTGACCTAAAAATCATTTATTAATAAACAAATTAGCACGCTGTTTAATTACAATGATCGATTAATGTCTGAGGAGAACGATGGCCTAGTTTTGATAACGTATTATTCGAAAGTAATTACAATTATAATTATTACCCGTATAAGTAAATTATTATACAGGGCGTAGAATCGTTTTTGATACAGGAAATATGATTATTCAACACGCGTGAGTAATATACAGATTGTATCAAATCAAAACAGTCCATAGAACATTCTGTGTGTAAGACAGAGACGATATTATATAAAGCACTAAAGCAGTAAGTAAGAATGAGATAAATGATCGCTAATAGCTAGTTACTGTGGTTATACAATCTGATAGTATCGTCTTTGCTTTCTACAGTAAAAATCACAATTTTATCAAATGTCAGTATTCACTAGTGAAATTATTGATAAAATGGCTATTTATACTGCTCGGGAAAAAATCCAAATAGTTAAATGGTTTTATGGTGGTAATTCAACCGCCAACATAATAAATTTATTTGTAATTGTTTTAATTGATAAATTGGTAAAAAGATTTACAGTGTACGTAATTATTTATTTACGTAACCACAGTAACTATATTAGCGATCATTTATCTCATTCTTACTTACTGCTTTGGATCTTTATATATCGTCTCTGTCTTACACACAGAATGTCCTATGGACCGTTTTGATTTGATACAATCTGTATAATTTCGGGGCCCTGCTAAATTCGGGAGAAATAATAAATTACTAGTAGAGTGCTAATAATGAGCCGAAACTGTACGATAATGTATATATAAACTGCATAGTTTCTGGACCAATGGGAACGCGGTAGCGATTTGTATAAATGAAAACAGCATCGCAATTCAGCGAAAGGCAGGGCCATCTTGTTTGCATCGAGGGCGGTGGGTACGTCAATCAATGAAGTGATTTATTATTTTTTCCCCTTTTATCAGGGCCCCGATTACATATTACTCGTGCTAGTTGAATAAAATATTATGTGCGACCATTGATCGAGGGAGAATATTCCACTCGCGTGCGGCATGAAGCCTGTGTATCAAAATCGATTCTGCACCATGTATAAGTGTTTTATTAAGTACAATTAAATTTACTAACCATGACATAACATAGTTAATAATTTAACGGTAACAAAACGATAGAGCGATTACTAATTAAATATGTAATTAACGTGATTAAAAAATCTATATTCAATTATCTATTTTATGTTAACAGGATACTAAAATACTGTAATGATTTATTATCTTGCGATTTATCAATCTACTAGTGGCCAGTCTCGATTTCACCCGGGTGCAAAACTGTAAGATTCATTAATACATAGTCTCTATCTCTCCCTCTTCTCTGGAAATATAATATTAACCTTCCCATCTACGCAACAATTCACACCCACCCACGTAACAGCTCACGCCCAAAATAATATGTGACGGTAGGTGAAAATCCGTTTTTAGATCTAGACACGTATTGCTTCTCACATGGACAATTATATTGTGCATGTTTTAGAGTTGGCAAACCAGACAATCTATATCTGCACAGACAATGGATTAACAAAAAATGTTCTATACCCACAAGCATTGAGAAATTAAACACATTACAAACGTGTCCTTTCTCTGCTCTTTCTTTTCCATTAAACCAGACTGAGCCACAGCAATTCGCAGCAGCAGTATATATAAATGTGATGAAAATTTGAAAAATCTTCCATTACCTTTAGCAGTAAAAATATCTCCGTCATTATTCCTGCTGACATTTGTGACTTCGGCGTCGGGATGCGGTATCGGCAAAGCAGGCGTCGCGTTGACTGGCAACAGTGTGGCCACCAGGAATAGCAGGAAAGCAGCAGTGGACAGTGGTGGCGGTTCGCCTGCCGCAGTGCTGCCGCACCATGCCATCATCTGCACCACGTTGTTGACGCGCCGCCCGAATCGTCGAACAACATTTCTACGCGAACGATGCGTTATTGTTACCTGAAAACAAAACAAAAACAATTACTAATTTTTTTTTTCAAAGAATAAACATGATCTCTAAAGTTACAGTCAGTCTAGAGCAGACTTGGCACGCGGAGTTTCCAATATTCTCATTTTTGAGTGTTGTCCACAAATTCTATTTTTTTTTAAGTTTTGCCTCGGGGCTGTGAAAAAACGAGCGAGCGAACATCACGAAACAAGCGCGCACTTACACGCATTTATATTTAGATAATGGCTTAGACAAGGAAAGGGGCCATGGAAACAAAGTGCACACATTACGTCGTTGATATTATGTATACTCAATGCATACAGACCGCTCAATTTTACATGTGAAGGGGTGCATTTTGTATATCTGTTATATAAGGTCGTCAACCAAAGACAATCGCGGTAACTGTGGTCGTTACGTCACGTCTATTCATAATTTATTGGATATTTTACTTCTCGGGTTCAAAATTCAAATTATTTTTATTATTTTTACTAATGATAATGTTTAAAATATTTTTGATTAATAACTAAAACATTAACCCACACCCCTCTTTTTTAATTTTAATATAAAATGAGGTTAAAATTAATTATGAAATATACTTAAAAAATTAAAAAACTTCAAAAATAAGTGTACCTACTCAAAAGTGGTCAGCAACATCCATTAAAAGTTAATAAGAAAAATCGCAGGATTGTGGACAAAAAGTTAGTTTTATTAATTTACCAACACAGAATGGACTGTAAAAACATAAATTTATTAAGTGATAATAAGATCGCGTTGTCATCTCTTCATTTCGACACTGGACATACATTTCTATTTAATGAAGTTCAAATATTAGATAAAGAGTCAAATTGGAAGAAACGCAATATCAGTGAAATGTGTTTTATAATTCTATTAATTATAGAACAGACACTCAAAATTTAAGTAGTCAGTACAACTATGTTATGAAACTGAACTAACTTCTATGGTTAGTAATTAATGTTATTTTCATAATAGGTCATATGCATAAAACTCCAAATTGGTTAAAATTTTTATTTCGAAATATATTTTAGTTCTTGATCATAACGTAATGGTTATTTTATTAATCTAATCACTGAAAAAAATACAAATAAAAAAAAGAAATGTGGAAAATAAGCGCTGTTTTCGAATTTTCAAAACGCATCGTGACGTCAGAGTATATATCAACAACAGTTTTCATGACGACTGTGTCGTCTCACAGTAAGATTATGTCAGTATTTAGAGAAAACAACAAATAAACAATTTGACATCAAGGTTGGCATGCATCGTATATCATGACGTCACATAAGCCCGCGAACATGGCTGATTGTTTAAACTGTCTATTTTTGAATGTGGAATTAAATATTTTTTTCTTATGATAATATTACATTTTTAAATGATTATCAATTTTTTTCCGTATTATGGTTGACTAAATAATCTATTAAAAATATAAAAAAAATCATGCATATGACCTATTATTGTTTTGAATTTTCATATTGTACTTGAAAAAATCTAAATCTATAGAAAAAACGTCGTACATTAATAAATTTTTGTCCACAATCCTGCAATTTTTCTTATTATCTCGATGGACACGATATCTAATATATATCCATCAAAAGCTTGTGATTCATTGAATATTAATAAAAACAGATGTGCATAAAACTCCAAGATCCATTTTAAGAACTAAAAGACACCTGGCGGTTATACACCAACTTACATTCTTAAAATGGATCTTGGAGTTTTATGAACATCTGTTTTTTCTGTGTCAATATTATGCTCTCAATTTATCATCTGAGTAAATATTGACCAGTCTCATTCACTGTAATTTGTCCTGCTATTACAATTATCTAGCCACTAAACTCTCTTCATATTTATATTATACTAAGTTTCTATAAAAATATTACTCACTGCCGACTGCAGTGGCGGCGCGCGAACATTTTAATGGGTGTTCTGCAGGGTCAACCTCCTAACACGGGCTGGGAATGCGGGAGGGGGGATAGTTAAATTATGGATTACATCCACGTTTATGATGTTATAGTTATTAACTTTTTTCAAATACTGCTAAGAACAAACTGCAATATACACTGTAACACTAGTCACTACTGTCATAAGCCGTGTGTTGTGTATCATGTATGTGTATGTACGATATACGTCCTGTCGAGTTAAAGCCGTCAAAGGTGTTGACTAAATGAAATAGATTCAGTGAATAATTGCTAAGCATGACAGTGATAGATGCTTATTTGTACTAATGTGCTAACGGTAAATGCAGCTCAAAGCCGATCTAAATAACACGCTATAACTTGTGGGTCAGGAGTGGCACAGTGTACACCGGGAGTATCTGATTATAACGTTTGATGTGCTGCTTCGGAACGCAGAACAAAACCGAACATTATACGACACACGGTGTGCAAAGCTTGCCATCCATTAAATAAGCCCTAAGCGTCTTCAAACAACTACCTGTGCATCACTACCGATACAGTAGTACTATATGTCCACGCTGAGAGATCTATGCACCTACCTGCTGGTACGGTTCTAGCAATTTGCAATATCTCTTCCGATAACGCATTGTGCGTTTGTTATGTCGCTTCAGGACTAACATCAAAGAAACTGGACGCTTGCTTTACAATTTACAGATGGCATTTTAATAAAACACCACTATTACTTCAACCATAAACCAAGTACAATTATATTCACTAATGACTTCACCTGTCGATCGTCTATAATCTACAAGTAGGCACATCATTGACTGAGTCAATGTCCGATCTCAATGGCTGTTTTGCAGGGTCAACCTGTGGTACCGTTTATCATGTTTTAATTATTACCACCGTTGACAACATACACTATAACACTAGTCACTACTGTCATAAGCCATGTACATGTATGTACCGACATACGTACAGCCGAATCAACGCCGTCAAAGGTGACTGAATGAGATAGATTCAGTGAAAATTTCTGGCATATGACGGTGATAGATGCTTATTTGTACCAATTAGCTGTAAGTAGATGCAGCTCATACTCGATCTAAATAACGCGCTACAAGTTGTGGGTCAGTAATTGCAGCGCCTGAACTCAAGAAAATCTGCCACGCAGAACACACACGAGTTTTGTGCTCTGCCAATGGTTGTTAAATTTAAGTGTTGGTTTGTTCTGATCCCGGTTGGCACCATAATTTATTATGTTTGCTTTGACGACTGATCCGTATTCCATTTATATTTATTTATGTATTTTTTATTTTTTGTGAATATCTATAAGATTTATTTCATATAACCAAACTAACGATTTTAGAGTTGTTTCTCGCAAGTGGGTGTTGGTAAAATGACGTTTTTTGCAATGTGAAAAGGTGAGGAGGGCAGAGAGAAATTCTTAAAAAAGTATGCGGGTAGGGTTGCCAGGTCCTAAAATACAAAAACCGGACTCGGCGGTGTATTAGGTCGGAGATTTTGCTCTAAAAGCCGGACATATCTTTTTTTTAAGTCGCACCTTTTTAAAGCCGGACATCACATTTATAATAAAAATACTCTGTTAGGTTCGTATTAAAGTTGTTTATTAATTACTAGCGGTCCCGCCCGGTTTC
The DNA here is from genome assembly GCA_963575645.1 of Xanthostigma xanthostigma. Classification (NCBI taxonomy): domain Eukaryota; kingdom Metazoa; phylum Arthropoda; class Insecta; order Raphidioptera; family Raphidiidae; genus Xanthostigma; species Xanthostigma xanthostigma. The sequence continues at coordinate 4,039,925 of OY754464.1, forward strand.
ACCCGGGTGCAAAAGAACGAATGGGAAAGGAAGGGACATGAGTACGCACATTCATTATAGTTTACCGAGACGAATGTTGTGTCCAAACCTCATATAATGATCGGAGTTACCGTTCAAAAGTTTTTGTCGTTAAAAAGCAGTATTTATACTTTTTTAAGTAATAAATTTCTTTTAATATAATAAATATTTAATTGAAAACACTGTAAGAAAATTATTTTTATATAGGTGCCTATAGTTGTAACAGTTTTCAAATGAACTATTAATTAGATTTATTTAATTTTAATTAGTCGCAATAAAATTTTAAAAAATTGAAATGTAAGCCTTAGAAGAAAGCAATGTAGAAAATAAAAAAAAAAATAAAAATATATTCGCCGACGTGGGGCTTGAACCCTAGACCCTGGCATTAAGAGTCTTACACTCTACCGACTGAGATATCCGGGCTTGTACTCTTGACGCGCTAATATTGCAATATTTAGTCAAGGCATTTCACCTGATAATATTTGTCGGACGGACTAATTTTGAGACACATCTTGCAACATTTTTCATTTATGTTCCGCTCCAATTAGTCGTAGCGTAATATTATATAGCCTATAGCCTTCCTCGATAAATGGGCTATCCAAGAAAAAAAATTTTTTTTCAATTTGAACCAGTAGTTCCATTCTTTTGGATAAAAACAAAAAGATGTTTACTTATTAAAAAATAACAATTTCAAACTCTTGAAAAAGTTTATAATTAAAAGATACACAGACCAAAAGCCTAACAAAAGCTGGACACGTAAATATTTGGCCGGCCATCACGACCGTAAAAAGCCTGAATGTCCGGATACTTGACAACCCTATATGCGGGGTGTGTTGCAATCACGAATTTTGGTAGTTCCTCATCCTTTGATCCCATGACTTGTGTACTTAAACAGTGCGTGAATTGTTAATCGTCACTAAAGGGTTAACATCAAATAGTGCAAGTGTTTATCTTAGTTAAAACAGCATCTTGACTTGAACAGTGCTTTTATCTTACATTTAACAGTTAATTGCTGATTGCATAAATATGTATACGCGTCTCATTAGCTCAATTCAAAACGAATAGAGAATATGCAAAACCCATTCCTGAACATTCAACACATAAAAAAACCCACACGTAGTCGTACACACAATTCCACATAATTGACTAATTACCTTTTTCAAAGAAACAATTGTTATAGTCAGTGGCGTCGCACATTTTTAAACGGGTATTCTGCGGGGTCAACCAGAAATACCTCGTAACACGGACTAGAAATGAGTTGGGTGGATTAAATTATGAAATACGTCCATGTTTATGATGTTTTAATTATTAACTTTTTTAAAAAAATGCTGACAAAAAACTACAATGTACACTATAACACCAGTCACTACTGCCACAAGCCGTGTATCATGTTTTTATGACATACATGCCGCTGTGTCAAAATCGACAAAGGTGTTTGACTGGGATAATCACTGAACACTTCTAGCATAAGACAGTGATAGATGCTTATTGGTACTAATGTGCTGACGGTAAATGCAGCTCAAAGCCGATCTAAACGCATTTGAACGCATTAAAGTCTGCCACAAAGAATACACACGAGTTTTTAGGTCTACCAGTGGCTCGATTGTGTCACTATTACACTATTTCCTAACATTAAATATTAGTGAAATGTGAAAAATATAATTCATTCTAAAATTTTGAAGCACCTAACATTTTAGTTGCTCAGCAGGTTTGCAAATTGCAGCGCTTATGGTTATCATTTTTAAAATGCATTTGCATTTTGGGACTATTTCGGAATCGATTCACAAGTTGACAGTTCTCGGTTTGACGGTTGAACCTAGATTAACTGCTTAAAATTTGGTACACTAAAACAATTAAAATTAGGTTCCGAAAAGTTTTCTATGAAAGAATGACCGCGTGTTCATAGAGCTGATTGGCTGAGAGAAAATGGCAGTTGGAAAGTATTTGAATATTATGAGTCATTATGGGTGTATCTGAACCAGCGTTGCCAGTTTTTTTTTTTGCCAAGTCGGGATTTTGGAACTCTTTGAGTGAAAACAGCGGGATTCTTTCGTCAAAAGCGGGACATAGTAAAAAAACGTATATAATAATAAGAAGTTTTCAAGTACCTATTTATCTTTTTATTTGAATTAAAATTACGCTTACGTGACAATAGATAGCAAAAATAACCATAGAAAATATATTTTAATAAAAATATAATATTTTAAATCAGATTTACCCTATCGTTAAATAGTTGAGTCTTATTCGTCTTCAGAATAAAAAAAAAAAAAAACAGAAATCAAAATCAAAAAAGTTTTAATCATTAGAAAAATATGGCGTTTCAAAGAATAGTCTGTGGAGTGAGTGTTACAAATTGCAACTTACAATAAGAGAATAATTATTTATTGAGCCTGTCCCGCGCGGGACATTTAATTTTGATTTAAAAATCGGGACGTCCCGCCAAAATCGGGACGTCTGGCAACGCTGATCTGAACATAGTTTAAAAAAAATGTGGTGATTTTTTACCTGCCAAATAATTTGATAATATTGACGTAAGTTTCAATATTTCTCGCGTTGAAAAACGAGACGAGAACGAAAATATCCATTTCTCGTGGACACGAGACACTACAAAATTAAACATTTGATTTGTAAAGTGACAGTAATAATTTATTCGTACACTAATATCAACACCCGGAAACGTTGTAATATTGAATTACACCAAATGTAATTTTAAATAAATAGATGCTAAATTATTCGGTGCGACCGGTAAACGTCTACAAGTAGTCCCCGAAAACTCAAAAAGCTGGTCCAGAATTTGCATGCGTTTGTATACCGGCTGTATTGAAATATGACCTTGAAAAAATATTAAAAATAGTGTAACGAAACGCCGTTGGAAGCGGCGGCAGTGCATTGTTGTCAAATCCGCGCAGACAACAAAACTCGTATTGTTGTCGGAATCGCATAGATAACAATGCGCACATTGTTATACCGCTTAGCATGCCGAAGCTTTTAGAATGTTCGAGAACGCGACTGGAGATGTATATAAGCAGCGCGTAGCAGTCAGTCAGAAGTCAGTGACAGTGAGCAGTGAGCGAACGACATAAATAAATATTTTAAATAAATAGAGAGATAAATAGAGAACCGTGATATAAATATTCTGTTGTACATAGTAGTTTAGTGTTGTTATTGTTGTTTTAGAATTTGTTTGTTTTTCGTTATTTATTTCAATATCTCTTTTTTCATTATTATTAAAGAAGTACTTTTTAGTTTGTTTTTGTTACCTAATGTTTATTTGTGTAAAAATACTTTTACCACCAATAAACTATAGTTTTGAGAGTTTCGTTACAATACGAAAATTGAAATATGCTCAATTACCAAATGTTGTCGATGGAAATAATTGTATATCGAAGAAGATTAAAGATATAGTAAGTCCGTTTTATAAAAATTGGAGCTAAAAGTAGCATATTTTACTAGACGTTTAGTTGCAACTGAACATTGGATAACGACAAGATCCTCTTCGAAAAAAACAAAGTTATAGATAGGACATCGAATTACTATCCGCTAGAGGTTACAGAAACACAAACACACACTTGGACACCAATCACAGAAGAGCAAACTTCGACTGAGCAGAGAAATATAAGCCAAAGCGATCCGACCAAAATTGCGATCTGTAAAGCTCGGACGTACATATACGATACGCACATACCCAACCGAAAACTGCTGTTCGCGATTTTAAATTACAATTTTAGGAGTAATTATATGAACTCGAAGCGATCTAAAAATGGTACTGTTTTATAGAACAGAATCCCCCCTTTTTAAAAAGCTACAATTTGAATGAATTTCGTGCGAAATTAACGTAGTGATAATAGACCGTATACCGCTAGTGTAGTGGTATGTGCAATATTATCACACATGATATGTAGTCGTAAAATTGCGAAATTCTGCAGGGTTGTTCGGTGCAATTTTCGTCTACAGTGTGTATATAATATCGTTTGGTTGTTTTATAATTAGTATCTATTAACATATTAAGTTATTAGTTTATAATAATTAACTGACAATTAGTATACTCGTTGTCAAATATTGACATTTGGCGCAATTGACGGGCGATCAAGCGTAAAATATTTGCAAGCAAACATACCACAACTAACATTTATATGACTGTAATTGAGTTGTTTTGAATATAGTCATGTTATATTTTGTCAAATATCAGTTAAATCAAGTCACTTATCTTGTGTCCGTGCGGGGTATCAGTGCGCGGTGAGCGAAGACAACAAAGAGCGTAAAAATATATCTTCGTCTCTTTTTTGGAAGTAATTCCCTTATTAGGGGACGTCCATAAATTACGTGAGCTCAAAATTTCGTTTAAAGAGAGGGGAGGGAGTCTATGAAAATCTCACGTCAACTTTTTAACTGTGATAATATACAATATTTTAACAGATAACATTTTGTATCATATTTCTCCTGTTAAATCTCACCAGAGGAGGAGGGAGGTCCAATTTTTAGAAAAAACACCTCACTTAATGAGCAGTCAAGGAGTAACGATAGAAAATCAAGTCAAGTTCTGGATTTAAAAAAAATTGAGTTTCAAGTCGAGTAGTTAGAAAAACGTAAAGCTACTTGACTTGATGAATCTCTAGTTCATGGGGTCGGTAACCTGCGGCTCGCGAGCCGCATGCGGCTCTTTTGATGCAAAGTTGCGGCTCTCTAGTTCCTACGCAAAAAATAATTATTTTATTATGTAAACCCTTAAAAATCAGCCAATCGACCCATGATTGAGTACCATGTCTATCTCTCAGCCATTTCCACTCGCGTCTCACCCGCACCGCCCCCGTCGCGACGTGTCGTCCTCGGATATACATATTATACCTATATAAGCAAATACTATAATACTGAAACGAAAATGTTTAGTGGCTCTTTAAAAACTGGGAAATTTTGTAAATTGTAACTTTTGGCTCTTTCGTCTCAAAAGGTTGCCGACCCCTGCCCTAGTTGAATTGGTAAGATATCACTTTAGTTTTACGTTACGCACTAGTGCGAAATGAGTTATTTTATTATCGCCATGCGGACATGAAAAGCTGCAATTTTATAGAGGGGTGTGCAAAAAATACATCAACAAGCGTATATAGTGTTGGAAGGAGTTTTTTCCTTGGCATTCAGAAAGTGCATTTAATTACGATTTATCTACTTGGCGTGCAGAAAAAATCTCGAAGCAATAAATACGTCAGGTTAGGTTCGAAGTGTGCCCGTCTGAATGCATGTTGACTTTTTATATCGAATTGTTTTTTAAACCGGACTTCATTATTATAGAGTCGATCTTCTTATAGTCTAGTTCTATAGTCTATGTACTAGGGTAGGGTGGGGCTAAAAAGTCCGTTTTTAGCTTCAACGATAATTGCTTCCCAAAATGAAGATTTATCTTAATAGGTTATTTACTTATCGAGCTTTGAACAGGGGTGCTGCTAGAAGAATCTTTCCTTACGATAACAATACACGAAGTTGAATTTTCAAAGTAATTCATTTCGACACTGGACATAAATTTCTATTTAATGAAGTTCAAATATGAGATAAAGAGTCAAATTGGAAGAAACGAAATATCAGTGAAATGTGTTTTATTAAAAAAAAAACAATTCTATTAAGTATAGAACAGACACTCAAAATTTAAGTAGTCAGTACAACTATGTTATGAAATTATTGAACTAACTTTAATTTTTTTTTGTTTTGTTATTGTTTAAAAATTTATACATAAACTTGTTGCCATGTTTTTGTCTTATTACCTTAACTTTTGTTAATTGCTATGTAATTAATGTTTATTTTCATAATTATTGTTTTGAATTTTCACATTTGTACTTGAAAACGTCTAAATCTACAGACGAAACGTCGTACATTAATAAATCTTTAATTTTGTCCACAATCCTTCGATTTTTCTTATTGAGTAATTTTAATTTGTTTATAATTAATTATCTATTTGTAATCTGTTTGAATGAATTTACCTTCATTTATTGAAAGCACTTTTACAAATGCTCATTTAAAAATTTGAAACAAAATGCTTATCATCATATATATTAATACGCTATAAGGTTAAAAATGTTTGCCTCCTTTTTTAGAAAAAACCTCACAATTTCTCCACATAAATTATATATCATTTTACAGATAATTGCTTGCTCTACTGACATCGACAACTAAAAAATTTATTATTGCTTTTGTTTTTGTAAATTAATTAAAATACAGCAACGCTGAACAACGTCTGCCATCTAACGGCTTTAATTTTGAACCAACGTCAACACTTCGATCTGTCATCTGACCTTCATATTGTAACACAACAGACACAATACTGCATACTGCCATCTGACGGCTGTAATTTTGAAACAGCGAGCAACGCTGAACAACGTCACAGCAAAGCTGCATGATGCTATCTGACGGCTTAGCTCAACGCTTTTGCTACTTGCGCCTCTATATGACAATTTTAGTAAAATATTTCTTCGATCTGTCATCTTCATATTATAATACAACAAAAAGAAGAACGTTATAAGCAGTGTGCAAAATTAGAAACGAATTGAATACCTGCAATCATATTTAAAAAAGAATTTTGTAAAGTGATAATTATTATACTTATTTAGTGCGAATAATTCGCACAGGTCACACTAGTTGTTATTAATTACATAATACTTATTAAACCATTACTCAACATAAAGATGAAACTAAATGACAAAAGGACTCGTTTATACGTAGAAATGATGCTACAGTCTTCTCTAAATGATACTACTGCACTACTGTTACATAATAGGTACCCCTATGGCCGCCATTAACGATAGACAGATGAGATGTTTACGATTGTGAAAATGATTTGAATGATATCTACGATCTTGTCTCGATAGAGTCGGACATTGTGAATAAGTGGATGTAATTTGTGTTCAGGAAGACGTTAACCCAGTCCACCGTATTCTAACAGAAAAAGACAGTACAGTTCGTCAACGAGGGCACGCTAAAAATCCAATATGTCCGGCGTCACTAATATGTCAATATTTATTAAGATAATAATAATGCGTTTAACGCCCGTTTCTCGACTTTATGGCATAACAGACGCCATTCGCATCATTACTATTTTTTTTCTATCGCACTTCCCGTTTCTCGGCGAGGAAAAAGTTCCAGCCACATGTGCCCCCGCCGGGATTCGAACACGGTACCTCCCGAATGCGAGTCTAGTGCTCTCACCGCTACGCCACCCCGCTCGGTTCTTTTTAATAAATAATCTAGAAAACAGAATCAACATATTGCAATGACGCACTTCTAGGTTAGGGTATGATATTTGCCACGCAACGATTGCTACCCATAAATAAAAATTAATATCGGTCTCAAGTGTTACGTCATAAAACTGGTTAAATTTTTACTTTGTACATACATTTATCTCAGGAATGAAACAGAATAATTTATTGAACATTATTTTGCATTCTAAATGAAATTAACATCCGCTTTAATTACTAAACGCGATATTGAATTAAATTTAAATTATAAAGTTCTTAAACGGTGTTGTCATCATTTGCTTGTTTTTTCTGACTGAAAAGTTGTTTTTCAAATTAAAATTATTTACGATGGTCTAAGGGCTTAATCCATGTGCCAGTATATTATTCCCTAAAATACAGAACCATAACATTAGGGAACTAGATTTTAAATGCCAACTTTTAAAATTAAGTTCGTGATTATAACATGTTAATTTAATAATTTCAAACGAATATTACTTAACAGAGGTGGCAGTAATAAAAAAAAATGTCCTACAAAACTTGTTTATATTTTAAAGATCTTTTCAACAATACCACTTTCGACCTATCGTGCCATTTAATATTCCGGAGTTCTGAACATTCTGGAGCAAACTAATAGGGAAGTCGACCTTTCCGGGTGAAGAAAATATCACCATTCGATTCTTCATTAGGGATTTTATAATGCAGATTTTTGACACAACTCTCTACGAATAACCGTTTTCGAAAAAAACGCACGGTACGGGTCGTCTGACTCACCCTATGTATATACTTACAGTATATATCGGTTGTAACGTCTTTGGGAAAATACGTCGTTATAACCGATTGTTGTTATAAGCAATTAGTATTTTTAAACTGATCAAAACGAAATCTAGTCTGATTTATGGTATTTGCACTTGTTTGTACACTACAAGAATGACGTCACAGTATAGGTAAACACAGTGGCTCGTGTTTTTCTCGCCAATTTATATATTTGAAATTTTGAATTCTATTTTAGCTTATATAAATTTTGAGTGAAATAAAAATTCTTGTGGACTAATGCTACAGTATGAAGATTTTAAGAAAATAAATGACTTAAGTTGTCGAAATAATTAGAACAAATTAAAATAAAATATATATTAAATATTAAAAATATATAAAAATAAAAGATATCGTGAGTGCATATTCAAGTAATCGAGGATTCGGCGCGTTACGAGCCGTGCCTGGTAAACTCACTAATCGATTTATATACTGACTGGACTATTGAGTTACTGCCTCTGGTCATAATAAAATAACAAATGACAACTAACAACGAAAAGCTATTTCAATGCAAGAAATACAGGAAAATATTACTCTGCTCGACTACTTTGAAGATACAGTAGCATATTAAACATCTCTTTGTCTCGTCATCGTTACGCTCTCTCTCTTTCTCTTTGTTTATTATATTAACTTATAACAGAAAAAAAACATCCAGTGCATATATGGTTACTAAATATAAATCTAGTTAATGAAAACGCTATCAAGAATTCTAGGAAATTTTGCAGTATGAAACGACTTTAATTCCACTAATAAGGGAAAAAAATTCGGGTCGCCGAATGTACTGCCCACAAAATAGTGTGTTTACTAATAAATGGCCATAGAGTATATAAATATGTTAATGGTACGTAATGTGAACTGAATTTTGTTTTGGTATTAAATGAAAAAATAACCCGTTAATACACCTCTTAAAATGATCAAATCTACGCAGTTTCGTCCAATGTGTGTTACGAATTCGTTCAATGATCGAAATAAATGCACAAAACTAATTTTGACCAACGAATATTGCCCAAACCCGAAATCTTACATTTAAACAATACTAGTATGGCATCGGAATTTTCTTTGCGTTTTTTAATTAACTTTTCCACATCAACGATACTTATTATATCAAAGTGATTTATTCTTCTGTATTGTTTAGCAGACAGAGGTTTTAATTCAGCTTTCAACAAATTTGCTTTCTTAACCTCACTTAGTGTAGTAAGGTAATTATGTTTCGTCATAAAATTATGTTTCAGAAGCCTCCAATAAGCGAACTAGTTGAGACTCGAATTCACCTTGCATTTTTACTTAATTATTACACTGAATTATATTAATTATAACATTCAGGAGAATAATTCAATAAGTAAACAAGAACATAACCCTACTTTTATTCGGGTTCCGACGTTGATTGCATGAAACAAGCAGAATTAGTATTGTCCGTTCAGAAATGGATAGAACTAGTTTTGTCCAACTGAAAATGTGCAAAACTAGTATTGTTTATTTTATAACACTCAATACCCGTTTAAATGTAAGATTTCGATTTTCGGGTTTGGGCAATATTCGTTGGTCAAAACTAGTTTTGCGCATTTATTTCGGTCTTTGACCGAATTCGGGTAAAGACCGTAACATAAGCACCCACAGATAAATAATTTAAGGGGTACAGCTTTGCTCAAATTTTTATGCAGCCCGCAATTGTTTCTAAACGAACTCGGTGAAAATAAATCTATATATCAATGTTGCCATTCTGCAACTGATCATTGAATGATGTCATCGATAAATCTTAGATTAATAGAAATGACATTCAAGTCAGTTGGAATTGATGTTATCAATGATATATATAAAATAAAATTTGAAATGAGCATTGCCAGTTTCCACCCGAAATTTTATTACTTTCCTTTTCTTCTGAACCGACATTTGCTAACGCTGTAAATTTGTTTATTTGTAGCAGCCAAATTACCACAGAGACCAAATCTGTGTTTGTTACGCAATTCACAGTCATGTTAGGAAACGTAGGCTTTAGCATCAGTTTAGATCCAGACAGAGAGACAGGTGTACCTAATTTCAAGTAACAAATGGTCATATTAAAAAAGCAAGCACAATTAATGCTTTTAAAACAGCCGGTAACAGTACAGCAAGAGCAAATTGCGCTCGACAGCTGGCGTTGCAGCAGGATCAATGACTGACGGCTAAACATTTGATGGCACGACGGTATGGCATTGGCAACTGTACAATGGTCAACACTATCGGCATGCCATCACAACAATAATATAACATATAAACGACAGATGTGTGAATATTGTAATGACTGATCATAGAGCACGTTCAATAGTTTTTCTCTATAGTACAGTATTATTCTGTAATTGCGCGGCTGGACCACTCCAACTTCGAAAATATTGACATTATAATAAAGAAAATATTTTTCTTTTTATTTTATACTAGCGGTCCCGCCCGGTTTCACCCGGATGCAAAAGAACAAATAGGGGGAGGAATATTCATCTTAGTTTACCGAGATGAATGTTGTGTCCAAATTTCTTGACGATCGGAATTACCGTTCAAAAATTTTTGTCGGACGGACAAATTTTAAGTAACATTTTTCTTTGATGCGCCGCTCCTATTGGTTGTAGCGTGATATTATATAGCCTATAGCCTTCCTAGATAAATGGACTATCCAACAAAAAAACATTTTTGAATTCGAACCAGTAGTTCCTGAGATTAGCGCGTTCAACCAAACAAACAAACAAACTCTTCAGCTTTATATCTGAGTATATAGATTTTTTTCCCATATTTATAATTTGTGATGTTTAATGTTTTTTGTTTATGCAGTCGGTTTACGAAACGCTGTCCAATAGTATAATTACAACACAAGGACCGGAAGTTTGATAATCTTGCACTGCGCGCCATGACACCCGAGGCAAATTGGCCGAGGGCATCATGGCGCGCAGTACAAACTTTCGGCCAGTATGGTGTATACTATTTTTCTCCATACCTCGGTACTAAGTACGCTTATTAAATACATTAATTAATTAATTACTTATTAATTACATAAAAACAGATACCTAAATTCCAAGCAAGCAGCTTTGAGGTTATACGAATGACAGCTGTTCGCGACTATTAGCTAAAATGTAATAGGGTTGCAATGGATGGAAACGACATCTTACCAACAGTTGAGAGGTATTTTTTCTTTACTGCCGCCGGAACGTACGTACTTTCCGCAATTCGTAAATGCTAGACTTTCTGCCTTACAATTGATGCCGAAGGTATGTACTTTCGATCGAGGTATGAAGAAAATTTTATTTGTTCTTTTTCTTGTACATATATTTATGACGCGCAGTGCAAAAATCTCAACCTTTTTGCCCGTGTGGTGCAGTATCTATACTATTTTCCTTCATAGCTAGGTCGAAAGTACGTTTATTTATTAATTACATAAAAACACAGATAAATTCCAAGCGCGCAGCTTTGAGTTTATACGTAAAAACACGAATGACAGCTGTTCGCGACTATTGACTGGCTGCAGTAGCGACAGTCTCATGGAGCAGTGTATAGTACGCGCCACGGATCTAAAAGGTTCGTCGCAAAGGCATATTTTAGAGCCGTTGATACTCCCACAACCTCCCAGCTACCCGTACGGAACGTGCGCTCGTCGGTGATTGGCCGTGATCGCTCGTTGCCTTTGTCACTTGTCGCTTTCCTGCTTTAAAGTACAATCGAGTACGCTATTGTCAAGTTGTTATTGCTATGTTAGTTTTGTTGAGTTGCGAGTTTGTAGTTTTTCAACAGACTGTACAAGCGCAAGCCCGCTTTCGCACCTAACTCCCGAGCCTTTTAGATTCGTGGCGCGTACTATTTTTTTTTATACCTCAGTCGAAAGTACCGGCATCAGTGCATAAATGTTAGACTTTCTGCCTTAAAAATAATGCCGGAAGTACGTAATTCCGACCGAGGTGTCAGGAAAAATGATCTTTGGCTTAAATTAGTACCATTCTCCATTTATGGATGTTGGAGTGGTAAAAACATTATGCGAAGTTGAATATAGACGCCTGTATGTAACGTATATATACCGGGTTCAACAAGTGCACGTCAGTAATCAGTATGTAACTAATATAATAAACGAATGTATTGAAACTGTTATGTACATTAAACGTTATTGATTATCATTAAGGTATTTTCTGAGCTAGAGGTCTGCACTTTGCAGACAAAAAAATAAATGCACACAAGAACATTGTAACTTGTAATGCTGCGCAAATGTTGCTTGAGAAATGAAAGAAATGTTGCATAAGAGATACGAGATTTATATTGTTAACTAACTGTCCGTTCCGGTTTCGTCCGGGCAGTTTTTTATTTGGAAGCGAAATAATCAACAGCAGTTACTCTTTCTTGTACTGTACCTCTTATAGGGTTTAACCAGCGAGTTTTATTTTAAATTTTATGATTAAAGTTTATTAATTTTCACTGACGTAGCAAGAGGGGAGGCAGGTGGATCTGGAACACCCTATAATATTAATTGTTCACGTACAAATAAAATTTGCAATAATCTACATATTTTCTTTGTCGTGAAATTTCCCCCAGAAAGTCGTGTTGATCGATTTCTCTTCTGTGAACAGTTTTCAAATTATGTATACAAGTGGCAGCTGATAATGATAGGTAGAGATTAACCCTCCCCCCCAGGATAAAATCGTTGCTACGCCTATATTAATTTTCCCATAATTTCACGCGCAGTTAAGGCTATTTGATACAAAAATACGTTTAAAAAATATATTTCAAGATACATCAAAATTTCAATAGGTGATTTTACATTTTAACATTTTTTTTTTTGACGTGATAACGTCTTATAAATTGATGAATCACCAATCTTATAAATTGATAAAACACCGACTGCATGCACGAAAAAGTGTAACGTAACGTTCCTAACGTTCGTAACGCGTAACGTTCCGCCTGACCCTGTGCGTGCTTTTTGCTAATTTCTCGCTCAATTTAAATCAGATCGATTTGAAACCAGTCTTAAACGAAAGAGGAGAACATTTTACATAGATTTCGTATAACAGAATTTGCCTAAACAGTTTTTTTATACAAATTTATATAGAAAAATAGCTGTATAAATGCAATGTTGTCTAATGCATGGCGCGACGAGGTCGGTCGTCTTTGTTTGCCGTACATGGAAATTAGAAAATAACGTATGTCTTGTCTTAACATGAAAACGGCTGCATTTCTAATGTTTAATTCAATTTTTTGACATTAGTATTTTGTGAAATGCAACGCCTTCTAAGTTAACTATTGGAATAACTAATTATTATTAGAACATAATACTTTGACAGTTGCAAACGTCACTTTTGACATTTCTTATCATTCCGACACCAAGGATAAGCGGATTGAAACCAAATTTTGGGAGGATGTTTGATATGCAAATATGAAGTGGCCTATTGTTTTTGGGGAACATCGGCGCATGCGTAAAAGAATATATCTCTTATAATGATGTTTTATATAATAATAATATAGTTTTTAAAACGGTTTTTACTCTATCTATTTTTACTAAGAAATTTTTGTAAATTTTTTGGGGAAAATCGGCGCATGCGCAAAAGAGATACATGCCATAGTTGTTTTTTATATAATACTAGTGTACTTTTTATAGTGTTTTATTATTCTACTTAATAAAATTAACCTAAATTTGAAGCGAAAGATGCAATATCATAGATTCGAATTATTATAATTATTATATAAATTTAGGTTATGTATTACGGAATACGTTATCACGTAAAACTATCGTCCGTAAACCGACTTTACAGACAACCAATTTTTTTCAGACATACTAGAACAAATCAGAAAAGTTTATTGAATTGTTATGTACATTGTCAGTCTGATTTCACTGATTGCGTGCAATTTTATTGTTAAAAGTCAGTTAATTTATTTCTTTTCATTTTCATGTTATTAGTTCCCGCATTAATTATTTAAATTTCCTTTCGACACAATGATATAATTATCCACAAGTACATATATATTGTAATATAATATATACTTCTAAAACGCAACCACCATATTTTATAAATGCATTCTAATTAATTGTTTTTGCTATAAAACATTGGTTTTAAAACAGTTTAAGAACACCAGTTGCAAAAATCTCAGTCAATTGACCAATTCTACAGAAACGTTTCGTAAGAAAATTCGCTCTTTATTTTTTACCGAAAGCTAGGTATTGCATTTTTTGGAACTTATTTAGTGACATTGACACTAATATTATATATGCGAAAGTAACTCCTGTTTGTCCTTTTCACGCCTAAATCGCTGAACAGATTTCGCTAAAGGATCCTGAAGAAGGACAAAAAAAAACCTTGAACGGATGAATAGGGGATGAAAGTTTGTTCAAGTTAGGGATATGAAAATTCATATTTAGAGTTTTGGTAAGAGATAAAGAATTGCTCGATCGCTAAGGGGTGGCAGTAATATGCACTAGTAGAATTGAAAACCTCATCTCATTTTAGCTGAGATTTTCGCAGTGTTTCAAATACACATTTTCTAAACTGTTTTTAAAAATGCAGAACAAAAATCTAGTCGGTATAATGTCGTGAAAAAGGTGAGATAACCGGTATTCAAGAGTCAAGACATTTCGTCGGAATGTTCCGACTAGAATTTTGTTCTGCCTTTTTAAATACAGTTTAGAAAAAGATGTATTTTGTCGTGAAAAAGGTGGAACAAGGGATGTTCAAGACATTCCGCCGAGGTAGGGTATACAATACCGGGATCCCGCATACATTTTGCGGGACTAATCTCGGTAGAAAATTTTGCGGGATCCCGCTGAACTGGCAGGATTACAGAGAAGCATGGTTCATACGTGTACTCGACGTGCAGCGGCGCGTGGACTTTGGCAAGCGATCGATATTTTATTGGCTTACAAAAATAGAAAAACAGTTTTTCAAATAGTTAAGTCATAATTCAAAAATTTCAAACTTTATATCTGATAGTTCAATTTCCTGGCATTTTATTCCGCCTGGCGCACCCCACTTCGGAGATTTGTGGGAGGCGGCTATAAGGAGTTATATATAAGTATCATTTGCGTCGAGTAAAAAAAAATGCATTGTTTACGTTTAAAGAAATGTATACACTCCTAAATCAAATTGAAGCTTGTTTAAATTCGGCAGCTAGAACTCCAATATCCGACAGTCCTTCTGACTTGAACGCCTTAACTCCTGGTCATTTTCTTATGGGCGACGCACCCAGCACCCTTTTATGAAAACGAGGTCTATTAGGTCTTTATTATGATTGAATTGAGAAGTCTAAGTCCACCCTGCTGGATCCCGCAAATACCTGGATCTAGCGGGAATTAGATGGTTCAGTCCCGCAAATACCGGGATTGAAATTATCTTACGGGATTGCATTCCCAACGCCGAGGTGTTCCGACCGGATTTTTTTGAAATACTGTAAAAATCTCAGCCTTATCAAAATGAGTTGACGTTTTCAATCCTACTGGTGCAACTATCAAGGTGGTACCGCTGGCCTTTACAGACAGACTTTTTACCGCGTAAGTTTTGAACAGTTATTTGCAAGAGAGTTTGAGTACTTCTGAATGTTTACAACAGTCTGCAGGCGACCTTTCACTCTTTGCTACAGTTTCGCTGCGTCAAACAAGGCATAATTGAACTATTAGCGTCATGTATTATTCTATTTAATACCTCCGTGCAAACGACTTTCATCATGCATACAACCGGATAATGACCTTCTTGTTGTGTCTTTCCTTGTCTGTTCCGTCAAGAGAACTAGGTTAAGTTCAAGTTAATTTTTTTTAATGAATGAAAGTAAGAATACTAGGGTTTCATAGACAAGAAAACGGTGTTATTATCGAAACATTAACGAATGGGAGAATTATATAATGATCGATTTACTTGATTTAATTTTTTTTTGCAAAAATGAGCAAAAACATTATCCAAGTGTGTAGGCTTTCACGGCCGGTGTTATTCAAATCTTCTTGGTTTCCGGGCTTGTAGGCTGTAGTTCATTGGTATTTCGGGCGGGTGATGTAGTAGCGGGCGAAGTGCCCTTCTAGGCGGCTCACAAGTAACTGTGTCGACGACTGATGTTCTCCCTTCTCTTGTATACTTTTATACTAGAAGGACACCTCGCCCGCTACTACATCGCCTTTGATAATGTCTACAGCAGTTATGGACGAAATATCAGGTAAAAATACCAAGAAGTTTTGGAAATTTTACAATGTTGTTAGATATATGGAATTTGAGAATAGCCAACATATAGTATGATTCATTTAACACCAATTTCCAGTTCAGAGAGTCTAATCTGAAAAAATATGTGTTGACATTAGGCTAATACAAGGATTCAACCTAATTAATTGTCGTTTTTATATACTTCAAAATTGCACAACTATGTTATCTTGTACTAGATGTTGTTATCCCAAATTGTATTAACTAAAAGCCGCTGCACACAAGGCTGGAAACGCTGCTAGGAGTTCTGCTAGTCGATAGGCTGGGTACGAAGCTGGAAATGACGTCACTGCGGGCTGGCCTGCTAGCTCACAAGATAGGCTTTAAAATTAGAACAGGGGCTGCTAGGTATGAGCAAGAACCAATCAGGAAGCAGTATCTTGTCACGTGAGCACTTGAACACACGCCCACAAACCAACACAGCGTCATTCTGCTCAGAGTCGGACAACAGACACGTTTTTCTCTGTGTTTATATTCGAACTGTCACTGCGCGCGCACCAGATCTATCCACAAAACAAGCTTGAAAAATAGTCTCGTGTGAAGCGAGCACTTTAACAGGAATCAAGAAAACCAGCGCTAGAAAACTAGTAGGCAAATCCAGCTATGAATCTAGCTGCGTTTCTAGCGACGTGTGCAGCGGCCTTTCATACGGAATGCTAGGTTCATTTATATATTTTACGTGCGTGACAGCGTGGCTGTACCTATCCGACGATGTATTTACGAATATCCACAAAATAATTTTCAATAATTATCTATAATATTTCAAACGCAATATTTGCATATGTTTACTTAACAATTTCTTTGACAGTTAAATTTGCCCACTTAACATTTTAACACTTCAGATTGTAACAGTTCAGTGCCGGTTGCTCAGTACTTAATACTTAACATATTCAACTAGATGTATTGTAAAACTATTGCGACATAATTGGATCTTAAACTCTACGACAATAATTTAAAACCGTTAACACGAAAAGTAAACATCTAGAATCATTGCTGAAATATTACGTAACAAAAACAGTTGAATTTCGTGGCCAAATAGCAAAGCCGTTAATTTCGAATTTGTCGTAATTTTTACCGCGAGAATAAATAAATAATTAAGCATAACTCGGAGGTGGTGCCTTTGATGTGTCTACCGACGGATTCGTGACCTTGGTTCCAAGTTAAAAATGAAATTTTATTGCGTTTTCATAGGCGTACCTATACATTTCTCGACGGTTCATAGCCTGAATATTTTGACACCATATTTGAAAATGTTGAGTGTATACGGGCAATAACTCTTGACAGACGTAATCGATTTAAACGAAATTTGGTCAGCATGTTGGTATCCATCACCGCACAAAGCCTATTTAAAATGGATACAATAGGACAATTTATTAAGAATGGTTTTTAGAGGATTGAATAATATTTTTGGGTCCAAAAATATAGAAAAAATCTCAGAATCGTTTCAAAATTGAAATTTAATCCTTTAGTGGCAAGTGGCAACTAAAAATGTTCCTAAAACTTATATGAAACGGCCCGATAGGGCCGGTTTTACAAATTTGTATTTTCTTTATTCTAATATGTAGTCAAAAGTCAATATTTTTGAAGTTGGAATGATTTCGTCGCCCAATCGGCTAGAATTTTTTCTGCTCAACTCGATCGATATATAACTTTTCAAACAGCTCTTCACACACCCCTAATGTACATTTAAGAATCCTGACGATAGGCCGTCAAAATAATCAAACACAGTCTTCAGCTTGTACCAGTAAATAAGAGATATCAATAAATGTATTAACTTAAGGTGCATTGAAAATATTCTGTGGAGTGATTAATTTGTTAACGATTGCTGACGTCTTGTACACACATAATCCATTAATTTACTTTTCGTAGCAAAAAAAGTAAGTAGGTACCTATATTTATCGCTATATAAACTTAATTTTGACGGCACATTATACGAGGGTAATTTATGTTTTCAAAATTTAATTGTAAATCTTCTAAAAAGTAAACATTCACGCAAATAGTTCGTAAGATCTCCAATATTATAGAAAAAATTTGGATCCACAAGATATTTCTTCCTCAATTAGTGAAAACCAGTGACAGATTTAGGCTTGCTGCCGCCCTAGGCCCCATTCGATGCGCCACCCTTTTTGATAAAATGAATTTCATTAATTTTGATCTTATATTTTTATTTATTTATTTATTAAAATATTATAATTTTTAAATATAACTAATAAACATGACAGATAAATAAGTTATAAATTAATCTCACTAAAGGAACAGAAAGTAAGCTGCTCAATAAAGACTATATTTGATCTATTAAATAATTAACATCTTATACCCATACAGATTGAGAAGTAAATTAATGAATTGATAATATATTCTATAGAAAATTTTTTATGAAAACTAATCTGAAGCAATTTTTTAAATTGATTGTCTTTACTTTTCGCCTCTAAAATTTTGCCATTTCAAAAGTTATGCCGCCCTAGGCCCGGGCCTAACAGGCCTAGGCGTAAATCCATCACTGGTGAAAACCGTATGAAAATTCGTTCGGTAGTTTTTGAGTTTATCACGTTCTGGTAGACAGTCGCGGGGACTTTGTTTTATATACTTATATAGATTATAATAAATAGATAGGTACTTAATTAAATATTTGATCACCGATCACCAAAGAACCAAATTTCTGAAAGTAACCAATAGGCTCATTTCCAAATAGACACTATGCGACCTTGTACGTGGTCTTATAACTACAGATCGACTAGTAACAATAAAGAATTTTTATTATTATTATTATTATTATTATGTAGATGACACCAATAAGAAACCAGTATGGGCGTGCCTGATCGCTCTGCAAGCTAACACAACCAGCGCAGCTCGTCTGCGCGATTTCGGTACTGACTAGTGATGTGCCGGATATCCGTATCCGTGTCCGCGGATATCCGAGGGAGAAGAAACATCCGTATCCGTATCCGTTAGTTTTTGGCGGATCTTAAACGGATCTTTTACCTTATTAATTTTCCATTCATAGATGAATTTTTATATATATAGATGATTATGTAATAATGAAAACCTGTTAAATTCCATTCAGATTATTTTTTATTTTTTTAAATCGTATTTGGCACCTTTATATTGCAAACATTTATCGTAGTGAGTACTATACTAATAGTACATAACTCAAAGGTACTAAATCAACTATCTTTATAATGAGATATTGCACATCGATCTTTGGAAAGAGACAATCTGTTATGAGAGTTATCCGCGGATCTTGAAACCAAAAATCCGTATTCAGATCCGTATCCGCGGATATACATTTTTAACGATCCGGCACATCACTAGTACTGACAGAAGACTACTGTATGTATACCTACTTCTTTTTTCTATGAGTGGACTGCTCAGACCAGAAACGCTGGTCCATCCTCGTATATAAATTGGATGTGAGCAAACCGTTTTAAAAGAGTGATAATCCAATCGATGGTGATTAATATATCTGCCGAGGTCAATCTACATGTTATAGGAGTTAAAAATTACATTGTATGTTACACATGGTGGTTATATTTGCAAGAATATGGACTTAATAAATAATTTGTTCAAATTGTGAATAGCTTTTGGTTGTACATCATTTTTCATTTCATTAAAAAATTACGAATTAATGTATATCCACCGAGTTCTCTAATTTCATAACAGAATTGGGTGGCTTTGGATTAGGCCAAAGCGTAAGTCCGTATATTTTTATTTTAGAAGTTATGACGTTTTAAAATTTACAAGAATTCAAATAGTTTAAAGCGACTATATCTCCGAAACTAAAAGAGATATGGCTTGCGGAAGATCGGAATCTATTCAGAGAGTGATTTTTTCTATAAGTGTACTTAATATCAAACACAACGGAGTGAATTTATTTTTCACAAATTTCGCAATTTTTTAAGAAAAGAGACTCTTTGATTTGAAAAAATAACCCAAAATTTTGTTAGATGTTTACGTATTATAACTTAGGATTGAGATTATTTTTATAGAGAAGGTTGCACTGAAAGATTTCAGCCACTCCCGCCTGTGTGTCCTTCTTCGTTTAAAAGTTATTGCGTTTTTAAGTTTTTCTAAAAAAATAATAAAAACCCTCATATCACTGAAACTAGGAGAGATACAAGGTTGCGGATGGTAGGAATGGACTTTTTCTATAAGTTCAATCATCACCCAGCTGGCCAAAAAGCGCTTAGTGTCATAAAAAGAATTAGTCAAGACCCCGTGACTTTTGGGGGCTTAAGATATAGTCTCACTTAACCCTACGGCACAGAAAAAGTGTGACTCAACCAGTTGTTTGAGGAAATAAGTTTAATTAACTTAAAATTAATAAAGGATAACATTCGCTACAAATCAATATATTTTATTAGCCTTGCAAATCTCAGATACAATATTTTAATTATTTTATTAGAGAACTAAAATAAAAAACGTATTTTTTTTAATTAACACAATGTCAGTGATTCGTTCAGATTGTAACTGATAAAATAATTATCAAAACGTTTTTTCGATCCAATTTGCATCTTTGTATGAGGCAGGTGTTTTAAGTAGTATCTTTTTTATATATCCTTATTATTTTTGTAGATCTTTTTTTTAATCACATAAAAATTTTATGTCACGAATTGCATCCCAGCAGCCGATTAAATTTGCAATCAATAGTTGTAAATTTTGAAGATTTATTGCGTTTGCTTTTTGATTATTATATCACAAAAAATAAGTTTAACACACCTTCAGATGTTTATATTGGTTCAACTATAATAATGGTCGTAAATTTTTAGATCACTGACGTCTGGGAAATCAAAACCTTTATAAGTTAACTTGTTTTTTGTAAAAAATGTATTCGTAAGAATTGTGTATAACACGTGCCATTTTACTTACAAATTTATTTCATTTATTGTTAAAGCTATTTATGTTACGTAAAAAGATTAGCATTGACCTCAAATTATTATTTTAATGTTTTGTTTTTGTGTTGTTAAAATTCACTATTTATTTTTTACAACAAATAAAAATGTTACGTAGCTCCGTATCTGACATTTTTTTCAAGTTAGAGCGAACGGTAAAAAACTTAAAATACGTTTGGTAGTGTGTGGATATCCTTCATAAAAATAGGTAGTAATTTTTTTAAACGGCTTTATTTTACAAACGATAAGATACTAAAAATAGTTAGCAAAACCAAAAGTGCACATACCGCAAGTTTTCCACTGTACATATTATAATGAAAAACAAAATGAGAAAATGGATTAAAAAATAACAATTAATAAAATAGAAAAAAAATCAAAATTAAAAAAAAACAAAAATAAAAAAAATAAAAATTATGAGACATATTATATTATATATAATACCTATATAAATATCAAGTGGAATAAAATGGAATAGAAAAAACAATACCTGACGGCGGGAATCGAACCCGGGACCTTGCCATTACTGGACTTACGCTTTAAGCGCTCAGCCATACGGATGTCGTACTGGATAGTTGTAATAAATTGTGGTATAGAAGTCTAGCAGTTATTCTACGTAAAATACTACATTTTGTTTTTTTTTTAACTATTAGCTGTCAAAAATTATAAAATAAAACTTTTTATAAAAATTAAACTACTGAACACATTTAGTGAATTTAAATAGGGTTCTGGTCTGATAGTAAACAAAGTGAATAAAATATAAGCCAAGGCAATCCGACCAAAATTGCGATCTGTAGAGTCGTGACGTACGTACATACGTACAGACCAACCGACAACTGCTGTTTGTGATTTTCAATTACAATTTTAATAGTCTTTATGAACTCGAATTGATTTAAAAAAAATTGTTCTGTTTTATAGATCAGAATCTCCTCTTTTCAAAAAGCTTCAATTTGAATGGATTTCGTGTGAAATTAACTTCGATATAACTTCTTATATGAACGAAAGTCAGCTCTGATGCACAAAGCGATAATAAAGCACATACCGCTAGTTTAGCAGTATGTGCAATTAGAAAATAATTGTGGGTCACCAGTCTAGCTGGCTTTGTTCAGATTAAAATAAAATCGTGAGGCGCATTTATTAATATAGACCGAAGAAGACAATCGCATGCATGTTGAATGTATGAAGACCAATTTCAAAAATATCAAGATATATTTTACGAAAGCTGCTCATTAAATGAAAAGTGTTTTAATATAGTCTTGATATTTTTAGAATTGGTCTTCTCCACACATTCAACATGTATAAGTTATTCCAAAAATCCTCAACGTATCTTTCAAATGTTAAGACAATCGCAAGTCAACAGACATATTAGTGTTCAACTAAATGCGTCCCACCAATTTATTTTACCTGATCAACGCCCTGAATTAATAATAATAATAATAATAATCGACTTTATTTAGGGTCATGAGTAGCCAAAGCCGTTTTAACATGCCCTCTCTGATAAAATATACAAAAATATATAAAAAACATGAGATATATACAAAACATGAAATATCTTGACATAAAATTATTAGTTATAGCCGTAAAAACATAAAAATTAAAAAAATTGAGTTAAAAATATTTATCATTTTCCAGCAGCATATCTTTACATTTATTTAAAAACTGTTTTTTATTTTTGATGCCTCTTATACTGCTTGGCAGTTTATTCCATTGTTTTGGTCCCTCAACTAAAAATGATGTCGATCCAAGAGCTGTATGGCAAGATGGAATAACCAAATCTAAGTCATTGCGGGTCTAATAATTATGATACTCCGTAAGATAGCTGAAATTGGTGAAAAAGTGCGATTTGTACCCGGTCAGCTAGTTATCATAATAATCTATTGTCATCGAAATTACGAATGTCTGCAAAATTTCAACTCAATCGGATAACGAGAAGTGGATGAAGAATCGGTTGTAAGATTTGAAACAAATATATATCTAAAACAATTTTTGTAGGGTTTCATCTTCCTTTGGTTTCTAATTTATTTTAATAATAATATCTAGACATCTTTA
The DNA here is from genome assembly GCA_963575645.1 of Xanthostigma xanthostigma. Classification (NCBI taxonomy): domain Eukaryota; kingdom Metazoa; phylum Arthropoda; class Insecta; order Raphidioptera; family Raphidiidae; genus Xanthostigma; species Xanthostigma xanthostigma. Next base: position 4,063,088 of record OY754464.1, read on the forward strand.
ACAGGTTCAAATAGCTTTTATTTGTTTTAACTTTTAAGTACTAACTGATTGATAAACAGCCAATGAGAAAGTGTTTTACATAATTTGTTCTAAGAACAAACGGCTCTCGTTATAGTTCTTTATTGCACCACTTTAATACATTAAACTATTAAATGATATCAATAAGTGAATAATGAATTATAATTCCACTTTAATTTCCGACTAATTGCTTTGTGTGGCGCATTGATAACAACTAATTAATGTTATTGTTGACTAAATTATCGTCCAAATTCTTTCGTGTGAACTGATTTATAAATTATTGACCACCAGCAAGTAAAAGAAACGGGTCGAAGTGCAAGACCCGACCAACAAAATAGTGTATTCACAAATATTTTTTGATAAAACAAAAAAAAATTCCTCTCAAAATACACCAAATAAAATAATACAATTTTTCTGTTTCAGTTTTTTGCAAGAGTTTAACATCTGCACCAAATAATAGTAAGTCATCTATTATTCGCAAACTATAAGTACATTTTCCAAATTTATACTTTATTTATCTGATTTTCATAAAATTTAAAAGACACATTTTAATTTTTAATCTGTAATAAATGATTATATTTAGATTTTCTAGCAATTCCTATGATTTTTTGAGTATTTTCGTGCCAAAATGTTTTTCTCAGCCCCGAAATATAGCCATTAAAAAGGCACCACTGGGACCTTTTTAAATAGACTGCGGTAATGACAGCTCTGAAATGAATAACTTTTATTCACAATATTACGCAAGAATGAGAAACAAATCTACCCAAAGATAGACAAAAATTACGAAAAATAAGCGAATTCATATGTATATCTGGTGCTATTCACAGGGGGCGTGACGGCAGCACCGCCTACCGCCCTCAATTTTTCATGCTCGTATAACATGAACATTTTTCAAATAACTGTAATAATAATTAAACGAAACCTTCAATTATAATCGAAATTTTTATACCTAGTTAAGCAGATATAGTGTTTATATTGAAAAAAAAAACATATTGAGTAAAATTATTATTTGGAAAAATGTAAAAATATATATTATTATTCGACGTTTACTTCTCGAAGACTACTAGCGCCGCTAGCGGGCAATAGAGCGGGATTGAACTGCCTTATTGTTGTTGTTTTAAACCGAGAAGCTTCTTAATAAAACATATGGCAGGGAGCGCGACGGAAATGACATCTGAAGGCCACATGAAATCATACTCTATAACCGTTGCATGATTTATTGCTCGTTTAGTTCACAGCTCGCGCTGCGATCGGCTCAGTTGTCCACACTCTATAGTGTGTCGCTCCTGAGCGAGTCGTTCATAATGAACGACACCTTTCTCGAAGCGAAGTGAATCGCTTTTTTTTGTGAATGACTCACTCCGAGCGCCATTGCTCTGTGCTGAGCTATTCTGTACTGTTGCATTCGCACATTTACAGAGCGCACACAGCACAGGCTACAGAGGCACTAGTGAAGGAGTTATCTTTGATGAGTCATTTAATGTTGAATGACACACTGTAAGTGCAATAGTACTAAGCTTAACAGTGACTTAAACCATTCACATTGACGTCGTTGACATAATATTGTAACAATAAACATTATTACTGTTAAGCTTTTATTATACTTTATAGTTTATCCGAAATGCGCATAATATAAGATCAGAATCATATTAAAATGAGCTCAGAGCTGAGTGTGTGTATTGTGCTGTGCAATGCTACGTGACTACTGAGCATGCATGATGACAGTTCACATCTCTGCTGTCTGCACTATTGTGTAGTGCGTACTGTCTAGTGTCGCTCCTTTGAACGACTCCCTCTGAGCGACTCTGTTTAGTGAGCTGAGCGCACGGTGCCAGCTCCCAATAAAGAGTCATGTGGACACATTCCAGCCAATACAAATACAATATGACTTTTAAGAAAGACTATTGACAGAGATCTATTGACGGGTTGTGTGGGTGTTGTGACGAAGTGGATCGTCAAACTATAGTAATTCGGTTAATAGGCTAATAAAACAACAAGAACATTGTCTTAAGTAAACAAATTGCTGGCACAGAATAAACCATTAGAGACGTTTTGTAATCATTACATTAAACTGTGCCTTAGATAATGGGTACCTACAACAAATTGTCTGTGGTCAAATTTCAACGAAGAATGCATTAACAATTGATGTCTCTTATTGGTTACTGGCGGCTCGTCCCGGTTTCACCCGGGTGCAATACATAGGCTCTCTCCCTCCCTCTCTCTCTCTTACTGGATGTATTTAATTAATGAATTTAATTTATTCTTGTGTATTTATAATCATTAAGGAGGTTGATCCGTTACAGTCCCAATCAAAAGTAAGTCGAATTCTAAATGGGAACTTTCATAGTTTATAAGTCGATGATACCAATAAATTATTGTCATAAAGGCATAAATAAATATTTTTTTTTTAATATTAATTAATTATTTCAGTACTTTATACTTAATGGATTAACTTTTGTATTTTTTGTACAAAGTTAGGTTAAAAAAAATACATTTATGTAAATATCTGTATTTTACATATTTTTTGCAGTAAATAATTGAAAAAAGAAATTAAAAGTAATAAAAATTAAAATTAAATCATTAAAAAGTTGAAAATTCAGTTAAAATTGTTAAATCTGTCAAGAATAAAAGTCCATAATCGAAAAGTGCTAAGGTTTAATAATTTTTTTTTATTGATTAAAAGTTTCCTAATTAAATTGAAAAAAATATTAAAATATGCGTAAGACATCGATGCTTTACATAGATAGTTTTTGGAACTGCTGACATTATTTGGTTATTTGCAAAAATTAAAATAAACAGTTTGCATGCTAGCTTGACATATTTTCCATAAGACTACATGTAAAAGTTTTTTTTAATTTTTAACTTTATAAATCTCCTTGATTTTGGATTTTTTACAGAAAATTTTGTCATAAAAAAATCTATCAAAAAAACTTTATTTCAGATTTTTTTCATTATCTTCGTAAAACGGCTCAACCTCCTTAAATTGATAACGTTTTTCTCGAATATTTTCTTATGTCTTATGTCAAATTTTATATGAATTTATATAGAGAAAAAATAGTAGATTTTGAAAATGTAAAAAAAATCCAGCCAATTGGGCGACGGGACCATTCCAACTTCAAAAATATTGACATTTGATATAGTATAATAAAGAAAATAAAATTTCTTGTATATTTCAGATACAAAATGAAAATACGTATTTTGTGTCTTGTATTTCAAATCTGAGATAACTCACATCTCAACTAATTACTAATAAAAGATCTCACCAGACGTTAAATATCTTTGAATGCATTGAAGATGTACCTATAATTTGATACGTTCTGGTGAACTGGATATAAAAATGGTTATTATGTTTTGATTTTTACGCACATCTGTAATTTTATTATATTAATCGGATTTCAGACAGCCTCTAGAATTAATTTAGATATAATAATTTTAATCCCTTTATATATAAGTTTCGAATCGTTTTTTATTCAAGGATGTACAAAACGAGGTCTACTTAGGCTTGTAACACCACGTCTTAAAAAGCCACGCCGCCACTGGTGTACTCCGGTGGTCATGTAGAGAAACAGAGGCAAGATGGCAGCGGAGCGTATGAACTAGGAAGTAGTGTTCATGTTAAAAAAAAAAATGGTTGTCTGTAAAGTCGGTTTACGGACGATAGTTTTACGTGATAACGTATTCCGTAATACATAACCTAAACCTCCCAAAATTTGGTTTCAATCCGCTTATCCTTGGTGTCGGAATGATAAGAAATGTCAAAAGTGACGTTTGCAACTTACAAAGTATTATGTTCTAATAATAATTAGTTATTCCAATACTTAACTTAGCAGGCTTTGCATTTCACAATATACTAATGTCAAAAAATTGAATTAAACATTAGAAATGCAGCTGTTTTCATGTTAAGACAAGACATACGTTTGCTTCTAATTTCCATGTACGGCAAACAAAGACAACCGACCGCGTCGCGTCATGCATTACACAACATTGCATTTATACAGCTATTTTTCTATATAAATTTGTATAAAATATTTTTCTATATAAATTTGTATAAAAAAACTGTTTAGGCAAATTCTGTTATACGAAATCTATGTAAAATGTTCTCCTCTTTCGTTTAAGACTGGTTTCAAACCGATCTGATTTAAATTGAGCGAGAAATTAGCAAAAAACCACGCACAGGGTCAGGCGGAACGTTACGCGTTAGGAACGTTACGCGTTAGGAACGTTACGCGTTAGGAACGTTAGGAACGTTACGTTACACTTTTTCGAACATGCAGTCGGTGTTTTATCAATTTATAATATTGGTGATTCATCAATTTATAAGACGTTATCACGTCAAAAAACTTAAATTAATAAATGTATTGAATTAAATAATATTCATGTTACAAACTTACGTTAATAAATACGTTGAATTAAATAATATTCATGTTACAAACTTACGTTAACAAATATGTTGAATAAAATAATAATAATTGTCACAGGCTTACTTTTTTTAAGCGAAACCCCCAAAACGTACGTAAAAAAATTAAAGATCTCGTTTTAACCGAAATAAATACTAATTGGTATTATCTTGAAACAAATTTGTAACCAAATTTCTTAATTCTCAATTCACAATATTTTCAAAACTGGTAATACTCGGCTCTGTAATAATATATTCTGTGTTCTCTGCTCGCGCTTAAAAAGCCAAACTGTTACATATTGTTAAAAAATGCAAATGCGACAAGCATTTCAAAACACCGAAACCGATTTATAAGTAAACATTTACAATGTTCTTCGTGTATAGCAAAGACCAATTTGCATTTTAAAATTTGTTAAAAAAGACGATGTCATAATGGCCCTAAGGTCCCAGATACATTTTAAGATAAAGTGTCTGATGCTTAACGGCAGAACAAAATTACTCGCAATTTTTAACTGTCAATTAATGAATAAGTATCAATGGAAGTAATCACTACATATTATAAAACAAAGTTGCCCCGCCGCGTCTGCCTGCCTAAACGCGATAAACTCAAAAACTACCGAATTGATTTTCATACGGTTTTCACTAATAGAAAGAGCGATAAACGAGGAAGGTTATAACACAATTTATGTGTTTCAGTTGTTAAATTTAAGTTTTTTTTTAAGGAAAAAAGGAACCCTTGTAGGATCAATTTATTGTATGTATGTCTGTCTGTCAAGACTCTGGTGAATCAAAATCTATATGGTACTTCCCGTTGACCTAGAATCATAAAATTTGGAAAAAAACAAGTAATACAGTACGATAAGAGAACTCTCACATACAACACGGTACGACAATTAGGCTATCAGAGTTACACTCGATTCCCGTGTTGGACAAACTATTTCCACAACTACAAGTTTGTACGGAATTCTCGGTGCGCGAGTCCGTCTCGCACTTGGCCGTTTTTTTGTGTAACCCTGGCTTGGATGTTTGTGATTTCACAACAGTGTTTTTTTTTCTATGTCCATAATTAGTTCAATTTCGATTTGATTTATAATATCGACAATCGATAAATAACACAGTTGTTAACTGTTGTTCAACGGCAATCGTGTCAGTAAAACTATAAAACCAGCATTCCACATGTCCGGTGTTCCCGCTGTCGTTGCGGCAAAGATTACCAATCGCGCATCACCGCGGTAAAAACTGTATCATCAACGATATAGACCAAGATCCCAGACCCGCCAGACCTACGTTATTTCAGTACTGCTAAGTATAATAGCCTACCCAATCTAGTCAAAAACTTGGGTATTCATTCATTTAAAGTAAAAATAAAAAACCTCTATAAATAAAATTATCTAATCTAAATTATGTGCTAGAATATATTTTTCAATTATCACAATAAGTTATTGTTATTATTACTATTATTTTTATATATTTGTATCTTTTTGTTATATTTGTATCTTTTTGTTTGGTTTGGATTGTAAACCAGCTTTAAGCTGAATTCACGCCTTTTGATAATACTTTTTTTTTTCTTTTCATCAATAAAGACATTATTATTATTATTATTTTATCAGTAAATGTACAATATTTCGTATACCAATTTGCCAGCTTGAAAGCGGGGCCCTTTTAGAAATAACAGGTTCTGAAAGTACACAAAACACGTGCTTACCTACGTACGCAATAATGCATGCATATGAGTGCGAGTGAGAGCATTAGATGATTTTTTTACAGCTTCGTGAAATTTAGGTTTTTTATTTAAATGACCGATGTCCACAAAAAACATTTATATTGTAAAATTCGTGAGAGTATAATCTGCTATCAAGTTGCGTCAAGACAAATCGAGAGTGTAGTAAGAGTAACATTAATAAAACGAACACATCGATCGACGTCACAAAATAGTAAATGATTTATAAAATAATGCTTTTTTCGTTGTCGATGTGTTAGTTCTACTAATTTTATTCTTACCACATTCTTTTGACAACTTGACGTCATTCAGCTTGCCTATACGAATTTCAATTTCACATTGTAAATGTTTATTTGAGGATTAAAATTATAATACGCGCCACGGATCTAAACTGTTCGGAAGTTAGTCACAAACAGCGTCGCAAAGGCACATTTTAAAGCCGTTGAGACTTCCACCACCTTCCAGCTACCTGAACGGAACGTGCGCTCGTCGGTGATTGGCCGTGATCGCTCGTTGTCTTTGACACTTGTTGCTTTCCTACTTTGAAATACAGTCGAGTACGCTATTGTCAAGTTGTTATTGTTATTTTAGTTTTGTTGAGTTGCGAGTTTGTAGTTTTTCAAGAAACTGTACAAGCGCAAGCCCGAATTCGCATCTAACTTCCGAGCCTTTTAGATTCGTGGCGCGTACTATACATCTAATTAACTAGTGAAGTTCAAATCTAATTATCTAAATAATGTAATTTATCTAAAAGCTTCGCGAGTCACCACAAAGCCACGCTTTTAGCTAGTTATGTGAAGTTTTAGAATTTTGTTTTGAGAAAAGAAAAACAGAAACAGTTAATTTACTCGTAAATTATACGAGGCCATTGAACTGAGCGACCATCCATATTACTGATTCTGAAGTGCCGTTTATGAACGCAGCCGGTAAAAATGAGCAACAATCAATGACAATAAACTGGTGCACAATGAAAGGCCGCTAATCAGTATGATACATATATTATGTAGAGATCAGAACAGGTGACGGCGTCCGCGCTACGGTCGACATACAATGAATGGAAATCACCTCATTTCTATATCTACTTACTGAATAGTGAGTAGAATCAACTGATCTCTAATAATATACCATGTATGGATTGTGCAAGACCGAGAACTTACTGAAGGTTAAGACATAAGGCCCCCATACACCTCGTTCTTTTTTGGCAGTTTTAACCGCACGGGTAAAACTGTACGGGTAAAACGGTCGGTGTGTGGCCAAAAACCGTCCTTCTTACCGGCGTTCAAAAATATCTGCTGCTGCTTGATTTAAACCGTCCGTTTTAAACGTGGCGTTCAAGTCGGCCCGTGTGTGTGACGACACAGTTAAAAAGGACGGGGTTTTGTTCGACTCTGTAACGTTGTAGGATCCATCAAAGCAGATCAGATGATGCAACGACTTCAGAAAAACTGAACGAAACAACGCCTAGTGTATGGACATGGAGGTGTATGGGGACCTTAAGACTGAATAAGCAAGACCAAGACTGATACCAAGACTGTCTCAATCCTATCAATATTAATTGTAAATAATTTATAATTTAGGTATACCTATAAAAAACATTGATGTTGATAGTATTTAGAAAAATTATTAAAAAGAGGTAAAGTAACAGATTAAATGAGCAGGATCAAGACTGAATACGCAATACGATCGAGACTTAATAAGCAAGATCAAGAACAGAAGTATTTGAGCAAGAACAAGATCAAGATCGAATAGTCTTGGTCTTGCTTTGATCATCACTATTCGTAACTATGGGTGTAGGAGGTAATCTCCGAAACTACTCATCCGATTTCAAATTTTTTTCACCAATATTTAGAATGAACCTTCAGGATGCACATAGGCTATACAGTAAAACTTCGTTTATCCAAGGTAATGTGGAGAGGAGGTACCTTGGAAAAAGCGAAAAGTTGGATACCTCAAGGATCCATCTTAGGCCCTCTTTTATATATTATATACGTTAACGATTTAATAACTCACTTTGCAGCGTCAAATGTAAAAATAGTGTCGTATGCAGATGACACAAATATACTTTTAAAAGGCTCCAACATGAATCAACTTATTCATCAAGCGCAGGCAATTTTCAAAATATTAAACGACTGGCTTATAAATAACAAACTGATTTTTAATGCCGAAAAAACTACTACTGTTTTTTTTAGAACTATGCAAAGATCGCTAAATATTCCAGAATCTATTCAGCTTAACAGTAATATGTTTCTTTCTGTGTCAGAATGTACTCCGTTTTTAGGAGTTACAATTGATGCTAATCTTTCATGGACACAGCATATAGATAAGCTGGCTAAAAAGTTAACATCGGTTTGCTATGCCCTGCGGCAAGTGAGTAAAGGAGCAAGTTTGGAATCGGTAATGTCGTTATACTACGCCAATTTTTATTCTATTATGTCGTATTGCATTATTGTATGGGGTGGAGTAAGAGAAGCCAACAGAATTTTCTTAATTCAAAAGAGGGCCGTAAGAATTATCGCAAAAACCGATAGAAGAGAGTCCTGCAGAGTTCTTTTTAAAAATCTTAAATTATTAACCTTCACCTCGGTTTATATATTTAAGTTATGTGTTTTCGTTTTTAAAAACATCGATATTTTCAAATGTGACACTATACAACACCAATATGAAACTAGAAAAAATAATCTTATGATACCAACTCATCGATTGACTCTATACAAAAAAGCCTGTCTATACAATGGAATAACAATTTTTAATAAAATACCCGACAATATAAAAAATATTAAGTCACTAAAGCATTTTAAAAATAAATTAAAGACTTTTTTAATTGAAAGAAATTTTTATAGTCTAGACGAATTTTCGTAACATATTTTAATGTGTAATACCTATGTACTGACCTTTTGTATCCAACTTTTTTGGCTATGCAAATAAATTATTATTATTATTATTATTATTATTATTATTATTATAACACGGAAGAAATAAAAGAAAATTTTAATCATTTTTTATGCGTACCTACATGTTTGAAATGGTAGAATGAGTTTTATCACAAAAGTGTATAAATAAATGGATATAACTTCTTAGATATGAAGGAAACTCAACGCAAGGTGATAATAGAGATAGAGCACACCCGCTAGGGGTGTAGCGGTTTGTGCAATAAACTTTAAGGATGTATGGTACCTATTGCATGGTTGAAATTTTGTAAACTTAATTTTTATAAATAAATACCTAAGATTTCATCACAACTCATACTTAGGTTATTCTCCAATATTTAATTCTAATATCTTGTCCACATCTTTCGTCAGATATGTTCAGAAGTTGCCCATAAAAAACTATTAGGAACCGTCACTTGTAATGATCACTTACGCCCGGGGACATTATTATAGAAAAACAATTAAATATGTTATATTCTATGTCCGTCTAAAGTCTAAACGAATAATTGTTAATAAATTAAAAGGTAGTCATCGACAGTGACGTGTAATAACTACACGTCACTGTCAATGACTCCGTCTTAATTTATTAACAATAATTTTCATTTTTGAATCGAATTATGTTTGATTGTAAAAAAAAAATACTAACTGGAAATCCCAGCATGCCTAATTAAATTATAACAAACGGAGGGTTTAGTGGAAAAAACTTTTTACAAAAGTAACTTGATTCGAGACGATATGAGTATTAATGAAACGTTGAGACTCGAGACAGGGGTGCCAATTCCTAAAAATCTTTCCCCACAACCACAAGTTGAAATATCCCTAAAAATCCCCTAAAAAAATATTTTTTTATTTGGATTTTTCTTTAATTCTATTTTATTTAAGGAGACCGCGCTCACGGTTACTTTAGTGAAATTTTTATATCTCTTTTTTTATAATAGATAATGTTATTGTTGATAACAATCTTATAAACAATCGATTGATAAAGCTAAATGGATCATTTTTATTGAACTAGAAATCAGTTTTTTTTTCAATTTTAAAACTTTATTTTAGACTTTTCAACATATTGTATTAATTTTTGTCACTAATTCAATACATGTGCTATTTCTTATATTGAATTGATTGCCAAATAGATCGGACCCCCTCTCCCCCCCGAGCAAAAACCTATCTACGCCACTGGTTACAAAGCTTGCTTACGATATGTAGATATGTTTAAAAATCCAATTATGAACAATAATAATAATAATGCGTTTATCGTCCGTTTCTCGACTTTATGTCATAACAGACACCATTCGCATCATTTCTATTTTTTTTCTACCACACTTCCCGTTATTTTCTACAACTTTTAAACTTCAACTTATTTAATAGCAATGGGCGTATGAAGAAATTTTTAAGAAATTAGGATAAGGTGGGCAAATTTTGAGCATAGGAGTTTGACAGCTAATCGGCCATGGCCTTGAATAAGGAACCATCTCGATATTTATCTGGAATTGTTGAGGGAAACCAAGGAAACCCTCAATAAGATGGCCGGTACAGGAATTACCGTTTCTCGGCGAGAGGCGGTGGGAAAAAATCCCAGCCACATCTGCTCCCGCCGGGATTCGAACCCGGTACATTCCGAATGCGAGTCTAGTACTCTCACCGCTACGCCACCTCGCTCGGTAATTATGAACAATAAATAGCATGATTTACAATATGATATAATTATTCCTAGTTGTAGTTCCCCGAAACCCTCGATACAGGCAATGACAAATCTATTTAAATTTTTCGAATCAAAATGGTCTAGTTTAATGGTATTTTTAGTGTTTATTGATTTATGTGCATATAAGTAAATATCGTTAGTTGTATGAATTACCGCGCAGCAGTTATCGAGCGCTGCCTGTAGCTAGCGATTTTGTTTGTTATTGACGTAATTAATTTAGATACTTTTACGTAATTAACCTTTTACTGTTCGATGTATTCAATAAAATTGTTCGCACTGATAGACTTGATTCATACACATAAAGAGAGATGGGTAGTTATTCAACAATTGTTTTTATTTCTGGTGCCTGGAAGCGTGGTAAAGATGCCGAGAGTAAAGAAAAGTTTTCTTGTGTGTTATAAAAACACTAGCATTAATAGTGTCAAAAAACTTTTCTTGATCGCAGATTGTATAAATCTACAAAATGGTCGGTAAAGATATGCATACGTGGTATATACATCTCTTTCCACAGATATAAATATTTCTTTATTGACGTAATTATACTAGAACTAATACCGCGAGACAATTTAATTCTTACGTAAATAATTGCAGTAATCTATCTATTCGTATTCAGGCTCAGAAAAATATATACAGTCGAAAAGTTTAAGGGACAGCGATTTCTTTTTCACTAACCCGAGACATAGATGCTAAAAAAAGAATACAAAAAATCTTACACTAATATTTACTCAAAGAAATCCGTTTTTTCTGCGTTTCTGTTAGAGGCACTTATTAGTGATGTGCCGGATATCCGTATCCGTAAACGCGGATATCCGAGGGAGAAGAAAGATCCGTATCCGTTAGTTTTTGGCGGATCTTTTACGGAACTTTTACCTTAGTAATTTTCAATTCATAGATGAAACTTTATATATATAGGTGATTACGTAATAATGAAAAACTGTTAAATTCCATTCAGATTCTTTTTTATTTTTTAAAATCGTATTTGGCACCTTTATATTTCAAACATTTATCGTAGTGAGTACCATACCAATAGTACATAACTCAAAGATACTAAAAAACTATCTTTATAATGAGATATTGCACATCGATCTTTGTAAAGAGACAGTCTGTTATGAGAGTTAACTCTTAAAGAGGTCAATAACTTTTTCCCATAACAGATAGTCTCTTTCCAAAGGTCGATGTGCAATATTTACCGCAGCGTACTCTGAGAAAGTTAAGATCCGTATCCGTATCCGCGGATCTTGAAACCAAATATCCGTATTCAGATCCGTATCCGCGGATCCGGCATATCACTAGTACTTATAGAGGTGCAGGCAAGTAGTAGTCTCAGTTATAGTGGTCCATGAGTGACAGACGTCTTTCTCTTATAAGTATAGAGGTTTCTGTTTCTCTGCACTTATAGAAGTTTAAGAGGATTACAAAGACGGGTACCCTGCAATTATTCTCACTTGAAGAGTTTTCTCGCTTACCCAGTTCTCAGTCACTCAGGTTTGGCTGTAGTTGTACGTCATTATTATTTTGCATGGTTGTAATTTGTACGTTCTGATATTTTATATTCTCCCAAAATAAAAAATCGACTTCTTTAATCACTCAACTTTCGTTGAAAGTTATTCGGTAAAGGGTTAAGCGAAATCGCAATTAGAATCTCACCTTGTGTTAAAATGGCGTAGCAGGACTAGAGTTTATGAGTTCAGTTCGTGTTTTGCAATCATAAAACTTAAAAAATTTGTTATTCTTACTTTTATTACCGGCAATATTATCGCAGGTATCAATGTATCGATAGTTTATTTACATAAATACTGATTGTAGAGATTATAGAGCTTATTAGCATAGCAAAATATTTGATTTGTATTTCTTGGAATAAAAAATAATCCTTAGTCAGTAGCTCGTTTATAATTCTGTGATGCTATAAGGTAAAAACAACCGTTGATTTGTATATGTATTTTTTTCATTCGATCAACCATGGAGTGAAAAAATCTTGTAATGTCGAAATAAATTCGATATTCCGCAGAATTTAAACATTTTATTGTCCCAAAAAGCCACGTTTGGATGTCAGTCCGGTCCGTATGTGCAAAAATTTCACGCTTTTATTTTAACACGATAATAATATATTGCCTATGTCTATCCTAAAGGTACATTCTAAATATTGGTGAAAAAAATTTTGAAATCGGATGAGTCGTTTCGGAGATTTTCTCCTACCTTTACCTCTTGTTATTATTAAAAAAAAAATGTATTACCTATACTTTATTGCTTTATAACTATTTCTTACAATTGAGAAAAATAAACAAAATAGAATCGAGCCACATGTGAACAAAATTCAATAATTTGGGATCCTTAAAAACGATTAACTGCTTTAAATTTGTCTTTTCTGGGAAATATGTATATGAATGAGTGACAATTGCTATGTGTTTTGATATGATTGGTGGAGAGAGAATGGCAGTTGAACGGTTTTTGAATGTGATTGGTCATCGTGGGTGTGTGCGAAAAAGGAAAAAAGATGATTTTAAAAATATAGTTAGTTAGTTGCGAATAGAGGTTGGAGATCGAGAGTTGAAAATATTCTCAACTTTTGAAGTGGACTATTGTAAATAAAGCTGTACAAAGTTGACATTGGTTATTTTAATTTATTTCCATCCTGACCCGAGGAATAAATTAAGGATAAATATATATCAATTATTCGAAAGATTTATTTTATTACAATCATCAGCAGTGGAGAATATAATTAATTATCACAAGTGGGATATAATTAATTCTTTAACACTCTTTATAATATTAATACACCTTGAATGGCCACACGAGTTCGGCAAACATCACCCATTGTTTGCTAGAGCATGTGGAGTCGTCAGAACACGAGCATCGCAAGTGTCGCACCTTCTTTATAGTAATAACTACCATGCAAATGAAGCTATATATAATATAATGTATTTGTATAGATAATGCGTACCTACTTAATAATTTAATAGAGTTGTTTTCAATCGGTTTACTGCAAGTATTAAATAAACAACATGAAATAACTGTCTGAAGATCGACCAATCAAATCATCTGATGTCAATGCACCTGATTACTTTTATCAAACTTTTAACTACCTCTATGTATTTTCAACTGATTTTTCTCACGTATATTTTCAAGTTTTAATCTCTACTTCTCACGAAAAGTGTCTCCTCCCACGCCGAGGCCTATAAATCGATTGCCTATATTAGTTTACATCTTTTTGACGTGATAACGTCTTATAAATTGATGAATCACCAATCTTATAAATTGATAAAACACCGGCTGCATGCACGAAAAAGTGTAACGTTCCTAAATCCTAACGTTCCTAACGTTCGTAACGCGTAACGTTCCGCCTGACCCTGTGCGTGCTTTTTGCTAATTTCTCACTCAATTTAAATCAGATCGGTTTGAAACCAGTCTTAAACGAAAGAGGAGAACATTTTACATAGTTTTCGTATAACAGAATTTGCCTAAACAGTTTTTTTATACAAATTTATATAGAAAAATAGCTGTATAAATGCAATGTTGTCTAATGCATGGCGCGACGCGGTCGGTCGTCTTTGTTTGCCGTACATGGAAATTAGAAAATAACGTATGTCTTGTCTTAACATGAAAACGGCTGCATTTCTAATGTTTAATTCAATTTTTTGACATTAGTATTTTGTGAAATGCAACGCCTTCTTAGTTAAGTATTGGAATAACTAATTATTATTAGAACATAATACTTTGACAGTTGCAAACGTCACTTTTGACATTTCTTATCATTCCGACACCAAGGATAAGCGGATTGAAACCAAATTTTGGGAGGTTTAGGTTATGTATTACGGAATACGTTATCACGTAAAACTATCGTCCGTAAATCGACTTTACAGACAACCAATTTTTTTTTGTTTATTAGTTGTGTCCACGGTGGATACAGTTATGTCCACGGTGAACACAGTTATGCACAAAGATATTTACTTCCACGAAGATTACTAGCGTCGCTAGCGGGCAATAGAGTGGGATTGAACTGCCTTGTTGTTATAGTTTTAAATCGCTAAGCTTCCTAATAAACGATATGGCAGAAAGCGCGACGAAAACGACATCTATAATAATAATAATAATAATATATATTTACTCCATTTAACATCATAGATGAGAGTTTGTCAAAGCAAAATACAAAATTTACAGATATAATATAAATTTTTTTTAAAAATTTATGTTAAAATATTCCTCGACTGAATACAATTTAGAAGCGGTCAGTATCGATTTTACTTTATATTTAAAAGTGTTAAGATTAATTGTTATTTTTTTTACATTTTCAGGCAAGTGATTGTATAACCTAACACAGCTGCAATATACACTTTTGTTAGTTCTGTGTAAGGAATGCCTCAAATGAGCTTTGTTTCTCGTGTCATATGAAATCATACTCTAGAACAGTTGTTCCCACTCTATACTCTGCTCCCAATATATTGGTTGCGCTGGTACGAATGATCTTAATGATCATGAAGTATATGGTCGAAATGAGTATTAGTACTCGTTTTATAACACTCAGTATATAAAGTGTTATTGTTGCGTAACACAATACACAAATCTCCTATTTTATCACCTCGAGATTATAGTATAGTTATCATTTATTTAAAATATTTGACTGTTGACAAAATCGTTACTAAATCATTAACCAATTAAATTAAATGACAATTTATTGCCGTAAAGGTCATTTGCATCTTTTTCCCGTACGTATAGATACAGCACTTTCGATTATTTATTAAAGAATCCGCACAAAGATTGGACATTCACTGACTGGTGACTTAGCAATAGTCTAAAACAGCGTTTCCTCAAATTTTTCGCTTACGGACACCTTAGATGTTACCAAATTTTTTGGGGTAAGACTTCTTAGGCGGCACTGCCTCGATGATTCGAAGAATGAAATACTGTGCAGAGTTGGCTAGTTGCATATACTTATATTCTATACCGAGCATAGGAATAAAGTCGCAATAGCACCATTAGGGTGCAAACATATACTTCTGTCTTTTTTTAAGTCGTAAGCACTGGCGTATCCAGGAGGCAAAACAAGCACGGGGGGCTCGGCTTAAGAAATTTCTAATTTTCCCACTCCTGGGCCAAAAGCTGGGTACGCCCATGTTAACGTCATAGAAAAGGACACAGTTTTTGAAACAGAGATACTTTATTCAAATTGAATGCAAGTACATCAACCAATCCTATCATCGGAGAAATCAGGGAATTACATCGAAGAAAGAGATGCAGATATATTTTCGATACGCTTTGTTGCTTTCACTCACCGCACATTGAGTGGATCATATATTTAATAATTTACTATACGAATCATTGTCTATCTACTCAATGTGCGGTGAGCGAAGGCAACAAAGCGTATCGAAAATATATCTGCATCTCTTTCTTCGATTTAATTCTCTGATTTCTCCGATGATAGGATACAATGCATTAGTTTATGAACTTACACCAGAAATGAGTCGACGGGTCCCCTTGGATATACTTGTGGGAGCCCCGGCTTAGGAAGCGCTGCTCTACTAAAATATAATCCACGTATGCGTACATGTTTTCTATTTTTGTGATTATAATAATTGTAAACTGTCAATTAATGACAACTGAAAAACTTTTACCCCGTTGGCTAAATTGGTCCTTTCACTCGCCATCAGCTGATAGATGACCATGCATGTTATAATAAATGATTTATTAGTAAATATATTTAATTTGTGTTTATAGTGGTTTTCTAAATGACCACTGATGAAATGGTACTTACTATCGTTTAAAGCTGACTTCATCACTGAATTGGTAATATCCGTGAATATGGAATACCTTTTTCCAATTTCTTAAGGGGAGATATCCACCTAGGAGCCGGAAAAGAAGGTCATTTTTGTGAATTTTTTCAAGGAAAACTATGTGAATTTTTGGACTTGGAGTTTTACTAAACGAACTACTGACTGAGATAAACAGATTGTATCAAATCAAAACGGTCCATAGAACATTCTGTGTGTAAGACAGAGACGATATTATATAAAGCACTAAAGCAGTAAGTAAGAATGAGATAAATGATCGCTAATAGTTACTGTGGTTACGTAAATAAATAATTAAGTACACTGTAAATCTTTTTACCAATTTATCAATTAAAACAACTAAACTGTAATATTAATGTTTTCAAAGACAGCTGCAAATAAATTTATTATGTCGGCGGTTGAATTACCACCATAAAACCATTTAATTAACCCGAACAGTATAAATAGCCATTTTATCAATAATTTCACTAGTGAATACTGACATTTGATAAAATTGTGATTTTTACTGTAGAAAACAAAGACTATACTATCAGATTGTATAACCACAGTAACTAAGTATTATCATTTATCTCATTCTTACTTACTGCTTTAGTGCTTTATATAATATCGTCTCTGTCTGTTCTATGGACCGTTTTGATTTGATACAATCTGTATAAATATTTCATGCACTGGCTATGAGAGGAAGGGAGAAAGAAAATGTGCGCGCGCACTGCTCTCTCTTGCTCCTACAGTGTGATACAGACAATAGACCTCCACTGTGTCTTAGATATACGAAACGTAACTGCCTCGCCCGATCACACTTTTCGTAACGCTCTCGTCACGCATTCACCAGCTTACTCCCCAAGTCTAGCGTGCGTAAAGAAGTTTTACTTTAAAAAATGTTGACTTTTGTGTGATCTAATTGGATGATAATAATACAACAATGAAACAGTAGGCAATGGTTCAACGTGGTAACTACGTACGTGTTACAAAACTTATTCAATGGTTATTGTGTGTATTAGATTCTATCAAAACATAAATGTGAAAAAAAGAGCCAAGTTCTCTTCTACACTTGCTAGTCCGACCATCAAAAAAATGAAGATCTAAAACGATGCCCAATTCTATATCATCCCAAACTTGAAAAATGATTTTTGGAACTTACGTTCTGAAATTCATTTAAAAATGTCACCTCTTCAGGCGTCTATTCGACAAATTTCCAATTTTAATGAGGTTGAGCCGTTTAACGATAATAATGAAAAAAATCTGAAATAAAGTTTTTTTAATAGATTTTTTTATGACAAAATTTTCTGTAAAAAATCCAAAATCATTAGGAGATTTATAAAGTTAAAAATAAAAAAAAAAAACAACATGTAGTCTTATGGAAAATATGTCAACCTAGTATACAAACGGTACATTTTAATTTTTTGCAAATAACCAAATAATGTCAGCAGTTCCGAAGACTAACTATGTAAAGCCTCGATGTCTTACGCATATTTTAATATTTTTTTCAATTTAATTAGGAGACTTTTAATCAATAAAAAAAAATATTAAACCTTAGCACTTTTCGATTATGGACTTTTATTCTTGACAATTTTAACAATTTTAACTGAATTTTCAACTTTTTAATGATTTAATTTTAAGTTTTATTACTTCTAATTTCTTTTTTTTTTAATTATATACTGCAAAAAATATGTAAAATACAGATATTTACATACATTTATTTTTTCTAACCTGACTTTGTACAGAAAATTCAAAAGTAAGTCCATTAAGTAAAATACTGAAATAATTAAATAATATTAAAAAAATTATTTATTTATGCCTTTATGACAATAATTTATTGGTATCATCGACTTATAACCTTTTGTAAAAATTTATTATGGAAAAGTTCCCATTTAGAATTAGACTTACTTTTGATTGGGACTGTAACTGATCAACCTCCTTAAGTTTTTCGCTAGATATTAAATCTTGTCTATAATAAAAGCCTGAAGAACTTACACTAAATTTATGTTTTTGGTAGGATAGGTACTTTTTGGGGGGTTAATATACTAATGAAAGACAAAAATTGGTATTTTCAGAGTTTTGGCTTTACTTGCAAGCTAAGGTTTAGACATGTGCCAAATGTCCAGTTTACGTTGATTGGTCAGATGAAACAAGGCAACCTCTCTAATTTAATAACCCGGCTCACGGCGTGCGCCAGGAATTGCTGCGACAACTTGGCTTGACTCATTGCCGTGCAAGCTGTACATGGCTTGCTATAATATTATGTTGGTGATTTCAATAGTTGATAAGACGACGACCCACGTGTGAACGTGTTTATGAGACCAAGAAAGTTTACGAGTACATACCTAGGTATTTTATATAGCGATAAAGAGCTTAATTTAATGTTTTCGTTGCATTGAAATCAAACATAAAAATGTTGATGTGCTTTTATTTATATTAAATTCTTTAAATTAAGATGTGTTGAAATCCGTGCATTCTCATGAAACATAAAAAACATGGCTGATGTTATTCTGAAAAGATCGATCAATTAGTATAATAGGTATCTATATAGATATACAGATAGTTGGCAAAACCAAAAGTGCACACCTACTATATATAAAAAAATTAAAAATATATATACTTATATGTTAATTCGTATACACATTGTGATGAAACATAAATTGTGCACTTCTCCTCATTAAAACGAAGAGACCGCGTGTATGTTTCATCACAATGTGTGCGAATTTTTTTTCTTCCTATATTTATATAGGTATAGATACTAGCGGTCCGTCCCGGTTTCATCCGGGTGCGATAGATATAATTCTGCACAATGTATTTCGTTTGCGGCTCGGCATCTGGACTAATGGCTTTGAGCAAATCCTATCAATTTTGATTCTGAACTAATAGCTTTGAGCAAATTCTATCAATTTTGCTTCTGAATTAATAGCTTTGAGCAAATTCTATCAATTTTGCTTCTGAACTAACAGCTTTGAGCGAATTCTAATAGATGTCGCTACTTGGTACTAAAACAGTTTTTTTTTTGTTGAGAAAACACCGCAATTTTGTACAAAATTTTTAATAAATACTACCCTATAGCGTAAGTTGCACCAAGCAAGACACATTTATAAAATTTCATTAACATCGGTTCAGTGGTTTCAGAGATTAGCGCGGCCAAAATTGTGACACGAGAATTTAAATATATATAGATATTACCTATACAGGGTGTCCCATTAAGAATGGGACATAGAACAACCGCAGATTCTCCAATTCAAAATAAAACGATTAAGCGAAATATGCTTAGATAAAATGTTACTCGTTTCCGAAATACGGGGTGTTGAAGTTGAAAACTGAAAAATTATTAATGTCCATAATTTTTTTAATACACCGTATAATTTTACTCAAATCGGCACAGTTGTTAAATATCATAAAATGCACCTAACATTAAAAAAAATAGTTCAGTACGCTCTACCAGTGGCGTACGGCAGGAGTAAGTAATGCGTGTACCCCTTCTAAATGTTACGCCGCTGTCTAAATTTTAATTTTGACTATAATTTTAATTTTTTTGATATTTTCTAAGTCAATAATGTACACTTGTTAGTTTGTTGTAAAGTCATTGGTTTTCGAGATATTCGCAGTTTTTTTAAGACAAAATTGTAAAAATGAATATTATTAATAATAATACAAATAAAAAGTACATGTCTATCTATCTTTAACTGAGAATATCTCGAAAACCAATGACTTTACAACAAACTAACAAGTGTACATTATTGACTTAGAAAATATCAAAAAAAATAAAATTATAGTCAAAATTAAAATTTAGACAGCGGCGTAACATTTAGAAGGGGTACAAGCATTACTTACTCCTGCCGTACGCCACTGGTAGAGCGAGTAACATTTTATCTAAGTATATTTCGCTTAATCGTTTTATTTTGAATTGGAGAATCTGCGGTTGTTCTATGTCCCATTCTTAATGGGACACCTGTATATGCCTAACATACGTGCATACGTTTCATTTACCCTCGATAAAATAACTAAGTATATAAAAAACAGATGGAATTTTAAATGTAATTAAAATAAAATTTATTTTACGTCTTGGATTATTACCAATTATTTCGGCGTTAAAATGTTAAAATTTAAAACTGACCAAATTATACTTTACCAATCTTAATATGTTTTTAAAAACTCAATTACATAAGGATTAAAATAAAAACCAGAATTCATTAATCATAATTCATAATATTGTTTCTGGCAAGCTTTTTACAAGAAACTAGGTTGTGAAAAAAGTGTATATACAGGCGCGAAAGCAAAGATGGTATCAAAATAGTAAAGAAGATAACGCTGTCCGCTGTCCATCGGTTAAGTTGACCACCGAGCACACGAAATAACTCAATTAAACTCTTGCATGCCAGACGGTTAGTTCCGTACAGAGTCCGTCATCAATAACTGATAATCACTCGAACGAATATTATTTTATACAATATACAGAGAAAATTAAGGGGGGATCTAAGGTCCGCCCTACGCGGATTGCTTCAAGTACCGACTGCTCGAAGCAGGCTGCGTACGACGAGCCTAACTCCCTAAGAGCCACCTAAAATTTTATTACTCTAAAGACAGATTTTTGACGTGATAACGTCTTATAAATTGATGAATCACCAATATTATAAACTGATAAAACACCGGCTGCATGTACGAAAAAGTGTAACGCGTAACGCATAACGCGTAACGTTCCGCCTGACCCTGTGCGTGCTTTTTGCTAATTTCTCGCTCAATTTAAATCAGATCGGTTTGAAACCAGTCTTAAACGAAAGAGGAGAACATTTTACATAGATTTCGTATAACAGAATTTGCCTAAACAGTTTTTTTATACAAATTTATATAGAAAAATAGCTGTATAAATGCAATGTTGTCTAATGCATGGCGCGACGCGGTCGGTCGTCTTTGTTTGCCGTACATGGAAATTAGAAGAGAACGTATGTCTTGTCTTAACATGAAAACGGCTGCATTTCTAATGTTTAATTCAATTTTTGACATTAGTATTTTGTGAAATGCAACGCCTTCTAAGTTAAGTATTGGAATAACTAATTATTATTAGAACATAATACTTTGACAGTTGCAAACGTCACTTTTGACATTTCTTATCATTCCGACACCAAGGATAAGCGGATTGAAACCAAATTTTGGGAGGTTTAGGTTATGTATTACGGAATACGTTATCACGTAAAACTATC
Organism: Xanthostigma xanthostigma; assembly: GCA_963575645.1. Classification (NCBI taxonomy): domain Eukaryota; kingdom Metazoa; phylum Arthropoda; class Insecta; order Raphidioptera; family Raphidiidae; genus Xanthostigma; species Xanthostigma xanthostigma. The sequence continues at coordinate 4,084,817 of OY754464.1, forward strand.
GTCCGTAAACCGACTTTACAGACAACCAATTTTTTTGATAAACAGCGACATTCAGCGCCATCTGTTCGACGTTAAAGCAACACACGATATACTAAATATTTACGGCAATGGGAGCGGCAGCTGTTGGATATTAAGGCAACACTCGCTATACTATAGATATTTTACCGCAACGGGAGCGTCATATGTTCATCGTCATCGTAACAGAAACACAAGCAAACCGGATTGAGGTATAGAAACGCGTGGTCGGGTGACAGAGTAAAAATGTTTTAATTCTGTTAGTAGTTCTGTCGGACACTGTACTCATCTCACAGTTTCGAATGTAAATTAACAAAATTAATTGCTAGATAAAAAACCGCTAAAAATAATGTGAGTGCATCACTTTCTATTGTAATTGCTATCAACGTGGATTTGGACGGATAATAATTAAACTAATTGCCAAAGAAAAATACCAAAATGGACGTCACTTTCTACATCGCTTTATACCTTGATTAGCGAATTTATTTAATTTAGTTAAAATTAGAATAATTGTAAGAGAAAACGGATGAAACATGGCTGCTATTTGAAAAACTATGATTTTTTCCTCAATTATTATCGAAACCTTTTTAATAGATATAGAAATCATTGACTATTTTGTTTTGTTAATGTCTGTTTTTTTAAAGAAAATACCTGTCGAAGAAAACCGCATACTACGATTTTTAAAACTCTGAAATTTTCACATTACTTTTTTAAGTTGGAAGTTAGGGGTAGTTTGGTAATTTTTCGGTTTTTTGTTAATATTACATTGGCAAATTAATTTTTTTATTCGAAAAAATTACAGCTTATTTAGGACATAGAAAGGTAAGTCTCCTGAAAATTTCATGAAGAAAGAAACATTTTTGCAGGAGAAAAAAATTAAAAACCTAGAACATGTTTTTTCGATATTTCTCTGTATCTTTGAGGTTATGTGAAAAAATTATATTCATAAAAGTTGTAGATCCTTTTAATACCTACAACATTGCCTTACAACATTTTTCGATTGGAGGTCAACTTTCGCCGGAAATAACGAAAAACCGCGTTTGACCCCTAAAACGTACCCCCCGCAGTCCCCCTGCCCTTTATGCACTTGAATTTTTGGTTTTTGTATTTCTGACAGCAGTTTCTTCCCTTCCTCATCATTCGTTTTCTGTTATTACTTTTTTCCTTGTCAAAAGTTAACTTCACTGTATATTTTTTTTAAATTTATATCTAATTCTATTAGGTAAAAAATTTGTATTCTTTTTTCTCGAACATCACACTAAAACAATTGAATCGATTTTTATAAAACAACTAGCGGCACGGTCCGGCTTCGCACGAATTTTTGGATTGTTTTTGCGTTGACTTATGTTGCAAAATTGGTTTCCACCAAAAGCGATTTTATTTTCACGCGATAATATATAGCCCATGTCCATCCTGAAAGTTCATTCTAAATATTGGTGAAAAAAATTTTGAAATCGAATGAGTAGTTTCGGAGATTACTCTCCGCATACATACATACACATAGATTGCAGCATGTAATGTAAGTAATAGCCAACGGGATGTTATTAATAGAGATATTGTGCATCCGAATCTGCTTGTAAGAGAAGTTGAATGACCATAATCAGATTTAAGTTTTGGATGCAAAGGCACAAACCTTATGGGATTTGGTCCTCGGTTAAATTGATCGAAAATGGTTTTATTTTATAGTTTAAAGGTCGCTGAGAAAAAGTGTCCAGGGGAGCATAGCCTCTAAACCAATAGATTTTTAGCTACAGATATAGATAGCGAGATTTTAGATATAGGGATATCCATTGAATTCAAAATCTTAAAAAATCCTAGGCTCTAGAAATATGTTTTCGAGTGCGCTGCATCCGAATATGACATTATTATTTTATACAGGGTGACACCTTCCAACATTAACTAGTTTTCGACTATTTTTCTATTTCTTAAAAAAAGCACAAAAGTTGAACATGGAACGGGTTTGTGAATTCAATGGATATCCCTATATCTAAAATCCCGCTAAACATATCTGTAGCTAAAAATCTATTGGTTTTTAGACTATGCGCCCATGGACACTTTTTCTTAATGACCTTTAAATTAAAAAATAAAACCATTTTCGATCAATTTAACCGAGAACCAAATTCCATAAGGTTTGCGGGGGGTCCTTTAGAATTATTGTAGACTAGCGATCCCGCCCGGTTTCACCCGGGTGCAAAAAACGAATGAGGAAGTACGCACATTCATCTTAGTTTACCGAGATGAATGTTGTGTCCTTTCATGATGATCGGTGTTACCATTGAAACGTTTTTGTCGGACGAACAAATTTTGAGTTAAATTTAACAACATTTTTCATTGATACTCCGCTCCTATTGGTCGTAGCGTAATATTATATAGCCTATAGCCTTCCTCGATAAATAGGCTATCCAACAATTTTTTTTTTAATTCGAATCAGTAATTCCTTTGATTAGCGCATTCAACCAAACAAACAAACTCTTCAGATTTATATATTAGTATAGATTGTAGACACTCGTCGCAATAAGCAACTTGATCTTGTGTCCCCCTGCCATTTTAAGTAAGTCAATATGTGACGTCAATGGTCATTATTAAAAATAACGTGCTATACAAAAGTGCGTTAAACGCACGCGTTGTGGAATGCGCGTCCGTACGTACAAATGATTAATTAGCAACATCACAATCTAGAATGTGTAAATAGGCTGTATAATAATTGTAATATAATGAACCGTGAAATACTTACATTATAATTGTATACGATCTTAATATGGCCGTCGTTAATCGCCCATTTTCATTCACTTGTTAATTACATTATATTATTTATGAAATATTTCTCTATTATTCAAAAGTAAATTTTACGGCTTGTTAGCTATTTATTTATAAAATAAATAGTTATTTGAACCTCGTTTACCTTCTTTATTGTTTACTAGCTGTACCCGCGGCCACGCGTTTCTGTGGTACCTTAAGGCCGCTGCACACGAGGCTAGGAGTTCTGCTAGCCGGTAGGCTGGGTACGAAGCTGGAAATGACGTCACTGCGGACTAGCCTGCTAGCTCACAAAATAGGTTTTAAAATTAGAACAAGGGCTATTTTCCTTGCGAGATTTGCTGCTAGGTATGAGCAAGAACCAATCAGAACGCAGTATCTTGTCACTTGGGCACTTGAACAAACACCCACAAACCAACATGGTGTCGCATTCTGTTCAGAGTCAGACAACAGACACGTTTTGCTCTGTGTTTATATTCGAACTGTCACTGCGCGAGCACCAGATCTATCCACAAATCAAGCTTGAAAAATAGTCTCGTGTGAAGCGAGCACTTAACAGCAATCAAGAAAACCAGCGCTAGAAAACTAGTAGGGAAATCTAGCAAAGAATTTTGCAGTGTTTCTAGCCTCGTGTGCAGCGGCCTTTAGACTAATTTATTTTTTTTGAGATTCAAGATGTCAATGAGTTGGACATTTTATTTGAACGCAGCTTTTCGTGTTTGTATGAAATTCCAGTCTGTTAATTTTGGATTTCAATGGACCAGTCGTTTCGAAAATTTATGGAATTGTTCTTTTGGCAAGTAATTATTATTATCTGATAAATTATTATTGTAGAAGTAATTTTAATAATCTTTATATTTTTAATATCGTTATAGGTACAAGATCTATTTTCTATGTTACTCTTCTAAATTCATTAAAAAGAAAAAAAAAATGAGCGTATGAGAAAACGACCTACTATAGCAGTAGTACAAAGTAATTAGATCCCTAAAAAGTAATTTCAAGTACCACAAAATACAGTTCAAATGAACTAACAAGTCACAATTTCAAACATCCTTTACTCTTGCTATGCGGTCAGTAATTTTTTTAATGCAGTGGAAATGCATCAAGGAATTAGCAAGCGCTATTCAAATTAACTATAATATGATTGTTTGGTGCGGTCTACAGTTGGCGCATGTGCTGCAGCGTATTAGTGAGATGGAAAATGGGAGAAAGCAGATATAGCTGTTTAACCGTGTTCTTATAAATACAGTGGGAAATAAATGTTTATAACATAAATCAATATACAGGGTGAGTTTTAAGTTGATGCTTTTTTTTACAGCGTGTAAAAATCAAATAGACGAGCAAAAATTTCAAATAGTTTTTTTATCAAAATTCAAAAATAAGAGAGAAACAGCCTTTCGAAGTTTAAATAAATTTTATTAAATTTTCTTTAATTTTGAGGTCGGTCCTGGGGTTATATTATGTCACTATGGAAATATGTTATTATTATCGAGTATTCACGATTCTCTCAAAAACAGAACAATACACATACTTGATAATAACAACTTATTTCCATAGTGACATAATATAACCCCAGGACCGACCTCAAAATTAAAGAAAATTTAATAAAATTTATTTAAACTTTGAAAGGCTGTTTCTCTCTTATTTTTGAGTTTTGATAAAAAAACTATTTGAAATATTTGCTCGTCTATTTGATTTTTACACGCTGTAAAAAAAAGCATCAACTTAAAACTCACCCTGTATATTATATAATTCGTTATACGAATTCATTTCTGAAAGTTAGTTGGGTAAAGTAAGTATTAATAAATAATGAAAAAATTATCAGAAGCATGGCGCTTGTCAATTACTTAACTAAATTCTTTTTGACAGTTCTACAGAACAAAAGAACAGCAGATTTCTTTTTATTTTTTAATTATTTTCTAAAGTTTCTTGTAAAAATAAATAGAATAATAAATCGTTATGAAAAGTATATACCATAATTATATAAAATATAACGTTATATTATCTCTTCTGCCGGTTTTTCTCGAAAACAACGGGGCTTTTCATATTAGCATATCAATCATCCTCTCACAATTTGGTTTCAATTCGCTCATCTGTGTTCACAAACAGAAAAGCAGACCTCAAAACGAAAAAAATATTGTTAAATTTTGAAAAGAGATTTTTGAGCTAAGTTAGTACCTACCATTACTCGTGATGTTAGAATGGTAAAAGAGTCATAAATGATGTGTTAATTCGATTCTAATGCTCGTTACATCTGTTAATAATAATATTCGTCATTCTGTCGTTATTATATGTCAAGTTTGATTAATCTAACTGTAAAACGCGACCGATAATGTACCTCTACGTCAAGTAATTTAATCGCACTATACAAAACATCAACTGCTCATAATAGAATACATATTGTGCCTGCAAAAAATAGACAGAGATATTTGACTGGCCGCAATTTAAAACACAATATAATTTAACTTGTTAATACGAAGATGATTTATGTCTGAACAAAAAAACTGTAACTCCAGTTCTTCAGTCTTTGCACAGAATGCTTCTCAATTCTTCTCAGGGAGCTTCTTTTCGGTACATCAGCAAATATTTGACGTGTTACTGGTTTTTGTTAACTCGTTAATAATGATGTTTCGCAGGTGTTGTACGTGAAATTACAGTTATGACGGCACGTTCTAGTTGAAATTAATAATTATAATGGCAGTATATATTTTTTTTCGGCAAATTTTTCAACTGGCTGTAGACAGGATTTTCAAGCGGCCTGGAAAATTCTACTGATTGCTGCACACTTGAATCCCCACCATGCAAGATAATGCTCAAAATTAGATATTCGAAATGGATTTTTATATAATTAGCGGCCCGGTTTGACTTCACCCCAATTTGTAGATTTCCACCGCTTTTTTCGTCGACTTACGTTGCAAAATTGCAGTCACCTGCACGTAAAGTGCTTTTATTTTAACGCGATTATATATAGCCTATGTCCATCCTGAAGGTCTATTCTAAATATTGGTAATAATATTTTTCTTAAATTGTGTATTCATGTATTTAGCATAGTTTTTTGTACAGTTTCCACTTCGAAACAACGTTTTTCTATCCATTTTGATCAAAATTTAGTTTGAACCGTGTTTTTTGAAGTAAAACTTCTTTAGGCACGCTTGACTTGGGAAGAAAGCTGGTAAATTCCTAACGAAAGCGTTTACGGAAGTACATCATCGGACGAGGCGAACGGTGCGTGATCGTTCGAGGCGAACGGTGGTTGAGAGGGAGATATAAGTTAGTGAAGATAGTAAGAGAGAGAGATTTACGTTTCGTATATTGGAAGTTGAGAGGGAGATATAAGTTAGTGAGTGCGACAAAGATGGAGCATTAATCGAAATTCTTTTTTTTTTTGGACAACTATTTGACGTTTAAAATGAAAACAATTGTTTTTGTATCAAAAATACATTTCATCGAATTTTGTTGCATTTTGTAACGGGAAATAATGTAGGTTAGTTAATCTTTTTAAATGTATTATAAATTATGCTAATAAATATATATACATATATTTTGCCTATTAATTAATCAAAAATTATATTATAAGCATTTCGTCTTTGTAGATATGTGCTACAGAGTGAGGTTATATTGTATCGTTAAATCAGGATGTCTAATCAAAATATGGTGATAGATTATCGAATATTATTGTATCTTTATTATATATAATATATGGCAGGAAGAAGTTTTACTTCAGTTTTTTGTGTGATTATAACCTACAATCTTAGATGACGGGGAGTTTGAATACGACATTTGACTGCACCTGATGTACGGAAACTGTAATTAATATGACCGAAATCGAAGGTCATTGTCAAATAAATTTTTTTGACATTCCTTTCTGCAACCCAGCGTAAGATTTTTAATGTAATCCAATTTCGTTACATAATAAAAATGAATATATCTTTAAACGGAATGCATGCAGGTGAGATGCGATAGCGCTGCGTGTCAATTACAAATAACTAATAAAGTAGTTATGTTATCTGATAGTGCGATAGTCCGGAGGGCCGTCGTTAAATGTGAAATGAGCACACCCATCAGCTTATTTGTCAACTACAGACGAATCGTAAATACTATACCGCTATTGATTTTACAAACATGTTTCTGCATTTTTACAAGCTTTTTGAAATTGAACAGTTGGCATGTTTTAATTAAATAAGTAATATTCATATGTGTCAAAATTGACATTAAATGACATTTAATCGTTTGCTTGGAGCTTTGCACGCTATACGTTGCAGGATCGTGACATCACTGATTGTTCCACGGCTCGCTATATTGTGATTAGTGATGTGCCGGATCGTTAAAAATGTACCTATAACCGCGGATACGGATCTGAATACGGATTTTTGGTTTCAAGATCCGCGGATACGGATACGGATCTTAACTTTCTTAGAGTACGCGGCAGTAAATATTGCACATCGACCTTTGGAAAGAGACTATCTGTTATGGGAAAAAGTTATTAACCTCCTTAAGAGTTAACTCTCATAACAGATTGTCTCTTTCCAAAGATCGATGTGCAATATCTCATTATAAAGATAGTTGATTTAGTACCTTTGAGTTATGTACTATTGGTATGGTACTCACTACGATAAATGTTTGCAATATAAAGGTGCCAAATACGATTTAAAAAAATAAAAAATAATCTGAATGGAATTTAACAGGTTTTCATTATTACCTAATCGCCTATATATATAAAATTTCATCTATGAATTGAAAATTAATAAGGTAAAAGATCCGCCAAAAACTAACGGATACGGATCTTTCTTCTCCCTCGGATATCCGCGGATACGGATACGGATATCCGGCACATCACTAATTGTGATGATAGATTCGATGCTATTTTATTACCACGTTTATATAAACTTGCTTTTCGTGTATGTTGGGCGGAACTTTGTAATTGATTTTAAACTAACTTCCTGATGAGATAGAGACTTGAAATTTTTAACATAACTCAGAATTAGTTGACAATACGAGAAAATACTAAAATAAAGAAGAAAATAATAAAAGAAATAAATAAATATAAATGTATATAATTCATTTTACTTATTTACCGTTGTACGACACATTGCAATCATTGACCGTAGCTCAGTTGGTTAGAGCGTCGTGGTAACAACGCGAAGTTCGGGGGTTCGACTCCCATGGGCCATACAGTATTTTTATTTTTCTACGATATATTTTTGTTTTTACCTAGTTTTTATTAACTAAAAATAAGAAAATAATAAAATAAATTTTTAAAAAATTAATAATACCATGTTTTTAAAGCGAACTAAAAAGTATAAAATTCTTTTTTTAACTTGTAGGATTTTATACGAAAAACGTGGGGTGCATGCAACAGTTATATAAGAAGTGTAGTAGCTATCAATGAAAAAAATCTATTTATGAGATAAAACGAATAATGCACCCCACGTTTTTCGTTTCAAATCCTACAAGTTAAAAAAAATATTTTATACTTTTTAGTTCGTTTTTAAAACGTGGTATATTAATTTTTTTAAAATTTATTTTATTATTTCATGCAAAATTGCCTGATCGTTCAAACGTTGAGCCAATCATGAAGCAGGATTTTAGTCATCTGTCAACACATAGCGTTGTCACTAGTTGTGTAGAATCCTTGAATTTTAGTGTAATTTTTTGTTAATTGTTTGAGATTAACTTTCACATCTATTCAACTGTTATTTCTCTGTTGTCTTCATGACTTGCTATATTATTAGTGACTATAAATATGACACTTGCGCCGCATGACGTCACTCGCACTTAGAAGGACATAGCGCGGAAAATTGTCAAATTTCAACTTTGAAGTAACATGGGTTTGTTGTGTTTAAAGATATTACAAAAATTAAGATGAAGCTAGGAAGGTTTTGGTTGAGGATCATAAAATAAGCTTTACCAGTGTTTCGCTAGTGGCCAACGTTTCGAAAAATTTATTTTCATCTTCAAGGCCTCAAGCTGGTCAAGTGGTGGTAAATTGTTCTAACAGTATACATGATCATATTTATTATGAGTTGATATAATTTTAAACATATCTTATTATAAAAAAATAATTAAAAAATTTATTCAATTTTTATAAAATTGTCACGCGGTGAAAAAATTAAAATATTTATCTAAGAATTTAATGTAACCAAATTTGTGTGTACTTTAATTTGATCATCAACCAAAACCTTCCTTCATCTTAATATTCTATTGGATCAACACTACTTTATACTGATTACAAAAATTAGGCTTTTGAAAAAAAAATAATTATCGATTTTTTTATTGTATTTTAAAACTTTATTATAAATAATATTGATAATCGATGCGAAAAACTTTCAAAAAACTTTTTTTAAATTAATTATAAGCAATTTAAAATTGATAAAATATTTAAAAAAATCACGTGACTGCAAACGCACTAAAATTGTTTTTGATAGTTGTGACGTCATAATGGTAAAATGTATATACGTAGTATACTATCAATGGCTTCTACATGTGTATTGACTAAAACATTATGACGTCACATTATGTTCGGGAAATGTCGGCGCGTTCTCGGAACTAGGTACAAAAATTTATTTTTAATTTGATATAACTTTTGAATTATAACGAAAATAAAAAAAAGAAAAATAGTTTTGTTATAAAACTTATATACGATCTTTCCATTTATGACAAAAAAAATTTCATTCAAAAGCCCAATTCTTTCGCCATTAATTTTGTAATTTTTAAGACTACGATTAAGAGGTAAAAAATGGGAGACTCCCTGATTATTGCGTATTTAGATAACCTGTTCTTGTTCGTCTATAGCTACTTATCGATTAATCCATAAATATTAATTGAAAAGCTGTGAACATATTTTAGCAATTAAAAAGCACACTCGCTGTGTTATAATGCAGTTCTACTATGTTATTAATTTGTTTACCAAGTGCAAAATCTACAGTCGACAGTCTGCGTGACATAGTTGAAAAAATAGATTATATTTTTTCCATTTCTCATTTTTCAATAAAAACAGACAGCACTATCTATCATATTATGTATCGTTTAGAAAAGATGGGAAATCTCCGTAATACGAAGAGTGGGGAAGTGATCAGTAGCGGCGTGTAATTTCAGGGGCAATCATAGGCGGTCAACGCACCATTAATCTGCACCTCACCTCACCTTTAAGTAAGTATCCATAATAATAATCATTTATTGAGATGCCACTGATGTTGATATAAACGTCAAAAATACATACAATATTAAAATAGATTCTTCAAATCGTATAAGGCACAGTATTACAAAAATATTGTTTTAATTTAGTATTAAAATGTTCTAATTTTTTTATATGTTTTACTAGCTGCTCCCCGCTGCTCCACCCGCGATTGAGATGAAAAACGACAAATTGTTTTTTCAGTTCGCAGAGTTTACGAAAAGAATTCCGTATTTTTTATTTTATTTTTTCTATATTTATTTATTTTTTTATTTTTAGTTTAAGTTACTTCTTATAGCATTAGCTATCGCCCATGCAGTGAAAGTCCCGTCAAAATCGGCTCAGTCGTTTCGGAGATTAGCCGGAACAAACAGACAGACAAACTTTTTTGTTATAAGTACCGTACCTATATACTTTCATATGACATTTGACATTTCAAACAGACACTTCAATTTTATTTCTCTGTACTATAGATTGCATCAGGCAATTTGTATAGAAAATTTTGTAACCTATATACAACGGACTTTTTTCAACTATCGTTTTCATAAAATTTGTAAAACTGTAATTTTGACGAATGCCGTTTTTTTGAGTTCAAAATATTATGATTAAAAAATTTAGATCGAGGAGTACTTTTTCTAGTTTAATCTAAGGCCCCGATTTTTGTTGTTATCTTACGCCACTGCTTCTCGGTGCGTGCAGTTGTCAACTATGGTGTTCAACATTTCAAATCGTCGTAAAAAAGCGCTGTTTGGAAAGTATTTAAAAAAAACTATATAATTTACCGCTTCGGGTTTAATGAAGTTACAAAATCGTATCACACAGTCGCTAATAGAAAACTTTAAACAAGTTGTTTATATTGGTATTTGATTGGAATTAATATATAGCGATGAGTCCCACGCATTGCGGACAAGATTAAAGAAACGTCGTTAAACGGAGCCACAAATGAGATATTAAAATACAATCGTATAGCAAACGCAAAGCATCGACCTGTCCCTTAAGTCCGCTGCACACGAGGCTGGATATTGCCGCTAGGTTCCTTGCTAGATTTCACTACTAGTTTACAAGCGCTGGTTTTCGTGCTCGCTTCACACGAGACGTCTTTACAAGCTTGCTCTGCAGGTAGATTCGGTGCGCGCGCTGCAGTGATAGAACGGTAGCAATAGTGCATGTTTATTGTCTCTGAGCAGAACACACACTCATACATAGTGTTTGTTTGTGGGCGTTGGTTCAAGTCGCCCACCCGACAAGATACTGCTTCCTGATTAGTTCTGGCTCATATCTAGCAGCGGACCTAGCAAAAATAATAGCCCCTGTTCTAATTTTAAAACCTATCTGGTGAGCTAGCAGGCGAGCCCGCAGTGATGTCATTTCCAGCTTCGTACCCAGTCTACCGGCCAGCAGAAGTCCAAGCAGCGTTTCTAGCCTCGTGTGCAGCGGCCTTTAGTCAGGTGCATTCGTTCGGCACTAAACAACAGCTACTTGCAGCTCGTAAAAAATCCAGTCATTTTTAAATGACATTACTGGAGTCAGGTTTATAGTGCATACGAAATGCTTACGCAGCATGCTCAAAACATTTAGAATAGGGTATTTGACACCATAAAAAAAATAAATGCGTAAATAATATGTGAATACGATAATTTATCGAATAAGAAAACAGAAATTCACGGTAAGTATTCATAAAAATAGCAGTTGATTTATTATTACAATTTTAAAACTGCGATTTAGCCAAAAATACACTATGCTCGCCGTATAATGGTTTAAAGTGTGACGTCAGACTTGTAGTAAACATACGTATACCTATATCTCTCTGCGAACGGCAACATAACCGTCACAGTAATGTATAGATTAATAAGTAATAAATTAAACTTATAAAGCGGTACTCGATCAATATAATAATGTTGAGTCCCCAAAAGAGGAAATAATCAACATTTCACTCGTGGCAACTGGCAATAAAAAGTGCTACAATTAAAGAGAAAAAAATCACAACTAATTTTTAAAAAATCCAATTAACTGTATTAATTAGTTTGGTGATAAAACAACTGGATGTTTTGTTACATTTTTACAACGTTAACGTGTCAGCAATCTGATTACAAAAACACATTAAGTTGTCGATAACGGAAAACAGTCGTTTGTTAAATGGTTCCTTAACAGCCTGGTAGGTACCAGCCTTGCCTTTAAGGTGCTACGGCAAAATAAGTGGTACGAATTTTTAAACTTTTGGCCAAGCAATTAATTAATTGATTGTTCAGCATAAATTTCTGTAGAAACGCCTATATAAAATCATAACGTCTTGACAAGGCAGACCGGTATTCCCTCCTCCCCCGCGCTTTTGTTATTTGTTGAACCTAAGTTAATCGACGTGCAGTGTACAAGTGTTCCCAGCCGGAAATTATTTTTGACTTCCATGAATATCGAGATAAAATATGTGGGATAATTTTTGACTATTATCTCATTATGCCTCCATGACAGGGGGCCGTTATTCCCGGGCAACGACGGGTAAATATAGCTATACACCCATCCCCCGATTTACACGTTACTTGTTTTACACGTTTTCGCTTTTACACGGTTTTCCAAATAAGTTTTTTTTTGTTTTTATCGCACTCTACTAAATGCTACTGTGATTGAACACGTGCGCTGTGTACACATCTCACGGGGAATCCCGAGCTTATGTGCTGACTTGCTGCACACGCACACTATGTCTGTATTTCTTCGCATAAAATTAAAGTTTTATCTACGGAAAATTGTATTTGAGTGAAAGTTTCACAGTTTCAGAAAGATTTAATTTTCCATATTTTTATTTCTGTGTACACCTAAAAATATTGAAAAAAATCACAACTGTTAAATAGCAAAATTATGCATTTTCTGCAAGCTTTTCGATTTACACGGTTTTGACTTGAAAATTTTTAATTTTCGATTTACACGTTTTTCTCAGGAACGTATCTACCGTGTAAATCGGGGGATAGGTGTATTCCATTTAAAAAGTCCGCGACAGCCAAATATATTTTCAATACGCAAACGAAGACGAACCGAGTTGGTGATTATTATAATATACACATTAAACAAATATGTGAAACACACAGTCAATACTTAAATATATAATTTCTGTGCCTGAATATGTTTTCCAGTATGTGTCTTTTTCGGATATTTTTTGTTTCCAAAAGTAAAATCGCTTATTTCGTATTTTTGGGAACAATTCAAAATACTCAACGCTCTTAATAATGGCAACAGGTTTATGCTAATTAATAATTAGTTATCGTTAATAAATTGGTAGATATTTAACTAAACACGAAAAGCAGCATGTATATAACGTGCTACCGATTTCATTTGCATATTTTGTATATTATTGATTTCAAATTTTATTATACGATGCATTCACAGAAAACATAACAGGTTCATAGATTAGTTTATAATTACTGAACTACGTTAATATATATTTATGATTTGTGAAGTTATACTTCTTTGGGCGTGTTATTAGAAAATTATTTTTACCGCACCAAAATGGCTGCCTACATGTAGACTGTAGAAAAATGACAACGTCAATCTTGTGTTCTCTTTTTTTCTCTTTTAGAGAGATAAAAAATACTGTTTGGACACATTTCATTATACGAAATGCATGTAAAAATGTTCTCTTGTTTGTTTTAAGAAGGGGCTTCGAACAAATCTGAGTTTAATTGAGCAAGCTATACGTAAAAAGTTCAATCATTTCTACGGATTTCCCCTTCAACGGCACAGAAAATTTCACACGCTGCAGATATGCTTCGCCAAAGAAATTTTACTTAAAAAAATATTATTTTAAGGGATTCAGGGGTTAAATTATTTATTTTGTTCAAAAACAAACTTAACTTGTAACAATTACCTATTATTATTTTATTCAACATATTTGTTAACGTAAGTTTGTAACATGAATATTATTTAATTCAATACATTTATTAATTTAAGTTTTTTTAACATGAACACTACTTCCTAGTTCATACGCTCCGCTGCCATCTTGCCTCTGTTTTTTCACATGACCACCAGGGTAAACCAGTGGCGGCGTGGCTTTTTAAGACGTGGTGTTACAAACTTCAAATAACAAAGCCACAAGGCCTGTATTAGCAAATACACTATTTTTCGGCAAGGTATGGCACTGCGATGCGAGTTTATTTTTTCTTTTTGAAAACAACTGTCATTGCTTTTATCGTGAGAATAACGAAACGGCTTTCGCTTTAAACTTGCAATCTAATCTTTCTCAAAAGGTACAAAAAAAAAACATTCCAAACGATTAATTTACATAAATTATTATAATCGGTTACAAATGACGTCTTTAAATAAATTATCGATTCTACAATATTAATAGAATAGGTACATAACGTAACACAAAGTAAATAATTGCAGCGTGTAGAATTTAATGTACTTGAAGTTGTTTTGTTGCCCAAATCAAAACCACTGCAGACTCTTCTATTACGTTAAATAAAATACAGTGGAGCCTTGATTATCCAGGTGTTAATTAAGGCTAAAAAACACACTTTAGTACGGTATCCATTGTACCGAATTCCCACTTTTATTCTAAAAAATTTTATTCAGAGATACAAAAATAAGCATACATCTAATTAACATAGATATACCTACAGTGCGTTCATCGAAAGTGGTAACAGTGAACAATTCGTGTATCCTACTAGATACAAAAAAAAGTTGAAATAGTTTTTTGTTCAACTCGAGATTTACTGTCGGAAAGTGCTGAGGTCTATTTTTTTGTACTTCAAACTCAACCAGAAGTGTACAATCATTTTATTTTTCAATATATTTTTTGTTACATTTTCGAAATCTCTATTTTTCTCTGTATAAATTCGTATAAAAGTTTCATAAGGTTACATAAGAAAATATTTGAGAGAAAAGTTATAAATTTATTACCCGGTGGATTTTGAAATGTTTTTGATAGTCAGCCAGACTAGACGAAGTATTGACAGTTTAAAGACAACCAATGTCTGTCAAATATACAGTAAACAATAATGTTTGAATACAAAACGACAGGCTTTAAAAGTTATGATGGGTCTGTCATGATTTAACAAAAGCAACGCTATTTTAAAACTCATGTAATGGGTGTTTTTTTTAGAGGTATACAACTTTAAAATGAAATAAAACACGTAAAAATAAGGTTGCTGGCCACGTTGTTGGCTTTGTTTAAAATATAATTTTATGCCATTTGTGTTTAAATATGATTTCGGGCATATAGGCGCCACGGCTGGCTTGAATGAAGCGCAATCGGGAAGTCCAATTTTCGATCACTTTATCGAGCATCTGGGGCCGTATATCGCCAATAGCGCGGCGAATGTTGACTTCCAAGTGATCCAACGTCTGTGGTTTATCGGCGTAGACTAGTGACTTCACGTATCCCCAAAGAAAGTAATCCATAGGTGTGAGATCAAAATTTTGCGTTGAAAAAGAGGATCAAGCTGAATATTGTTTTCGGCCCATTCACCGAAAGACGGCGCGCATAATGGTCACGCGGCTTTAACTCTTGCACAAGCTGGATCTTGTAAGCTTGTAAGCCAAGATCTTTACGCAAAATCTTCCACAACGTGGATGGGCACAGTCCCAATTGCTGTACACGACGGCGTATTGACTCATTCGGGTCCTCCTCAACACTACGCACCACAGCAGCAATGGCATCTTCTGTGCGCACTGTATGGCGTCTTTGTGGATGCGTATTATCAACTAGAGTATGCGTAGTTCGAAAACGATCCATGGTTTTCCGAATAACTTGCTCGGATGGACGATTATGTCGACCGTAAAATGGACGTAGCGCACGGTTAGTTTGGCAAACTGAACCATAATTTTCAAAATAAATTTGCACAATTTGCAAGCGTTGTACTGATGTAAGTCTATTCATGGTGAAATGGCAAAACATACTGACCACAAATCATCTGTCAACTGTCAAATTAACTGTCACTTGAAACGGTGTTGCCAATTTCAAAACCAAACCTCCAAAAAAAACACCCTTTATAATACGCGCCACGAATCTAAAAGGCTCAGAAGTTAGATGCGAATGCGGGCTTGCGCTTGTACAATCTGTTGAAAAACTACGCACTCGTAGCTCAACAAAACTAAAATAGCAATAACAACTTGACAATAGCGTACTCGACTGTACTTTAAAGCAGGAAAGCGTCAAGTGACAAAGGCAACGAGCGATCACGGCCAATCACCGACGAGCGCACGTTCCGTGCAGGTAGCTGGGAGGTGGTGGGAGTATCAACGGCTCTAAAATGTGCCTTTGCGACGCTATTTGTGACTAACTTCCGAACCTTTTAGATCCGTGGCGTGTATTATAAATATCAATTGTTATTAGTGTATTTGCCATATGGCACATACACTATTGGCGTAGGTTGGATGACGGAACCTAGAGTCCGTCTAAAATATTGTCGGCAGGGTTTAGCACTGCGAACCAAGTTTTTATATTTAATAATGTTCTTTTAATTATTTCAATAATATTTTAAAATTACGGTATCTGTTATTATCATTCTTTGGTTCCTTTTTTTTTTAAATAAACGAGTAAGGAAATAAAAATGAACGGCAAACAAGAAAAATTCATATAAAACACTTGGTTGCATTTTTTTATAAAAAAAAAACAAGTAAGTGTAATTTCAAGAACAACTATTATCTGCAATCATCCGAGGTGATATGTGTATGTAACGACACTTGCTTTACGACCTTTGACACTGAACCAAAGCGGACGCGCGCGAAGTCGTTTCGGACAATGACGGAGTCACGTCAGATCGCTACACATCAAAGACTTAATGGCATAATATAACTGGACCTAGAATTCTCTATATTAGTTAATACAATGTAGTGACGACAACATCCAATGTGAGAGAGAAGCACTCGTCTTGTTCTAACATATAGATGTGCAGTTTAAAAAAAATAATAATAAAAACGACAACTAATGACGTTTATAAATCACTAGCGGTCCCGCCCGGCTTCACCCGGGTGCAATAGAATGAATTTTACATGAGTACATCTTAGTATACCGAGATGAATTTTGTGTCCAAAAATCATGATGATCGGAGTTACCGTTCAAAAGTTTTTGTCGGACGAACAAATTTTGAGTCATATTTTGCAACTTTTTCCATTGATGCTTCGCTCCTGTTGATCGTAGCGTGATATTATAGGTATAGCCTATAGACTTCCTCGATAAATGGACTATCCAACAAAAAAATTCAATACGAACCAGTAATTCCTGAGATTATCGCGTACAACCAAACAAACTCTTCAGCTTTAAATATTAGTATAGATTGTTGATAAAAATATATTTTAGATTTGTTTAATCAAATTCAACTGATAAAAACTTTGTCAAAAACATATAATAATTATGTAGTACCTACTTTATGTATTTATAGCGGGTTTAGTTGAAAAACAGCGTTTTCGCTGAACTTCGCCTATTGTATCGATTGTAACATTGGTGCAATAATAGTATATTGTGCGACTAGTGAGAGAAGGAGAAGATTCCATGAGCGTAAAACACACGCGAGTGGAATATTCTCCTTCGATCAATAGTCGCACATAATACTTTATTCAACTAGCAGGAGTAATATGTAATCGGGGCCCTGATAAAAGAGGGAAAAATAATAAATCACTTCATTGATTGACGTACCACCGTCAGTGTATACACAAGATTGCCATGATTTCGCTGAATTGCGATGCTGTTTTCATATAAGTATACAATACCGCCTACCACGTTCCTATTGGTCCAGAAGCTGATTGCAGTTTTTTTCATTATTTAGCGCTTGGGCTTGCTACTGAGTTTCTATTGGTCCAGAAAATTCATTATTACACTATAGTGAAGTAATATATTATTTCTCCCACGTTTAGCAGGGCCCCGAAATTACATATTACTCACGCGTGTTGAATAAAGGCATTTATTCAACACGCGTGAGTAATATGTAATTTCGGGGCCCTGCTAAACGTGGGAGAAATAATATATTACTTCACTATAGTGTAATAATGAATTTTCTGGACCAATAGAAACTCAGTAGCAAGCCCAAGCGCTAAATAATGAAAAAAACTGCAAGTAGCTTCTGGACCAATAGGAACGTGGTAGGCGGTATTGTATACTTACATATATGAAAACAGCATCGCAATTCAGCGAAATCATGGCAATCTTGTGTATACACTGACGGTGGTACGTCAATCAATGAAGTGATTTATTATTTTTCCCTCTTTTATCAGGGCCCCGATTACATATTACTCCTGCTAGTTGAATAAAGTATTATGTGCGACTATTGATCGAAGGAGAATATTCCACTCGCGTGCGTTTTACCGCACTCGCTGCGCTCGTGCGGCAAATTTCACGCTCATGGAATCTTCTCCTTCTCTCACTAGTCGCACAATATACTATTATTATTATTATTATTATTATTATTATTATTACTTGTATTATAATTCTACACCTAAGGTAAAATGCCGCATTTACTTACCATTGAAATGAAAAGTTGGGATAATTACTTTGTGATTTGTTGCATACATAGCATTGCTTAACCATCTTTAAATATTCTTAAAAATCGTGAACAATTCTAATTTCGCCAAAAACTGCCTTATCCATTCACAGCAAAATCGTAAAAAATACCACTTTCAAAAAAACATTAAAATCAAATAATACTCATGTGGTCTCCATGGTAATTTGGCTGCTATAGATAGACGAACTTGCGACGTTAGCAAATGTCCGCTCAGAGAAAAAGGACAGTAACAAAGTGTAGGGTGAAAAATGGCTGTGCTCATTTCAAATTTCATTTTTTTCTGTATCATTGGTAACATCAATTACAACTGACTTGACAACATTGATATAGGTTTGTTTTCACCGAGTTCGTTTAGAATGTGATTAGTTGCGGGCTGCAAAAAATGTGAGAAAAGCAATAAACCTTTTATTTATTTATCTAAGCTACACAACAATGAAACTTTACGAGTTGTGATTGGTCTGCTCTTCATCACATAAAGAGATAGAGAGACCATTTTAATCTATGATTAGTCCGCTCTACGTCAAAGATGATGATAGAAAGATCAAAAATATCAATGACTTTTACTGCGGATATGCCCTAGCGGTGAAAAAAAAGAAGCGTAGTCTCTTTGAAACTAGTAGAAACAAATTAGACACGCGTACTCTATCCTCCTCACTCAACGAACCGTGTTCATGTCAATCGGAGCGACTGCACCGAAACGATCGTACTCCATCTCTGTGAGGAGTCATTAATCATTAAGCCAGCTTGCTTCGTATGATACACTCGTAGGATTATATCTTGTACAATGAAGATAACACACAAAACAGGTATCATCTGCTTTACCTTCATTATTTACTGTTTGTTGCTACAATTGGCGCCGTTGAACTGTTCACAACTTCACGCGTATAGTTTAGAAAAAGGTAAACTTGCAGAAATTTGGAACAATGCCGCCTCTACATATAGTCAGAGTGCCCGTCGGCAAAAATTTTATTGATACATACTCTCCCCAAACTTTGTATATGCCTTCATTAGGCCTAGTCTGACACCTATTTCCTCTATGACTTTTCTTGATTTTGGGGCGTTTTCCCTCTAAACATTCTGAAAGATGTCGTTTTGACGACATGTAAAAATTTATAGATAGGTACTGTTTGTTTTTTTTTTTTTAATTGAATAGCTTAAAAACTTCAACCAAAACACTAAAATAATGTTCTCTGACAAATAATATTAACTATTTAAAATGTCTGGCACCTCAAATATGTCGACCATATTCGAGGTGTCAGACATTTTAAATGGTTCATGTTATTTGTCAGAGAACATTATTTTAGCGTTTTGGTTGAAGTTTTTAAGCTATCCAATTAAAAAAACAAACAGTATCTATAAATTTTTACATGTCGTCAAAACGATATCTTTCGGAAAGTTTAGAGGGAAAACGCCCCAAAATCAAGAAAAGTCATAGAGGAAATAGGTGTCAGACTAGGCCTAATGAAGGCATATACAAAGTTTGGGGAGAGTATGTATCAATTAAATTTTTGCCGACGGGCACTCTGACTAATATATGAGCTGATAATTCTACAAAAAAGGCAATAAGAATTATTTAGGTTGCAGAAAGAATTGTCAAAACATTTGATTTGAGAATGACCTTAGATTGTGATCATATAATTATAGCTTCCATATTATATCAGGAGCAGTCTAATGTCGTATTCAAACGCCCTGTCATCCGGAACATCAGATTGTACTCACACAAAAACAATTGTTCTTTATATAATAAAACCGCTTTTCGAACTAAATTTTGATTAAAATTCATAGAAAGACGTTGTTTCGAGAGTGGAAACTGTACAAAAAATGAAGAAAAATCGATCAATTATTTTTTGAGCAGGATCGATTTTAAACTCTACAATGCTTTTCATATGAAGAAATAAATATGTTCACAATTTAAGGATATTGTGAAATATGATTTTTTGACAACTCTTTCTGCAGCCCAACATTAATTGCCAATTAACGCTTTCCTTGCTTATAGAAACTTAGAAGAACGGTACATACAAATCAATAGAAAAACAACATTAATTTCTGAATTCTTTAATTTTATGGTCACTAATATTGATTTAAGAAGTAAATAAAACTATTATATGAATTATAGCTCATAGATTATAGTTTATTACCATTTTTGAGATATGACAAACAACATCCTGGAGGAAGTTTTCAAGTATATCATCATTTTTATGCGTCAGACAATACTAGAAACAAATTAAAATAGTGGACAATATTGGAATGGTCTAAGGCCCTAAGCTATATTTTTACGTCCTTCTGTGTACGCATTGAATGGAAATCTATATATAAATCATATACTTTTATTCTATACTGAGTATCGCAATCGAACCATTAGGGTGCAAACATATACCTACTTCTGTCTTTTTTTACGCCGTAAGCACTGGCGTATCCAGGAGGGCAAAACAAGCACGGGGGACTCAGCTTAAGAAATTTCTAATTTGCCCCCTCCTGGGCCAAAAGCTGGGTACGCCCATGTTAACGTCATAGAAAATGACAAAATTTTTGAAACAGAGATACTTTATTCAGATTCAGAATGCAAGTACATCAACTAATCCTATCATCGGAGAAATCAGGGAATTACATCGAAGAAAGAGACGCAGATATATTTTCGATACGCTTTGTTGCCTTCGCTCACCGCACATTGAGTAGATAGACAATGATTCATATAGTAAATTATTAAATATATGATATAAATACAGGGACGAAAAAGGAGTGTGGTACCGACTTGAGTGCATTAGTTCGCACACGTTGTGATGAAACATACATCGTTTTCTTCGTTTTAATGAAGGGAAGTGCTATATGTTTCATTACGATATGTACGAATGAACACTAGTAAAATCAATTTAGGAGAAAACCATGTAATTTAAAAAATTAATGAATTACGAGCGAATTTCGATCACTGGGCGACCACTAGTCATTATAAAATTGATAAATATATTAATTAATTAATAAATAAATCGATCAACTCAAATGATTGCGAGTCTTTCACCATCGGACGAATGACTGTATATGGTGTGAATTTTTTGTTGCAAGACACTTTAATCTGAAGAACATTCAAAACTGATGGGGTCAGCCAAGGGCGAAGATTTTTTTTTCTGGGGGGTAAAGAAAAAAATCAATATTTTTTTAAGTTTTATTAATATCACACAAGAATACTCACGGAGGAAGGTGTCAAGCAAAATAGTAATCCCAAACTAATTTTATATTTATTTATATTCCTTTTCAAAAAGTATTTCTAAATTTTATTTTGTAGCCATGGTATTCGTATTATTTTCAGTTTTATTTTTTATTATTATAATTCTGGGGGGTAGTTAGCCCCTTTACCCCTCATATCTACGCCTTTAGGGTCAGCTCTACATTTAGTTTATCACAAAGGAAAGGTCGAGCTATTAAAGGCATCATATCGCATTAATAAATTTGCTCGATTTAACAACAGGACGGCCAGTACAGTTTTAACGTTTAAACAAACTAACTAACAAACAAACTAACTAACAAACAAACAAACAATCTCTCAGGCTAAATGCATATACCTGCTCCGTTCCGTCGTGGGTAAAAATAGAAATTGCTTTCACTTCGTTTTGGATTTACCAAAATTAATTACTGTTCAGTTGTCTAGAATAGTGAAAATGTGAAGCTAGACATTACAACTTTGCGAAAGTAAATTCAACACGTATTTGTTGTCATTAGCACCATCATTCAATAAGAATGTTTATTGATGACAAAATTCTTTTTTTGCTCAGACAGAAACATGGCATTTTTAAGTTCTTTAATAATCTCAAATTAATATTATTATATGACCGTAATATAATTTTATTGGGAAATATAAATATTTTAGATTAGTTTAGCTCTCACAAATTGAAATTATACTATGACTATGTCTATCTTAAAAAATCGAATCAACGGTTTCGATGTGTAGAGCGTTTTAAAAAATACAAACAAAAGTCGATGTGAGCGGACGATGTCTGGCAATTTTGGCTTTATTTTTCGCCTCCTGCTGTAAATCGTACTGCATAGATAGATAGATAGACAGCATTTATTGTCAGTAGAGATACAAATGATCTATTATTTTATAATAAATAATTTTTGCTATTACGTGCTAACACGCATTTTGAAAACGTATCTATTATCAAAATTTTTATGGAGTGTATTATAATATTATTAATTTACATAGAAAATAGTTGACAAAACCTAAAGTGCACCTCCTGCTAAGTTTTCCACCGTATGATTGAAATTGAAAAAAATATTTTAAAAAATTAAGAAAACTCGGATCACAGTGCCAAAACCCTGTGAGCAATATAGTGTATTTACTAATACAAGCATTGTGGCTTTATTTATCGAAATATAATAATGCAATCCCTTATTTCTTTTAGTTTTGTTTTTCTTTTGTAACGCTTCCCCTAGTATTATTTACAGGAATTTTTGAAATATGCTAATTATGTTTTTTTGTTTGTTTTAGGTGCTGACGAAACTCTAGTGCAGAATTTTGGTGAGTGACTTGTTTTTATTTATTCATACTGTTACAGTGAGCTGGAGTCAACAAAAGCCCTTATTTCTTGTGATTTACCCGAAAAACTTGACTCTTTTAGAGGTTTTAGACATCCAAAGTTGATGTATTTGATACATTGTGCCGTTTAGAGACGAATTTTTGTCAGTTAATGTCTTCATTTTTACGACACGGTGATTTGAACCGAATGATTCCGCGATTATCAAGTTTAAAATATAAGTTTACTATAAGAATATATAATCAATATGTTTATGGCACTAGAAAGCACATAAGTTGAATATAAACGTCGTGTGAGATTATCTATCAACGTTGATAGTATCAGGGACATGCATTAAAAGAAATGAGAACATCAAATCACATACATTATTTCTATGCTCATGTGAAAGTCATTGATCTCCTATACGGCAGCTAATAAGAACAATATTTGATTGTTCTTTAATTCTAAGACGAAGTTCACGTATATCATGATAATAATTAATCATTGAAATTATTACTAACGGATAGTAATCGATTTTTATTTATAGATTAGAGAATTCATGACGTTTTTTCTGATTTAGAGGTATCCGACCACTCTACTTATTTCACTTTGTTGGGATCCACTTTTTAATAATGGGGAAATAATTCAACGGCGAGGAAATATAAGAGAAACCCTGGCAACGCAAAGTGGGTACGGTATCAACGAAGAGAGTTCATAACTCTAAAGAAGTTTCACTTTCCCTGTTAGCGTATGTATAGGTGACCTGTTTTATTCTATAAGTTGATGGTCTTCAATAGATGAGCCAAAGAAACCCCGTAGGACGGCTATTGTCCAGCCCAAAAAAAGATAACAAATTACTCTCGTACAATAAGCATAAAAAATAGACCGCTATTACTGACGTAATCTTGTCAATAATTGATGAATGTTGTGTCGCCCGCGGTAAGAGAGCCAAACAAAACGGGTAACACTAACCCAGTAATATAAGATCGATAATTACAAAGCCAATGTGTCATACTAAAGCCATCTGTAACATAATTAACATGTGATAATTATTTGACTTATATAAAACACATCAATACTGTCGTCAGTTAATAATCTAGATGTCAGATGCTACCTAAATAAAAATAGCATTAGAAATCAATTAACAAGTGAACATTTATCGGCAGTTTGAGAACTCCATGTCGCCATCGTATTGCAATATTTTTATTTACCAATCAACAGAGCTAGGAATTTCTATGGCACAGAATCTAAGAAGCTTCAGAATATGTAAGCTCATGGGCAGTATCATAGTTATAGGGTTATAGTCAACAAGAACTAGAGTCTGATTTCGTTCATCGTTGAATGCGCCATACTGCGGTTTGCACCCCTGTCATGAGTTCTTGGGTATTGCACATTTCCTAGGTTCTATTTTAAGGAGGTTGATCCGTTACAGTCCCAATCAAAAGTAAGTCTAATTCTAAATGGGAACTTTTCCATAATACATTTTTACAAAAGGTTATAAGTCGATGATACCAATAAATTATTGTCATAGAGGCATAAATAAATAATTTATTTTTTAATATTAATTAATTATTTCAGTATTTTACTTAATGGACTAACTTTTGAATTTTTTGTACAAAGTTAGGTTAGAAAAAATAAAATTGTATGTAAATATCTGTATTTTACATATTTTTTTGCAGTAAATAATTAAGAAAAGAAAAAAGAAGTAACAAAAATTAAAATTAAATCATTAAAAAGTTGAAAATTCAGTTAAAATTGTCAAGAATAAAAGTCCATAATCAAAAAGTGCTAATTAATAAATAAAATTATCGACCAATTTTTCAGACAATATATTAACAAACAATATAAAATTAATACATTAACGTTTCAATCCGGATTTGGACCTTCTTCAAAAAGTGCTAAGCTATAATATTTTTTTTATTGATTAAAAGTCTCCTAATTAAATTGGAAAAAAATATTAAAATATGCGTAAGACATCGATGCTTTACATAGTTAGTTTTCGGAACTGCTTACATTATTTGGTTATTTGCAAAAAATTAAAATGAACCGTTTGCATGCTAGGTTGACATATTTTCCATAAGACTACATGTAAAAGTTTTTTTTAATTTTTAACTTTATAAATCTCCTAATGAGTTTGTATTTTTTACAGAAAATTTTGTCATAAAAAAATCTATTAAAAAAACTTTATTTCAGATTTTTTTCATTACTTACCTTTGTAAAACGGCTCAACCTCCTTAAAGAGCTGATGACAGCACGGGGTATGGTGTTTTTGCAAAGCCTGTCATATGGTGAGATTTTGCCAGACCCCTCCTCCTCTTTTGAGCTCATGTAATTATTGGACGTCCCCTTATTCCCTCGGCTTGTTTGGTTACATCATATTCATCCATAGTATTCATCCTTTTGAAGATTTTACTTCCTTCACAAGAATTAATGCCCTCTATGTATATTTTTATCGATAATATAATTTTTACATGTTAAAAGTTTAAAGTGCTCAGTTTATCTGATTTTGGTACCCGGTACTTTGAAGCGTAAATAAATTGGTGAGTCCAGTTCTTGCTTCTCATTATCAAGCTGACCACCAAATTATTAATGGATCTTGCGAATCTTCTCTGACACATGCAATAAGGTCAACTGGGTCGCAGCAATGAGATTTTATACACAGGATGCTTCTATATACTTTGATCCAGTAGTCAGGGTACTGGCCGCTTCTAAATAAGTGCGAAAAGCTACTGCGAGCATGATTTCTTGTCGAAAATTAAAAAATAATACATCATACAATTTTCTGAGCAACCGAGCTTGAAAAGTTTTAATTTTTCGAAAAAATAAAAGGTATAAAAAGTCCTAATAAAAAATTGAACAAAAGTTGCCAGATTCATTCACTTGTGACAATTTGGGAGGGAGTAAATAAGATTCACAACCAGCCTTTTTATAAGTGAAAAACGTCTACCAGATGTTTTTAACTTATCTTGAATAAAAATCAAAGGATGGGTGTCAATAACCTAGGTAATTTCCCCTATAAATCACGGAAAATAAAATAATACCACAGAGCCCTATTGCTACATTTTTTCAATACTAGATTACCAACCCTGTGCGTTTGGCATGATATATCTTACCTTTCATAAATATTTTTATTTTTATTTATAGTTTGAAATAGAATATTTTGAGGAATTTCTTCAAAAATTTTTTACTTTTTTTTTATCCATCAGCGCAATCTTCCAACACTTTATCCTTTACATATATGATTTAACATATTGTAAAGAATAACATATATAAATAAAAAAGTGTTGGTCCAGTGCGCTCATATTATGTTACACATATTATGTGTGCGTAAGTGACAACTGTTTTAGTTAATTATTAACTTAATCACCTTTTTAAATTTGACTATTTTTTATTACAAACATAATAAAATATTTGACTTTATTTGGCTTGTTTCTTAAATATAACTACCCGTAGTTGATAAATATATGAATAAAAATCCAAAACTCTTCAGGGGAAAATATACCTATATTATTGACACCCATCCTTTGAACATCCCACTTTGAAGAGCCATTGTTCCTTAGGGAGCACTATTAGAGTATATTATATTTATATGGAAAACCCCTCTTAATTTTCGCCAAGGAATAATCTCTTAAAATTTTATTTAGAAACATCCTGTAGAAGATAAAGTGTAAATGATACAGTCTCCGGGTCATCAATATCTTTATATAATTAATGGAATTTTTAACATAGTGGCACATATCCTTTTTTATTTTATTTTAGATAACGGTTCTAAAATATTTTTTTAATCAATATTTTTGTCATATTTCTACTTTTTCTCAATTTTTTAATAAGTCTCAATAATTATTTCCATTTAGCAATTTAATATCCTATAGGTACGACATTTTCAACTGTAAAAACTGTAATTGCAATTTTTATAAAAAAAGTATTGGTGCTTGTAAATATTAAAAATATTAAAATTGTAATATCTGAAATTATTTCTTGTTACTGAAAATTTTGGCGTCTAAAAATTTCCCGATTTAAAACGTTTTGACTATCTGAGAACTCTTGATGCCCCTCCGAGCAAAATTGTGCGTAGGTCCTTACTAAGTTTTTTTTAAAGATCAGATGAGATAAGATAAATTTGTACTATACATATTTTGAAATGAAAAAAGATTCTTGCGCGTTAGAAGTGAAACTTCTTTGATTCTAGCATTTGTTGACGATTTTATTTTTTCAGAATTTGGAATTTGTTACCGTTAGATAAAATGTTACGTATTACAAACAGTACGCACTGCGCATGCGTGTAAAGAGTAGAGAAACGATTCCCCCACTCTTTCTTCTCAAACTATCGGTTGAAGTAGGAGAAGGAGAAGCGTTTCTCTTTTTGAAAGTTTTACTTCAAAAACAGAAATAATACGTATATGTTGGAATTTTCCAACCCTACCTCCAGTTCTAAGATTAAATCTAACCTACAGATAACTTTTCTACAAAAACTCACCATAAAATAATACTACTCAATATTTGATATATAGTGCACATCCAAATTTTCCCGCCTCGACACTCGCAGCATGAGTTCAAATAATAGACCCTTTTCATATTAGGAATAAGCGCTGATCCAGTCAGCTGTGGGAACAGTAATTGACGTCGTTACTACACATAAATTTAATAATTTACCATATGAATCATTGTCTATCTACTCAATGTGCGATGAGCGAAGCCAACAAAGCGTATCGATAATATATCTGCGTCTCTTTCTTCGATGTAATTCCCTGATTTCTCCGATGATAGGATTGGTTAATTGCGTTCAATCTGAATAAAGTATCTCTGTTTCAAAAACTTTGTCTTTTTCTATGACGTTAACATGGGCGTACCCAGCTTTTGGCCCAGGAGGACTGGCAAATTATAAATTTCTTAAGCCGGGTCCCCCGTGCTTGTTTTGCCCTCCTGGATACGCCAGTGCTTACGGCGTAAAAAAAGACAGAAGTATATGTTTGCACCCTAATGGTTCGATTGCGATTTTATTCCTATTCTCAGTATAGAATAAAAGTATAATATGCTACTACTGTATAGAGTTAAAATGGCGTACACCGCGTGAACCAATATGGCGTGAACAAATTATTGCCGTCAATATCTGTCATTCGAGACGGGTACATGATTTGAACATTACACAATCGACTACCTAGCCAATGCATGACAGGTGAATTGTTGGAAGATCTAGTGTACTATACTGAAACGCTGTAAAACACGTAGTGCACTAGATAAAGAAACCAGGCTTATTCTACTAACGATAACCGCGGTGATTCAGACGATACAGGAAACAG
Source organism: Xanthostigma xanthostigma (assembly GCA_963575645.1). Lineage (NCBI taxonomy): Eukaryota > Metazoa > Arthropoda > Insecta > Raphidioptera > Raphidiidae > Xanthostigma > Xanthostigma xanthostigma. Next base: position 4,113,060 of record OY754464.1, read on the forward strand.
TAATACTCGACGTTTTCACGAAAAATTTACGACGCCGACCCGAACTGTGCCTTTCTTTTTTATTTTTTCTTTATTCTGCTAAGCAATGTGACTACTTAAATAGCGTGTTAAATATTAGTTATTACAAACTGTGTTCATAAAATTTGTGATCACCGTGGTTATATTAGTGATGTGCCGGATATCCGTATCCGTATCCGCGGATATCCGAGGGAGAAGAAAGATCCGTATCAGTATTCAAATTGAAACCAAATATCCGTATCCGTTAGTTTTATGGCGGATCTTTTACGGATCTTTTACCTTATTAATTTTCAATTCATAGATGAAATTTTATATATACCTATAGGTGATTAGGTAATAATGAAAAACTGTAAAATTCCATTCAGATTATTTTTTATTTCTTAAAATCGTATTTGGCACCTTTCTATTGCAAAAATTTATCGTAGTGAGTACCATACCAATAGTACATAACTCAAAGGTACTAATAAAAAACTATCTTTATAATGAGATATTGCACATCGATCTCTGGAAAGAGACAATCTGTTATGAGAGTTAACTCTTAAAGAAGTCAATAACTTTTTCCCATAACAGTCTCTTTCCAAAGGTCGATGTGCAATATTTACCGTCGCGTACTCTAAGAAAGTTAAGATCCATATCCGTATCCGCGGATCTTGAAACCAAATATCCGTATCCGTATCCGCGGATCTTGAAACCAAATATCCGTATTCAGATCCGGTATCGCGGATATGCATTTTAGCGATCCGGCACATCACCGTGGTTATGTAAGAACAAAAATATGGCTTATTAAGCCATATCTTTAGGAGCACAAATACTTGGTCTATTTTTTATTATTCAATCATGTTTTACCAAGTGCCTAGTGATAGTAAACATGCTACTGGAAACTATGATAAATTTTATTTTTGAGCGGCAATACATCTTGTCTAGTGGATCCAGTAGTTTCTAATCAGTCACACGCTATGCGCAAGACAGCTGTTGACTTCCTCCAGTCACTAAGAGTAAGTTTGAAGCAATTATCAAACCATATTGTAGCTCGGTGCTATATTAATGATTTAATATTTATAATAAACTTTATACATAATGTAATATTACACATATTGTATACTATCTACATACACTGCACATGTGGCCAAAAGACAAGACTGCTTATGTCGCATTTTTAGTAATATTATCTTATAATAATAATAATATTTATTTTGTGGTGCCAATAAAGAGAGAGGGTACAAATCGTCATTGTGAAGTAGGTCCGTCAAGAACTCAATCATTCATAACTTAAAAAGTCATCCAGTTGATAAAAAGGGTTTGTTAGTAGAAATTCTTTTAGGTATTTTTTAAATTTTGACAGTTTATCGGATTTTTTAATGTTTTGGGGAAGTTTATTAAAAACAGTAACGCCTAGACTATTTGGGGATTTTATGGAAACATTAAACAGTTAAAAGGTACTCTAAGTTCAGATTTTGATCTAGTATTTAAGTTATGAATGGTTGAGTTCTTGATGAACCTACCAAGGTTCTTAAATTAATACAAATTTATTTAAACAAAATTGTTGACATGTTATAATATGGCGTCACAGATCTACCGCGAAAAAATGGCGTGTTTAAATAATCAAAATAGCTTGCCCAATAAGAATATTTATTTTTTAATTCAATAAAAATGTTTTAATGAATGATTTCATGTGTTTGATAACTTTTAATATGAAAATTATTGTTTTTAAAATATTTTCAAAAATTGTGCATTGATATTGATATTTATTTAATCAGTCGAGAATTTACAAAAAAATCTATTTGACATTGTCATTAAACAAAATCATATAACATTAAAATTTAGATGATAAAAACTCATTAACACTATAAAAATATTTTAATAATAAAAAACATTTTGATTTATTTTTAAAATTTGTTAAGGTTTTAGTACCTATCTTTAATTAAAATACTTCGGACTTTTTTTAAATAGGCTTAGCCTGTGCTTTTCACTGTGTATGCTGTCCTTACCTCTAATATTATGCTGATGTATGTCAGAATTTTTTTCAAAGGACAGTATGTGCTTACGTGCATACAGAGCAGCCTCGAGAATATATATACTGGAAAATGTTAAAATTCTTTGTTTTAAGAATGTCGGTTTGCAGGATTCTCTAGGTTTTAAATCATACATTAATCTATTAATTCTTTTCTGACTAACAAAATATAGCCTGTGCCAGTCTACAGATTGACCCCAAATCACGACATTATATCTAATACATCATATACCCTATTGGCTCGAATTTTTTTAACAAATAGATATAAATTATAGACGGTCCACAACGGACCTGTGTCTTTTTTGTGTAACATTATGTAGGTAGATACACAAAAAATGCAAAACCGTATGTATTTATGACTAACAGCAGACAGGTACAAAGCGTCAGCGGTTACTGTATTTTGAGTATTCGAATACAAAAAAAAATATTTATTATTTTTTTTTAAATTGAATCTTTAAAAAAAATTGGTTGTCTGTAAAGTCGGTTTACGGACGATAGTTTTACGTGATAACGTATTCCGTAATACATAACCTAAACCTCCCAAAATTTGGTTTCAATCCGCTTATCCTTGGTGTCGGAATGATAAGAAATGTCAAAAGTGACGTTTGCAACTGTCAAAGTATTATGTTCTAATAATAATTAGTTATTCCAATACTTAACTTAGAAGGCGTTGCATTTCACAAAATACTAATGTCAAAAAATTGAATTAAACATTAGAAATGCAGCCGTTTTCATGTTAAGACAAGACATACGTTCTCTTCTAATTTCCATGTACGGCAAACAAAGACGACCGACCGCGTCGCGTCATGCATTAGACAACATTGCATTTATATTTTATACAGCTATTTTTCTATATAAATTTGTATAAAAAAACTGTTTAGGCAAATTCTGTTATACGAAATCTATGTAAAATGTTCTCCTCTTTCGTTTAAGACTGGTTTCAAACCGATCTGATTTAAATTGAGCGAGAAATTAGCAAAAAGCACGCACAGGGTCAGGCGGAACGTTACGCGTTACGAACGTTAGGAACGTTAGGAACGTTACGACCGTTACACTTTTTCGTGCATGCAGCCGGTGTTTTATCAATTTATAAGATTGGTAATTCATCAATTTATAAGACGTTATCACGTCAAAACTCTTAAAAAGAACATAAGCGCTTTTGCCTTGTAGTCACAACTGTATAAACATAGCGAGTTGCACCTGACCGTCGAAGGTTATTCACTTTATACTATTTTTTATCGTCTATTATTCATTACTCTCATTAAATACAAACTGTTTAAAAATTTTTATAATAATTCGCACTGCATAAGTAACTAATGTTCACCCTCTGTAAACGCAAATTTAAACGAAATTCTAGTAACTAAATATCGCCCTGTAACTAAATTTTACATTGTCATCTAGCTGTCGCCTTTAAATCCAACACATACACAAAGCAAGCGTCACACGCTGTCATCTAAAAGTGTCGCCCCAATTGCTCAGTTTTACTCCAAAAAAAATACGCCATTATGGGTGTGTGCCGAAATATAATCCAGTATATACTGGCCAGTTCTAATGACGTCATGAATCGTCACGTGGGCACTTGAACAAACGCCCATAAACCAACATGGTGTCATATTGCTCTCAGAGTCAGACAACAGACACGTTTTGGCTTTTGCTCTGTGTTTATATTCGGACTGTCACTGCGCGCGCACCAGATCTAGCCACAAAACAAGCTTGAAAAATAGTCTCGTGTGAAGCGAGAACTTAACAGCAATCAAGAAAACCAACGCTAGAAAACTAATAGGCAAATCTATAGCAAGGAATCTAGCAGCGTTTCTAGCCTCGTGTGGAGCTGCCTTTATTGTATTGATGAACATCACAAAGCATAGATATACTGTTAGCAACGATTCTGGATAAAGAGGAATAAGATGAAGATTTATTGCTACTTTTAACAATAAAAGAAACAAGTGAATGAATTACAAAAGAAAAGAAAAGGCGGCTTCTGAATGCTGATAATTTTAGTCTTTTCACTAGCCTACGCGAAATAACATGATCTTCAGTAAGCTTTGAAGGTTTTAAGAACACATTGTAAGTCGTACATTTTATTAATCACCGTACATTTTTCAACAATACGCATAGTAATCTAATCACTTGCTTGTATTGGCAGCAGTGTTTACATCTTCTATGTTGGCAGCAGCATCTTCAAAGTCTCTGTACAGAGGCATTATGTTTTTAATGAGCACATCAAATGGCATGTAAAATATTTGACAGAGTATAAATATTAACAGTATTAATGTCTTGACCATGCATTTACATTACGGCACTTTAGTTTCTACAATGCGCGTCAAATTACTTTATCCTGATAGGCTTACCCATAAAAAAAAAACAAAACATGAGAGCTTTCATTGAACCTTGCGCATTTTAACGATGGACGCGTTGAAACTCCTCAGCACATATGAAATTGTTTAACGGGAGCTTCGTTGATATTTTAGTTTTGTACGAGTTTTAGAGAATTTTGCGACAGGAAAACAAGTTCTAACAATTCCGAACTTCGGTACCACTATAGAAAATGTTTATCCAAAAAATGCTTTAAAAAAATGAGTAAAAAATATACATCATGTTCGTGTTTCAATACGCTTTCTAATGACACCCTTCAAAACAACTTTTTTTTCTCATTTCACAATTCACCCCCTGAAATTAACCTCCCGAATAAAAAATCAAATTTTTATACTTCACCTCTGTATTTGGTACCACCGCACTCTATATTTGTGCCAAATTTCAAATTTCCACGTCAAACAGTTTCAGAGAAAATCACCCGTGACAGAACACCGAACAATAAAAAATAAATTAAATTTTGAAAAAAAAACACGCTTTAATAGCAAACCGAACTAAAAAGTTGGAAATAATTATTAAAAAATAATTCAATTACCTATAGTAAAAAAGCGTGGGGTGCTTGATATTAAATGTTATTATTTCATTGGTAGCTATAGATATATTTATAAAATTAGAGTTAAGTATAATGAAAATATAGTAATTGGCACCACACGCTTTTTTACTATATTTAATTGAATTTGTTAATAATTATTTTCTACTTTTTAGTTCGGTATGCTATTAAAGCGTGCTTTTTAATTTTATTAAACTATAATTTATTTTCGTAATTTTTAGTGTCAAAACATCAAAAGTAATTTTTTTCAAAATTTTTAAATTCGAATTTTTTTCAAAATTTTTAAATTCAAACTTATTTTTATGAAATAATTGTATTGTCATTTGCCCTTGACACGTGTGCAAATTTTCAAGTTAATCAGAGTTCTTAAAATTGGTGAAAAATATGCTGAAAGATTCTTTTACATACATACATACAGGTCAAGCTAATAAAAGCTAGTTAAAAAAGATTCTGAAGACAATGGACTTCCAGACAAGCGAAGCCTGTACAAAAATATTAGATAAATACTATAATTTATTCTTGTGTTATAATTTAGATTGTTTTTTTTTTTTTATTTGAGATAAGTAGGTGGGTACTTATAGAAATCGATTTACAGAGGTACGTATTGTATACTTCGAACTTGTGTGACTCGACAACAACATTTTTTCCCAACAATTTGCATAATATGTATGTCACTAACAAAACTAAAGATTCTCATAAATATAAAATCTCACTGATCTTCTTATATGAATTTTAATTAAGTCTAATTAACTTGAAAACTATTAACATTAAGTGACAAAAAAAGTATGTGATTTGCATTATTGTTCTTACACAGACATCTTTATGATATCACAAACGGATAATATTCAAGTGGCAAAGGCCAATTTCTTACTTTCATTGACATGACTTGTCAGCTATCAAAATCACAATTTACCGGTTTTAAGAAAAATCTTATCTTAACCCGAGCGTAGCCGGGTAAAAAATGGAGTTTGTTCACCGAAAGTAGCAGCAGTGATAAATTCGTGTATTCTGCTAGATACAAAAAATGTTTAGATTGTTTTTACTTTTTTGTTCAACTCGAGATTTACTATCGGAAATTGCTGAGGTATATTTTTTCTTGTACTCAAACTCAACCGGAAGTGTAGGTACATGCATTTTTTTTTCAAATGGCAACATATATATTATTTTTCTTACATTTTCTCTATAAATCCATATAAAATTTTCGTTAGGTTACATAAGAAAATATTCGAGAAAAACGTTATCAATTTATTAATTAAATATACAGTTTTCTTTTTGTATAGTTTAATAATAAAATATTAAGAAATAAAGCGGCATTTTTTTTTAATTAAACCGCCTTCAAAAATGTCAAAAGCCAAAAATAATAAACTTTTGAGTTATAGTAACTAAATTGGCACCGATCTTATAACTTTATTATTTATCGCTTTTCAGTGACACTTTTGAAGGAGGTTCAATTTGTTTGTTTTTTTCTTTTTGAGTGATACCGATACAAGCAGAAAGACAAAAATTCTGGACACACATTTTTTCCCATTCACATACGCTAGTGTGATTTTAAAACTAAAAAAACTATTGCTAATTATTTTAATGAAAATATCTCGTTCACGATAACAATTTTTTTAAAATTACTTTCTTAATTTTCTTGTAACAGCATAATATGCAAGATACTGTTCATGCTTCATAATTTAAAATAATTATAATAATTGTTAATAATGAACTATAATTTTCTTGAAAATCGAAATGAAATGAAACGAATTTGCTGTCATATTGAATGTCAAGGTTAGAATATTTTTGTAGACAAGATCACGCCATGGTCTATATTCATTATTTCAATTTTAATTTCGCGTGTATATGCTTCTAAAATAATTCGTCAGTGAAAGTTTATCAATAATTTTGAAAGGTGAGATAGTTTGACAAAATAATATATTCAAATTATACTACGTTACTTTCATTTGATATGCTTTAAATATTAAGTATGGATACGAATTTTGTTGATACACATTTTATTCTATGCGTAACTGGTGATGCCATATTTAATCAAATATATATTAGCATAATACAAATATTTTCACCTTGACTTGTTTTAATTAGCATTTCGTGTGAGGTATCAAAAAATTGCATAGTGAATATGTCCCCAGAGGAAATTTCTTTTACCGCTCCTCAATTATTAGTATAATCAATCTATCAATCTTTATATATATATGTTACGGTCTTTATCCAAATTCTGTCAATGACCGAAATAAATGCGCAAAACTGGTTTTGACCAACGAATATTTACCAAACCCGAAATCTTACATTTAAACGGGTATTGAGTGTTATAAAATGCGCAAAACTAGTTTTGCGCATTTTTAATTGGACAAAACTAGTTCTGTCCATTTCTGAACGGACAGTAGGTACTAGTATGGCATCGGAATCTTCTTTGCGTTTTTTAATTAACTTTTCCACATCAGTGATACTTATTATATATCAGAGCGATTTATTCTTCTGTATTGTTTAGCAGACAGAGGTTTTAATTTAGCTTTCAACAAATTCGCTTTCTTAACCTCACTTAGTGCAGTAAGCGAGTCGACCGATTTTGATGAAATTTTTTTGCACTTATAGAGTCACCCAGATGGTTTTTAGCTATAGTTGGACCCGGAAGGTGGTGCTGTTGTCGAAATCCAGAAATATTTTTTTAATTTTCGATCAAACTTTTTTTTGTTTTTTTTTTTGGATTTCTCACATAATAAAAACATAATTCTAATTTACAAATTCTGGCGAAGCCGGACCGGAACGCTAGTAATCTAGGAAACAAATATACTAGTTTCGCTGTGCCTCTGTGGTAATGTCCTAAACCTGTGCCTACTGCGCCTTATTATAAATCCATCACTGCTTATAATTAAACGCTTTATATTAGTTTGGGTTGTAAATATGTGTGTATGTATGTATGTAACTAACTGTCCGTAACGGAATCTTTGAGCATAATTTTCACCAATTTCCCGAAGTCTGATTAATTTGAAACTTTGCATACGTATCAAGGACCGATGACAATGCAATAATTTGATAACAGTTTCCCATTATCCTTATTAGGACCCCCAGGATTAATAAATTCTTTTATAGATCCTCTGTAGTAAACGCTTTATTTTCACCAATTTCCCGAAGTCTGATTAATTTGAAACTTTGCATACGTATCAAGGACCGATGACAATGCAATAATTTGATAACAGTTTCCCATTATCCTTATTAGGACCCCCAGGATTAATAAATTCTTTTCCCGAAGTCTGATTAATTTGAAACTTTGCATACGTATCAAGGACCGATGACAATGCAATAATTTGATAACAGTTTCCCATTATCCTTATTAGGACCCCCAGGATTAATAAATTCTTTTATAGATCCTCTGTAGTAAACGCTTTATTTTCACCAATTTCCCGAAGTCTGATTAATTTGAAACTTTGCATACGTATCAAGGACCGATGACAATGCAATAATTTGATAACAGTTTCCCATTATCCTTATTAGGACCCCCAGGATTAATAAATTCTTTTCCCGAAGTCTGATTAATTTGAAACTTTGCATACGTATCAAGGACCGATGACAATGCAATAATTTGATAACAGTTTCCCATTATCCTTATTAGGACCCCCAGGATTAATAAATTCTTTTATAGATCCTCTGTAGTAAACGCTTTATTTTCACCAATTTCCCGAAGTCTGATTAATTTGAAACTTTGCATACGTATCAAGGACCGATGACAATGCAATAATTTGATAACAGTTTCCCATTATCCTTATTAGGACCCCCAGGATTAATAAATTCTTTTCCCGAAGTCTGATTAATTTGAAACTTTGCATACGTATCAAGGACCGATGACAATGCAATAATTTGATAACAGTTTCCCATTATCCTTATTAGGACCCCCAGGATTAATAAATTCTTTTATAGATCCTCTGTAGTAAACGCTTTATTTTCACCAATTTCCCGAAGTCTGATTAATTTGAAACTTTGCATACGTATCAAGGACCGATGACAATGCAATAATTTGATAACAGTTTCCCATTATCCTTATTAGGACCCCCAGGATTAATAAATTCTTTTCCCGAAGTCTGATTAATTTGAAACTTTGCATACGTATCAAGGACCGATGACAATGCAATAATTTGATAACAGTTTCCCATTATCCTTATTAGGACCCCCAGGATTAATAAATTCTTTTATAGATCCTCTGTAGTAAACGCTTTATTTTCACCAATTTCCCGAAGTCTGATTAATTTGAAACTTTGCATACGTATCAAGGACCGATGACAATGCAATAATTTGATAACAGTTTCCCATTATCCTTATTAGGACCCCCAGGATTAATAAATTCTTTTATAGATCCTCAAACTAAAAAGTGAAAAATAAAATATAGTTTAAAAAAAACTAAAAAACACGCTTTATATCGGACTAAAAAGTAAAAAATAATTGTTTTAAAATAAGCTTAAAAAGCGTTGGGCGCTCGATGTACGAAAATGTGGAACAAAGCGCCCAACGCTTTTTAAGCTTATTTTAAAACAATTATTTTTTACTTTTTAGTCCGATATAAAGCGTGTTTTTTAGTTTTTTTTAAACTATATTTTATTTTGTATTGCGAACTTGTTCTTCAGATAAACTCTGTAGTCAGTAAGTCTGTGAAATGCGTGCATCTGTCACAGATCGACTGACATATAGTACACTCTGTACAGACAGAAATTTCTACTACAGGGGTGGCCACGACCCACGACGCGGTTATGCACTCACTTATCAAACGAACCTTTTTACATTGCAAAATAATTTCAAAAAGATTGAAAACTTTTCATTCACACAACTTTTATCATTATGAATAATTATCTCTCATATCAGCTCAAAACAATAATAGAAGTTTTCTTTAATTTTTTTTTCTTTTTTTTTCCTTTTGTTCCTTTTTCCTTTGATCCTTTCCCTGTGCGCTAATAATCACAGTAGTTGATGCACACATTTGTATTTTTATTTCAATCTTAATTATGTAGGTACCTATATTTATTTGTTTTCTTTTCTTATATTATTTTCTAAATAATATAAAAAAATAATAATAATAGAAGTAATAGAACTCTATACATTGCTATAGGATAGGTAAAAAAATAATTATTCAAAAAATATTTTTTGCAATTGTAATTCAAAAACTACCGTTACTGTCCCGTCTCGTTTTTTGAAACCAAAATATTTCTCGTTACTTTCTCGAGGGCAGTGAAAAATTTCGATGTTAACCCCTGCACAGGAGAGCAGCGAAAATTCTCTCGAATGCGCACGCGTCTCGAACAGTTACCACACAAATAACCGAAGTATTTCGGATCTACCCGAACCGCGATCCGAAAGCAATTGACGCATGCGAATGGGGGACCTAGTTATCTATCCTGTTCCATGATAAAACTTCTGTGATCAAAGACTATGCAGTTTGGTCACCCCTGTTCTATTGTAAAAATCGACAGCGTCACGGTCGATTGAGCAAATTAATATTCGTTATTTACATCGTTAAAATTGTGTTAAACTAGCTCGATAATTTATTGTATTACACGCATAAATAAACGCGAAAATGCAAATCACAGAAAGAAACAAACCAGGTTAAAGTTATTTCTGACCAGTAATAAAAAAGTTCCCACACACGCATGCATTATTGAATTCACAATTGAATCGATCGCAGCGTGAGCTGTGGACTAAATGAGCAATAAAATCATGCAACGGTTATAGAGTATTATTTCGTGTGGCAGTCAGATATTGTTTGCGTCGTGCTCTCTGCTACATTGTTTATTTTTTACTAAATTCGGCCAATTTGTGCAAATGGCTTGCGATTGTCTAAATATTTAATGTTATCTGTATCACTGATATTTTTCTCTATTATAATCTATATGTTTTTTTTTCATAAGTATATATATAATATTTGTTTTGACTATACTATTTTAATCACGTCTACTTAATGAGTTGCTCTCATATATAAATGGATTTTTCAGTTTGTGAGACAAAGGCAATTAAATAAATAAAGAAGCTTCGCGATTTAAAACAATAATAGCAATGGGCAGTTCAAACCCGCACTATTGCCCGCTAGCGGCGCTAGTAGTCTTCGTGAAAATAAACGTGGAATAATACATTATTTTTACATTTTTCCAAATAATAATTATACTCAATATGTTTTTTTCAGCGCAACAATATAAAAACTTCTCCTTAACTGCATATAAAATTTTCGATAATTAAACGTTTCGTTTAATTATTATTACGGTTAATTGAAAAAGTCTCATTTGACAGCATAAAAAATTGCGGGCGTCACGCATCCAGCTAATAATGTTTTGAGGGTGGAACAAAAAGATTCTTACCTTAACTGGGAGATGGTTTTTCAACCCACCACCATTCATTTCCTCACCAACCAAGTGACAAAGTGAAATGCCTGAATTACGTTGCCACCCAATATCAAGTTGTACATACGAATAAAAAAGGCGATTGCAAAAGTATAAACATTTTTGAAAAAAAAAATAAGAAACATATTCTGGTGAATGTCGCGCCTTTGTAGTTCTAAAATTGTTAGTTCAACGTGTCATAAACTTATCGACAGATCCTGCAGTAATGAATCTTGACATATAATTGATTGTTGCATTATGCATTGCTAATGAGTAATGAATTACGTATGGAATATTCAGCTTTAACAGTTAGGTTAAATTGTTTGTCAATCATAAAACTCGTTAAAAATAACTTGAATATAATTTGCAACTAAATATAAATATTTTTGCACAATATAGTCACTGACTACGAATATCTCGTGCTTGAGGTCTATCACGTGAAGTTAACATAAAATATAGTCTTGGATACTATAAAAAAATTCCAGCCAACTGGGCGACAGGACCATTCCAACTTCAAAATGTTGATATTTGATATAGTATAATAAAGAAAAGAAAATTACTCATATCGCGTAAGCTGACGCGGGTAATGGCTAGTATTCAATATGATATAATATGCTATTCGTTGCCATGGTTACCTACATAATATGTTCCACGTCATGTAAAAATTAATCAAAGCATGCTTAACTAGTTTATTTCTGACAGATCTACAAAACAAAAGAACAGCTGATTTTTTTTTATTTTCAACATATTTCCGAAACTATAAAGTTCAGAAAAAAAATATTTTTCGAACTTTCTTGAAAAAATAAGTAGAATAATAAGCCGTTATGAAAAGTATACCATTATTATATTTAAAAAAAACACCGTTATAGCATATTATATCTCTTTTGAGCATACGCCGATTTTCCCCAAAAACAATAGGGCTCTTCATATTTGCATATCAAACAGCGTCCCAAAATTTTGTTTCAATCCACTCATCCGTTTGACATGTATCGTGCTTACAGACAAACAGACGCACAGAATTTTTCCAAAAATTTGTTTTTTGGATTCGGGGGACCTCAAAACCAAAAGAGTTTGTAAAATTTCTGTAAAGTTATTTTAGACGTAAACTAGTACCATTCCCCACTTGTGGTTTGGAATGGTAATACTAATAAATGATTAAATTATGAGAATACGATAATCAATCAAATAATAAATAAAAAGTTGTCCATTTGCATTCACAAAAAACGCTGCCCGTCATGTTGGTTTGAAGTGTGACGTCAGACTTGTAGTAAACACCGAACATATTTATGAAACTTGTTTTTTCGACTAAAATTTGTTAGAAGAGCAAAATATAGTATCTGAAAATGTTCTTTCCAACATTCTCATCTCAGTGATATGTTAAAAAAAATTCAACTCAATGTCCTCATCGAATAACCCGCGAAGTGCATCAAATTCGACTTGTAGCAGACAGACAGACAGAGAGACAAACAAAGCAAGCTAGATAAAAACGACGTCAAGAGAGTCGTGAAAAAAACATATTGGAGTGTACCTTAAGATGAATATTTCTAACAATAATATCTAGTAGTCTCTGACATAATAATATAACAGAGGATATTTGAAGGCCACTTGAATACAACAAAGTTAATTTCGCCTTGCAAGGCCGAACAATGCACCTCTTCGGTTTCGTTAACCTTTTTAAAACAATATTTTAAAGACCAATATTAATTGATATATCTGCATGTTTAAACGATTTCAATGCAAGCTATGCCTGTAGTCCAGGAGACAGTGAATTTTTTTGTACTTATTTTCCCAGTCGGTGAAATAGTTTGTTCGGATGGTGACACAAAATGACAATTTGTGAGTCTGGCTAAAATTTTCGGATGGGTTCACTAGATAAAAAAAAGTCCACTTATTTTCCCAGTCATTAATATTTGATATTAATTAAAGTGAAGCATTTTATCAATGGAAATAACAGTCTGGCACATCCCAAGTGGAGGAAAGTCAGTCTGGCTGAAAATTTGCGGATGCAAAAATTTGACCGCTTTTTGTAATCCGTAACCCTTATTTTCCCATGCTTGAAATTTAACGTATCATTTGATACTATCATAAACTATAATCAAAAGTAAGTCTGGCTGATTTACGAAATTGGTAAATGAGTCTGGCGGCATCTTGAAATCGTAAAAATTACAAAGTTTTTACTCTTATTTTCCCGGATTTGAAAATTTGTCACATGATAAATAATACAATAAATTCATAGAAAATACACTTCTGGCTGTCATTTACAATCACGAAAGCCCCGCCAGACTCATAAGTCAGATAGTTAAATGACGAGCGTTGGACGAGACTTTCGGGGTGTTCCGTGTTATCCAGACAATATTTGCAGCTGTAATTATAATATAAACTATCATCTGACAAATTTTTAGGACTGCGAAAATAAGGGCAATACTTTTGATTATTTTTTTCCAATTTTTTACCTGCCAGACATATTACCCATACTCAACGATTAGCCAGACTATTTTTTTTCTTAACTTCACTATATCTCTCACTAATAGAACTATTTTTATTACTGGAAAAAAGTGCAGTATATTTTTACTTTCTAACGCATTTTTCGCCTCAACCCATCGGACCCCGATATACAGGGTGAGTTTTAAGTTGATGCTTTTTTTTACAGCGTGTAAAAATCAAATAGACGAGCAAATATTTCAAATAGTTTTTTTATCAAAACTCAAAAATAAGAGAGAAACAGCCTTTAGAAGTTTAAATAAATTTTATTAAATTTTCTTTAATTTTGAGGTCGGTCCTGGGGTTATATTATGTCACTATGGAAATAAGTTGTTATTATCAAGTATGTGTGTTGTTCTGTTTTTGAGAGAATTGTGAGTGCCTCAATTATTTTTGATAATAATAACATTTTCCATAGTGACATAATATAACCCCAGGACCGACCTCAAAATTAAAGAAAATTTAATAAAATTGATTTAAACTTCGAAGGGCTGTTTCTCTCTTATTTTTGAGTTTTGATAAAAAAACTATTTGAAATATTTGCTCGTCTATTTGATTTTTACACGCTGTAAAAAAAAGCATCAACTTAAAACTCACCTGTATATGAATTTTGCTTAGAATAACAAACCGAATTCTATCGGTGTTTGCTGACTGGGAAAATACGTACTTACCGAAAATCTTCACTACCTCCTAGCTATAGACCGTTTTGTGGTACGATACCTTAAAAAATTAATCTGACAATGTTTATTTCCTATATACAATAGTTGATTTTCATTGTATATCGGCCAGCAATAAGAAGCGGGAGATAAAGTAACGTTTACTAGCGTTTACTAGCGGTACGGTTTGGTTTCGCCCGAATTTTGTAGATTGCCACTGTTTTTTCATCGACTTAGTTGCAAAATTGGTCTCCACGGAAAGCGCTTTTATTTTAACGCAATAATATATAAACTAAGTTCATCCTGAAGGTCCATTCTAAATATTGTTGAAAAAGTTTTGAAATCGGATGAGTAGTTCCGGAGATTACCCTCTACATACACACAAACTCACAAAAATTCGCACTCTCTCTCTCTCTTTATAATATTAGTATAGATTTTCATTCAAGAGATTTTGAATTAGTAAAATCCTTGTCTGAGTTTTTAGGTAGTATTCTTCAACGGTTCAATAAAAATTATATTATGAAGTAGGTAAACAGGGAAAATAATGGTTTAAATTAAATAAGCGATACATTTATTTCCGAAATGAAAGTTTTATAATAATTAAAAATATATATACGAAAACACTCACCAGGAAATATCAGCGGTAGCAGGAAACTTAAAAAATATTAAATTATCGGACACCATTTAAACATCCCGTCAAACGTTGTAAAAAGTATTTTTGTCGCAAACATTTATTTTATTATAGAATTAAAAATTTGGTTCAGAAAATACTCATTATTTTGAAAATTCACCAATTCTTTAACAATTGCCAGAAGCTTATCATACGCATGCGTTTTATAAGCAACAGTAATTGACAAACGTTATATAAATTGTTACAAATTTTTGTTCACAACAAACGAGCATGTTTTTAGGTCTATGAAAAAATCTAAATGTTTATATATTGATTTATGTACACATGTAAATATCAATAGTATCTTTCTTTAGCTATTTTTTATTTAAGTGGTATATTTTAATTTAGTAACAATTTGAAATGTAACAATGATCATTACATATTTTGTGTCAATTTTCATCAGTTTTTATATCACTTTTGTTCATGAAGTCACT
Organism: Xanthostigma xanthostigma; assembly: GCA_963575645.1. Taxonomy (NCBI): domain Eukaryota; kingdom Metazoa; phylum Arthropoda; class Insecta; order Raphidioptera; family Raphidiidae; genus Xanthostigma; species Xanthostigma xanthostigma. The sequence continues at coordinate 4,128,612 of OY754464.1, forward strand.
CACAACTTTTCAGTAAGTTTCAGAGGTTCAAACGTCATTCCTTAAGTTTTTCATAAATTTCATCACCCACATTTTCCTTTAATAATTTACAAATTTCGTTAGCAATTTTGGTTTGATTATTGGCAGTAAGTTGGCAATAATTTTAAACGTATCGCACTCATTTGTTTGAATCGCGGACCGACGCACCGCTTATTTTTTTATTATTTTTTTACAAACGCGCGCGTGTTAACGTAGATTGACAGACAGAATATATTGTTAAGTTTTTAGTATCGTGGTTCGCGCGTGGAGACGAACACACACCGCTCTCTCGAAGAAAAAGAGACGGAGAGAAAGTACAGGTGAGATGGAGGGCGAAGCACTAGAGAGGATCTCCTACCTCTAACACAGGGATGGAGCGTTCGGCGAATTAATTATTTTATTACTAAACATAATCACATTATAATACCGTAGTTACTTATGATGAAAACTAGCGGCCGTCCCGGCTTCATTCGGGTGCAAAACTGTATGATATACGTGCCACGAATCTAAAAGGCTCGGAAGTTAGATGCGAATGCGGGCTTGCGCTTGTACAGTCTGTTGAAAAACTACAAACTCGCAACTCAACAAAACTAACATAGCAATAACAACTTGACAATAGCGTACTCGACTGTACTTTAAAGCAGGAAAGGGACAAGTGACAAAGGCAACGAGCGATCACGGCCAATCACCGACGAGCGCACGTTCCGTGCAGGTAGATGCGGGAGATGGTGGGAGTATTAACGGCTCTAAAATGTGCCTTTGCGACGCTGTTTGTGACTAACTTCGGAACCTTTTAGATCCGTGGCGAGTATTATAAGCACTAGAAGTACGTTATTCGATTGAATAATAAATGCAGCAACAATTATGAGAAACAGACCGGCATCCATTCATAGAGCGACCCGTGCTATGCAGCGGACTGACTTGTGTTTAGAAGTAAACGGTGACATTTTTGAAAGCTATAAAACTTAGACTACCTATTATAAATAAATTAATAAAAATTTTAATTCGAATATTTTGTTTACCCCTGCAGTATCTCTGTAATAGAATAGGACCCATGTTTATAGGAACTTCTATGTTTATTTTGGGTCCTTGAATACGTACCTAAAATATTGACATTTTCTCCTGAATCATTCTGTATATAGATAATAATAATCCCTTTTATTTCATTTGACAAATAAACATTGTATAGAGAACGTCAAGATTAAAAATTACATATTAAAAAATTCATTTAAGCTATAAACCACATTAGATAAAATATAAGTCTTCAAGAGACGACTAAAAATATGAATAGTGGTGCACTGGAAGCTTATTAAAAAATTTTATACCCATGTTATGGGGAGAATTTTTATTTATATTTAAACGGTTTAATGGGAAACAGTTCATGCCTATGACGTGTGTGATATGAATGGAAACAACAATCTAAACTAAACAATGCGATCGTAAGAATAATAGGATCATTCCAGATTTTTTTTTGTAGGCGGTGATACCGCCACGCACCCAACGAATAGTTTTCCGAACAGAGAAACTGAAGTAATTTTTTGCCCATCCTTGTTTTATAAGCAGCCCCCATAAGTGAATAGGAAAATTATCAATCCGTTGCGATTTCCCCCCACTGAAAAGAAAGAAGACGATGACATGCCGTTATGGGGTGTTCACACCACGTCCAATCAGCTGACCAATGCCACCTGTCTTTCATTTAAGTTCCGTTTTAACATTTTTGTAACATCGCTTATTCAATTTGCTCACTGGAGAAAATGGTGCGCCGATTAGTGCGGATACACGACGGAAGCTTAGCTCCTTAGGAGACGTTCATTAATTACTCGAGCTCAAAATAGGGGGGAGGGGGCTCGACATCCATAGCTACGAACTTTACATCTTTATAATTTTGGTGTAGATAAAATTGTAGTACAAATGAAGATATCAGTATTAACGCTTAGGTGTTTAGTGCTATGAAGCTAATACCAGATAAATTATCACGCGAGGGAGAGGGGGGTTCTACCACATCTTTTCAAGGGGAAAGGGGGGTTAAAAAAAACACCTGACGTAATTAATAGATGATCCCCACGCGTTTTATATTCATGTTGCAAATGTTGAAACAACAAACTTATTAAAATTTATTTTTTATATTTATTAATGACAAATAGGTATATACAGTAAAACGCCGATTATCCGAGGTAACATGGGGAACACCCTACTCGGATAACTGAAAACTCGGATAATCAAGATTTATTTTTTATTTATTAAAAAAATAAACAAATGTACTTTAAATGATTTATAAACGTTTTTACCATGTAAATATTTTTATTAACAAATTATTTTATCGCCCCGACGATTTTAAGTGGAAATATGTACATTATATACTATATTTTAGAAGCTCGGTTAATACGGATATTGGGTCTTTAGTGGCTCGATTAATCCGGATCATAGACGCATTAGATTAGCTCGGTTAATCCAGAGGTCGGATAATTGCGACTCGGATAATCGAGGTTCTACTGTAAATAAATGTCAAAAGTTAAAAATTAGAAAATTATAATTTACGTTTATTTGAACCAAAGAGATTCGACATAATATCTATTACCTAATTTCTAAACAGACGCTAACAACCACGGCTACCGATTGTGTTTGGTTGACGATCTTAAAACATTAAAATGCAATTCTAATTTTGATAGCTAAACGACTCCCACCCCATCATAGGTAGAATAGACCCATCTGAATACAAATATGACGTATGCGTTGAAATATCGATGTAAAATGTGCGCTTTATTCTATGGTGCTTTGTCGCTATTATTGCCAGGACCATAACTAGCACCTCGGGGGCCCCGGGACAAGAAGTAAAGTTAGGGCTCCCCTACGTAGAATTTCAAAAGTGCTTAAAAAGGCCATTAAATACTTATTATGTTCAAAACTATGACATAGATTGTCCGTGTCTATGCTTGTAAAAACGAGTGTGGACACCTTCGAATCTCTAAAAAGTAGGTAGCGAAAAGGGCTTTTTTTCAAAAATTAAAAAATATGCGTGTGCTTCCAACATAAAATATACAAATAGATGTTTGCAACAGTAAATATTATTATTCGTGATGTCTATAACTTCCTCTTACCAAATCTCGGAAGAAGGAAAACTAACATTTTAATATTATTATGATTTAATTATTATAATGACACGCTAACATTTTATTAATAATAAATAGGTACTATGTTTATGTGAGATTTGTATTTAACTTTTCTTAAGTATGTTTGTCGATTCTTGTAACCATATAGGTCTAGATAGCGAGCTAGGTTGTGGACGCAGATTAGTCAAAATATATTTTGTATGAAATCAAGCTTTCGTGTTGGTTTTATAGGGAACCAGCGGCGGTTTTACCGGCGGTGCAGCAGATGGATCTGCAGGCCTCCAAATCGTACTAAACAGAACAAAAACTTGTATTAAATTATATAGATATATATAATTATTAAATACAATCGAATAGAGAAGTTTTTTGAAGTCGGTTAAAAATAAATATCGAATGTATGGCCCATAACCTTAAAAAAGTTGCAGACTCCTGTTCTAAAATAATTGTAGGGCTGTTTTTTTCCGTAATATTCATATTGAAAAAGCATATGTCAAAAATCGATGAGTAAATATGTCCACTCAAAAAGTGGCATCGGTATATAGTGTAATCATTTAATTTTAAATTATTGAGCTGCATCTCTACGATCTAAGTTGTCTATTCTTGTTCAATAACAATAATAAAATAGGTATTTAATTGTTGACTTACACAACTTTCTGCTCGGTCAATTAACTACTTCCAAATACATAATTGCATATAGAATGTTGATTGTTGATCGTACGTGCCTTTGAAATTAACAAATGACTATCTCACGTCACGTTGCTGTCTCCTGTCAAAATGTCCATGTCAGCCGTAATTTTATATAGTTCATTCACAGATTGTAATTTTATTAAACATTAATCAATTTTTGCATAAACCACCCTCTGTTGAACTGATCCTCCGGTTCCCAGAAGCAGAGCCGAAGATTTTGAAGGCTTAACAGTCCTTAAAAAATTACGAATCGAATTTTAATTAATTCCTATGGATGTATGCTTTGACGAAAATTTTATAATTATGATTTAAACAATCAGATTTTTCGAGTAAACAAAGATTAGATTGAAAAAAATATATAATATCATAAGGTTACTGTTCTATTGGAGCATTTGTCTCTTTATATTCATACTAGCGGCCTGATCCGGTTCGCTCAAGTTTGTAGATTGCCACCGTTTTTTTTCCGTCGACTCGTTGCATAATCGGTCTCCACGAAAAGCGCATTTATTTTAACGCGATTACAGCCTATGTCCATCTTGAAGGTCCATTCTAAATATTGGTGAAAAACATTTTGAAATCGGATGTGCAGTTTCGGAGATTACCTCCTACATCCAAAATTACATTTATTTCTCGGTGTTTTGAGATATACCTATCACCTATACTAATATATAAAGGTGAAGAGTTTGTTTGTTTGGTTGGTTGAACGCGCTAATCTCAGGAACTACTGGTTCGAATTGAAAAAAAAAATGTTTGTTGGATAGTCCATTTCTCGAGGAAGGCACATAATATCAAGCTACGACCAATAGGAGCGGAGCATCAATGAAAAATGCAAAATACAACTCAAAATTTTGTCCGTCCGACAAAAACTTTTGAACAGAAACTCCGATCATCATGAAATTTGGACACAACATTCATCTCATTAAACTAAGATAAATGTGCGTACTCATGTCCCTCCCTTCCCAATTCGTTCTTTTGCACCCGAGTGAAACAGGGCGGGACCGCTAGTTCAATACCTACTACTATTTATAAAGAGGTAAATTTTGTAAGTTTGGATGTAGGAAGTAATCTCCGAAACTACTCATTTGATTTCAAAATTTTTTTTCACCAATATTTAGAACGGTCCTTCAGTATGGACATAGGCCATATATTATCGCGTTAAAATAAAAACGCTTTTCGTGGAGACCAATTTAACAACGAAGTTGACGAAAAAACGGTGGCAGTCTACAAATTCGATCTAAGCCGTACCGGGCTACTAGTATATTTCTATATAAATGACCTGAGAATATTATTTATTAAAGCGTAATATTTTTTTTGCTTGGTCATCTAACAAAACTAGGCATCGGATCATTTTTAATAAATTACTAAAATGCCTTTCAATTATTCTTTGTGTTGCTACGAATCATGCAGTACATACTACATATTTAAATTTTCTCACACGCTGAATTTACGTTAGAAAAATCACAAACGAAGTCCAAGAACGCGGCATGAACAACTGATCAAAAAGACAAGCGATGAACTGCAGAACGCATTGTCAGAAAATCAGGCTCGGTCGTGGACCTAAAATATTTCCGGGAAAATTGTCAAACACCTCTACGAGATCGTGTAACTAAGAAGAACAAAAAAGCGAGTGTGCTTTAGAGTTTAGACCACTCGACTGAAGTAAAACTTCTTCCTGCCATATATAATATATAATAATATTATTACTGATACAATAATATTCGATAATCAGCTATCACCATATTTTGATTAGACATCCTGATTTAACGACACAATATAACCTCACTCTGTAGCACATATCTACAAAGACGAAATCTTTAAAATATAATTTTTGATTAATTAATAGGCAAAATATGCGTATATATATTTATTAGCATAATTTATTAACTAGTCTACATTATTTCCCGTTACAAAATGCAGCAAAATTCGATGAAATGTATTTTTGATACAAAAACAATTGTTTTCATTTTAAACATTAAGTAAGTAGTTGTCCAAAAAAAAAGATGCTCCGTCTTTGTCGCACTCACTAACTTATATCTCCCTTTCAACTTCCAATATACGAAACGTAACTCTCTCTCGCTCTCTCTCTCTTACTATTTTCAGTAACTTATATCCCCTTCTCAACTACCCTTCGCCTCGAACGATCACGCACCGTTCGCCTCGTCCGATGATGCACTTTCGTAAACGCTTTCGTCAGGCATTTACCAGCTTACTCCCCAAGTCAAGCGTTTTAGACTTTTCAAGAACAGATTAAACAATACAATTCTTAAAATTGAATTATAAAATTTATAGTGCATTAATATGACTATAGAAATCAACATTTCACGTTTGCAATCTATCAAGAATATGTATTATTAGATTTTCGTCTTACGTCATGGTGCAAAATAATCTATTGTCAACATAATCTATAAAAATATTGCATACTGGACTCTGGAAGACGTTATGTGCTTTCATAGTAAGTTTTTTAGATAAAATAAAGAACAATACTTTTACGATCTGACGTTTCATAAATACTGATTTATGTTACGACGCATGGAAGTTGGACACGCCTGTAAAGGAAATAAATATTTGCAAGAAACCAGTAATCAAGTAGTACTTATTTTTTTTTTATTTATATATATAGTAATTTCGCCACATGTGGTTATGTACTTAGGTATTGTAAATGTCTGTAATATGAGCATTATACCATGTCTTCAAAAAAAATTCCAATTATATTCTTGACTTTACGATACGTTTAAAATAGACTTATATTTTCAACTCAAACTTTATCTATACCTATTAATATTAAAGACGTAAAGTTTGTAAGATTGGATGTAGAAGGTAATCTCCGAAACTACTTATCCGATTTCAAAAAATTTACACTAATATTTAGAATGAACCTTCAGGATGGACATAGGCTCTATATTATCGCGTCAAAACAAAAGCATTTTTCGTGGAGACCAATTTGGAACGTAAGCCGACGAAAAACGGCGAAGCCCGACCAGACCACTAGTTAGATATAATTAACGGTACTTGAGTAACCGTTTTCTATAAGGCCCTCTGCACACTGGTCGACTGTTTTACAATTTGAGTTTTATATCGGTTCACGATGTTATCATTCTGTGCTCTTTCGAAACTTAGCGAATGAGGAGGCGCACAGAAACACGACCAATTTGTTTCAAAACACACTCACTAAAATATGTTCGACTCTTTTTTCGGACCTGTGATACGATAATTGGATTCCACGTTTTTCAGAACGAATAAAATCGAAATGTAATGCATTGTCAATAAATTAAATGAATCATTAAACTCTTTCGTCGAAATTTACGTCGGCTGTCTTTTAATTAAAATAGTATTTATGTAAAATTATAATATATTATGTATGCTTATTATTATTACTTATTGTCTCTGCACAGAGATCGACTCCCCCCGAAGTGAATTTCTGGCTACGGCCTTGGACGTATGAGCAATCATCTTTACAAATTCAGATTGTTAACTTCAATCGGTTGAAACAATTTTTATTACGATTTGTTTATAATTCAATTTTAATGCGTTTTATTTTTTTTATTACTCATGCGGGAAAAGTGGTATCTATACGCATGCTGTTACGGTTGAAAAGTAACTATTTTCATTTGCGTGCGGAAACTTTATTTGTCGCACTGAAATTATTGTTTGCCGCACGCAAATTCAGAGAAAAAAACAAAATCATAACGGTGTTAATGTCAACGAAACAAACTGTCATTTGAAGCCATATATTAGAAGTATTTGTTTGAAGCAGATTTGAGGTTAAAATTTTCGGTTATGGACTTTTATTCTTGACAATTTTAACTGAATTTTCAACTTTTTAATGCTTTAATTTTAATTTTTATTACTTCTAATTTCTTTTTTTAATTCGTAATTGAATTTTAATTTTAATTTAATTTAATTCGTAATAAAAAATAGTATGTGCAACTCGTGCGGCATTGTCGCACTAGTTGCACAATATACCTACTATTAAAGTCAGAACTTATTTTAATGGATTCTTGGAATAGAATATTGAGAGCAATTTACCCATTTTTGTCTGCTTAACAGAAGCCCATAATTTCCAGGTTCTAATCTGAAAACTGGTGGTAGTATCAATTAGAAAAATATAAAAAGTTATGTCACTATTGTTTAAACTGGTGTGTACCAAAAACGTTAGATTTATTGATGGCACTGTAAATGCATTAGATAGTTGTGTAATTATTATCTGCTACGCAATGTTTAGTTTTTACAATCTAATATACCGGCGCCAAATAGGTTCCCTCCGAACTTTTCGTCTTTAATATTTATGTGACCATCATTGACGGCAAAAGGAAGAGATCATTTAAAGTTTTGGAAATGCGTTTTCAGAAAAATCAATTCTGGAAAAAAATATATTACTTGACTAAAAACAATGTTTTTTTTCTGTGACACGGGAAAATATTTGTTAACCTCTGACTATTAGAATTTATAACCGTGTCAAACATTTTGATATAATTATTTTGTCCAGAGAAATTCGACTGTGTAAACCTAAGTGGTTTTAAAATAATGAAAATATTAATGGACCCCAATAACAGTGACTGAGACGTTTAAAAAAATAGAATGCATTCATATCTAAGATGTTAGTGTTTTATTTGAGACTTACCTAAATTATTAATTCGGAAATAAAATCAAAAAATAAGAACAACGAAAGTCAAGTAGGTATATGATATTGCTTTTGAAGATTACAAAGAGTTCAAATAAAACAATCGAAGCGTTTCAACAAAGGATAGAAATATAGAAGCGTAAATATTTAAATAGAAACTTATGATTTTTAACAGTTACATTAATAAGTTACATAATTTGTAACAGTTACTGTGTTTCGAGAAGGCGTAACACTTAACAAACATCGTGCGTGTTGTAAATAATACGTCTGCAATTACATATTATATTGGAAGACTTTTGCAGAAAAGTATTCTTAATTGAATTTGTTCTCAGTTGGCGGCATTATTGGGATAATAATGGAGGGAAAAGTAACACCAGTTTTTTTTTTTTGTTTCTTTGTATAAATATTGGATGTTTCTGAATAACAATGAAAACAAAATTTGACTTCAAGAAGTAGGTAGAACATCAGATTTTAAAAAGAAACTTTATAAACCATTTGAGTATGGAAGCCTTTGATACGAGATTTACCTTCAACCCACGCTTTTATAATTATTAACCTAAATCAAAACATAATTTTTTCCCTTTTTGGTACATTTCAACAAAGACTTGCCTTTAAACAGTTCTAAATTTTTTTTTTTCAAAGTTACACATACATGATACACGCTTTATGGCAGTAGTGACTAGTGTATTTATATAGTTTGTTTGCAACAGTGTTTAAGAAAAGTTAATAATTAAGACTTTATAAACATGCGTGTGATTAATAATTTAATTACCCCCCCCCCTTTTTTTCTGCAGAACATCCGTTTCAAACTGCTTCAGCCGGATTTTGACTGAAATCGAACGTTTTGCCAGTGGTGTTCGAACCCGAACTTTACTAACAGTAACTACCCTACACCAGGGGTGCAAGTTTGATTTTTCTGAAGGGTCATTTATAAGATTTAGAGTGTGTTAGCGGTCCAGACTAAATTAAAAATTAAAACACATACTAAATTAAATTCTTTATTTATTTAGTTTAAGTACATTATTTTGAACTTGAGGATCCAAGCACTTGGGATCTCTTGTTTTTGATAAGCTCATTGATATCAGGTGTATTGAGATACCTTGAGGGCCGGATGCGGCCCGCGGGTCATATCTTTGACATCACTGCCCTACACCATAATATTGTGTGTCCGGCCCAATACTATGAGACGCGATGAAGTATTTTGTTACGCTACCATTAGCTGTGGTCAGTCTGGATTGGGTATTCTTCACTGATTTCACATGCATAATGGATGAAGAATAATTATTACATTATTCATAACTTACCGGCATTGAACTTGATGTAACGTATAATATCTTTTTAGAATCGTAAAACCAAATAGCGTAGCATTTAAATTAATTTCCGTATAATAAAAGTTATAAAACATTGAACTATGCAATAAAAATTTGTTTTTGTTTTGTGCGTTCTGAGAAATGACATTTGATTGCTAAATTATTATTAATCTTTGTTTTACTTATGCGAATTTTCAGTGGACACACATATATCTTTATACAGTATGTAAACACGTAAGGTGCACAATGCACATAGGTAAATTAGCATTGGGAAAAAATACTTGGATCAGAGTTAGCCATAACTGCATTAATTGTTACTTCTATTAAATTATCATGGTAATCTTGAGGATTTCTATTTTATTTTGATTTAGTTTTATTTTACTTGGCTTTTTTAATAATAAAAAGCTGTTATAAATCATTACTGTATTTTTTTTGTACAAAAATAAAACAAAAAACAACTCCATCTGTTTGGAAACATTTCATTCAAAAATTGTCTGACTGGTATGACGTATGCGCGTTGGTAAATCAGTGACCTCATGTCTTTACGTTCAACACGAATAGGCGGAGTTATTTGATCTCGCACCATATTGAAGTATTTTTGGGAATTTAATGTCCCATTAATAAAAAAGTCCGATTATGTTGTAATCATTTGAATATTTTCTTCGGTGGTATACACATTCATTTTGCAAAAGAATATTATCTGTCAAATTGAAAAACAAGATTTCAAGGCTCACTCTGATCCAGTCATTTTTTCCCAATGTTAATTTCCCTATGTGCACCTTTCGTGTTTACATACTGTATATAAAAATCTCTTGTCACGATGTTCGTCCGCGACAATCTCCGAAACCACTTACACTATAGGTTAGTTTTTATTGAATATTTTGTACATAAGTACGGTGTTTTCTAAAAAAAAAAAACAGTTTTAGTAGCATGCAGCGACATCTAAGAGAATGTGCTCAAAGCTTTTAGTTCAGAAGCAAACAAAAAAAAACTGTTTTAATACCAAGTAACGCCGTCTGTTAGAATTCGCTTAAAGCTATTAGTTCAGACGCCGGGCCGCAAACGAAATACATTTTGCAGAATTATATCTATCGCACCCGGCTAAAACCGGGACGGAATTCTAGTGTATTTATATGTTTATTGACGTTATTCTGAGATTACTGTAAGTATAGTAAGTTTATTTGAAAACTCTTTCACACTTTAAAAGTCATCCTACTCCTGATCGACGTAGTTATAATAACTAATAATATAGTTAATACATAACACGTATCATTATACAGGGGAATGAACAATGAAGTGAATAGTGAGTGAAAACACAGAGCAAGTCGGTATTCCGCACGCGATTTCTGAGCTAAAATGATGCACTCTGACTAAACTGTAAGAGACATAATAGAAATCAAGGCTACTTGCACACCCCGGGGCCATTTAGACACCCGCAGTTTTTTACTTATCTTTTTTTTTTAATTATTATTATCCAAGTGTGTAGGCTTTCACGGCCAGTGTTGTTCCAAATCTTCTTGGTTTCCGGGCTTGTAGGCCGTGGTCCGTTGGTATTTCTACCTGACGTTTCGTTTACAACTGCGGCAGACATTATCAAATGCGACGTGGCAGCAAACGAGGTGTCCTTCTAAGCGATTCACAAATAAGTGCGTCGACGACTGGTGCTCTCCCTTCTTTTATGCTCAGTGTGTTAGAGTTCTCTGCTCGGTCGTAGTTTGCTCTTCTGTGATTGGTCGGTCCACTCGGTGGATTGGTACAGCTCAGTGCCGTCAAGCTTTCTTCTTTCCGGTTGAAATTATGTGTGTGTTTGTGTATTTCTATGGCCTCTCTGTATATACGCGGATAGTAACTCGCGATGTTTTTTGTCTATAACTTTGTTTTTTTTTTCCAAGGAGGATCTTGCGGTTGTCTAGTGTCTATGTGTGCTCGGTTATTGTAGACTTTTAAATGTGTCCCAGTCTATAACTTCACTCACGAAATATATCTTAGATCTTAGGCACTCCTGAATCTTTGTTGTTGGCTTGTAAATAGTTTTTATGTAATATGTTATACTTCGAAAGTTTGCCGATGCGATCTGTAGAGTGTAGACACTCTCTTCTTGAACCAGGCGCGGTCGCAGCCTGAAATTTTGGAGGGGGTCACTCACTACACTAATAAAAAATAGGTATCTGGAATAAAATAAACATTATTGCACAAGACACAATTTTATTTTATACATTATTTGGCAAATTTTTGAGATTTTTCAATTTGACATAGATTTGGGGGGGGTCATGTCCCCTGTGACCCCCCCCTTCGGACCGCGCCTGTCTTGAACTGAGCTCTTTGAAGCGGCTGTTATTTTAGGGCACTAGCTTTCTATGTCTTAAAAAAGTTTACTTGTTAATTGTTAATTATAAACTGAATAAGAATTTGGAATTCGACATTAAATAATATAATAAAAAAATAGTTTTTGAAGTTTTCTAAAAAATTAGCACCCCTGTTACACCGTACACAAAACATGTGTAGTGCTGTCATCTTGCGGTGAAGACTGACACATACCTTATATGAATTTGTATTTGTTTCTGTGATTTGTGTCAACATTTCAGAATTCAGAAAAGAGGCGATTTTTGTTAACCTTAACAAGAAAATATTTAGCTAAAATATAACAGGTATGATTAGATACTTGATGTGCCAATTAATTTATTATTACTTCTGTATGACCAGTAAAATAATCCATAAATTTATCCACTTATAATTTTAAGATATGGTGTATACATACCTAACCTAAATTTTATTTTTAAAATATTTTTTTTAGAAATGAAAGTTACATTAGAGCTATTAAAAAATGCTCGAGCGCCTCAAAATGTGGAGACAGTTCCTTTTAAACAAATGTTGCCTCTAAAATTACGACGATTTGTGTCAGGTAAAGGAGATAAATCTCAAAGTGTAGCCTGCCTACATGAGTTGTCGGTGGTTTTTGCCTGCTTAAAAGAGAACGAATTTGATCAGGCGTTGTGCAACAAGGAAATAAGTTCTTTGAATAGTTGTTATAAAAATCATTTGGAGATGAAAGCTAAACAAAGAATTGAAGACCAGCAAGGAGTCATTGAAACTGGAACCAGAAATTTGAATCATAGGCAGATAAATAAAATACTAGCAAAATATCCAACTGGGGTGAAATAATGTGCTTATTATAATTTAAAATAATTATGTATGTAGTTTGTTTTTCAAATAAATAATAGTTTTTAAAATTTATCTAACTTAGGTTTTTTTATCTTTGATATCTATATTAAATATCACAGATAAGTACACTCACAAATTATTATGAATTGTATGATTTTTTTCAAAAATAAAAATTGATACTTCTACAGTGTTGCGTTTGATGCCATCCGATTTTTGAATTTTTGTGGCGGTGGAAATCAAATAAAAAAACAGTATTTTTTGCCTATAAGTAGTAGTTCGCTCAATGAAAGTTAGATGGACTCCAAACATGTTTTAAATGAAAGGGAAGAAATGTATAAACTAATAGTAATTTCGTATATAATTAGAATGTTTCAAAACAGTTTTTTACACTATACATAGGTACTTTAAGCTAGGTGTGAATTTGATTTCTATTTGTTGCGCGGTATCGATAAAGATTTCAATTATTATATGATTATTGCTTACAAGAACGAAAAATGCCTTAATATTATCTAGAAAGAAAGCTTCGAAGTTGTAATTGCATACTGCCTATTCTCTGCTGCCTATCCCGTGAATTCTCATCGAAATCGAAATTCCCAACCCTGCACTTAATATCAACGTAAGTAAAAAGATGGCTCTGTAGTTCTGAATGTTGCACATTTGTGTTCTTATGGCAGATCAGAGTTCAGAAAATCAAATCAAATTTTTACCGGCAAATGCTAGTGTTTAAGAATTAAAAATTAATGATAGTTATATAAGAGTTATAATTTTACGGACAAAGGCAGTAAATCTCTGCCAGTTTACATATATGCTTGAAATGGAGTAAGTTATATATTTTGTTTTCAAGCAACATCAAACTTACATTTAGGTTATGAACACGCTAATAAAAGATATTTCTTTGTACTTTTGTAGGTCTTTCAGCCCCAATATGAAGACTTTATCTTCAAGAGTCGAATCTCCAGTAGTTAAACGTACTTTAGAAATAAACAGTAATGTGCGAATAGCTAATCGAAGTCTTTTTGGTGCTTCAGCTAGCGCCGTTATATGTACCGCGATCTACTATGATTTGTGAGTTAAAAAAATTACAGTTTGTAGAAATTACTAAACGAAAAAAAACTGAATTATGATGTTGTTATACTTTTAGAGCCTTCCGCTGTCCTTTATATGAAACGTACTTAACGTATATAGAGATGATTTTATGTATAATACTGATAATAAACACAATCTATAATTTGATGCGATATGCTTATATCAGACTAACCTTGCAGCCAGTGATTGTTACGGACGAACAAAAGAGACTGCTTGGTTTTAAAAACACAGGTTTGTCATTTTTAGTTGATTTTTGTGGCAATTAACATTGTTGAGCTGTACAACGCACAGCCAGGCAGACCATACATAGACTGCTTGAGCAGTTAGTCATCGAACAACATACATGAACCGCTCAAGCAGTCATTGTCAACTGCTCGAGCAGTCGCTGTTAACCGCTCGAATAGTCACTATTAACTGCCCGAATGGTTCCCTGTTCGATGTCAGGTTTCCTAGATAACCATACTCAAGAGCAGTCAACTATTCGAGCACTAGGTATATGTTGCAACTGCAGTTGTATACTAATAGCCTAGACGGCGAGGAGGTAAAAACATTAAAAAGTGCCTTATTCGGGCACAGGCGAGATTATTGTTGGAATCGCTTCATTTTAGGGTGTAGTTCAACCCCCTAAGTTTGCTTACAAATTGTTGGTGTGCTTGATTTTATAATTGACAATTAGTGACGAAAATATTGCTTTTTTCTCTATTTCCTTTAATATCTCCGTTCCTCTTGACTTTTAGTATAGCATATGCATTGAGGAAGTTGTTCCTTATGAAATTTCCTAAAAAATGAGCACTGACAGAGGTCGCTAAGTGCAATTGTAAACTTGCAAATAGCCCCGAAAGTTAAAAAAACACGTTTTTTTCACTAGTTTTTTACTAAAAAATGACCGCACATAGATGGCTGAAAATTCTCAAAAATGATGTCTATGTTGACCCAAACATGCATGAATAATTTTAGCATCATCGGTCAATTACTTCTCGAGTAATTAACTATCACCTTTTTTTTGTTTCCTTAATTGCAAATTGCGCCATTTTTTTCACAAATGGGTTTCGCTGGTCGGACCAAGCCAGAAAAATCACAAATCCATTCAACTTTAGTATCCCGCTGGAATTTTTGGAAAAAATTAATTCTAACCGATTTTATAACGATTTCTTTAGCGATACCAATTTTAGACAAACGTATAAAACCATATAACTTTTCCAATATTCAATCGTTATAAAATCGGTTAGAATTAATTTTTTCCAAAAATTCCACTTGCCCGAAAAATACACCCAAAACTCCTCGCCGTCTTGCCTATAAATGAACATTGAAAAGTTCGTAAAAAAATGTTTTTCTATGTATTTTTTCCAAAATTTAACTTGAAAAGGTATTTTTATGTTCTGAACTCAAAAACAAAATTTGGGAAACGGCCCCAGACCTAGCAAGCTTATGAAAACTAATGTTTATGTGATCACATTCTAATGTAATTGTCAACGTGTTTTTGACGGAATCTGTAAACCAAACGAATTACAACGCATGCGCAAATGTTATTTTTAATGAATAAAACTAGAATACGCGTGCGTCGCAAAATTTCTAACTTGTGTACCTGAAACTGGTGAAATCTGTTAAATTCTTCAAATAAACAAAATTGTCGAACAATTTTTTTCAGACCATATATTGACAAAAATTATATATAAAAAAATATAAATAAAAATAACAAAGGATGACGTTTCTATCCGTATTTGGATTATTAATTCTTTTGATTCTTTCAAAAATATTCAATCATCGTTCATTCTATAATATAATATTAAATAACTAATACTAATAATTTTTATATTTTTTAGATTTTTCTGAAGAAGATCCAAATCCGGATCGAAACGTCATCCTTTGTTATTTTGATTTATATTTTTTTATATAATTTTTGTCAATATGTGGTCTGAAAAAATTATTTATTTGAAGAGTTCTATTCAGACGTTAATCAAAGATTTAAATCTGTTAAATGACAACGACGATTAAAATAATAATGATTATTGTAGATTCCCTATGTAAAACATTGTCTGCGTCTTCTCCGAAAGCTAGTCCAAATCCGGATTCTAAACCGAGCAATCAATGCACGCCTTTAAATATTTCTTCATTGAGCTGGGCCAGCTACACTTCTCAAAATGAAAGTAATTACTCTTTGAGCTCCCCGTCTTGGATATATTTCCGAGGTTCACCTGAAAAACAGGTACAGCAAGATTCGCCGATCAAGGCTACGATACCCGATTTGTCAGGTATCGACTTTATATCCGATGAAAAGTCGTTGGATAAATATTTAAAAGAGTATGAAACTCACGAAAAAATCGCAACCGCCACTGCGAATGTTGAAGAAACATCTAGCAATTTATTGAGTACATTTTGGAGTCATCCTGCTTCAAGGGCACGTAATGAAGTATCTGCTTTTTTAAAAAACTCTCTTTATCAAATTGGTTCACAATCCACTGGTTAGTATTTTCATTTGTTCACAGCGTCTATTAATTAAAAATAATATAGCAATAGTTTGCTATTTGTATTATGAAACACCGATTGCTGTCGTTACAATGCAATTATTATTCGAACAATGTCACTGTTCCATAGTGCAATAGCATACTATAGCTATCTATACAGTATGTAAACGCGTAAGGTGCACAGAGGGAAATTATCATTGGGAAAAATACTTGGATCAGAGTTAGCCATGACTGCATTAATTGTTATTTCTATTGAATTATCGTGGCAATCTTGAGGATTTCTATTTTATTTTGATTTATTTTTATTTTACTTGGCTTTTTTAATAATAAAAAGCTCTTATAAATCATTATTTTAATTTTTTTGTACAAAAATAAAATAAAAAAAACAACTCCATCTGTTTGGAAACATTTCATTCAAAAATTGTCTGACTGGTATGACGTATGCGGGTTGGTAAATCAGTGCCCAATGTCTTTAGGTTCAACTCGAATAGGCGGAGATATTTGATCTCGCACCATATTTAAGTATTTTTGGGAATTTAATGTCCCATTAATAAAAAAATCCGATTATGTTGTAATCATTTGAATATTTTCTTCGGTAGTATACACATTCATTTTGCAAAAGAATATTATCTGTCAAATTGAAAAACAAGATTTCAAGGCTCACTCTGATCCAGTCATTTTTTCCCATGTTAATTTCCCTATGTGCACCTTACGTGTTTACATACTGAATGTATATTTATAACCTTACATTTTGATTCCGTAATGAAACTGTTATTTATTAAAAATGATGCTCTATTTTACTACTTGATTGTATGTTTAATGTCATATATTACAAAACAATAGCTAAAGTCAAAAGTACCACAACCAAAGGACACAATGATGAACAGTTGTCACCTTTATCGATGCAGCGAGTTGAAATTTGGAATCGTTTGAAAATATCGTCCGATAAACTGACACAATGGAACGCTAACTTGCGCATGGTTTGTTCTTATCTTATTTTTTGTCAGTGAGCCCGCCGAACAACAATATATAATAGACAGTTTCGTAAGCGTCAAGCAGACATTTAGACCCGACTAAATGATCTGACTGATGTATTTTATAAAATACCAAATTTGAAGCTATTACAATTTCAAAATGCCTCGAGGAGTTTTTTTTGCATAATAAAATTTCGCAAAGTTAAAAATTCACGATTTGGCTAGGCCCCACTACCCTTCAGCCAGGCCTTCGGTTGTTCGTTCAGAAGTGTTACACGAATTTTCACGCTTCCTCAAATATCTACCCAAAAAAGTTTGATAGCTCTTGGACTATAAGGTTCTTATTTAAAAAAAATATATATATATATATATATATATATATATATATATATATATATATATATATTTAAGAGTATTTATAATTGCAGTGGTTGTCTCAGACGGTATTAAAACGTCTAGTACTCGAAATGAAATCGGTCGATGAAGCTCTGGAACGTCACGGTTTTACCGATGTTAAACTCGGTACTGTAGGCTTAGAACGATTGAGAAAAACCGCACGTACACAATTAGTGCTTCAGCATGTTCCCACGTTACCGTTGATAGTCCTCTTTTTGGAATTGTCTCCGAATCAAGAGTACCTTGTGACACGCATCAAAGATTTGTCGAAAGGCGGCTCTATGAGTAGATACCGTTGGAATTCAGGCGGCAGCATTAATGGCAAGGAATGGGAAGACAATTTACCGACAGATGCTGAAGTAATATTAAAAATTAGAAACAGTCTGTTCAATTTATCTCAGAACAATGAATTTCACTTTAAATGCAATGTTCAAGGCTATCTGAGAACGGTAACAGAAACTATCGGTTTTTGAGCTACTGCGCAAGGCTGGGACGGTTCTGTTACCGTTCTCAGACAGCTTGAAACAGAGCTGTAGAAACGAGTGTCAATATGGTAGCTATGGAAATCATTAACGCATTACAGAAAATCGTTCTACATAAAATGCATACGAACCCATCTTGGGCGTCCGGTCTATGTTGCATTTTTTGTGGAACGATTATCTGTGGTGCATTAATGATTTCCATAGCTACCACGTCAACAAAACTATAGAATCTCATAATCCAGCCATCAGTAATCCTGCTTTTTCTCCAGAGTCCTGAATGCATTAGCTAGTAACTACTCTAGAATCCAGCGTTTAAAAATCACTGCACACTTGGCTGGTTTTGCCGTTTGAATAATTGCCGGATGGGTCGCGTGCGTGGTTACAAAATGGATTTCAAAATTAGAACTGGGGCTATTTTTCTTGCTTGTTCATCTGCTTGTTTTGAAGAAGAACCAATTAAGAAACGGTATCTTGTCACGTGGGCGACATGAGAAAACGCCCACCAACAAAAACGGCGTTACAATGTGTGCTCTGTTCAGAGACATTAAATGTTTACTTTTGTTAACATTCGAACTGTCACTGCGTGCGCACCAATCCCATCTACAAAGCAAACTTCAATACACGCTTCGTGTGAATCAAACACCTAGCGCCACAGCTCGCTCGAAACCTAGCAGCTAAATCTAGCGGCAAACCCAGCCTCGTGTGTAGTGGCTCTCAGAAATATGTCTGGCAACTGCTGTAATCCTATATATTTTCCTAGTAATCCAGAAGTGTCCTCAAAGGTGCTGAATTAATGAGAATCTACCGTACTTCTAGCAGCGGGAAAAAATAAAAATATGCACTCCTTTTTGTGAATGATTTTACGGTAATATCTATTTTTATTTTGAAATAAGCGTCAGACTCATTATCAAAAGCTTATTGTATAAGTCCCAAGGTCGTGTACATAATGAATAAGCGTCTGAGATAAGTTGAAGAAACCGATTTCCTAAAAGTCGAGACTTGTATTTTTTGTGCATTGTTTATTTTTTAGATTGTTATGCATTTGTTAGCGACTTATTTCGATACGCAACTGTTACCTTTGCCCCAACATCCGGAAGCGCGACCATTTACCACTCGATATTTCGTAAAGGGTTGCACGGCATCTTGTTCAACTCCAGACAGAATAACACAGCAAAATACAACGCCCACGTCAGTGAAATCTCCGAGTGTCATTTGTCAAACGAGCGATAAGCCGCCACATTTCAATCTGGCTGTTGATGGTGAAACAATTGAAGTTGGCGGAGTAAGTAAAACAAATGCAGTTAACAAATGTGTATGCAGGACTTAGGGATGTATGAGGTATACAGTCGCATTCTAAAGTATAATACGCGCCACGAATCTGAAAGGCTCGGAAGTTAGATGCGAATGCGGGCTTGCGCTTGTGCAGTCTGTTGAAAAACTACAAACTAGCAACTCAACAAAACTGAAATAACAATAACAACTTGACAATAGCGTACTCGACTGTACTTTAAAGCAGGAAAGTGACAAAGGCAACGGGCAATCACGGCCAATCACCGACGAGCGCACGTTCCGTGCAGGTAGCTGTGAGGTGGTGGGAGTATCAACAGCTCTAAAATGTGCCTTTGCGACGCTGTTTGTGATTAACTTCCGAACCTTTTAGATCTGTGGCGCGTATTATAGGATGGCAGCAACAACGTCAAATCGTACCAGAACTTCTATTTCGGTACAATTTGTTAGACAGTAATAGAATAGAATAGATTTTTTTTGTGATACCCTTCATACATCCTTAAGTTAATGATAAGGTGCCCTATAAACGGGATGGTCCCATTGAAAATAACATGATTGATGCCGTTTTATGTATACTTTTCGCTTAATCTAATAATGTTTTTTTTTTCAGGGTCGTAATAATTTATTTCAAGTCATACTGTTATTCTTGTATTTTGTAAACACCAAAGAGCACGGAATGCTTGGCAGAGTCAATTTAGGTAGAAGTGGAATCAACATATTGTGGGTGATTGACAGTTAATCATTATTGATTAAGCCTACATAATATAAAATTCGTTTGGTGATCTCAGCATCATTATTATTAATTTCTCATTGTTTCATGTTTTATCTGTACGAAGATTGTGCCTTCATTTCATTTTTTGTAAGTTAATAAATATTTTTATAAGTTTAAACACACTGTTTGTTTATTTAAAGCCGCTTCCTTCAACAAATCAGAATTTTCATTTTCCGTCAGATTAAACCAAATACTGAGCATAGGAATAAAATCGCAATTGAACTATTAGGGTGCAAACATATACTTCTGTCTTTTTTACGCCGTAAGCACTGGCGTATCCAGGAGGACAAAACAAGCACGGGGGACCCGGCTTAAGAGATTTCTAATTTGCTCCCTCCTAGGCCGAAAGCTGGGTACGCCCATGTTAACGTCATAGAAAGACAAAGTTTTTGAGACAGAGATACTTTATTCAGATTGAACGCAAGTACATCAACCAATCCTATCATCGGATAAATCAGGGAATTACATCGAATAAAGAGACGGAGATATATTATTAATACGCTTTGTTGCCGTCGCTCACCGCACATTGAGTAGATAGACAATGATTCATATAGTAAATTATTAAATATATGCATTAAACACTCACCTGTTTTTTTTTTTTTTTTCAATAGACAAAGTATAATACTCGCCACGGATCTAAAAGGTTCGGATGTGAGTCACAAACAGCGTCGCAAAGGTACATTTTAGAGCCGTTGATACTCCCACCACCTCCCAGCTACCTGCACGGAACGTGCGCTCGTCGGTGATTGGCCGTGATCGCTCGTTGCCTTTGTCACTTGTCGCTTTCCTGCTTTAAAGTACAGTTGAATACGCTATTGTCAAGTTGTTATTGCTATTTTAGTTTTGTTGAGTTGCGAGTTTGTAGTTTTTCAACAGACTGTACACAAGCGCAAGCCCGCATTCGAATCTAACTTCCGAGCCTTTTAGATTCGTGGCGCATATTATAATGTGTTTTTAAGAAATTTTGACGTAATTGTACAACAGTACAACTCATAAGACATCTAACTTGACTTTGTTTTTGGTCAAAATAAATTTTAACACCTTAATACAGCCCTTAAAATAATACGTTCTGCTCTAAATTACAATATTATTGTCAATGCAAAATTAAATACATCCATCCGTAAATAATTTCATATCCGCAAATTAGTGTTTTCTAAAAATTTGTAAGTGCGGTTCTGTCGGGCCGATTTTATTTAATTCAATCTTTACTGAAGGGGGGACATTCAAGTATTACGTAAGCAGAATTTTAGTAATTTTTGACCCCCCCCCCCTCTCCCCCTTGTCATGCTTACGTAAACATTGTAGGTATGGGCTACAGTGGCAAGTCACTGTAGTATGGGCTATGTGCACGGAGGCGGAGTTACAAATTTTTCGATGCGAGCGTTTGTGGTGAGCACTAGGGGAAACTTCGAACTCCAATTTTCCGTATGTCAGTGAGCAATGTTTATTAAAAGTGAAAGTAGTTATAATTTTATAAAGTTTTTTAATTACAAAGAAAACATAGGAAAACTAAGCGATCTGGAAATGCTTGTTGCGCTGATGGCGATTTAAGTAAAATAAAGACCACTGGCGCCCTAATTTGACGTTTCGCTGTCAGTGTAAACAAATTAACATCAGTTTTCCTTATTACATTTTTTTTTGACACATCATGGCCAACTAAAGTTTTTGACTTATCACCTTAGAAACATGTCGCTATTTCCATAAAAAGTTAGTTCAATAATTCTCTATTACCCACTAGCGGCGCTAATAGGCTTCATGCACACTTAAATCTGTTCAAATTTTCAAGTAATTGTTTTCGGCGTGAACGTTGATTTTCGCTTTGATTAGACACTAAAAACTTAAAAATAAAAATGTTTTAAAAAATAAAATAACAAGGTTACCTTCACAAATATAGGCTTTTAAATCCGGTACTTCTTATAGGATTATTTTATGACATTACAAATGTTTTATAAGGACTAATCTCAATCCATTTATAAGAGATCAGTGACTCCACTTCTGTTATATCAACAACTTTGTACTAAATTATATGACCGAAACAAAAGCAATATAGAGCCAACGCGCCAGTACACATTACGTAAAGTTGTACATTTGGACGTCAACGGCGTTGTGCGTTTATTTCGCGCGCTCATTCAGTGCCCGACCGTTACGTCGGCGTGACACTTGTTTCGGTGATAGTTTTTTGTTTACTCGCTACGTAAAACGGTTGCTGTACGGCTTTAATACTTGTGTAAGAAGCTTTAAAATATTGTGTTATTGTTAAATTTGAATTATCGTTTGTTTGCTAAAAAAATGTTTCTTTGATTAGGTACAGGTTTTCTGTTTTTTTTCATAATTCAGTTTGTTTTTATTTATTTCGTGAAAATAAAAATATAAGCTGTACATTGATTGCTTAAGTCATGCGTTAGAAAAAACATACCTTCTTTAGTCGCTTTCACAGTAGCGTACGTCAAACCAGGGTCGTTAGATACTTTGGACCTCCGAGGCAACAAGTGATAACCAAGCCCTCTCTTTATTCTCACCTCCATTCCATTTTCTTTTAAAAGTCTAGTCGATACGTGCTGTTAAATCTTTTTTTATTACTCATGCGGGAAAAGTGGTATGTTTACGCACGCTGTTACGGCTGAAAAAGTAGCTACTTTCATTTGCGTGCGGAAACTTTATTTGTCGCACTGAAATTATTATTTGCCGCACGCAAATTCAGAGTTACCATAGTTACCAATACAATAACAATTTTAACTGAATTTTCAACTTTTTAATGATTTAATTTTAATTTTTAATACTTCTAATTTCTTTTTTTAATTCGTAATAAAATTTTAATTCTAATTTAATTTAATTCGTAATAAAAAATAGTATGTGCAACTCGTGCGGAATTGTCGATTGCCGCACTAGTTGCACAATATACTATTCTAGACGCTTTGTTTGTTCACTCCCCCCTCCCGGAAAAAAATAAAGTCGTCTTTCTCAATTATCAAGCTACGACTTTAGGCAAAAACAGAATATTCAGTCGACTATGAACTATACCTAGTATTATTGAACTATAAAAAATAAAATACTTGTAAATAGGTATATTATTCCTCTTTTTTCCGTTCAAATCAAATTATTTACTGTTTAAACTTTAAATTGATGATTTCAAGTGAATCGTAATTATTTTGACATAATATATTTTTCCAGAGTTCATGCTCATATATATTTCATCTATATTGTTAGGTTAAAAATCGATTTGTTATCAATCCTTAAAATCCACTTAACGCAATCCTGACACCTTGTTGCACATCTACACGCGCAGCCCTTTCAAACAACACATCGACCGTCGAAATCGGTCCAGTAGTTTAGAAGGAGATAGGCGCACAAAAAAACCGGTCGCCTATTATAATATATTAGATATTACAATATTTCGTTTTCCAAACAGTGACCTAGCGCCTCAATGGCGCCTATCATTTAAAAGTTTTTGCAGCTATCTAATTTGTAGCTCTTTGTTTACTCAATAATATCGTGTTATTAATTCCATAACTCAGAGATAAAACTGCTAATTATTTTAATTACCGCTTACAGTTTATTAATTTATTACATCGAAATAACAAACTTGTTGGAAATATTTATCTTTATAAAATCATTTTAAATTTACCTTCCGTTCACTTGTCTGTTTTTCATTTTAATACTTTTAGACACCTTCCCACAACGCGAGCGTTGTAAATGACGCGTTCATTTTTTTAATACATCTACAGGCTGTTAGAAAAGTCCCGGAACCCCGAAAAATCTCGTAGACGATGCATGGAATCAAAAAACGTGAAAACACGTAAAAAATATTTTTTTGAGAGTTATTTCATAAGACCACACATGACCCCCCACCCAGCGGGTGGGGCGGTGGACAACTTTGCATTTTTAAATGGACACCCTTAATTTTTATTGCAGATTCGGATTTTACTAAAAAAAATACCGTCGGCCCGCAGTGTGGTGTATACTATCTTTCTTCATACCTCGGTCGTAAGCACTAAGCACGCTTATTAAATAAATTAATTACTTACGTATTAATTACATACAAACACAGACAAAGCAAGCTTTGGATTTATACGTTAATTCACAAATGACAGCTGTTCGCGATTATCAGCTTAAATTTAATAGGGGGGTCATTACTGGTATACCTAATTGAATGGCTAAAAAAAAGTATTAGATAGGTGCTTTTTCGTGTTCCTCTTTGATGCCAATTCTTATTTGACCATTTCGAGAAATAATTGACTTTTTTTTTATTTTTCGCGATTACCGCGACATGTGTCACGGATAAACAAAAAAGAGTTCAAGTAAAATTTACGTTTTGCCCAGCGCCCTACCCGCTGGCTGGGGGGTCATGTGTGGTCTCATTAAATAGCTCTCAAAAAAATATTTTTTACGTGTTTTCACGTTTTTTGATTCCATGCATCGTCTATGAGATTTTTCGGGGTTCCGGGACTTTTCTAACATCCTGTATATACATATAGGCTAGTATAATGACGAGCGCAGTTTCCACCTATTCGAAAATTAAAAGAACTTTTTCATGGTTGTAATATTGAATTTTGACAAGATACAAGCAAAAAACTGATGAAACACAGTTTTTTTAATAAGTTCCAGTCATTGTTCGAAAGTGCAATTTTGATATATTGTGTATACCATACTTATATAAATGTTCCAGCCAATTTGCAACTTTTTGCGATTTTGTGAAATTGTTTAGGGTCAAATCATTTTCATTTTATTAGCCTATTTAATCTAAATTGTGCCTTTGATAATGTTAACCGCAGTTGTAGACGAAACGTCAGGTAGAAATACCAACGGATCTCGGCCTGTAAGTCCGGAATCCATGAAGAAGATTGTTGCATTACACTTTTTTGCCCGTTACAAGCGGATGGTAAAGTTACTTTATTGCCCGGCCCGTCGCCGCCCTGAAATCGGTAATTTATATGCTTAATAAACAGCTAGGTATTAAATAGAGTAGAACGTAGAGAAAACAGCAACAACAAATTTCGCTTTATTTTGAGAAAGCTTTGAGGTTAACAACCGTTGTTTTTTTTTTAGTTTTAATGTGAAAATTGAGATAATACATTTTTCCGGTTAAAAAGTATGCCGAGAAAAACACTTTTCTCAGACTCGAGCAAATAATATTATCATAATTCATAAAAGCTCTCATGTAAAACTTTGAGATGCTATATAAAAGCCCGTAAGCTAAAGTGTGAACGTTCATAATGTAAACTTTGTTAAAGCAGTACAGTCGAGAACAAAAGCAGAAACTAGTTTTTTTGATAGGGGCGTCCATTAATTATGTAAGCGAAAGATTATAGCAGGGCTGCGGCAAAATCTCACCAAATCTCATTTGAAATCACTAAATCTCACGTTAACTTTTATTAAAACAGATAAAATTTTAAAATTATAGTGAAAATCTCACGTGAGAGGAAGAGGAGATTACATTCAATCTTAACAAATGTTATCACATTTTTAAAGGGGTGTGCCTTGAAAAAATTGATTTATTTAATCTACTTTTGAAATTGAGAGTGCTTACAGAAAAAAATTACGCTGAATTCAATGAACGTAAGCGAACGTCTGTATCTCTTTTAGTTTGAAAACTACGACCATTCGAAGGTTTTAGGTATATGATTTTCTGAAAACTATAAACGCAAGTAACTTCTAAATCAAAAGACATACAGACGTTTGTTTGTGCTCATTTGGATTCAGCGTGGTTTTTTTTCTATAAGCATGATGTTTTTGAAAAAAGTTCCGAAAGATTTCGGTTTTTGTCAAAAATCGCACTTTTTTAAAGGAGCATGCCTTGAAAAAATTGCAAAAATCGAATTCTTTAATATATCTTTGAAATTGAAAATGCTTACTGAAAAAAATACGCTGAATGCAATGAGCGTAAGCAAACGTCTGTATTTCTTTTAGTTTGGTAACTATACGGTCATTCGAAGGTTTTATATGATTTTTCTGAAAACTATAAACGCAATAACTTCTAAACTAAAAGACATACAGACGTTTGTTTGTGCTCATTGAATTCAGCGTGGTTTTTTCTATAAGCATGATATTTTTGCAAAAGTTTCGAAAGATTTCGATTTTCGTCAAAAATCGCATTTTATTAAGGGGTATGCCTTGAAAAATTGCACAAATCGAATTCTTTAATATACCTTTGAAATCGAGAATGCTTACAGAAAAACAGTAACAGCTCTTAGTAGTGCAGTGTAAACAACAAGTTTTTTAAGAGCGGCGGTGGTTCTGCGTGGTAGAATGCTTGTCTGCCACGCGAGTGCCGTGCGTGTTTGATTCCTGGCCAATGGAATTATCTATTTTGTTTTTAGATTTGCAAATAACTTGATTTATTTATTTTTTAATTTTTAGAATTGCAAATCACTTGCTAATTTTTATTTATACTGACTCACTTACCAAAACTTCTATTGTTTCCCGTTAATCTAGAATCTTGTTTGGCGCGAAAGGATGCATAGCACAAGCAAAGAAAAAAATCCTAAAATCATAAATTTCTGATTACATATAGAATTATTATTATTTATTTTTTATGACATAATGGTACGGAACCCTCAGGACGCGAGTTCTACTCGCACTTGTCCGTCTTTTTTGTTACTAATTGTATCAGTATAGCGCATGGATGTATAGTGCTTATATTGGTATAACAAAGGAGGCTAGATAATAAGGAGAACGTACTAGCTTCCATAATATCATTATCGTCTGAAGGAGACGAAGAAGAATAGATTATAGACTCTACATGTTAACTTTAATGACTGCGATGGGAACAAATACGCGTCCGTTAAAAAAATAATAAATTAATTTGTCTATTAGCAATACATATAGACCAGTAAAATGAAGATAATTTGACCCTAAACATTTCCACAAAATCACAAATGGGGGCATATTTGAGGGATATAAGTATGCTACACAATCTGTCAAAATGGTGCCTTCGTGCGATGACTGGAACTTGTTAAAAAAACTGAGTTTCGTCAGTTTTTTGCTTGTATCTTGTCAAAATTCAATATTGTAACCATCGAAAAGTTCTCCTAATTTTCGAATTAGATGGAAACTGGCAGTGACCGTTGCTCTATTAGCTGCAGAACAACCAAAATCCTAGGTACTTCATAATTTTAGATTGAATTAATTTTCCCATATTTAACCAAAGTTTTATGTCAGTATATAGTGGATTATTTCCATAATCGACACTAAAGTTTAACAGCGACTGGCACACCACAAAACTCGTGTGTGTTCTGTGCGACAGTTTCTTGCGTTCTGCACTCCGAAGCAGCACATGAAACGTGTACACTGTGCAACTCCTGATACGCAAGTTATAGCGTGTTATTTAGATCAGCTTTGAGCTGTATTTATCTTCAGCACGTTAGTACAAATAAGCATTATTACATTGACTTTACAGAATATAGAAGTGTTGAATCGAGAAGTGACTGGCATTTTCTCCTTATTGTCTAGCCTTCTCGGCTACAGCATTTTCAATCAACCGAATTAGTCCGCTCTCTTCTTGGTGTACAGACAAATATTTAACAATTTATTTTCCTAATAATATAACGAAACTGAAAATTAGTTTATTTAGATATTATTAAATCTATATACTAATATATAAAGCTGAAGAGTTTGTTTGTTTGTTTGAACGCGCTAATCTCAGGAACTACTGGTTCAAATTGAAAAAATGTTTTTGTTGGATAGCCCATTTATCGAGGAAGGCTATAGGCTATATAATATCACGTTACGACCATTAGGAGCGGAGCATTAATGAAAAATGTTGCAAAATGTATCTCAAAAATAAGCTTCTATTCAGGTGAACTGCACTAACTAAAAATATACTCATATTAGCGTTGTGAGTACACAGCGTCGTATGGCTCAATCGGTAGAGCATGCGACTGTCAATATCAGGGTCGTGGGTTCGAGCCCCACGTTGGGCGAAAGTATTTTTATTTTTTTTTTTAATTTTCTACATTGCTTTCTTCTAAGGATTACATTTAAATTTATTTTAATTTTATTTAATTAATTAAAAAAAATATATTAGTTTAAAAAAGTATAAATACTGCTTTTTATCGACAAAAGCTTTTGAACGGTAACTCCGATCATCATGTTTTGGACACAACATTCATCTCGGTAAACTAAGATGAATGTGTGTACTCATGTTCCTCCCTTCCCCATTCGTTCTTTTACACCCGGGTGAAACCGGACGAGACCGCTAGTTCTTTATATTTATAAATATCTACATAGTTCTACTTTAGTATACGAAAAACTGAAAATAAATTACAATTGCCTGAAGATACTTCCTAAAAGTTTATGTGACATTTTTTTCTTCACATTACAATACAAAAAAAAACACGATAAATACCTCAAGGGCAAAAAGGAAAAATATTTGTTATATTCTCTCAGTTATTTGATTCTCATTTTTTCCTTACATTTTACTTTTAATATTAAAGACCGCGCAAACGTGTCAAGCATAAACCTGCACGACCTGCAGAGCACGTAGCTAAAAAGCCGGTTCGTAAAGTATACCCATGTTATTCAACGCATATTAGACCAGCAACGACCGCCAGTCGCTGGTCTGCAATTTCTTTCTAGCCGTGCTGGACCGATCTAATATGCTAGTGATGTGTCGTTTTCATTAATCAATTTGCATTAATAAAACTACTTAATAACTGCAAAATGTCTATCGCACATTACGAAACCTGCAGCAAAAAAATGTACCGGTTTGTGCTGGTTCATACTGGTCTAGTGTGCGACGTCGCGGTGCAGACTGCAAGTTTGTGCTGTGTAGGTCGTGCAGGTTTATGCTTGACAAGTGTGCGCGGTCTTTTAATATTAACGCAAATAGATTACACGTTCAAATTCGTGTTTTATTATACAACTAGCGGCCCGGTTCGGCTTCGCCCGAATTTGTAGATTGCCACTTTTTAACTTCCCGCTTTAAAAAAAAAAAAAAATTTTTTTTTTTCAAAAATCGGGAAGTTATTGGTTTCACCCCGATTTTCGAAAATCGAGTTTTCGCCAGATCTCGACGTTTTGAGGTCCTAGGAAGCTATTAAAACTATTTTGGCGATGATGTCCGTAGGGCTGTATGTATGGATGTGTGTGTGTGTGTGTGTGTGTGTGTGTGTATGTATGTATGTAAACCCTTTATATCTTTTGAACGGAGTGTCCGACTGAAACGCGGTTTGCGGCATCTGACGTGATCTTGGTGAACTTAGACTTCCTGAAAATTTGAAACGATTCGGCCCAAAAAATTTTGAGAAATCTTAAAAAAACAAGTTTCAAAAATTTTTCAAAATTTGTTTTTGTAAAATATTTTCTAAACTACTGAACCGAATAATTCCAAAATCTAATCAGCTCTTCTCCTTAACAAACTGCGTCGATTTCCGCAAACCGCATCAAAATCGGTTCATTTGTTCACGAGATACCGTGAACGAAAAAATCGTAAAAAAGTGTTTTTTTAAAATGATTCTTAAAATTGTTATCAGATCGATTTTTTTGTAATAAATTACTTTCTTAGGCTAAAAAAACTGCGTCGATCGCCGCAAACCAGATCAAAATTGGTTCATTTGTTCATGAGATAACGTGAACGAAAAATTAGGAGAAAAGTAATTTTTTATAATTACTCGTAAAATTCTTATCAAATCGATTTTTTTGTAATAATTTACTTTCTTAGGTTAAAAAAACTGCGTCGATCGCCGCAAACCAGATCAAAATTGGTTCATTTGTTCATGAGATAACGTGAACGAAAAATTAGGAAAAAAGTAATTTTTCATAATTACTCGTAAAATTCTTATCAAATCGATTTTTTTGTAATAATTTACTTTCTTAGGTTAAAAAAACTGCGTCGATCGACGCAAACCGCATCAAAATCGGCTCATTTGTTCACGAGATATCGTGAACGAAAAATTTGTAAAAAAGTGTTTTTTTTAAATTGCTCGTAAAATTCCTATGAGATCGATTTTTCTGTAATAAATTTCTTTTTTAGGATAAAAAATTGAGTCGACTGCCGTAAATTGCATCAACATCTGTTCATTTGTTCATGAGATATAGTGAACGAAAATTTCGTAACAAAGTGTGTTTTTTTTTGAGCTCGAAGAGCTAAAAAATAAACTTCTTGCTATATTTTATATATTTTTGAGCGTTTTGAACTCGAAAATAGCGGGAAGTTACAGGGATGGCCTGCAGGGTCAAACTTCTTTTCAAATTTTTTTCGTCGACTTACGTTGCAAAGTTGGTCTCCACGAAAAGCGCTTTTATTTTAACAAGATAATATATAGCCTATGTCCACCCTGGAGGTCCATTCTAAATATTAGTGAAAACATTTTTCAAATCGGATGAATAGTTTCGGAGATTACCTCGTACATCCAAACTTACAAACTCTTTATAATACATTTTTCTATTGTGTTGTGTTGCAACGCAAAGTTAAAATACGCGCCACGGATCTAAAAAGTTCGGAAGTTAGTCACAAACAGCGTCGCAAAGGCACATTTTAGAGCCGTTGAGGCTCCCACCACCTCCCAACTACCTGCGCGGAACGTGCGCTCGTCGGTGATTGGCCGTGATCGCTCGTTGCCTTTGTCACTTGTCGCTTTCCTGCTTTAAAGTACAGTCGAGTACGCTATTGTCAAGTTGTTATTGTTATTTTAGTTCTGTTGAGTTGCGAGTTTGTAGTTTTTCAACAGACTGTACAAGCGCAAGCCCGCATTCGCATCTAACTTCCGAGCCTTTTAGATTAGTGGCGCGTATTACACGAATCCTTCGCGTCCAGATTTTCAACACAACAGAGAAATGTGTTCGTCGCGTTCTTACTTACTTTTCTCGTGCTAATGTCGATTTTTTTATTATACTAATCAACTTTGACATATTATGATGTTATATTCAGTATTCACTATTACTTTATTGATGTAGGTCATACAAAGTATGTTACATAAGTCAGAAAAATACATAAGTCAGATAATATTAAGAAAAATTTAAAAATTCCTCAATGCTATAGAACGCGTTTTCACATAGAAATTTCTTTATAGCGTTTTTAAAAGTTTTTATTTCCATACATTTATAATGATCTGGAATTTTATTATATAGCTTGGGTGCAAAAAAGTGTATCGAAAATTCTGATTTTTTGAGTCTTAGTAAATCAATAACTAAGTGGTGCCTGTCACTGCCTGTTCCTGGTTGTATAATTGTGCACATTTGAATGGATATCGTTGTTTTCACTATTAGTCTTAGCATATAATAAGCATTCATAAACATATCTGCTGGGGAGAGTCATAATGTTATACTCAATAAACTTGTCTCTTACATCAGCTCTGTAATTTATGCCTGACAGAATTCTCAGAGCTTTCCTCTGTATTTTAAAAAGGCGTTGGGCTTGTGGTGCGTGCCCCCATATAAAAATACCATATAATAGAGTCCCTTGAATGAGCGAGTGAAATATTAATTTAGCAGTACTATGGTCAACTACATTTACCAGATTTTTTAAAAGATAGACATGACTAGAAGCTTTCGTTGCCACTGCATTTATGTGATATTCAAAAGTCAATATAGAATCTAAATATATGCCTAGAAACTTTATATGTTTAGCATTTCTGCTATCTGGATGGTTTCTTAAAGTAAAAATAAGTGAATCGGTTTTTGTTTCATTTAAGCATAATTTATTGATTGTAAACCATTCGCTAGCCTCTTGAAAACTGCTTTTCATCTGAGAAACTAAAGAATCAAATTCATGTGTTTTGTTTATTATGGTGGTGTCATCAGCAAATAACACTACTTTACCTGTATTTACAGCTGTTGGAATGTCATTTACATATATCAAAAAAAGCAAAGGGCCCAATATAGAGCCCTGAGGGACTCCATATTTGAGATAATCAGCTTTTGATTTGCCCAAGTCTAACACGGTAATTTGTTGTCTATTACTGAGATAGGAAACAAGGTCGGTCTGAGACCTCAAAAATTACCGGGAAAATTGTCAAACGCCTCTACGAGACCGTGTAACTAAGATGAAAAAAATCCGAACCGGACTGGACCGGTTCACAGAGAACCGGCGGCCCACCGGGAATAGTCCCGGTATTCCATTATATAGGCCAAACCGACGCTGATATGCGGCGACACGACTCTGAAAGTTTGCGAGCCACTGATTAATTAATCGTCGTTTCCACACGACGCTGTACAATCTGTTTGAAAGTTTCAGATTCGAGCCTCAGACCTATTAAGAATCGGTGGTCCCCTTTAATAACATATTAA
The DNA here is from genome assembly GCA_963575645.1 of Xanthostigma xanthostigma. Taxonomy (NCBI): domain Eukaryota; kingdom Metazoa; phylum Arthropoda; class Insecta; order Raphidioptera; family Raphidiidae; genus Xanthostigma; species Xanthostigma xanthostigma. The sequence goes on from OY754464.1 coordinate 4,161,207, forward strand.
TTTCCCGTTACGTACAGTTTCAATATTGCCATTAATTAAATGGCGGGAAGGATGCTATAATTTTAATTAAGACTAATTTATTTGTATTTAATTTAGCCACTTTGCATATAAATCATAAACTACTTTACATCGTCGTAAATCGTAATTAAAATATTCGTTTTATCTAATATTGAGAGAACTAGCCGTTACCCGCGGCTTTGCACACGATTGAGACGAAACACGGATGCATTTTCATTATTTGGCATATAGTTACTCCTTTCTCGGCGTAGGGCCCCCTAATAAATTTCAAAATTGATGACATTCACATGATCAAACCTTGAAAACCCTCATGAATTCGAGCGAATCGGCGAATAAAAGCTCATAACTACTAAAATATTACTTAGAAAAATAAAAAAATTGTTGCAGAAAATAAGAAACATTGCTCATAACCAGTGAACAATAATATAAATAAACTTAATCATCGATAAAACATAATAATGCGTGAAATTTCTGCCACTATGTAACAACAATAAAGGCGAGGGTCATTTGTTTCTAAAACAATTGCAAAATGCGTGCGTGTAAAACAAAAAGACGATCGCACAACATACGGTGTGCGTCAAAACAAAACACGAACTTGACATTAATGTATTGCGCGTGTTTTGTGTTGTTATCCTGTCAGACGTTGAAACAAGTGATCAGCAGCAACGGTGCTCCAGACAGTGACCTTGGCGACGATTTAAGTGGCGCCTCGACGCGATATTACAATGTCGGCGTTATGATGGCGTCGCATTTGGACTCACCTTTTGACTTGGAACGATGCGGACCGGCTGTTGACTTGGCTCTGGAACTCGTCAACGACAAGTACCTAAGCGGACATAATATTAAACTCACCAAAGTTATGGGAAGGTAAATGATTCGATGACATACATATTTTTGAAGTGAATACTTCCTTAAAAACGGGGGTAAATTCGTTTCCCTATGGAACGGAACTTGACCTGCATTTATAAAGCTGCATTTTAAGAACATCAGCCATTTTTTCCCAGTTTCGGAAATATTTGAAAACTAGTGTGACCTGTGCGAATTATTCGCACTAAATAAGTATAATAATTATCACTTTACAAAATTATTTTTTAAATATGATTGCAGGTATTTAATTCGTTTCTAATTTTGCACACTGCTTATAACGTTCTTCTTTTTGTTGTATTACAATATGAAGCTCAGATGACAGATCGAAGAAATATTTTACTAAAATTGTCATATAGAGGCGCAAGTAGCAAAAGCGTTGAGCTAAGCCGTCAGATGGCATCATGCAGCATTGCTGTGACGTTGTTCAGCGTTGCTCGCTGTTTCAAAATTAAAACCGTCAGATGGCAGTATGCAGTATTGTGTCTGTTGTATTACAATATGAAGGCCAGATGACAGATCGAAGTGTTGACGTTGTTTCAAAATTAAAGCCGTCAGATGGCAGACGTTGTTCAGCGTTGCTGTATTTTAATTAATTTACAAAAACAAAAGCAATAATAATTTTTTTAGTTGTCGATGTCAGTAGAGCAAGCAATTATCTGTAAAATGATATATAATTTATGTGGAGAAATTGTGAGGTTTTTCTAAAAAGGTAGGTACTAGTTTAGGTCAAAAATCACTTTCCAAAAATTTTACAATTTCTTTTCGTTTTGAGGTTCCCCGAATTCAAAAAACATATTTTTGGAAAAACTCTGTGTGGCTGTTAGTTGGTTAGTCTGTGAACACGATACAGGTCAAACGGATGAGCGGATTGAAACCAAATTTTGGGAGGTTGTTTGGTATGAAAATGTAAAGAGCCCTATTGTTTTTGAGGAAAATCAGCGCATGCGCAAATATATATGCTATAACGTTGTTTTTTCTCATATTTTTACATGACGTGAACATAAATTATGTAGGTAAGCATGACAACGAATAGCAAATATAATATTGAATACTAGCCATTACCCGCGTCACCTCACACGATATCAAAAATTTTATTTTCTTTATTATAATCAAATGTCGGCAATCGGCATTTTTGAAATTGGAATGGTCCCGTCGCCCAATTGGCTGGAATTTTTTTAAATGCATTTAAAACAGACAAGTTAATAAAACCATCAGTGTTGAGCTATTGTCGAGGATTTTATTTTATTAATTTGAGTTTCGGTCACATAACGCTCTTCTATGCGATGATTTTACATCACCTTTGTTGGATACTATATATTAAATGTTTTTTTTAAATATGCAATTATCCCTAAAACCTTGGAAAACAGTACAAACTAGCAGCTATTATAGGTGTTAACTAAATTTCTGAATCGATTTCGTTAAAAGTTGGCAATTAAGTAAATTCATTATGTATACAGTCTATAATCTATATGATGGGTGATGAGGAAGGGGCGGTTGATATAGTACGCGCTACGAATCTAAAAGGCTTGGAAGTTAGATGCGAATGCAGGCTTGCGCTTGTACAGTCTGTTGAAAAACTACAAACTCGCAACTCAACAAAACTAACATAGCAATAACAACTTGACAATAGCGTACTCGACTGTACTTTAAAGCAGGAAAGCGACAAGTGACAAAGGCAACGAACGATCACGGCCAATCACCGACGAGCGCACGTTCCGTGCAGGTAGCTGGGAGGTGGTGGGAGTATCAACGGCTCTAAAATGTGCCTTTGCGACGCTGTTTGTGAGTAACTTCCGAACCTTTTAGATCCGTGGCGCGTACTATACTTACTATACATTGCCTTGGGGCTAGGGCGGCTATAAGGCTGCAAATCCGTCACTGTTCGTAACTAAATACATAATTGAATTTCTGAATATGCTTCTGGATACAAAGTCAATCTTGTAGCAGACGGTATCTCCATGCAATTAACTGATGTTCAATTTCAATTCCAATAATTCATCAATCGCTCTATTTCCGATAATGACTACAAAGCATCAAACGACACTTAAGTCTAATGTTTCCTATAGCATAGTTCCAATAGGTTAATCGTATTGTCTGAAGGGAAATTGTATTATTTTGTAGTGCGTAATATATACAGCACAAAGTTAGTGCCGGCAGCAATCCTTCAATTTCTGGACCTTGTTCGAAGAACGTTTGATGTAGTAATGACAAAACTCCTATAAAAATACCTTGTGACATTTAGCCATACCTTAAGGCCGCTGCATACGAGGCTAGTTTTGCCGCTAGATTCCTTACTATAGATTTCAAGCGTGCTGTGACGCTAGATATCGTGATGTGTTTTATGTGTTCGCTTCACACGATGAGGGAATTGAATTTTGCTTTTGTAGATGGGTTTGCAGCGCGCGCAGTGACAGTTCGAATGTTACCAAAAGTGAAAGTTTATTGTATCTGAACAGAACACACACTATGACGCCATGTCTGTTTGTGGGCGTTTGCCCATGTCGCCCACGTGACAAGATACTGTTTCCTGATGGGTTCGTGCTCAAAACAAGCACGAAAAATAGCCCCGGTTTTAATTTTTAAATCCATCTTGTGAGCGAGCCCGCATCGGCGACATCATTTGCATCCTCATAGCCAGCGCGCTAGCCAGTAAAAGTCCCAGCAACGACTCCAGCGGCAAAACCAGACTCGTGTGTAGCGGCATTTATTTCTGACACTTCATCCCTTTTATGATTCCATTAACGTCAAACATTAATGTTTTTATGATTCAATATTTCATTTTGAAAATTAACTAGAAAAATGTCTTTTTAATATGGATTTATCATAAAAGAATATTGAGCTTTAAAAAATACTACAGTGGTACCTACCTATATTAAATCTATATATATAAAAGTCTCGTGTCACAGTGTTTGTTATCGAACTCCTCCAAAACGGCTTGACCGATTTTTATGAATTTTTTTGTGTATACTTGGTAGGTCTGAGAATAGGTCGTAGGCTATTTTTTATACCCCTAGGTGATAAGGGTGGTCCTCTCCAGAATTTTTTTTTTATTTTTTGGACAATTTTTTTTTATTTTTTTATGATTTGCCATTAAAAAATACTTATAACCCTAAATTTTCACCGTTCTACCACCAACCCCTACTTGCAGTATACATCTCTTTACATTTATATTTATTCGACACTAGATGACGCATCAGCGCTGCCAGTTTTTTTTTCGCCAAGTCGGGATTTTGGAACTCTTTGAGTGAAAACAGCAGGATTCTTTCGTCGAAAGCGGGACATAGTAAAAAAACGTATATAGTCAGAAGTTTTCAAATACCTATTTATCTTTTTATTTGAATTAAAATTACGTTTACGTGACAATAGATAGCAAAAATAAGCATAGAAAATGTATTTTAATAAAAATATAATATTTTAAATCAGATTTACCCTATCGTTAAATAGTTGAGTCTTATTCGTCTTCAGAATAAAAAAAAAAACAGAAATCAAAATCACAAAAGTTTTATTCATTTGAAATATGGCGTTTCAAACAATAGTCTGTGGAGTGAGTGTTACAAATTGCAACTTACAATAAGAGAATAATTATTTATAAGAATTACTTATTTATGATATTTCTGTGAAGATTTAACTTCTTTTAAAGTTATCCCTGAGTTATCCCCGAAAAGCGGGACTGAGCCTGTCCCGCGCGGGACATTTAATTTTGATTTAAAAATCGGGACGTCTGGCAACGCTGTGACGCATACATGTAAATATTTTCATCAAAAATTGTGGTTTGAGTTTAAAATAAGTAACAAAGCAGGGAACTGCCGAAAACTGCAAAAAATTTGGATATAACCTTCATCTCGGTAAACTAATATGAATGTGCGTACTCATGTCCCTCCCCCCCATTCGTTCTTTTGCACCCGGGTGAAATCCGTATAAGAATATATTTTTTGCAATATTCCCTATAAAACAGCTGCTTTTCATGCCGATACAGCGGTTGTAAAATGACTCTTTTTCGCACTTTATCATCATTATTTAGCAGAAAAAATACTATTGAAGATAATTTTATGTCAACACCAAACGTGAACAATTTTGAATACGCATTATGATGTAAATCTCTTCGCAGATGCTTTGAGCTTCTCTCTGGGGACTTATACAGACTTTCTCATATTTTAAATCGATGCAAGCCAATGCAAAGTATAAAATATTCAAATATGTTCTCACATCCACAAAGAACGCTGTCTAGCAAAAGATGAAAGGCGCTTATATCGGGCGTTTGTAAAACTAGTCCAGTATACAGAGTGATTCATAACGAGTGTAAAAAATTTCGGGGCAGAAAATAATATGAAAAATCTCTTTTGAATGTATGTCCTAAAATGCTTCGTAAATAAAATTTATGCAAGCTGTAGTGATAATGTTAACTTTGTTGCTTTCTGCATTCAAACGTCAAATTTAAAAAAGAGAAACCGCACGAAATCAACAGTTTACTACTTTTCAATTTAATACCTACCTACATTTACACTAGATCTACTGACAAAATTAGATACTGAACAACACATATCGTGCTTCTTTTTCGATTTTTCGAAGATGAGTGTGCCTTCCAATATTTACAAAAGTATTTATTATTATGAGACACTTTGAATAGGATAGTTCACTGAAATGCTGCGCAGATGGCGCATAGTATATAGAAGTAAAATCTCATTACTAACCGCTGTTTTTTTTTTGTTTCAGCTATCCGTCATGTTCCGGAGCCCACGCTCCAGGTATTGCCGCCGACATGCACTTTAGAGACAACGTCATTGCATTTGTGGGGCCAGCATGCGCCTTCGCCCTCGAACCGGTCGCTGGACTTGCGGCTTATTGGAACACGCCGATCATTACCGGTCTTGGAGATCAGGTAACTAAAATGTTAACTAAAGTCAAATGTTTAATTTAATAGAAGAACTTTATTTTGTAATAATTGTTGTGCACAATACAGTGGCTTCTATCAGGAGTTAGGTCTAATTAATTTTAAAGCCCAATTTAACGAGTCTAATCTAATCAGAAACGGGATGGGTCCCATTGAATTCCAATAAGCCCTAGGACCTTGAAAACGAAAATCCGTCTCTGGCTTTACCAGACAAAAAGCTTAAACTCTTTGGGTTTTTTAAAACAAGTAATGAGACTTTGGTATACAAATTTATTACCGAACTGCATTCTTGGCAATTTTTTTTCACTAAAAAATAAGAACACGCAAAGTATACGTATAACAATAGTCAACAATATTTTTTTATTTCAAAGCAATTTTCATGACTGTTTTAAGGACAAAAATTAAAATAAATAAAATTATCGGCCAATTGGTGGATAATTTTATTTATTTTAATTTTTGTAAAGAGTAATCAGACGTTAATCAAAGATTTGAATAAAATTTAAAAACTTAATGCATCGGGATTTCTAAAACAATGACCGATCAAAAAATAAATTATTTTACATCTTTATGCGCTTACAATCCAATCCCAAACACGAATGTTCATTTTTTCCTTGCCGGTATAACTCACCCGGTATATATTTTAAAAATGGAAAAAATTCAACAAATATGCGAAATTTGATGGTCTTTTTATGTTACCTGCTAATTTTGTTTTCTTACCATTTTAAAATAAACGTAAAAGTCACTACCTAAACTTCATATACCTATAATCAAACGGCTTTAATAAAAACTTTGAATTTTTATGACTGGATGGGCGAAAAAATGCTGAATTTTACCCACCTCTTGTCATTTCAAATAATAAATTATTATAACACCGGCAGATTACCAGTTAGTGAAACGTAGCCAAAGTTTATTTGTTTCTATAGGTCTTCTAGGTGTGTATTGAAAGAGACTTCACTGTATTAACTTCGTGTAAAATAATCTTCAATTATATATTTTCAAGGCAAGATATAAAAAATGTAATTATAAAAGAATGCTATTAAATTCTTCTTTTATAATCTTTTATCTTCTTACATCTTATAAACTTTATGTCTTAGAATACTCGTACTCTATTATAGTCAGAGTGCCCGTCGGCAAAAATTTTATTGATACATACTCTCCCCAAACTTTGTATATTGCTTCATTAAGCCTAGTCTGACACCTATTTCCTCTATGACTATTCTTGATTTTGGGGCGTTTCCCTCTAAATTTTCCTTGACGACATATAAAAATCTATAGATACTGTTTGTTTTTTAATTGGATAGCTTAAAAACTTCAACCAAAACGCTAAAATAATGTTCTCTGACAAATAACATGAACCATTAAAATGTCTGATACCTCGAATATGTCGAACATATTCGAGGTGTCAGACATTTTAAATATTTTAAATTTCATATCTCGTCATCCATCATCGCCTGGTGATAGTTTGACTTCTGTCTAGTCTAGTTATCGTGCAGTCAGTGTACACAAGAGAATGATTTAGCTCTTATTTGAATGAAAAAATTATATGTCACAAAATACAGTGTAAACTCTATATGTAGCAACACTCAAGGGACTGTGCACTTTTTTGGCGTTATTGAGAGTTGTCGTTAAACGGAGAGAAGAAATAATCCATTAATATTTTTTTACAATAATATGAATTTACTCATAATATATAAAATTTACAACTGACCAACAAACATATGAAAGATAATCTCAACAACAAACAAAAAAAACGAATTTCTTAGAATCTTCGGTACGCACGATGCCGACAACAACAAAGCAACAAAATAACAAACAAGAACTGATTATTGTTTAACGATGACGTATTGTTGTCGTTATTTAGAGTGGGTGTGTCGTTATTTAGAGTGTAGCATTGTATGAGCGACAAAGTAAACCAACTATAGAGTTAAGTAGTTTCGACGTTTTAAGTTTGTCGTTATATCGAGTGACGTTAAATGGAGTTTACATTGTGTGCTTCCCTAATTTTTGGTACCAGTGAGCGCTACGAAGCTGTGGGACAACCAGAATCTTAGCTACTTCATAATTGTGTCCCACGGTGGATACAGTTATGTTCCGGACCAGAATAGTTGAGCCCATATCCACCCCCGTCCATGAACGACAAGTTGCAATAGTGGTATGTTCGCTAATTCAGCGAACACACTGTATAATTCGTGTTCTCTCTGTAAATATGAGCATGTATATAGTTGCCTACTATATTATAGTTTCACCTGTTGAGTATATAAAATTAAACGTGACGCTGCCTCTCATCGTATTAATATATATTCTAGCATGTTCACAACATAATACAGATTACAGCAGGGGTGGCGAACATATGGCACGCGTGCCACAGGTGGCACGCGACAGATTATTATGGGCACGGAATTGATTGAGCTGCAAAATCGAAATAATTAAAAATGTGCTAGATGTCGAAAAAAATTGACTATCACCAAATGACAAATACGAAAAAGTATTATCGAAATTATTCTTTTTATCTTATGTTTGATTCATTTTTAAAAAAAAAAATTGGCAGATAGATGTAGATAGCTAGTGATCAGTCACCTTTAATTTATAGACTACTTTTTACACAACCTTCCTTATTGTTAGTTTTAATAGTTTTTAACATTGGCGTAGCAAAAGAGGGGTGTGAGCAGGTGGGTTTTAGTACCAAGTAGCGACATCTGATAGAATTCGCTCAAAGCTATTAGTTCAGAAGCAAATCTGGTAGAATTTGCTCAAAGCTATTAGTTCAGACGCCGGGCCGCAAACGAAATACATTTTGCAGAATTATATCTATCGCACCCGGGTGAAACCAGGACGGACCGCTAGTAAACCATAATATACACATTTGGTACGCAGACGTCAGCCTAAGGGAAGGCAAACCGGGGCACTTGCCCTGGGCGGCAGTTTCATGGGGGCGCCAAATCCTTGAGACAAGAATTCGAAATATCGAACAAATGAAGCCTCTTTTCCTACAATCTCATAGGTTTTTATCAAGTAATCGAATCTTAATATAATATGTCACAAATGAAAGTTATTAGTTATTAGATAATAAAAAGTTTAAATTTATTAAAGGATTATTATTTTAACAAATGGTCTCAAAAATGCTATTCATTGGCAGTTTTAACAGTTTTTCTCAAACACTGAAGGGAGGGGGCGCCACTATCAAGGTTCGAAAAAATCGTAGATCCGGGGCTGGCAGACGTTAATTTCGTGTGTTGTCGTTCGTCTATATTATTGACGCTGCTAAAGTGACTTTAGCTCTGTGACCGTAGTATGAGACGTTTACGTCCAACAGGTGAAGTTATCCTCAGCAGGAGCCATGTCAAAAAGCTCCTCCTCCCGGGAGTATAAGACGGATCATTGTGTAGATATATTAAGGCAATGTGCGTGTGTGAGCCGACGATGTGAGTTTATGTTTTGTTTTGTAAACAGTTGCCGGCTAAAATTAGCCGCCGTTACGCAAACATGTTGTTGAAAGTGGTTTCGCAAATTATCGTTGTAGTTTTTAGGTTATGTGCTATGTAATCAAGGCACAAAGAAAACAACTCAATTTTTAACCGACTTCAAAAAAAGGAGGAGGTTCTCTATTCAATTGTTTTGTTTTTTTTTGTATGTCTGTCCGTCCATATCTTCGCCGACTGTGAACCGATTTTACAGAGTATGTCTCAAAATTGGTCCCATATAAATTTTAGCAAAATAGGTTCAACAACTTTTTAGAAAATTAATAAAAATCAAAAAGAAATATTGGAAAAGTTGCTCTTCGGTTTTATTTAACACTAAAAAAGACCACCAAATAATTTAAATAAAAAAACTTTTTGAAAAAAATTGAACTCCTTCACAAAAGGGTCACAAAAAAGCGTAAATAACAAAGTTTTGACGTAGGCACCAATTTAATTACTATCACGTTTTATGGGTACTTAGATATATTAAAATTGTATAGTCGACCTCAAAACTTTGTTATTTTTTTACGCTTTTTATTGACCCTTTTTTGAAGGACATTCAATTTAAAAAAAATTGTGATCAACGATAATAATCTATACTTATTTTTCACATTTATTTGTATTCATTTATTTAAGTTCTATGATAAAATTAAAAAAAAGTTTATCGGTGAGCTTTAAGTTTTAAAAATGATAAAGTAATATGTGGTGGAAGTGACGATTTTGGTGGTGGGAGAGCGTGTCGCTTGTACGCGATAATACAGGTGATTTAGCTTACCGACAAAGCATATCTATTCCTCATCTAAATAAAAAAAAAACAACGAATGTCATTTGTTCAGTTCCTTAAAGTGAAATGAAACATATTTCCATATACATATACCTACAATTTTTTTTTAATTAGAATAGCTTTCATCTGTCAAAGTTTGTCGGTATGAACTAATAAATTATCCTGTATAATTTATGTAAACAAAACTAAAGTATCTGGCGGTATTTTCGAAAAAGATACATATAGAGATATAATTTTTGCCTGTATGTGTGTCCGGCCTAATCTCAAAAACGGCGTAACAGATCCACAAAAAAATCAGGTTGATGGCATGGATTAAAACAGGTTCCTTTTTACCTCGATCGATTAAGTAATTCCCGAGGGATAGAGGAAACTTTATTTTCTGTTTGTTATTTCATCACGTTTAAGTGGGACAATCGATTACAATAAATAGTACTTAGGTAATAGGTAAGGTCAGTTTTATTCTCGTTGCATATATAATGAATTTTTTTAAAACGCTTCGATATATCCACACGGGCCGCTGCAAAAGGTTAATAATATATTTTCACAGAAACAAGTATGCATAAATAGTATATTAAACCACAAGGGCCGAAAAGGTGATATTTCTTGGCCCTGTGCGCCATGATGCCTGAGGCAAACACATCGCTGCGTGTTCTTTAACTTTAATATTATCTTAAAGTAGTACTTCAGACACAAAAAATATCGTTTTCAAAAACAACGTTGATCACGTGAATGTTATCAAATTTGACATTTATTAGGGGGGGTCTACTTCTAGAAAAGAGAAACTATGCCAAATAATGGGCATGCATCCGTGTTTGCATGCGAAGTCGCGGGTAGCGGCTAGTAAAATATTAGTTGATAAAAATAAGTACTTTATACAGTTTTGACGATTCCGACCGAATGTGAGTAAAAGACGCAATACTGTTCTTGGCTGAAAATGTCTCTAAAATGCTCTGCTAATGTACATACAGTATGTAAACACGTAAGGTGCACATAGGGAAATTAGCATTGGGAAAAAATACTTGGATCAGAGTTAACCATGACTGCATTAATTGTTATTTCTATTGAATTATCGTGGTAATCTTGAGGATATCTATTTTATTTCAATTTATTTTTATTTTACTTGGCTTTTTTAATAAAGCTCTTATAAATCATTATTTTAATTTTTTTTTGTACAATAATAAAACAAAAAAACAACTCCATCTGTTTGGAAACATTTCATTCAAAAATTGTCTGACTGGTATGACGTATGCGCGTTGGTAAATCAGTGACCCAAAGTCTTTAGGTTCAACACGAATAGGCGGAGATATTTGATCTCGCACCATATTTAAGTATTTTTGGGAATTTAATGTCCCATTAATAAAAAAAGTCCGATTATGTTGTAATCATTTGAATATTTTCTTCGGTAGTATACACATTCATTTTGCAAAAGAATATTATCTGTCAAATTGAAAAACAAGATTTCAAGGCTCACTCTGATCCAGTCATTTTTTTCCCAATGTTAATTTTCCTATGTGCACCTTACGTGTTTACAAACTGTATAAACGGTGAGTACGTCTGGTAAGATCGTCATCCAACCGTAGCGCTTCGGGACAGTAGGTATCCGTTACCCAGGAGACCGTGTCTAATGGAACGAACTGGACAATCTCTTCATTCTTAATGACCATGATGTCCATTAAGCGCACGTCTGCGTGCGTTTGTACGTAATACCTCTTACACCTTCTGTACTCCTGCTAACAACGCCCCATACCGTTGTTTTAATTTCAAAGCTCCTAGATGATAATATGTTACTTCTTGACATTTGCTTTGTTTAAAGAGAACATATGATGTGATAATACAGGTGAGTTTTAAGTTGATGCTTTTTTTACAGCGTGTAAAAATCAAATAGACGAGCAAATATTTCAAATAGTTTTTTTATCAAAACTCAAAAATAAGAGAGAAACAGCCTTTCGAAGTTTAAATAAATTTTATTAAATTTTCTTTAATTTTGAGGTCGGTCCTGGGGTTATATTATGTCACTATGGAAATATGTTATTATTATCAAAAATAATTGAGGCACACACAATAGGTCATATGCATGATTTTTTTTTATATTTTTAATAGATTATTTAGTCAATCATAATACGGAAAAAAATTGATAATCATTTAAAAATGTAATATTATCATAAGAAAAAAAATATTAAATTCCACTTTCAAAAATAGACAGTTTAAACAATCGGCCATGTTCGCGGGCTTATGTGACGTCATGATATACGATGCATGCCAACCTTGATGTCAAATTGTCAATGTTCTAAATAAAGTTTATTTGTTGTTTTCTCTAAATACTGACATAATCTTACTGTGAGACGACACAGTCGTCATGAAAACTGTTGTTGATATATACTTTGACGTCACGATGCGTTTTGAAAATTCGAAAATAGCGCTTATTTTCTACATTTCTTTTTTATTATTTGTATTTTTTTCAGTGATTAGATTAATAAAATAACCATTAAGTTATGATCAAGAACTAAAATATATTTCGAAATAAAAATTTTAACCAATTTGGAGTTTTATGCATATGACCTATTCTCTCAAAAACAGAACAATAGGTACACATATACTTGATAATAACAACTTATTTCCATAGTGACATAATATAACCCCAGGACCGACTTTAAAATTAAAGAAAATTTAATAAAATTTATTTAAACTTCGAAAGGCTGTTTCTCTCTTATTTTTGAGTTTTGATAAAAAAACTATTTGAAATATTTGCTCGTCTATTTGATTTTTACACGCTGTAAAAAAAAAGCCTGTATAATGGAAGAAAAGACTTACTATTCAAATAAAAATAATACTTTTAACGTCCGTTTTTCGACTTTAAGACAGAGGTCATTCGCACCATTACTATTTTTCATCTATCACATTTCCCGTTATTTTTGACATTTTTTAAACTTCAACCCAATTAGCAATGGGCGAATGAAGGAATTTTATAGTACATTAGGATAGTAGGCAAATTTTTAGCTTAGGAGTTTGATAGGTAATCGGCCAATAAAGAACCATCTCGATATTTATCCGGAATTCTAGAGGGAAACCATGGAAAACCTCAACAAAATGGCCGGTACAGGAATTACAGTTTTTCGGCGAGAGGCAGCACAAAAAAGTCCTGGCCACATCTGCCCCCGCCGGGATTCGAACCCGGTACCTCCCGAATGCGAGTCTAGTGCTCTCACCACAACGCTAACTCGCTCGGTTATGACACAAATAAAGTGACGGTGTTATTTATTTTTTTAAGAACGTTCGATGTACAAACTTTGACTGGAGTTGAAAAAAATACTTGAGACTCTCGGGTAAACTTATCTTATTATTTCTTTTTCTAATACAGTGCGTTCACTCCTCCTAGATACAAAAAAAAATTAATAGTTTTTTATTCAACTCGAGACTTACTAACGGAAACTGCTGAGATATATTTTTTTGTACTTCAAACTTAACCAGAAGTGTACATGTTTTACCATTCCAACCCACAAGTGGGGAATGGTACTAGTTTAGGTCAAAAATCACTTTTCAAAAATTTTACAATATCTTTCCGTTTTGAGGTCCCCCGAATCCAAAAAACATATTTTTGAAAAATCTCTGTGCGTCTGTTAGTCTGTTTGTCTGTGAACACGATACAGGTCAAACGGATGAACGGATTGAAACCAAATTTTGGGAGGATGTTTGGTATGCAAATATGAAGAGCCCTATTGTTTTTGGGGAAAATCGGCGCATGCGCAGAAGAGATATATGCTAAAATGGTGTTTTTTATATAATAATGGTATACTTTTCATAACGGATTATTATTCTATTTATTTTTTTAACAAAGTTTTGTTAAAAAATTTTTTTCCTAAACTTTATAGTTTCAGAAATATTTTGAAAATAAAAAAAAATCAATCGCTCTTTTGTTTTATGGATCTGTCAGAAATAAACAGTTCGGCATGCTTTGATTAATGTTTACATGACATGGAACATATTATTATGTAGGTAACTATGGCAACGAATAGCAAATATATTGAATACTAGCGATTACCCGCGTCACCTCACACAATATCAAAAATTTTATTTTCTTTATTATAATCAAATGTCAACATTTTTGAAGTTGGAATGGTCCCGTCGCCCAATTGGCTGGAATTTTTTTTTTCAAATGGCAACGTATTTTTTTACATTTTCAAAATCCGTTTTTTTTTTCTCTATAGTAAATTCAAATAAAATTTTCATAAGGATACATAAGAAAATATTCGTGAAAAACGTTATGAATTTATTAATTAAATACACAGTAATTATTAATTATTACTGCGTATTGTATGTAAAATCCATGTTTTTGGACATATTTGAAAGCTTACTTAAAACGAACAGTTATACAGAAGGAAAGTAAAAACAATTGATGAACCGTACGTTCTTTTGTTTCAGCCGCCATCCGAAGGTGAACTGTCGGTCACTCCGGGAATCCTAGGACGCCTACACAGATGGCGAAACGATTCATCTGTAAGTGCTTAATACATGTTTCTAATACCCTGAATCCTGAATCCATACTAATATTATAAAGTCGAAAGTAACTCTGTCCGTCTATTACCGTTTCACGCCTAAACCGCTGAACAGATTTCGATAAAATTTATCTAAAAAAAAAACACGAACCTTTTTTTTGATGTGTAACATCTTAGCTATGGGCAGTAATTTTGTAAATGCAGCGGAAATGCAAAATAGTCACTTCAAATTACATTAACATAAAATTGTGACTGCTTTTGCGAAATATTGTCCAAAGTTTTGAGACCACGTTGAACTTGTAATTAAAAATTACTTTTTGTCGTAAAGTTCATAAAAAGATTTAATACTACGGCAGATTTTTTTAGAATCTTAAATTACATTTCAGGCCGTACTAAAAACTGAAAAATATAATTTGTTACAATATAAAATATTCATGAATAGATCTTTAAATATATTTAGTATTATTAAAGGCTGCACCCAACACTAAACGGCGTTGTTAGAAGTTGAGATACAAAATGTTTTAACATAAATTTTATCAGTATAGTTGCGTATAGATTCTAGTCTGCACGCAGCTAATAAAACATTATTTAATTGAAAATATCTTTCACAGAATTGCCTGTGTAACAAAAAGCGATGTAACATGACGTTCCATTGTATAGTTTTATTGACATTTTCAATTCAATTGTATCAGAGAAAAAATTTCTTGTAGAATGACAATTGACAGCTATTTTCATGTGTTACGATTAAAAACCGAAACGTTGTTAAACCTATGTGTACGGTACACCTAGATTTCTCCGCTGACAATCGACTGAAAGTATATATGTTACGGTTAATACAAGAAAGTAGTTTACTCGCGAATTAACCGGCTAATACCCGATTTAACCAAACGTCAAGGACGTCAAGGATTGGTTAATTCGGGTATTAGCCGGTTAATTCGCGAATTAACTACTTTCTTGTATTAACCGTAACATATAGATGTTGGTTAATATAATTTTGAATTGCTTTTTGTTATATTTTTACGTTGCGACGAAAACGCATGAAATATCAGTTATATTTTCCCATTTACATATTTAAAATATTCAATTGCACATTAAATTACCGCAGAGGGAAATTCTGGTTTAAACTATAGAGAAACTTCTAGTCGCATGTGTCATTGTTCAAACATGGATGTATTAAGATCGCTGCACACGAGGCTAGAAACGCTGCTATAAGTTCTGCTAGCCGTTAGGCTGGGTACGAAGCTGGAAATGACGTCACAGGGGCTATTTTCCCTGCTAGATTTGCTGCTAGGTATGAGCAAGAACCAATCAGGAAGCACTATCTTGTCACGCGGCCACTTGAACAAACGCCCACAAACCAACATGGCGTCATTCTGCTCAGAGTCAGACAACAGACACATTTTGCTCCGTGTTTATATTCGAACTGTCACTGCGCGCGCACCAAATCTGTTCACAAAACAAGCTTGAAATGTAGTCTCGTGTGAAGCGAGCACTTAACAGCAATCAAGAAAACCAGCTCTAGAAAACTATAGTAGGCAAATCTAGCAAGGAATCTAGCAGCGTTTCTAGCCTCGTGCGTGCAGCGGCCTTTGTACTGAGATAAGCGTGTTGGGGATCTAGTCGCATCGACTGTGAACACACACGTGGAAATATGGAAATATGTCTGCTGTTAAGAGATGCGTATTTCGGTTAGATACTTACTGTTATGAATGTTGTTAGAACGAATTGTAACTGAAAGCTGCAGTAAATAGCCGAATTAAAATAATTTTAATTCGTGTCTTTCTTAGTAAGAACGCGAAATTACAAATGCTTGGAGATAATTCTTACTAGTAAGTACGCGTAATAACGAATTTAGGGTATTTCCGGTAACAAGGCAAGATATCAGAAGATATTGCGATTTGCGCATGGCCGTGGCTTTGTCATTATTTGCGCCATCGAAATTCGAAACAGCACATAATGAAAAGGATGTCAATATCTAACAGTAGTTTAAGTGCATTGTGTCGGTTGTGCTTAAAAAGTGAGGATACAGTGATAGACATATTTATGTTTTCAAACAGATTCAAACATCAAGTAGCTGATGTGATCATGAAGGTTGCTCCCGTTCAGGTAAGTTAATTTTTTCATATCAAGCAAGATTTTTTAGCCAGTACTATTATTAGGGACGTATTACGTTACCATGATGTTAATTTTTATTTTAAATAGTTTTATAAATCAATAATTTCTGTGAAACATTACGTTTATCACAAAAATGTATTAATTATGAAATTTTCCCGATTCTCAGATAACGAGGCGCGATGATATGCCGAATTTCATCTGTCAATTGTGTCACACTCAACTGGAAACCAGTTACAAGTTCCAGATGCAAATACTACAATCCGAGAAAAAACTACGACGCGATTTACAATTACACGCTTCTGACATACAAATCAAATCGGAATCTTTCATTCAGACTCCTATTGAGGATCCTTTTACTCACAATATTGATCCAGATATCACTGTGAAGTGTGAATACTTAGAACTTCCCGATGTGCCAACAAATCCAGTAAACATAGTGAAGGAAGAAGTGTTTATAAAATCCGAACTTAATGATGAATTGATGGATGATAGCTTATTGAATTCAACTGAATCTGCTGAAAATACGGTGGAAAATGTATTTGAATTTGTTGATTTAGAAATCAGCAGCGAAAACATAAAAACGGATAGCCACACACCGGAGCGTAATCCCGCGAAAATCAAAACAAAAAAAATGCATTTGAATCAACGTAACATTTCTAACGTGGGTTTTGACGTTCCGCCCGATTCAGAGAAAAACAAGCATAAGCAAAGTGATGATAAAATACACCAGTGTGACGTTTGTAACGCGAATTTCAACAGATCGGGTAATTTGAAAAGACATCGTCGTATACATACTGGTGAGAAACCGCATCAGTGCGACGTTTGTAGTATGTGTTTCGTGGAATCAAGCGATTTGAAAAAACATCAACGTATACATACGCGCGAGAAACCATATCGGTGTGATCTTTGTGATAAGTGTTTCAGTCAACAGGGCACTTTAAACGCCCACAAACATACCCACACTGGTGAGAAACTGTATCGTTGTGACCTTTGTGATAAGAATTTCGGCACATCGGGCACTTTAACAAGACATCAACGTATACATACTGGTGAGAGACCTCATCAGTGTGATGTTTGTAATATGACTTTCAAGGAACCACACGATCTAAAGAGACATCAGCGTAAACATACTGGTGAAAAACGGCACCAGTGTGACGTATGCAAAAAATGCTTTTATGAAACGGGCCATTTAAATTTCCATAAACGTACACATACAGACGATAAACCGTACAAATGCGACTTGTGTAATAAGTGCTTTACTATACCAAGCTATTTAAACGCTCATAAACGTACACATACTGGTGAGAAACCGTTTCAATGTGACGTTTGTGATAAGCGTTTCTTCCACTCACGCGGTTTAAAGACTCACAAGCTACAACACTCGTGATATGTTTACTATATTTCTTGTTTTGTCATTTGTGTTAACGGCAAACTATTTTATAATGGTGAGAAATTTTAATTTAGTGATTGATCTGTTTTCTATTATATATATTATGACCAAATAATACTATTAAAATGTGTTTATCCAAATAATATAAGCAGTATCTAATTAATACCTTATTCGCTGGATGCGTGACGGCAGCACCGCCTACCGTTCGCAATTTTTCATGCTCTTATAACATTTTCTCAGATGGGAAATTTTTAAAATAGCTGTAACAATAATTGAACGAAACCTTTAATTATTATATTTTTGAATTGTAACTCTTCTTCTCGTCTCGCGGGGTTTTTGTTATAAACAACCAATGACAAGTCATTAGCATTTTAAATTATTCATACATAAGAAGTTTCACTTCGGTCGTGTGTGCCGCAATCATGTCTTTTTAAACGCTTTATATTAGTTTGGGTTGTAAATATGTGTGTATGTGTGTATGTATGTATGTAACTAACTGTCCGTAACGGAATCTTTGAGCATAATTTTCACCAATTTCCCGAAGTCTGATTAATTTGAAACTTTGCATACGTATCAAGGACCGATGACAATGCAATAATTTGATAACAGTTTCCCATTATCCTTATTAGGACCCCCAGGATTAATAAATTCTTTTATAGATCCTCTGTAGTAAACGCTTTATTTTCACCAATTTCCCGAAGTCTGATTAATTTGAAACTTTGCATACGTATCAAGGACCGATGACAATGCAATAATTTGATAACAGTTTCCCATTATCCTTATTAGGACCCCCAGGATTAATAAATTCTTTTCCCGAAGTCTGATTAATTTGAAACTTTGCATACGTATCAAGGACCGATGACAATGCAATAATTTGATAACAGTTTCCCATTATCCTTATTAGGACCCCCAGGATTAATAAATTCTTTTATAGATCCTCAAACTAAAAAGTGAAAAATAAAATATAGTTTAAAAAAAACTAAAAAACACGCTTTATATCGGACTAAAAAGTAAAAAATAATTGTTTTAAAATAAGCTTAAAAAGCGTTGGGCGCTCGATGTACGAAAATGTGGAACAAAGCGCCCAACGCTTTTTAAGCTTATTTTAAAACAATTATTTTTTACTTTTTAGTCCGATATAAAGCGTGTTTTTTAGTTTTTTTTAAACTATATTTTTTTAATTTTTTCTTAAATTCGAAAAGGAAAATAAATACAATTTTTTTTATTTGATATAGTGATATTCAGAAAGTACATCGGGAATTGATTAAAGAATATTTTGAAAAGTTCGCGAGCTATGTATCTTAGATGTATGAGGTATATATATAATCGAGGAGTATGCAATTCATTTATTTTTGGTCCAAAATAGCGACGTAAAGACCCCACAAACTAAGCGATTTTGTGCCTGCAATATTATGTACCCCGGTCGCATAAACGCATTGAGAAATTTTTGGGGTAGAAACGTTTGCCAGATATATTATAGCCTTCTCGATTAGAACTAAGGACAATTAAGATAAACTACAAACAGCGTTGCATTTGTCACATGTTTGTTGTGGCTATCACTAATTGCGTCGTAAGAGCAGTGTTGTGACTTGTGAGATAGTGTTATAATTAACGTAATGAACAAAATATCGATAACTAGCCATGATGTAAGTACAATGTGTCGATTGTGCTTATCAAATGGAAATGCAGAGATAGACATATTTATGTTTTCGAAAAGTCTTAAACATCAAGTAGCTGATGTCATCATGAAGGCTGCTCCCGTTCAGGTAAGTTCAGTTCATCATGTTTATATTTTTGCAAATAGTTTTTTAAGTCAATAATTCACAAATAATTCTATTTCTGTATAGATTAAAAAACATTTTTATTTGGAACTTTCTCAAAAAAATGTATGAATTTTGAAACATAATTTCACGAAGTAGTATTAATTATTCACGATTAAATAAATATTCTCCCATTTCTCAGATAAAGAGGTGCGACGAGATGCCGAATTTCATATGTCAGTTATGTCACACTCAACTGGAAACAAGTCACAAGTTCCAGATGCAAATACTACAGTCCGAGAAAACATTACGATGCTATTTACAAGAATTACACGCCTCTGACACACAAATCAAGTCAGAGCGTTCAATTCAGACTCCTTATATCCATAATATTGATCCAGATATCGCTGTAAAATGTGAATACTTAAAACTTCCCGATGTGCCAACAAATTACAATCCAGTAAACGAAACGAGTGAAAAAATCTTTTTAAAATCCGAAATTAAAGATGAATCATTGGATGATAATCTACCGAGCTCAACAGAATCTGCTGAAAATTTATTTAAAGCTGATTGTACTAAAATCAGTTACGAAAACAATATTGATGACATAGAAACTATTTCATCAGCGTGTGATGATATAACAATAGTCGGTAAAGGCACAAATATAGATACATCGGAGAACGTCGAGTTTCGTCGTTCTGCTGATGTAACAAATTATTTAGGTAAATGTAAAGAAATTACGAAAAATATTTCGAAGAACAAAACAAAAGAAATGAAATTGAATCAGTTAACGAAAAAGAAGCCTAAACGAACCAATGAGAAACCGTATCAGTGTGACGTTTGTAATATTAGTTACCAGGTGTTAAGAAGTTTGAGAAGACATCAGCGTATACACATTAGTGAATCAAAACACAATATACATACTGTTGAGAAACCGTACCAGTGTGATATTTGTAATAAGCGTTTCATTCAGCAAGGAATTTTAAATATTCACAAACGTACACATACTGGTGAGAAACTATATCGATGTGACATTTGTGATAAACGTTTCAGCACTTCAGGCACTTTGAATCGACATCAACGTATACATACTGATGAGAAACCATATCCGTGTGATGTTTGTAATATGAGTTTCAAGGAATTGCACTACTTAAAAAGACACCAGCGTATGCATACTGGTGAGAAACCGCATCAGTGTGACGTGTGTAAAAAAAGATTTTCCGAGTCGTGCAATTTAAATGTTCATAAACGTACACATACCGGTGAGAAGCCATATCAATGTGATTGGTGTAGTAAGTGCTATAGTGTGTCCAGTCATTTAAGTGTTCATAAACGTATACATACGGGTGAAAAGCCGTATCAGTGTGACGTTTGTAATAAATGTTTCTCCAACTTACGCAAGTTAAAAACTCACAAACGTCAACACACGTGAGATGTTTACAACTATATACGTTGTTTGTAATTTGTTTTATCGCGATAAACTTATTTGATGTTGGTGAGAAATTTTTATTTAGTGATTTTAGTGATCTGCTGTTCTATTCCACACAGTGTATAATAATATGTTCAAATAATAATAAATGTTTATTCAGTCAAAAGCAATATTTAATTTAATACGGCCTTATATTACAGAGACTATCAAAAACATAATTGTTGAAGAAGGGGCCAAGCTTGGTACATAGAAAAAACACATTCGCTGAAAAAAGAATTAAGATCTAAATGTATACCAATAGTCCAAGAACGATCTTCGTGAAATATCTAAAATCTCAAACGGCTAAAAATTTCAGTGATCGTTCTGGGGGTTACAAGAAACTATTCTGACTGTGAAAAAGTGTGCTCCGATTTGCAGTTAGGGTAGAAACCGCCCTTTAAAATTTTGTTTTCTAATTATCTCACAAACTATGAGATATATGAAAAAATGTTTCAATAAAAAGTTGTAGATTTTTATATTTGCTACGAAAAAGTGCTCCTCCCTCTTACCCCTATCTGCAATAGTTTACCCATAAATCGCCCCTAAAGGTAAAAAAATTGAAAATTCGTATTTTTCTCGGCTGATTCGGGTTTTTTGTGACATTTTGAGAAGAAATTATTCTTGGTATTTTCTTCGAAAAATGATTATTTTAGAAATTACAAAAAAACGAATATTACCCCCTTTGCACAATAGTGTAATCTAATTGTCGTGAATTATTATAAAGAAATCGTATCCATGATTTTAAAACGTAAAACAAACTTAAAATAAACGTTACCATAACTATAATTCAAAATCAAACTTGAGAATTCAAACAATTTGAATTATATTTTTACATTTATTTTAGACATCTATTTGTACCGTTGTTTACGTGGCGTGTTTCTATGATTTTTTAAACAAAATTGTT
Organism: Xanthostigma xanthostigma; assembly: GCA_963575645.1. Classification (NCBI taxonomy): domain Eukaryota; kingdom Metazoa; phylum Arthropoda; class Insecta; order Raphidioptera; family Raphidiidae; genus Xanthostigma; species Xanthostigma xanthostigma. The sequence goes on from OY754464.1 coordinate 4,183,355, forward strand.
GACATGGCCTGATAACTTTTAATATGAGAATAATAATTTTATATTTTTTCAAAAAGATTGCAAATGAAATTGCATAACATCCGAATTTTAATATTGATTTTCATAATTATTATTGTTTTTAATTTTCTGTATGTACTACCTACTTAAAAAAGTCTAAATCGATAGACGAAACGTCTTATATTAAATAAATCTAATATTTTTGACCACAGTACTGATAATTTTCCTGTTATTATCAAAAATTTAAAAAAAATGTTTTTCTACCAGTTATAATTAAATGAAATACGATTTTTATGAGATATATGAAAAAAGGTTTCGACAAAAAATTGTAGATTTTTATATTTGCTTTAAGAAAGTACTCCACCCTCTTACCCCTATCTACAATAGTTTACCCGTAAACCGCCCCTAAATGTGAAAAAAATGGAAATCATTTGTTTTTTCGGCAGATTCGGGTTTTTTGTGACATTTTAAGAAGAAAATAGTCCGCGTTTTCTTCGAAAAATGGATATTATAGAAATTACAAAAAGACGGTATCTATCCCTTTTGCACGATACTGGAGTCTAATTGTCGTGAATTATTGACAAGAATAATTCGTATCCATGATTTTAAAATGTAGAATAGACTTAATAAAAGCGTTACCACGACTACTCAAATTCAAATCTGAGAGTTCAAAAAATTTTAATTATAATATTTGATTTTTCACATTATTTTTAGAAATTTATTTATACCGTTGCTTACGTGGCGTGTTTCTATGGTTTTTTAAACAAAATTATTGAAATGGCCTATGAAGTCACAGAAATGCCGCGCAAAAGAGACACGTTTCAATAATAATCAAAACATCTTGCCCAAAAAGAATATTTTTTTTTTAATTCAATAAGAATATTTTATTGAATGATTTCATGTGTTTGATAATTTTTAATATGATAATTATTGATTTTAAAATTATTTTCAAAAATTGTGCATATAATAGGTTCCTATATTATGTTATGAAATTGTGCTAACATTCGTTTTTTTATTATTTTTTATTTATTGTTAAAAATTTATAGTCAACATAAACTTGTTACCATGTTTTTTGTCTTATGTTAATTGCTACGGTTAGTAATTAATGTTGATTTTCAAACCTACTTGAAAAAGTCTAAATCTATAGACGTCTATAGATTTAGAGTTTTTCAAGTAGGTTTGAAAATCAAAGTCAATATTTTTGTCGAAACGTTAGCAATAAAAGAAAAGAATTATACCTATGTGTCCGCATTCCCGTTATTCATAATTATTGAAAATAATAATAATTATGTTGCGACATAATAATAATTATTTAGGATTCTTCTCTTGAAAAAAATAAGAATATTTTTATGATCTTGTGACATAAAAATATTATGTAAGGGCATAATTTTATTATTTTTCGTCAGGATATTTTAAGTTAAAAAAATATTTTCAAAAAAAAATTCTGAAATTGAAACGGGGTGCCATATCGCCTAACTTATATTAATTGCTATGGTTAGTAATTAATGTTGATTTTAATAATTATTGTTTTTAATTTTGACAGCTGACGATGATATAGTGGGACAAGCTCCGACAATCATGCTATCTCTCTCACTACAGTATCGTGCAAAGGGGTGTCGTTTTTTTTGTAATTTCTATAATGTTAATTTTTCGAAGAAAACGCAAAGACTATTTTCTTCGTAAAATCTCACAAAAAACCCGAATCTGCCGAAAAAACAAATGATTTCCATTTTTTTCACATTTAGGGGCGGTTTACGGTTAAACTATTGTAGATAGGGGTAAGAGGGTGGAGTACTTTTTTATAGCAAATATAAAAATCTACAATTTTTTGTCGAAACCTTTTTTCATATATCTCATAGTTTGTGAGATAATTAGAAAACAAAATTTAAAGGGGCGGTTTCTACCCTAACTGCAAATCGGAGCACACTTTTTCATAGTCAGAATAGTTTCTTGTAACCCCAAGAACGATCACTGAAATTTTTAGCCGTTTGAGATTTTAGGTATTTCACGAAGATCGTTCTTGGACTACAAGCTATCTTGGCAGACGAGCCATTTATGAATAATAGAAAATTTCAAAATATGAAAATTTTCTAACTGAACTTGGCACCCATTTAAATTTCAATACTTTTTTCCGCGAAGCTTTTCTTTCTACGCACTGAACTTGGCTTCTTTTTTCACATTTACGTTTTTGAAACTCGTCAGATATCATAACTGCCAGTGGGGAATCAGCGATAGAGTATCGAACTTGGATCCTTTTTTCACATTATTTTATGTTTTAAATTTGTCAGATATAATAGCTGCAAGTACGGAATCTACGGTATACTGACACAGACTTGGTAATTGATCTATTTTTATGTATTGTTCTTGTCTCATTCACTATTTACGTCTTTAGGCGTAAATACGAAATCCGTGGTGTACAAATTACAGTGTACCAAGGGTTCCAAGTTAGCCCACTTTTGTTGCAATCACGAGACAGGAATAATGAATTGCGCTGTAAAAGCACAGCGTGTGCTTGAGAGATAGGATTGACAATTAACATTAAGTATCGTAATGGATGAAGTATCAATAACTAGCCATGACGTAAGTGGTATGTGTCGATTGTGCTTAACAAGTGGGAATACAGTGATAGACATATTTATGTTTTCAAAAAGATTCAAACATCAAATAGCTGATGTGGTCATGAAGGTAGCTCCCGTTCAGGTAAGTGAATTTCTTACATGGAATAATAAAGCAAGTATTACATGCTGTTTATATTTTCACAAAAAAAATATTAATAATGAAATACTTATTTTAGAAAGTAATATAAATTATTTATGATTAAATAAATATTCTCTCATTTCTCAGATAATTAGACGCGACAAGATGCCGAATTTCATCTGTCAATTGTGTCACACTCAACTGGAAACCAGTTACAAGTTCCAGATGCAAATCCTACAATCCGAAAAAACACTACGAAGCCATTTACAACAATTTCACGCTTCTGACATACAAATCAAGTCTGAATGTTTCATTCAGACTCCTATTGAGACTCATTTTATCCATAATATTGATCCAAATATCACTGTGAAGTGTGAATACTTAGAACTTCCCGATGTGCCAACAGATTATAATTCAGTAAATGAAATAAGCAGAGATATATTTTTAAAATCCGAAATTAAAGATGAACCTTTTAATGATAATCTGCCGAGCTCAGCGGAATCTGCTGAAAATATATTTAAGGCGGACTGTACTGAAACCAGCTATGAAGACTCAAAAATCAGTATTGGTGACACCAAATTTGTTGACATGAGTGTCAACTGGAAAGAGCAAACGCCTATAAAAAAAATTAACGACAAAATGTCTTTAACATCAAAAATCAAGGACGAAAAAATCAATTCATTAATTTCAACAGAATGTGATAATATAGATATTACCAGTAAAGACATCCACACATCGGAGAACGTCGAGTTTCTTCGTTCTGCTGATGTAACAAATTATGTTGATAAATGTAAAGAAAAGACCAAAAATACGGCGGTAAATCAGATGAAGAACAAAACCAAAGAAATGAATTTGAATCAGTTTGACATTAGTAAAGTGGGTTGTAACGTTCCATCCGATTTAAAGAAAAAAAAGCCTAAACAAACTGGTGAGAAACCATATCAGTGTGACATTTGTAATTATCGTTTCCAGACAACAAGAAATTTGAAAAGACACCAACGTATACATACAGGAGAGAAACCATATCAGTGTGACGTTTGTAATAAGAGTTTCAAGGAATCGTACGACTTAAGAAGACATCAGCGTATACATCAGAATATACGTATACATACGGGTGTGAAACCGCATCAGTGTGACGTGTGTAAAAAATACTTTTCTGAGTTACACCATTTAAATGTTCATAAACGATCGCATACTGGCGAGAAACAATTTAAATGCGATTTGTGTAGTAAGCAGTTTACTACATCGAGTCATTTAAAAGTTCATAAACGTGCACATACTGGTGAGAAACCGCATCAGTGTGACGTTTGTAAAAAATGCTTTTCTGAGTTGCCACATTTAAATGTTCATAGACGGATACATACTGGTGAGAAACCGTATCAATGCGATTGGTGTAGTAAGTGCTTTACAACGTCAAGTCATTTAAACGTCCATAAACGTACACATACCGGTGAGAAACCATATCAATGTGACGTTTGTGATAAAAGTTTCATTGATGCAGGCACTTTGACAAGACATCAACGTACACACACTGGTGAGAAACCGTATCAATGTGACATTTGTAATAAACATTTCTCTCACTTACATAACTTAAAAACTCACAAGCTTCGACATTCGTGATATGTTTACTACTATATTACTTGTTTTATCATTTGTTTAAACGACATAAACTATTTGATAATGGTGAGAAATTTTAATTTAGTGATTGATCTGCTTTACCATTATATATATGTACAAGTAATACTATTAAAATATGTTTATCTAAACATAACAAGTAGTGAAATTAATACTGCCTTATTCGCTAGGTACGTAACGGCAGCACCGCCTACTGTCCGCAATTTTCATGCTATGACATTGTGTCAAATGAGCATTTTTTAAATCAGTGCTCCGCAACCTTTTCTCACCTACGACACACCAAAATTCTTGCTAGATTTCCGCGGCACACCGAAAGCTAAAATATATCACTAGATATCTTCTTTGGTTTTTTTGTAACACTTGTGCTGGGTTCTTCATCATCTATACGTGAAGACCGATCTTTTCCACGTAAAAATTTATCCATATTTAAAGGGGTATAAAAATAAATATGTATCACACGAACACTAACCACATACAATTCAGCAACACAATTAATAGTAATTATCGTTAATGGTAGAAACTTATTTATTTAACTTTGTATTGTTAAAATAGTGACAGCTCTGCACTGTTGCGACGACTGAGGCGACAACCGTCTCAGATTGACACGACGGCAAACGTGCGTTCTACACACTGTGTTTTTTCTTCATATTAAAATAACAATTGAAAAAATTAGTAACAATGTACCAACAAATAAAAATTTTCAAACATTGAAAAAAAATAGTGCTAATTTATTTCAGTTACATTTTAAGGATACCAGAATTTTTTGAGCGATAACTAAGAAATTAAAAATTAATTCTTCAAATTTTGCAAAATATAAAATGTCAAATACACTGAATTTGACCGCGGCACACCTGTATCCGGCTCACGGCACACCAGTGTGCCACGGCACACCGGTTGCGGAGCACTGTTTTAAATAACTAAGAATAATGAAACGGACCGTTAATTATATATATTTGAAATGGAACCCATCTTCCCGTCTCGCGGGGTATGTATTATATAAACAACTGATGACAAGTCGTTCGCATTTTAAATGATTCATACATAAAAAGTTTCACTTCGGTCGTGTGTGCCTCAATAATGCCTTTTTTAATATGTAATTAAAATGTGAGAAGTGAAAATATTTTTAAAAATTGGTTGTCTGTAAAGTCGGTTTACGGACGATAGTTTTACGTGATAACGTATTCCGTAATACATAACCTAAATTCTACATATAATAATTATAATAATTCGAATCTATGATATTCCATCTTTCGCTTCAAATTTAGGTTAATTTTATGTATTAAAATACTCACCACATATAATAATAATTGTTTTTTTTTTAACTTTCTTTCTTTCGTATTTATTTTAAGTCTCAAAGATTAATTGTCATAATATTTTGAAAACAATTGTTTCACTGTTTATATCAAATTCCAAAACCTACTTACAATATTTAAGAGCCCGTTTGCCGATCACAGACGGGAAGCTGTATTTTGCGGCGTGTGGTGAGGAAACATTTTGAAACATTCCATTCATAATAGTACACCTAATTATTGTGGTCTATGAGAATTGAATGCTCTCTCTCTATCTTTCACACATGTGAGAAGGATTGACAAAGAGAACCGAATTATTATATGCCTCGTTATAGTGATATACATACTATTACATGTGTTAGTATACTAACACAGACACGTATAGACTGCAGATATCAAATAGGGATGTGATATATTCATTTTATATCCAGAATTACAAAACTTTACAACATATAATTTATCTGCAAAGAAATAGTTTACAAAAAATAGAATTATGTTAAATGTCACAAAAATATGGAAAAAAATGTATTGTATATTCATAATAATAACTATAATACAGTAGGTACTGTTTGTTACAATTAGGGTTGCCACCTTTTTTTCGAAAAAAAAAGTATTTTTTTAAAGTTGCAAAAATATAGGACTTTCATTATTTGTTTTATATATTATTTATTGAATTATTTAATTTATGACTGAGTTTCTTTACTCCACAGACCACAGTGACACAACTATTAGCCAACTTATGAGCTATGGGAATCTAATACAGTTGCATAAATAAAAATTTGAAAAGAAGTTTGACCCTGCAGGCCATCCCTGTAACTTCCCGCTATTTTCGAGTTCAAAACGCTCAAAAATATATAAAATATAGCAAGAAGTTTATTTTTTAGCTCTTCGAGCCCAAAAAAAAAACACTTTGTTACGAAATTTTCGTTCACGATATCTCATGAACAAATGAACCGATTTTGATGCGATTTGCGGTAGTCGATGCAATTTTTTAACCTAAAAAAATAATTTATTACAGAAAAATCGATTTCATAGCAATTTTACGAGCAATTTAAAAAAAAAACACTTTTTTACGATTTTTTCGTTCACGGTATCTCGTGAACAAATGAACCGATTTTGATGCGGTTTGCGGAAATCGACGCAGTTTGTTAAGGAGAAGAGCTGATTAGATTTTGGAATTAATCGGTTTAGTAGTTTAGAAAATATTTTACAAAAGCAAATTTTAAAAAATTTTAGAAACTTGTTTTTTTAAGATTTCTCAAAATTTTTTGGGCCGAATCGTTTCAAATTTTCAGGAAGTCTAAGTTCACCAAGTTCACGTCAGATGCCGCAAACCGCGTTTCAGTCGGACACTCCATTCAAAAGATATAAAAGGTTTACATACATACATACACACACACACACACACACACCCACACACATACAGCCCTACGGACATCATCGCCAAAATAGTTTTAATAGCTTCCTAGGACCTCAAAACGTCAATATCTGGCGAAAACTCGATTTTCGAAAATCGGGGTGAAACTAATAACTTCCCGATTTTTGAAAAAAAAAATTTTTTTTTAAGCAGGAAGTTAATAATAAATCAGTTAATTTACTAGAAATCAATTAAAAAAATGAATGCACTCTTTTTATTTTTTTGGTTTTTTAATTCTGAATTTTTATTATGTACATAATTTTATTACAATTCATTCTTATTTTATTATGTCCACTCATGCGCCTAGGCACAGGTTTTTTGACATTAGCGCGTTATAACTTTAAAAATATTAATTTTAGAAAAAAAGTTTGAATTAAAAGCTGTAGAAAATTTGTAGATTTAAAACTTAAGTCATTAGCATTTTATTGTTTAAACAATTTTTAGAAGAGATATGGATCCAAAAGTCAATAAACAAATCGTAATAGTTGAATAAGTCGTAAACGGTAAGTGATACAAAAAAAAAGTATGGAACAAAAAAGATAGTAAATTTATTTATCTACAATAAAGGTTATTACCTTTTTTCGCCTCAAGTGCACGGTTAGGGAGATATAGGCTGAAACGGTTTTTGTCAAAATGGCGGCACTTCCGCCCTCCTAATTTGTAAGGATTTTGTGCATTTAGGGTCAGTACGTGATACTGAACCTATTTAAGAAAACAAAAAAAAGTTGTAGGATAATGCAGAAAAAAATTCTCTATTACCTGTACTAGTGCCATAGTAATTAAAACAGTTTTATTATTTACATCATTTTAATTCAAAATTCTTATTTTGTCATCAATTCTGAATTTTTATTATGTAGGTACATAATTTTATTTGAATTCATATTTATTTTATTATCTCTTCATAATTAAAATTCTCAATATATTCTATGTGTATAGATGTAAAATTAATCTCTTCCATTTTAATTATGCTGTGACAAAATTTTTTTTCTGTTTTGACTTTTCAGATAATTTTTCTTTTACTATTAAATACAATAACTTCCTATTGGAAGTTAAATATCAATATAAATCAATAAAATAAGTATTATAGATAAAATATTTACCTATTATATTTGGCAATGTTACATTTTTTCTTACGTACTGCTGACAAAGGTAATCTTGTTTATTTTCCAAGGCGATAATCCATGTTGAAACGCTGGACTTCTGTTGGTACAAAGCTGGAAATGAAGTCACTGTGGGCTCGCCTGCTAGCTCACAAAATTACAATAAGAACAGGGGCTATTGTTCTTTCAAGGTCATCTGCTGGCTCTGAGCAAGAACCAATCTGGAAACGGTATCTTGTAACGTGGGTGACATGAACAAAGGCCCACAAACAAACATTATGACATAGTGTGTGTTTGTAAAGATGTCTCGTGTGATGGCAAGGTGACCTCTTAAATGACAAGGAATGATTTTAATACCAACTGTGTAAAATGGTGTGTGTGTCGTAGCTGCCCTGGGAATGGTGTTGTCACAACAAGCACGTTTCGAACAAAATGGTTGATGTTTAAAATACATTTCCTCTTATAATTGTAATTTTGTAAGAATTGAACAGTTTTTTATCCTTTTTTATTAAATAATATTGTTCATAACATAAGTAGACAATTTTGAAACTCCCGCTTTGATGCGCTTTGGTGAGCTGGCGCCATTTCAGCGATGCCAATGACTGAAAAAAGTTCGTCAAAAGTACATTTTCATTAATTTTCATGCTATCATGTTGGCATTAAAATTATTCCTTCAGACAAATAAGAGAAGCTCGAATAGCATTGAGTTTCATACCCCTGGTCAGTCCTGCATTAAAGTTCCGTGTCCCGTATTATAGGAAATGTCCCGCATTATTACGTGAATTTTACGAGACCCGTGTGGCTATATGAAAAAGACTTTTTTTTGGCTCTTCAAATTCTACCCAAAACAAAGTTTTTTAGTTTAGTCGTTTGGTTTTGGTGTTCCTATTAATAAAACTTAAAAATATTGATTTATTTAGCTTTATACCCCGCCCCCCAGAAAAAAAAATATCTACGCCCTTGTGTGAAGCGAGCACATAATAGCAATTAAGAAAACTAGTACTGAAATCTAGCGGCAAATCCAGCCTCGTATGCAGCGAACTTTAAATTAAAATCGTTGCAACGAATATATCAAACCACTATATAGTATACAACCCAGCCCTAAATTTTAACGGCACATGCCAGCACAGATGATAATTTCAAAAACACCCGTTCTTTCCGTAGTTACAGCACCAGTCAATTCAACATATTACGATATTTTTTCATTGCAGAGCTACGGCTTCCCGTATAAACTGGGTCGTAATTTTGGAAAACAGGCTACGGCATATTTTTTTCTAGTTATATTAAGGATCAATCTATGTCCGTATTGTAACAAATTTTTCATTTTTTACTTTGTTAATTAATGGCGAATGCTTTTAAAAGACACTTTTTACGGTTTTTAAAATTTTTATAAAAATTTTTCTGCTAAAAAAATTAAAAAAATGGTACAATAGGGACATAGATTGATCCTTAATCTCCATAAAAATAATTTTTCATAATTTTATCTCTCGTTTTACGATCAGATTTATACGGGACCGCAGACCACTGTATTGCATTGAGAAAACCAGGGGAAACGGGCTCTTAAGTATTTTCATACGTCAAAAAATTGATTTTTATAATGATAAAATTTGTATGAAAACGATTTTTTCGAGAGATGAGACCTAGCTAAAACGATTTTTTGCCCCCCAAAATCCCTTTTCAGTAAATTTCATCTAAATCGTTAGGGCCGTTTTCGAGAAAAGCACGCACAGGGTCAGGCGGAACGTTAGGAACGTTACACTTTTTCGTGCATGCAGCCGGTGTTTCATCAATTTATAAGATTGGTGATTCATCAATTTATAAGACGTTATCACGTCAAAAACAGAAAGGAAAATAAATACTTTTTATTTGAAACAGTAATATTTACAAAGTACATGGGAAATGGGTTACAGAATATTAATTAAAATTCGCGTGCTATGTATCTGAGATGTACGAGTAGGTCTCATCGAGGAGTGTGCAATTCATTTATTTTTAGTCCAAAATAGCGACGTAGAGACTCCATAAACTAAGCAAATTAAATTTTAACATCTGCAATGTTGTGTACCCCGATCGCATAATGGCATTAGGAAATTTTTGAGCTTGAAACGTTTGCTAGATATATTAAAGCCTTCACGATTAGAACTAACGACTATTAAGTTTTTCAAAAATGAGTTATATTCGCGATAAATACGAAATTAACGGTGTACGAACTTAGAACTACAAACTTGTTGTATTTGTCAATTTTTGTTGTGGCAATCAATCACTAGAGTAGCAGCGTGAGTTTAGTGAGATAGTGTTGTAATTAACGTAATGAACGAAATATCAATAACTAGCCATGATGTAAGTACAATGTGTCGATTGTGCTTATCGAGTGAAAATGCAGAAATAGACATATTTATGTTTTCGGAAAGTCTCAAACATCAAATAGTTGATGTAATCATGAAGGTGGCTCCCGTTCAGGTAAGTTAGTTTCTTGATATCAAATAATAAAGCAAGTCTTACATGATGTATATGTTTTCACAAAAATATATCCACTATGAAATACTTATTTTACATAGTATTATAAATAAATAAATGTTCTCTCATTTCTTAGATAATTAGACGCGATGAGATGCCTAATTTCATCTGTCAATTATGTTACACTCAATTGGAAAGAAATCACCAGTTCCAGGTGCAAATATTACACTCCGAGAAAACGTTACGATGCTATTTACAACAATTACACGCTTCTGACAAACAAATCAAGTCTGAATATTTCATTCAGACTCCTAGTGGGGATCCTTTTATCCAAAATTTTGATCCAAATATCACTGTGAAGTGTGAATACTTAGAACTTCCCGATGTGCCAACAAATTATAATCCAGTAAACGAAGTGTTTATAAAAACCGAACTTAAAGATGAATCGAGCTCAACAGAATCTGCTGAAAATGTATTTAAGACGGAAGGTAATGTATTAAGCTGCGAAGACTCAAAGATCAGTATCGGTGACACCGAATTTATTGACATGAGTGTCAACTGGAAAGAGCAAACGCCCACAAAAAAAATTGACGACAAAATGTCTTTCAATTCAAAAATCAAAGACGAAAGTATCAATTCATTAATTTCAACCGAATGTGATAACATAGACGATATTTCATCAACATCTGTGAACTTCGAGTTTCTTCGTTCTGCTGATGTAACAAATTATACTGGTAAATATAAAGAGAAGACCAACAATACGGTGGTCAATCAGATGAAGAACAAAACAAAAGAAATGAATTTGAATCAGTTTGACGTTAGTACTGTGGGTTGTAACGTTCCATCCGATTTAAAGAAAAAAAAGCCTAAACAAACTAATGAGAAACCATATCAGTGTGATATTTGTAATTGTCGTTTCCAAACATCAAGGAATTTGAAAAGACACCAACGTGTACATACAGGAGAGAAGCCATATCAGTGTGACGTTTGTAATAAGAGTTTCAACGAATCGTACAACTTAAGAAGACATCAGCGTGTACATCAGAATATACGTATACATACTGGTGTGAAAGGGCATCAGTGTGACGTGTGTAAAAAATACTTTTCTGAGTTACACCATTTAAATGTTCATAAACGATCGCATACTATTGAGAAACAATTTAAATGCGATTTGTGTAGTAAGCAGTTTACTACATCGAGTCATTTAAAAGTTCATAAACGTACACATACTGGTGAGAAACCGCATCAGTGTGACGTTTGTAATAAATGCTTTTCTGAGTTGCCACATTTAATTGTTCACAGACGGATACATACTGGTGAGAAACCGTATCAATGCGATTTGTGTAGTAAGTGCTTTACAACGTCAAGTCATTTAAACGTCCATAAACGCACACATACCGGTGAGAAACCATATCAGTGTGACGTTTGTGATAAAAGTTTCATTGATACAGGCACTTTGACAAGACATAAACGTACACACACTGGCGAGAAACCGTATCAATGTGACATTTGTAATAAGCATTTTTCTTACTTATATCACTTAAAAACTCACAAGCTTGGACACTCGTGATATGTTTACTACTATAATACTTGTTTTGTCAATTGTTTTAACGACAAACTATTTGATAATGGCGAGTAATTTTAATTTACTCATTGATTTGCTTTAACATTATATATATGTACAAGTAATACTATTAAAATATGTTTATCTAAACATAACCAGTAGTGATATTAATACATCCTTATTCGCTGGGTGCGTAACGGCAGCACCGCCTTCCGTCCGCAATTTTCATGCTATGACATTGTGTCAAATGAGCATTTCTTAAATAACAAAGCATAATGAAACGGACCGTTAATTGTATATGTCACTGGGATATTGCCAAACCCGTGATATTGTAATTTCACTAGTGAAATTACAATATCACGATTGACAAAGAGTCGTGATATTGTAATTTCACTAAGTGAGATTATAATATCACGGGTTTGACAATATCCCGGTGACATATATATGTTACCGTTAAATCCCGTTTTTAGTTAGAATGCATATTTACTAGTTAAAACTAGTTTTCACTAAACGCCCTCGTTAAAACTATAATTTCCTAGTAACAACTAGAATTTACTGATTTAGAAGATCGATTTTTAGGTAAAACTAGTTTTAACTGTGAGCGTTAGACAAAACTAGTAGTAACTAGAAAATTGTGTTTGAGAGGATTGATTTAATAGAATGAAGCCTTGATTAAAAAATAAACATTATTACACATTAATTATTAAAATATTTATTGAGAACATTTGTGAATAGTAACATCTGAACAACGTTGATATTAATTAGTAATATAAAAATATCATTCTTCCTTATGGAGATCAAACATCCATATTGGCAACTTTTATTAAAGTCTTACACATTTAACAAAGAGATTAATAGCGAACAAAAACAATTAGTATTCCTCTTAGTCGTTTGAAAAAGAAACATTATATGATAACATATTATTTAATACAATATTTATTTAAATATTTACGAATTGAAACATCCCAAACAAATTTAATATTTAAAGTTAGTAACATAACACAGTAAAAGAACATTTTTCCTTATGAAGATCAAACAGCCATATTGGCAATTTTAATTAAAGTTTTATTGGTCTTTCTTGCTATTGCAGGGCAAACTATCGTGGCATTTTGAGTAACATAGGTTGCCTTTTTTCTTACAAAAGTACCTTTTTGACATACAAATTTTTTTACATAGGTACATTACGCGACCTCTAAACTTTGTGGTGTGGAATAAGTTTTAACTGCTTGGTACCGTTAAAACGCGTTTTGACTAGTTAAAACTAGTTTTAACTGATATTCATTTTTACCAACAGTAAATTCTAGTTTTAACGAGGGCGTTTAGTGAAAACTAGTTTTAACTAGTAAATACGCGTTCTAACTAAAAACGGGTTTTTACGGTAACATATATATATTTGAAATGCAACCCATCTTCTCGTCTCGAGGGGTGTGTAATGTGTATTATATTAACAACTGATGACAAGCCATTCGAATTTTAAATTATTCATACATAAGAAGTTTCACTTCGATCGTGTGTGCCTCAATCATGCCTTTTTTAATTTTTAATTAAAATGTGAGGAGTGAAAATATTTAAAAAAACAGAAAGGAAAATAAATACTTTTTGACGTGATAACGTCTTATAAATTGATGAAACACCAATCTTATAAATTGATGAAACACCGGCTGCATGTACGAAAAAGTGTCACATTCCGAAATGTGTCACGTTCCGCCTGACCCTGTGCGTGCAAGCGAGAGCGCAGTATAAGCGATAGAGAAGCACGATCGGCCCAAGTTTGACAGCTACAAAAATTTATTAATTAAAGATCACAAGACACAAACTTCCAATAGACTGCCACAGTTCGCTCGTACATATTATACTTACAGGGAGTGAAAAATCCACACCACCCGACCGTCCGTTTATTAAAACTGCGTGTATTTTGAAAACGGTTCATTATATTTAAAAACCGTTTCTACAGTTGGTTAGAACTCTAATTTTACTATTTAAATATGTAAAAATAAATGTTTGGAAACGTATACGTATAATGTGAAAAATAAAAAAAGTTATTTTTCAACACTTTACGAGTATGGTTCAATGTTTCTTTATGACGTTATCACGTAAAACTATCGTCCGTAAACCGACTTTACAGACAACCAATTTTTTTTATTTGACATAGTAATATTTAGAAAGTACATCGGAAATGGGTTATAGAATATTAATTAAAATTCGCGTGCTATGTATCTGAGATGTATGAGTAGGTCTCATCGAGGAGTGTGCAATTCATTTATTTTTAGTCCAAAATAGGGACGTAGAGACTCCATAAACTAAGCAATTTAAATTTTAACATCTGCAATGTTGTGTACCCCGATCGCATAATGGCATTAGGAAATTTTTGAGCTTGAAACGTTTGCTAGATATATTAAAGCCTTCACGATTAGAACTAACGACTATTAAGTTTTTGAAAAATGAGTTATACTAACGATAAATACGAAATTAACGGTGTACGAACTTAGAACTACAAACGTGTTGTATTTGTCAATTTTTGTTGTGGCAATCAATCACTAGAGTAGCAGCGGGAGTTTAGTGAGATAGTGTTGTAATTAACGTAATGAACGAAATATCAATAACTAGCCATGATGTAAGTACAATGTGTCGATTGTGCTTATCGAGTGGAAATGCAGAAATAAACATATTTATGTTTTCGGAAAGTCTCAAACATCAAATAGTTGATGTAATCATGAAGGTGGCTCCCGTTCAGGTAAGTTAGTTTCTTGATATCAAATAATAAAGCAAGTATTATATGACATATGTTTTCACAAAAATATATCAACTATGAAATACTTATTTTACATAGTAATATAAATAAATAAATGTTCTCTCATTTCTTAGATAACTACACGCGATGAGATGCCTAATTTCATCTGTCAATTATGCTACACTCAATTGGAAAGAAATCACCAGTTTCAGGTTCAAATATTACACTCCGAGAAAACGCTACGACGCTATTTACAACAATTACACGCTTCTGACAAACAAATCAAGTCTGAATGTTTCATTCAGACTCCTATTGAGGATCATTTTATCCATAATATTGATCCAAATATCACTGTGAAGTGTGAATACTTAGAACTTCCCGATGTGCAAACAAATTATAATCCAGTAAACGAAGTAAAGGAAGAAGTGTTTATAAAAACCGAACTTAAAGATGAATCGAGCTCAACAGAATCTGCTGAAAATGTATTTAAGACGGACGATACAGAATTAAGCTGCGAAGACTCAAAGATCAGTATCGGTAAAACCGAATTTGTTGACATGAGTGTCGACTGGAAAGAGCAAACGCCCACAAAAAAAATTAACGACAAAATGTCTTTCAATTCAAAAATCAAAGACGAAAGTATCAATTCATTAATGTCAACCGAATGTGATAACATAGACGATATTTCATCAACATCTATGAACTTCGAGTTTCTTCGTTCTGCTGATGTAACAAATTATACTGGTAAATATAAAGAGAAGACCAACAATACGGCGGTCAATCAGATGAAGAACAAAACAAAAGAAATGGATTTGAATCAGTTTGACATTAGTAACGTGGGTTGTAACGTTCCATCCGATTTAAAGAAAAAAAAGCCTAAACAAACTAGTGAGAAACCATATCAGTGTGACATTTGTAATTGTCATTTCCAGACATCAAGAAATTTGAAAAGACACCAACGTATACATACCGGAGAGAAACCATATCAGTGCGACGTTTGTAATAAGAGTTTCAAAGAATCATACGATTTAAAGAGACACCAGCGTATACATCAGGATATAGGTATACGTACAATAGAGAAACCATTTCAATGTGACGTGTGTAAAAAATGCTTTTCTGAGTTGTCTCCTCTAAATGTTCATAAACGATCACATACTGGTGAGAAACCGTATAAATGCGATTGGTGTAGCAAGTGCTATATTACGTCAAGTCATTTAAACGTTCATAAACGTACACATACCGGTGAGAAACCATATCAATGTGACTTTTGTGATAAAAGTTTCATTGATGCAGGCACTTTGACAAGACATCAACGTACACACACTGGTGAGAAGCCGTATCAATGTGACGTTTGTAATAAAAGTTTCGTTGAAGCAGGCACTTTGGCGAGACATCAACGTACACACACAGGGGAGAAGCCGTATCAGTGTGACATTTGTAATAAGCATTTCTCTCACTTACAAAACTTAAAAAGTCACAAGCTTCTACATTCCTGACAAGTTTAATACTATATTATCGGGATAAACTTTTTTTATATTGGTGAGATATTTTAAGTGAAACTTTTATTGGATTGTAGACACTTATCCATCACGATTAATTATAAACAACAATATTCACATGAATACACGAATAAAAACATGTAAACACTGTACAGCACTTGCCCGCATGACAGACTGGCTATGTCTATGTGTTATACATACTACACGGTCAGCTGATGCTAACCATGGGCGCCGCCATATTGGCCTTGGCTGCTCTACCGAGCGCCTGCTCCGAGCGCCTTTCACTTTACCCCTACTACGCGGCCGCCTGTAATGCGACATGTAACAGACGGCCAGAAAAATTCGGGGCGATAGACTTAAAAAAATTTGGTTCCTTTTTATCTTGGGTGTATTTTTTAAAACTACCTGGTCGATAATTTTTTTACTAACATTCTCACCGCGTATTTCAACCATGCGTCAATTTTTTTTAATAATGCATTATTTTTCCTGATAATTTTAATAATTTGATATGATTTTCTACAGCAATTAACTTGCATTCTTAGAGGTCAGATATTAATAAAAATACCTTCATAAATAACATATAATTATTTTTTATAAAATATTGAAATAAATTTAAGAAAATTTTTATTTTATGATAATACACGTCTGATTAAAAAATCTGTTTGTTCGATTTTTGTCCCATAACACAATCCCATTGTCCGTGTACGCAAATTTCGAAACAGCCGGAATAGGTAAAGTTTTTGTTTGGTTTTGGCAGCTAATATTAAAAGCTACTGAACCGATTTGAAAAAATCTTTCACTAGGTATTTAAAAACCTATAGGCTATAATATATTACGCTACGACAAAAGAAATATGAGCATTGAGCGAAAATTTAAGACACACGATCCCGTTATAATTCATTTGAACGAGCGAGGTGGTGAGTCGCAATTTAACAAGTAATACTTTCTGCAACCCAACAAGCATTTCTGTTATACCAAATGCGGAGCTATGAATAGTCCATGAGTATATGGTCGAAGTACATGTTATATAACATAAGTCTGTAGGTGTATATCGCCAAGAGAATGTTATTTAATTAGTTAATTCTATGGTCTGGTGATATGACTAATTAGTACGTAATTGTGTAGTTTTCAATAGTCATCCATCAAACTCTCTCTCTCACACGTATAGAAATGTACAAATATCGTAGCTTCAGAGAATCTTGCGGCTAGTAATATAGATTTTATGACGTCCCTGCTAAGCTCCCGGTTTTAACTAGCAACTTTACGAACGGTAGACTCCAAAGTTATTTAGACTCCACCTGTTTGCCACCGAGAGAGACGACACTGGCATTTTTTGTTTCAGCTTTCGAGTTTGTCAAAACCTCGTTGAGTTGAGCAACGAGTTACGAGAAATCTCGACAAAATTTTGAAATATTATGGAATATTCTTTATCAAAAATAAAGCATTGAAATTAATAAATGGGGCATATAATGCGTTACATTAATTAATTCTTAATCATTTCAGATTTTTCTGAGCGATCCTATTAGTGATAAGGGCAGGGGACAGCAATTTTTGAACGTTTTTGACGTGATAACGTCTTATAAATTGATGAAACACCGGCTGCATGCACGAAAAAGTGTCACGTTCCGCGCACGATCGGCCCAAGTTAGACAGCTACTAAAATTTAGGTTATGTATTATTCGAGCGGAATACGTTATCACGTGAAACTATCGTCCGTAAATCGACTTTACAGACAACCAATTTTTTTTCTCGGAATATGTTTAAAAAAATGAAAAACTACATCAGACAAGGAATTGAAATCCAACCTCGAAATTCTGTGCTTATAAAAGCTACAAGAGCAACAGCAAAAAAAAATGCAAAGACGGCGATCGCATAACTCCTTTAGTTACCACTAAAAAAACGCCGTCTGTGCACTTTTTTTTGCTGTTGCTCTTGTAGCTTTTATATAAGCACAGAATTTCGAGGTTGGATTTCAATTCCTTGTCTGCCTCGAAATTCATTTTTTTTCGACGTCTTAGGCACAAAATTTCGAGCTTGATTTCAATTTCTTGTCTACCTCGAAATTCTTTTTTTTTTGTTATAATCATGAGATCCAGTCGCCTCAAGTTTTTGAATTTAGCACAGAACGAAGTTTTTACTTCTCCGAAGTTTTTTTAAGATTTCACGTCTTTTTCCAAAGTGTGAGACATTATTTTTATTTTTCCTCCAAATTAAACATAATATGTGCATATAGATAATTAATGTTAAAAATGTAAATAAAAAAAAGGATTGTTTGAAAATCCAATTTCTTATTCACTATAAAAATATATATTGTTGAAACTGCGAACTAATAGGGTTTTTTTTTATCGATGTAACTTACGCTTATTTAAAATAAAAAAAAATAAAAATTTAAAAAAAACAAAAATATATGAGAAATATATTATATATAATATATAAATATCAAGTGGAAATAAAATGGAGTAGAAAAAAAATGTTCAATGATGTTGGCGGGAATCGAACCCTAGACCCTGCCATTACTGGCTCGGCCACCGGGCGGTAACAGTACATTGCTATTATTGTCGTATAGAAGCACTATATGGGTGATACGAAAATTTGTAAGACGAAAATCACGTGGTCACAGAACTATAAAACTTGGAAACTGGCCTTTTATACACGGCGTTATATGGGACAGAGGCAAAATCAATGTATAAAAGAATCTGTTAAAGATTCGTCGGCATTTAGCACAGAAAAGAATCTCTAACGAGATTCTTCGATTACTTCGAAAAAAGAGACGGAGATTATTTTTTGCATCTTTGTTGCGTTCTGTCACCGCTCATTGGGTAAATGAATAATGTTTGGTACAGTAATATTAATATTATTAATATTATGCATATAGGTTTTAACTTTTTTTTGTGATAAAACACGGACAATATTATTTTTTGCCCTCGTAATTTTATTATCGGTATTTTATGTCCGAAAAGAAGCCGTCGGTCGTCTGTAATGCCTGACGAGCCAGCACTGGGTGTCTGTTACGAAGCAAAGCTCATTTACATATTATGCGTGTACAACATTTACATTTAGATGTAATATATGGCGCATTTTCCACAGTCATATTCTGTCCAAATTACGTGTCTCTGCATAAATCACAGACTTCACAAAACCATTATTCGATTGTCACTTTTTTTTATAAAATTGTCCATTAAAACCACAATTAAAATGAATCAAATTTGCATGACAATAAGCGAACGTTTATTAATTTTCAAGAGTATAATGTACAATCAAAATTCTTCGATTGATACCATTAAGGAGGTTGATGCGTTACAGTCCCGATCAAAAGTAAGTCGAATTCTAAATCGGAACTTTTCCATAATAAATTTTTACAAAAGGTTATAAGTCGATGATACGAATAAATTATTGTCATAAAGGCATAAATAAATAATTTTTTTTAATATTAATTATTTTAGTATTTTACTTAATGGACTAACTTTTGAATTTTTTGTACAATTAAAGTTAGGTTAGAAGAAATAAATTTATGTAAATATCTGTCTTTTACATATTTTTTGCAGTAAATAATTAAAAAAAGAAATTAGAAGTAATAAAAATTAAAATTAAATCATTAAAAAGTTGAAAATTCAGTTAAAATTGTTAAAATTGTCAAGAATAAAAGTCCATAATCGAAAAGTCCTAAGGTTTAATATATTTTTTTATTAATTCCTATTTCCTAATTAAATTGGAAAAAATTATTTGGTTATTTGCAAAAAATTATCTTCGTAAAACGACTCAACCTCCTTAAGTCAGTCAACGCCTATGCATAAGTACCAAATTTTCTATCTACCAAATTTTATGTTCAAATAGTTTCTGCGACCAAGTACATAATATTAACGAAGATTCCTAGTTATAAATTTTTTTGATGTGAAACGTCTATTGCCGCGCCGTGGCAGTAAAACCATGCCAAACGGCATAACTTATACTGGCATGACCCCTCTACGCCAACGCTCTCGACTCCTTTGTGTGCGCGCGCGTGTATACTATATTATACTTCGTTGCTTCTCTGTGTGAATGCGTTGTTATATGTTGGTAAGTTACATTACAGGGTGAAATGGGCAACATAACACCTGGGTTCTGAGGGGCAAACCTCATCTATAACTGCGGAGCGATAAATGTTGAGCAGCTTAAAGCGTCGCCAAATTTAAATTCGCATGTGATTGTTATTTAGTCTGTACTTGCTGGATAGAACGTTTTTTTTCAATTTGAAGCTCGTAAAATTTTCTTTAACTTTCGTTCTATATACACTCTTTAAAATTCTTTTTCGAACAACACGCTCCGGAAAAGTTAATTCTTTCGAAAAAAATATTTTTATCACACATTTTTGTGCCCGTCCTGGGCACCTCCCTAGCTACGGCACTGGACTGTATGGACATTTTTGCAATTTATATTTCATGACATTTTTTTTTCAATTTTTTTTGTTGCTATTGCCTACTGTGGATTTAATGTAGTATAAACAACTGCACTATAAATAGGCCCTTTTCTGTATTTTGTATAGTCATGTAATTTTTTATATGTTTTTTTCAAAGGTAGGTAATACATTCGTCAAAAATCAAAAAGACCATAAAGACTTGCATCGACGAATTTATATTTTACTCGTCAGAATTGGTTTGTTTTATATTCCCAGAGGTGGTGCGGGGTGTGCGATACGAGCGCGAGAACGGAATTATATATTATTGTCGATGATCGCGTAGGCTTTGGATCCAATAATAACGACTGTCAAATGTCAATAGTGCCGACGCTATATCGAAATTCTATTGACATTGCATGATGGCACAATACGTTTTATCAGTCAGGGTTGAAACTTGTCAAACTTTCATGACATCTTAGCATGGCTTAACATCAAACGTCTTAAGTTCTTAACATCATTTTTAAATGCTCACAGTCAGGAGCCCAACCGTTTCATATATTTGTAACTAGATTTTACCCGCGACTTCGTCCGCGTGAAAGCAATGTGTACAATTGATATAATTGATTGAAAAATTAATAAATTCAAGCAATCCTAACAATATTTCGACCCAGATGAGAAACTTATAAACGTGTACCATTACAGAATTTGGGCGCACCAAGATTTCGCATTAAAAATACCTGAACACCAACTTTCAACCTTAATTTATGAGAAGGCATTTAACCACCTCAGAGGTTAATTTTTGAAAAAAAAATTAGTTTATCCCTTTCCCCAAAGTTTAAACCATCGTTTTTTGGCTCTCCTGTAAAGTTTACCAAATGTCACATACTTTTTGGGCATTAACCATCGATATGTCAAAAGTTACATAACATTATGTTTGAAATGAACAAGTAATTGCAATCTAACAAAAAAATACGATTTTCCGTTTTATTTTCCGCATTTTTGAAGTAAAACTTCTTTACGCACGCTTGACTTGGGGAGTAAGCTGGTGAATGCCTGACGAGAGATTTACGGAAGTGTGATCGGGCGAGGCGAACGGAAGTTGAGAGGGAGATATAAGTTACTGAAGATAGAAAGAGGATGACAAATACTTCACTGGCTAGTGGCGCCATCAGGTGGCCGAAAATATAAGCAGTACTAACAATAGAATGACACATATCGGGTAACAGAAAGAAGTTTTGTAAACCGACTTTAAATAATATTTCATAAGGATTTACGCTTAAAATCCAACGAGAGCTAAGTAATTGCAATGTATTACTTTTGTTTTCATTATCTTTATGTTTATATTTGTTCATTTCGTCTTGAACAATTTTATAAATTAATATTTTGTCCAATACAGTAAATATTCTACGTTTAAAGTGAATAAAATAGTAAATTCATTTTAAAGTTCATATTTTGTGTATTTTCGGGTGAATAATAACAATATTATGGCAGGAAGAAGTTTTACTTCAGTCGTGTGATCTAAAGAACACTCGCCTTTTTGATGGCACTCGGAATCGGGACTCCAAGTTTTTATGTCGCCGGCTCTGTTTACATGTTATATTTCTACAGAAACACTGTAAAGGTCAATTCACACATGCGGTACTGTGCGCCGACTGTGCACCGACTGTGTCGATTTGAACTAAATCGATCACCTGAAGTTTCCATTGAAAATGTATTGAATTGCACTGTTTAATTCACACATGTAGGTCTAGGCACAGACTGTGCTCTGACTGTGTTGCTTCCGACCGCTCTGAAAGCGATTTCTCAAGGTTACGGTCCGACACGGTAGGAGCACGGTACGTGCATAACCGCTCTAGTGAGAACTATTGGAAGGCTAATCTTTCCTCTACGGATATAGATCTTCTCCACTTTGTGTTCTTTTTTTGTATGTCTGGTTTTACAAGTTTCAGCAGATTGTCAAATTTCAAGAAAGTCATACGAAAGTATCGAACAAATTGTTCTGGATCATCTTTAAGTCGAGCAAATGCTGTGTGAAATTCTCCTTCTTCCTCCCTAGCTCTCCATAAACGGTTAATCCAAATCTTCCTCTTTCTTTTTTTCACCTCTTCCGTTAATACTAGATACGCTCCGCATGCTATCACCACGTCCTCCTCTCTTGAATCCATGATACAAACCACAAAACACACAGTTTTGTGATACAAACAACCAACTGTGGCACGTAATAACATGGTTGGTGTGAATATGCACAACACAACACAGTCGGTGCACGGCTACGACACAGTCGGCGCACAGTACCGCATGTGTGAATTGACCTTAACACATCATTAGTAGAATAGAATATGTAGTATCTGCAACCCTGTTTTAATTTCGCAACGTACCTCGTCGGTTGTTCATGAGTCGCATTCTATATATAATTGCATAGCGCAGTTTAATTAACCGTGTCCGTACGTGACAAATCCAGGTTTAAATAATAATTATACACGTGTCTAAACCCAATGTATAGAAAATACATCTAAATGTATAGATATGCCCATTGCGCTATATGTATTTGTGCAGGATTAGATTTAACATTCAATGTATTCAACGGATCAATAAAATTCAGTAGGAGGCGCCATTGCCTTCAAACGAGCACGGTTTGTAATGCAACATTAACTCACGAAAGCGTGATGAATCAACGGCAACCGTCCTCGAATCGCGCTCGGAATTGTAGGGTGTTCATTTTGAGGCCCTCAATTTGTTGACATCTATACTAATATATAAAGCTGAAGAGTTTGTTTGTTTGTTTGAACGCGCTAATCTCAGAAACTACTGGTTCAAATTGAATAAAATTTTTTTTTGTTGGATAGCCCATTTACCGAGGAAGGCTATAGGCTATTATATAATATTACGCTACAACCATTAGGAGCGGAGCTTTAATGAAAAATGTTGCAAAAAGTATCTCAAAAATAAGCTTCTATTCATGTGAAATGCACTAAGTAGATATACTCATATTAGTGATGAAAGAAGACAACCTCAGGTAGATCAATCGGTAGCGCATGCGACTGTCAATATCAGGGTCGTGGGTTCGAGCCCCACGTTGGGTGAATGTATTTTTTTTTTTATTTTTTACATTGCTTTCTTCTAAGGCTTACATTTAAATTTATTTCAATTTTATTTAATTCATTCAAAAAAAATATTAGTTAAAAAAAGTTTAAATACTGCTCATTATCGACAAAAACTTTTGAACGGTAACTCTGATCATCATGAAATTTGGACACAACATTCATCTCGGTAAACTAAGATGAATGTGTGTACTCATGTCCCTTCCTTCCCCATTCGTTCTTTTGCACCCAGGTGAAACCGGGCGGGACCGCTAGTTTAGAATAAAATACATTTTATGAAATTACATCCGCGCCCAATTTATTGAATGAGCTTATAAACGCAGTTCCGGTGTCGATATAATATTTTTTATTTTTTGTGGGTTTTTTTTCAGGTGGGCCAAGGAATTTTCCGAGAGAAGAGCAAATATCCAACGTTGACGCGTATGTCGTACTGCCAGTGCAGACTCATATTGGTGTTTTCGAGCATATTCAAACAATTTAAATGGAGCCATATCGCCCTCATCTTAGATCGATCGGATCTTTTTTCTCTGACAGTTGGTAAGGAACTTAAAATGTCTTCATAGAAAAAAAAAATACAACACTTTAGACAATTTTTAACCACAATAATAATTTTATTATTAAATTGTACATGTAGGTACATCAACAAAAACTATTTTTGTTGGTAATTGCTCTAGTGCTCTGTATTATTAGTAATTTGTATATTTTTGTAATTATCGTAACTTTTTATTTCGCTAGGTAGGATGTTTTAAAAATGCACTTGAAGAAATACAAACTCAATTAATCATTTTTCTTTACAACTCGTACTAATAATGTTAATAAATAAAATTATCGACCAATTTTTCAGACATGAGACAATATATTAACAAAAAATATAATTAATACATTAACGTTTCAATCCGGATTTGGACCTTCTTTAGAACTGACCTAAAAAATATAAAAAATAATTAATATTTAATTTCTAATTCGCTTTATATAAAATTCTTTCAAAATATTAATTAGAATCAAAATATTGAAAAAATAATAACAAACAATTTTTTTTATTATCAAAGTTTTGAATAATATTATTACTTTAATTAAATTCAAATTTATTATTTTTTTTATTAAGTTTCATTTTTTTAATTACATATTTAACTACATTACAATTTACAATGAAAAAAAAACGTGAAAAAAAAACAAAAAATAATGCCCCGGGTGAGGATCGAACTCACGACCTTAAGATTATGAGACTTACGCGCTGCCTACTGCGCTACCGAGGCGATGGGGTATATGTGCTTAGTCACAGATTACAAGCGGACGTATAATTTTTGATGTATATTTAGTTGCATATTTTGAAGGTGTAAAATCAATAATGTTATTACGTCATGTATTGATGTAATAAATTATAGGCGCTCGACAACACAAGTTATAAGCGTCTTATAAACAATTGAGGACATGTTTTCTTATTTTTCGAATATATATTTATTTATGTAAATTCTTCGTCATTGTTTTTATACCAGCTTTACATGTGCTTTCTATAAAACAGATCATTTTTTAAGAACGTTGAAAATTTAAAACAAAACCAAATGTTTCGATTTATAAAAGACCTTATTCATTTTTAAATATTTTTTTCCAATCACTAAAGCAATAAGTAGGTAAAATTTAAATATGTAATTACAAAACAGTTGTAACATTTGAAAATAATGTTACAAAAAGAAACTTTATTTATTTAGGAAAAAATTTGGAATACGGTTTGAAAAAAGAAAAACTTCTCGGGTTCGTACGAGAAATAAACGGAAACGACGAGGAACAATACGATACTTACCTAAAAGACGCGAGCATGTATTCTAGAGGTTTGTATTTTTTAATATACAAATACTACTTTTAAAAAACTATTTCAATCATTTTTTATTGAATTTTAGTTGTAATACTGAGTGTGCGAGGAATGCTTGTAAGAAAATTCATGTTAGCCGCGCATGCGCTAGGAATGACACGTGGCGATTGGACGTTTCTTGATATTGAAATATTTCAGGTAAGCAGTTTTTTCTTTTACTGAAAAAAACAATAATTTAGTTCCCATTGCTTATTCCCGTTTGACGCAATATACCTCTGAGTTCAATCTGGAACCACCATTTCCTTTCAACTGTATCATCTGATAGTCAAAATGATAAATAATTGAAAACACGAGATTAAAACGGCTTACACAATGCATATACCTACTTTTTAAGGAATTATACAGAAGTTAGTTGAATGAATAATAATAATTACTTTGTATTATACAAAGATGTTCACAGGCGTAATATTAATATCGCATCAAATTATGTTTACATTTACAAGCAGGGCTCATATTGGGGCGATCACGACTGGCAAGTGAACGATCAACAAGACACAACCGCGCGCAAGGCATACGAGGCACTGCTGCGAGTTTCGCTTTTTCAGCCGAACAGCGAAGAGTTTCAAAAATTCGCGATGAATGTCCGAAATCGTGCGCTCAGGGAATACAACTACAATTTTTCATTTGATGAAGAGGTAAGTCATAGACAGTAGGCATCATGGCAGTAGGTATAATACGCGCCACGAATCTAAAAGACTCGGTTAGATGCGAATGCGGGCTTGCGTTTGTACAGTCTGTTGAAAAACTACAAACTCGCAACTCAACAAAACTAAAATAACAATAACAACTTGACAATAGCGTACTCGACTGTACTTTAAAGCAGGAA
This sequence comes from Xanthostigma xanthostigma, assembly GCA_963575645.1. NCBI lineage: Eukaryota > Metazoa > Arthropoda > Insecta > Raphidioptera > Raphidiidae > Xanthostigma > Xanthostigma xanthostigma. The sequence goes on from OY754464.1 coordinate 4,209,910, forward strand.
AGCAACAGGTGACAAAGGCAATGAGTGATCACGGCCAATCACCGACAAGCGCACGTTCTGTGCAGGTAGCTGGGAGGTGGTGGGAGTCTCAACGGCTCTAAAATGTGCCTTTGCGACGCTGTTTGTGACTAACTTCCGAACCTTTTAGATCTGTGGCGCGTATTGTATGTTGCGTCTCGTAGCATTCTGCGGCGAAAGTTGATCCGTCGCTCTCTCTTTCTCAGCCCAGGATCTGGAGGGGGGGTGGAAATTTCAGGGGGCGCCAAAATCATAATATAATATGGTTGAAAACCACACCTTGGTCCAATTTACTCAATCTGCTTGGAGAGAGGGGGCGCCATTATCAAGTTTCTGCCGCGGTTCGAAAAAATCGTAGATATGTTGCTTTTTCTGTCTGACTTGTGGCCGACTGTAACCCCCGCTCCCGAAAATTCTCGATGAGTTTCACTGGGCATTAAATAGTAACAAATGAATCTGAAAACTTATTGTTAGAAAACGAACAAATTAATAATATTGTACGTTTTTTCACTGAGTCGAATTTAAAAATGTTATGTTCTACAATAATTAGTTTGAGGGAAATGGGAATCGGAGTGGGGCTGACGGCCGGCCGCAACTTAGGTGGTGAGAGAGAAAGCGACGAATCAACCGTTGCCGCAAGGTGGGGACGCAATTTACAGCCGGCTAAATAAAATTGGAATATAGATTGTTTTAAAGATTTTAAAAATATATTTTAATAATTTATCATAATTAATAATCAAAACCGTATTTAAAACTTCTTTTCGCATTTTTTTGAATTTGAATAATCTGTGTCGAATATTAAAAGAAGTCATTAAAACTCAATTGTCTTGAGCAAACAGAAATCGACAATTTGCATAGGGAAATTACTGCTACATTTTATTCTTCCATTTGTATGCATATATGTATGTACATACAGCTGACGGGAGAAATAGTGTCCTCTTTGACGAGAAAAATTTAACAAACAGAAAAACGAACGTAAAGATTACTTAGAAAAACGGAACAACCACTTAATAATAACATATTTTAATAACAATTTTAAATTATTATTCACTCATTGATCTCCCTCCGTACCCCTGTATCCGCGCCTGTCCTGTTATCGTGTAAGATACTTAGCATTATGTCACTTGGAAAAAAGTGAATTTATTAATAGTAAAAGAACTTTTAAAATCGGACTAACAGTAACAACATATTCATTCATTTCGTTTGAGTAAAATCATTTTTAATTTTGGGATTTAACCTTACTTATTTTGCTTATGCTTTTTTTTCGTTTGATAAACCCTCCTACCTCCTTCATTTAAGGCATCGCCCAATTTATTGCATATTGCTTACATGCATTCTTAGAAATCCTAGTGCTATTATTATTAAACTGGAACTGTTCTATAAATAAAGTTAGAAAATTTCCTTTGTATTTATATCACACAACTAACTTTTTCTCCGTCGACACGGTTATTTTCAATGCCAGGAATACTCATGAATAAATTATAATGTTAATTGGTTTCCTTTCGACGCTTGTTTTTGTTTTCAACTTAACGCGCCCAGAATCTCTGGAATATTCCTATATGCATACAAAAACATACTTTCATTTGATTTTTGTTACAATCGTAGCACCTAATTTTATGATACAAAATTAGATGCATTGATGCATAATATTATTCAAAAGAAGAACAAGAATATTACGAATTAATTCGGCATATAAAAAAAAATAACGATCAAACTATCAATTAGAAATTCGACGTTTCGTTGTTTCGTTTCTTTTATTGGGCATGTAAAAATATTTAATAGACCGAGAGTTACTAAACTTTTTGGAAGCTGATTTAGGCATGAGAATTACATACTTTATAATTTAGTTTAATAATTAATTTGTGGGTCAGGAGTTGCGCGGTATACACCCAGTTTATCTGATGATGGCGTTTCACGTGCTGCTTCAGAGCGCAGAACAGCGCTTGAACGCAAGAAAGTCTGCCACACAGAACGCACAGGAGTTTTGTGATCTGCCAGTCGCTGCTAAACTTTAGCATTGATTGTGTAACTATTACCTAACATTTTAAATGTTTGTGAAATATCGAAAATATAATCCATTCTAAAATTATGAAGTACCTAAGATTTTGGTTGTTCTGCAGCGCTCATAGAGGAATCGCCACTGATAAATTACTCAAAATAACTTGTTCCCAAGGTGAACTTCGTGGCCGGTGCATTTTATGACGGCGTAATTCTGCTGGGCATGGCGCTGAACGAGACATTGATAGAAGGCGGTGATATTCGAGATGGAGTCAGTATCACCGAGCGTATGTGGAACAGAAGTTTCTGCGGTGAGAATGATGTATAATTTATTTGAAAATAACTGGTTACCGATAAATTATCTATCAATTTACTATAAAACAATAAATTAATAGTACCTTTCCTAATAAATTCAGACATGTAAATTCCTAGGCAAATGATCCGGGAATATTATGCGGATAATACGTGGAATTGTGAGAGAGAGCGCGGAGGTCGGCTGAGTTGAAGCGTGCTGTGATGCGATTGACTCTCGCAAGACACTGCCAGCCGCCAATATACGCTCTTTCTCACACTTCAACCTACAGTTGTGATACCGCCTGGCAAACATTTAGATCCGACTAAATAATCTAGCTTATTTATTTCTTATTTTATTTGAAGATAAAATTAAAATTTCAAAATGCCTCAAGGACTTTTTTTGCAAATAAAATTTCGCAAAGTTAAAGGCTTGGTTAGGCTCCACTACCCTTCAGCCAGGTCTTCGATTTTGTGTTCAGACATTACAAAATAAGTGTTACACAAATTTTCCCGTTGCCTCAAATACTTACCCAAAAATGTTCGATAGCTCTCCTATTATAAAAAGTTACAGATAAGTTATTAAATCTTAAGGAATTAATTGATTATGTAACGTTCAATAGGGATAACCGGCGATGTCCGTATAGATGATAAGGGCGATCGCGACGCCGATTACTCCATCTTGGATCTGGATCCAATCACCGGTCGTTTCGAAGTGGTCGCACACTATTACGGTCAACACAGACTTTATTCGCCAGTTGAAGGCAAGCGCATTCATTGGCCAGGGGGACGCGAGGGACCGTCACTTGACGTTCCCGAGTGCGGCTTTCTGGGCAACAATCCTGAATGTCAGAGTAGTGGTAAGTGTATCAAACATAACCTAAAATTGTAATTATTGTATCAAACTTCAGACCACTTTACAACATACACAAAACTTTCATGTGGACTAAATGAGCAATCAATCATGCAACGGTTAAAAGTATGATTTCATGTGGCCGTCAGATGTAATTTTTGTCGCGCTTCCTGCCAAACCGCTTATTAAGAAGCTTCGCGGTTTAAAACAATAATAACAAGACCGTTCAATCCCGGTCTAGTGGCCGCTAGCGGCGCTAGTAGTCTTCGTGGAAGTAAACGTCGAATAATATTTTTTTTACAAGTGCCTGAAACATTGCGGGCGGTAGGTGGTGCTGCCGTCACGCACCCAACGAATAGATAGTCTAAAAGGCAATTTTTTTTTCAATATCTGATTGAATTAATTTCCATTTCATGCTATCAAAGAGACGTATGCAATGATCTTGTATGGATTGTTTGCATTTGGCATATTTCTGTCTTTTGCGACAACACTAGCTTGTGTTACATACAAGTAAGTATTTTGTAATAAACATTCATAGAATTTATCATAACTATTCTTTAGATTTGACGCCAATATTTTTTGCTGCTCTCATAAATAAATCTTTAAAATACGATTCACACAATTTATAATATTATATAACTTTACAGTGTCGTATTGCTTGATTTTCTGACAACTAGTCACTTCTTCAAAATACTTTATTGTAAAAACGATTGAATCGGGGATACATATATGTGTACAAAAATTTCAAATAGATCGCATATGTGGCATCCGCCATATTGGATATTCAAGGACGGCACATAGCTTATCGTATTCCACTCGTAAAACTCGTTCATTTGATATCCATGTCAAGAAGGTCGTGGAGAAAAAGGTAATTCGACATTTTGGGGCATCCGCCATATTGGATTTACAATGACGTCACATAGCTTATCGTATTCTACTCGTTAAACTCTTTCACTTGATACCCATGTCAAGAGGATTGTGAAGAAAAAAACAATCCGCCATGTTGGGGTGTCCGCCATATTGGATTTACAATGACGTCACATAGCTTATCGTATTCTACTCGTTAAACTCTTTCACTTGATGCCCATGTCAAGAAGATTGTGAAGAAAAAAACAATCCGCCATGTTGGGGTGTCCGCCATATTGGATTTATGCATTGTCACCGGATTTATTCACGACTGCAAAATTTCAAGCTCTAGCTTAATTAGATCTAACCGCTCCCCCTGCCTACGGCCTTGTAGTTTAGTAAGTTGATTTATTCTCAGACACATGCGTCTGGCGGCCGACCTGAACAACATGTCGTGGCGTGTAAGGATTGAAGAGGTTCTTCTCGAAGTTGGGAAACCATTCGGCTCCAAACTCGGTTTGCAGAAGATCAACGACAACTATAACGGCATTCACAGCGGTCGGGCGTCTATAGCGTCATGCAGCTCGCTTCCTCCAGCTCAAGTTTATACAACCGTTGGCATATACAAAGGAAGTCGCGTCGCCATTAAAAAGGTCACCAAAAAGAAGGTCGACATCAATCATAAATTGTTATGGGAAATCAAACAAGTATGTTTTTCACATTAACCATCCGTTCCTTTGACTATTTGCTATAAAAATGGACCAGCAACGCTAACTTCACGCCTTGCTTTCTCATTTATAATATTAAGGCCGCTGCACACGAGGTTAGAAACACTGCTTGGTATTCTGCTGACCGGCAGGCTGGGTACGAAGCTGGAAATGACATCACTGCGGGCTCGCCTGCTAGCTCACAAGATAGGTTTTAAAATTAGAACATGGGCTATTTTCCTTGCTAGGCCCGCTGCTAGGTATGAGCAAGAACCAATCAGGAAGCAGTATCTTGTCACGTGGGCGACTTGAAAAACGCCCACAAACAAACACTATGCCATAGTGTGCGTTCTGTTCAGAGACAATAAACATGCACTTATTGTTGCCGTTCTATTACTGCCCGCGCACCGAATCAACCTGCAGAGCAAGCTTGTAAAGACGTCTCGTGTGAAGCGAGCATATAATAGCGATTAAGAAAACCAGCGCTAGAAAACTAGTAGTGAAATCTAGCAAGGAACTTAGCGGCAAATCCAGCCTCGTGTGCAGCGGACTTAACAATGGATTTCCATTGAAAAGATGCAAAATACATATTTCTGAAGAAGATCCAAATCCGGACCGAAACGTCAATGTATTAATTTTTATATTTTTTGTTAATATATTTGTCTGAAAAATTGGTCGATAATTTTATTTATTGAAAACTTAAATTAATTTAATCGTTTTTCAGGTACGCGATGTAACCCATGAAAACACCGTTCGATTTATCGGTGCTTGCATCGATTGTCCAACAGTCTTGATACTGACCGAATATTGCCCGAAAGGAAGTTTGAAAGACGTTCTTGAGAACGAAGCTCTGCAACTTGACTGGAACTTTAGAATGTCCTTGATTCATGATGTCGTCAAGGTAAAGTTTCGAAAAAAGACGCGGTCCTTTATTTCGAATTAATGAAACTTCGAATTATCGAATTTTTGGCCTGAAAAGAGTATTGACCCCTGCACTAGTGTATATTAATCCAGCGATGAATAATTCATTTCTGAGGATCCTAACCTCATATTTTTCGGGAGTGTAGACGGAATGAAAGTGTAATATGCTTAGAGAATACAATCCCGAGAATGTTTTTCAATCCCGGGATTACGGGATTTTTGATGCGTAATCCCGGGATTAGACTATGTGGTTTCTAATTGGGCTCAAATGAAAAAAACTTGAATAATTTCTTAAAAAATGTTTTTAAAATCGTTGCACAACACAAATCACAATATAGTAAGAAAAGAAAATAGACAAAACAAGAAAAAATTTACTTTTGCAAGAAATCAAAAAGACAACACAAAAAAACTATTTAGAATTTAGAAAATACAATCGCAGAAATATCAAAGCATCCAATGTTTGACTTCCAAGCCTGCTTCGTAGTTTATTGTCAACATAAGCTGAAAACGCTCGATCAGGTTCTGCGCTCATTGGAGGAATAGACAATAGATACTTATATGCCGTTTCTAAGTGATATCCACGAACTCCTCCATTTTCGAACAGGCTTATTTCACGTCTAATACTATTTGCCAACCCTGATTCATTTTGTACTTGTACTTCAGGATCTGGAGATCTCATATTCTTACATATCGTACCGCGTATTTAAGGATTGTTTTTTGTCGTTATGCGTAATAAATAATATTAATATAATCTAGGCAAGGTAATTGTCAAGGCGCAACGGATTACGGAATGCAAACTAGATCTGTTTTTGGCAATCCTGAAAATCCCGAGATTAGCCAAGTACGATCCCGGGATTTTCGGGACCAGAAAACGGCCGGGATCCCGAGATTCGGGATCCCAGGATTGTATTCTCTAAATATGCTGCTTCAGTAGATTTTTATTTTGTTGTACATTTTTCGCAGGGCATGGCGTATTTACACGCAAGTGAAGTGTCTGTTCATGGCAAGCTACGATCATGCAACTGTCTTATTGACGGCAGATTTGTTTTAAAAGTGTCTGATTTTGGACTTCCTACTCTAACGCTCCCAACTGATGTTGTCAAAGACCAGAACTACTATACTAGTAAGTTTTTTATCGATTCACAAAAATCAAAACGCTTTTATGTCTTTATAGTGGTCGTAAAATGACCTGTTTAACACTAGTGCTTAAAGTAAAACATTAAAATGCAATTCTACAGTCATTTCCATAAACGACCTGTCATTTGCCGTTAGAAGTTGAGCGATCTATAGTAGGACTAATTTTCATAAATATCCAGTTGGAACACCTGAAAATATCCAGAGCTTAAAATTTTGAGCAAAAAATGTAGTATCTATCATGAACGTAATGATATTTTGATTCGTGTGACTGTTAAAACTCGCTAATTTCTCGTTTTTAACATTCGTCACTTACTCGTCGAGTCGTCATAATAACGTCCGTTTTCGTTCTGGATACATGAACTACTATTATTAAACAAAATAATGATAATTGAGTAATTATTTTAATAGAATTGTTGTGGGTGGCTCCGGAACTTTTACCTCTAACAATTATTCCCGGCAATCCGGCGACTCAAAAAGGTGACGTGTACAGTTTTGGAATTATTCTGGAAGAAATCATTATACGCGGTGGACCGTTTGAAGCCGCAAGACAATTCCTCAGTCCGCAAGGTAAGAAACAGAAGACACATGAACACAATTTGCAACGCGAACGTTGAAAGTCACTTTTCTTCCACCATGTGGTGGAAGAAACGTTTTCATTAACAAAACAACAACTGTGTCACTCTGGACATAACTAGTAAACAAAAAAAAGATATAAACTAATGTAGGCAATCGGCCTACTAGGAAAACTCCCAAAATTCCTTTGGGCCCATCCGCCCCTGTGCGTTGACTAGATAATAGAATTTATCAAATGTACGCCATTTTAAAACTACGCCGTTATTTCAAATAATTAATTACTAGTGTGACCTGTGTGAATTATTCGCACTAAATAAGTATAATAATTAACACTTTACAAAATTATTTTTTAAATATGATTGCAGGCACTCAATTCGTTTCTAATTTTCCACACTGCTTATTACCTTTCTTCTTTTTGTTGTATTACAATATGAAGCTCAGATGACAGATCAAAGAAATATTTTACTAAAATTGTCATATAGAGGCGCAAGTAGCAAAAGCGTTGAGCTAAGCCGTCAGATGGCGTCATGCAGCAATGCTGTGACGTTGTTCAGCGTTGCTCGCTGTTTCAAAATTAAAGCCGTCAGATGGCAGTATGCAGTATTGTGTCTGTTGTATTACAATATGAAGGCCAGATGACAGATCGAAGTGTTGACGTTGTTTCAAAATTAAAGCCGTCAGATGGCAGACGTTGTTCAGCGTTGCTGTATTTTAATTAATTTACAAAAACAAAAGCAATAATAAATTTTTTAGTTGTCGATGTCAGTAGAGCAAGCAATTATCTGTAAAATGATATATAATTTATGTGAAGAAATTGTGAGGTTTTTTCTAAAAAGGGAGGCAAACATCTTTAACCTTAGCGTATTAATATATAAGATTATAAGCTAAATTCGTTGACATTTTCGTTGACAGAAATAATTGCTAGAGTTGCAATTAGAGAGACGCCAGCTTTTCGTCCGGCAGTAGGACGAAGAAATTGTCCGGATGACTTAATCGAGTTGATGGAACGATGCTGGAACGATAACCCTGAAGACAGGCCTACATTTGACACGATTCGTGGCGTTGTTCGTGATATTATGAAGTAAGTAAACAACGCGTTTTTTTTTCACACGCAATTTTCTTTGCGGACAAGCATTCTTAAACGTCTAGAAGTGGGTGAACATTAATTTGAAGGATTCCATTAGATAGATACAAACATACATGCATACATAATGTTGTATTTTCGATTTCAGAGGTTATTGCGAAAATTTAATGGATGATTTATTGCGACGAATGGAACAATACGCAAACAATTTAGAGGCATTAGTTGAAGAAAAGACAGAACAGTTGAGCCAAGAAAAAAAACGTTCAGAAGAACTGCTTTATCAAATGTTGCCGAGACCCGTAGCTCAACAGCTTATGATAGGCGAATTGGTTCAGCCGGAACAGTTCGAATGCGTTACTGTTTACTTTAGTGATATCGTCGGATTCACTGCGCTTTGCGCCCGGAGTACGCCGATGCAAGTTGTTGATTTTTTAAACGACCTGTACAGTACTTTTGATAGAATTATTGGATTTTACGATGTTTATAAGGTACTTCTTGAAGTAAAATTTCTTTTGGCACGGTGGCGTAGAATTGATTCATCTGACTGAAAATGTCGCAGCGAGATAGAATGGTTGCGTCATAACCTAAAAATCATAGATCGTGGCAGTCAGTGCCACTATTTATTTATTTTTGTTTGTTTTTGTTTTATAATGAGGATGGGCAATGCCAAACTTGACCGCTAGAGACGCCAGCTATATATCCACCTCGATTTGTGGATCATTTATAGTACTGTGTACAAAATAAGTTTATTTTAAATAATAAATCATTGACAATGACGATGTGTTGTGTTTATCAATGTTCAAATTATAAAGGGTTCGTATTTCCAAAAGATTTGGAACTGAAAAAGAAGTGGTAATTGCATGCTATCAGAAGGGAAAAAGCGCGTTTTCCTATAAAAACCAATCATAATTTAGGTAGCTATATACCTGCTGCCATCTATGTTACGTTTCTCATGTGTCCATCTCCATTATACTATTTTAATTCTGTAGTGTGTAATGTGAAATACCCAGTTTCTTTTTTGAAATAATTCTTTATTAAATTTAGATTTGAGAGATGTCTCGCGTCTATAATTTACAATATTTACCCCACAATCTATACTAAGAGATAAAGTTTGTAAGTTTGGATTTAGGAGGTAATCTCCGAAACTACTCATTCGATTTTAAATTTTTTTTTCATCAATATTTAGAATGGACTTTCAGGATAGACATAGATTTCGTGCAGACCAATTTTTAAGTCGATGAAATAATGGTGGCAATCCTCAAATTCTGGAGAAGTCAGACTGGGTCGCTAGTAATAAAACCAAGTGCTTTACACTTGACAGCCAGATTTAAAATTGCTTGTCAACTTTTTTTCCTGTTTTTTTTTTTTAACATTATGTGTAGTACTATAAAATAAAAATGTTTTAATAGGTTAACCTTCAAACAGATGTGGGGATCACTTCGGATCTATTTTTGTAACGATTGCCAATATTGCAGGTGGAGACCATCGGCGATGCTTATATGGTAGTATCTGGTTTACCAGAACGAAATGGAGATGACCATGCACGGGAGATATGTTTAATGGCGCTTGCCATTTTAGACGCTGTGAATATGTTTACTATTAAACACCAGCCCGAAGGTCCTGAATCAAAACTCAAAGTTCGTATTGGAATACATTCGGGTAAGTTTGTAACTAGAAAATAAATTTATTTCGAATTCAAAAATACGGTCACGTAAGGCGAGTAACAAACGTACTACGGTTACATTTTTTGCGGATTATCCGGATATCTGGAATCATCGACATCATAATTCACAATTAATTAATAATGATAAAAATCAGAATTTCAGTCGGAAGACCAAAGAAAACAAATAATTATGACAGTCTCTGAAACTGCAATCTCAGGTTTAAAGAAAAATGTTAATGTTTAAATGAAAAACAAAATTACACAAAAATAAGTTCAAAGAGAATTAATTTTAACATTTTTGAGGAAAATGAAATTTATAAAATCTACTCGAAAAATTGCATTTTAGGACCGGTTTGTGCCGGTGTTGTTGGCCAAAAAATGCCACATTACTGTCTGTTTGGCGATACGGTTAACACTGCTTCCAGAATGGAATCTACGGGACAACGTAAGCATATTTTAGGTAAACATCTAGTACTTGACTGTCGTCTGACAATTTCAATGTATATTTGTATGTATGTGTGCACCAGAACAACTTTTTTTTGAAGGACTTTTTTATTGTTTTATTCAGAAAATAAACAAAAACAAAACACTTCATCCCAAACAAAAATTTTTTTTCTACCACATCTTACGATTTGTCTTGTACAAGTGCGCAGGCGCAAGTTTCTTTCAAATAACAATTGAAACGTTAAACACAAAAAGTGAATGTTGAGTTTAGAGAAAATAAAAGATGACAGTTTAGTACTAAATGTGCAATTTATTCAATCGATAATTCTATAAACTAAACGGGATGTATTTTGAAAAAAAAAAAACAGCTCTAAGGATTCATGTAAGTAACGAAGCAAAATTAATTTTGGATAAATTTGGGACATTTAAAATGGACCTTCGCGGTGAAGTTGAACTGAAAGGAAAAGGTACAATGACAACATATTGGCTGCTTGGATGCTCCGAACCAGATCCACGACCTCCGACACCCAAACAGGCAGTCGAAGTTCCAGAAACAACTCCATATCCACTTTTAGTTATTGCTAAATAAAATTTTCTGGTAATTTTTATATTAGTATTATATTTTGTTCCTATGCGTGGTATATATATAAAAGTATGTTATTTTATAAATCATTTATAATTTATATAGTTTATCCAGGTTAATTCTGGCAGTTCTTTTAAATACTGATTTATTTAAGTCGACAATATATTCCAAGATGTATAAATAGTCTGCATTTTTTTCAGAAGTTTGAATTAATGTAAGAAGAAGTTTCCCAAATAATTTGTTGTTGTTAAATATCGATGCATTCTTTTTCATTAATTCTAAAAGCTTATTCCGTACTGCAACTTCAGTCTGGGAAGAATACAAAATTTGTATAATCGGAATGTGCCATTCTTGAAGGTCGTTTAACGATAACAAGAAATTTCTAAAACAGATCAAAATTAATAATCCAACTCAAAACAAAATACTTACAAGGCAATTTTTGAAGTGAAAACTTCTTTAGCGGCGTTGTACACTTTTTTTGTAATGGGTAAAAAATGTTAAACTCGCGTCAGGAAAAGTAAGAACTGGGTGAGCGAGAAAACTCTCTATGAGATAGTAATTGTTTATACAACGTTAGACATCTAGCGTTGAAATATCGTACATAAAAATGCAATCTATGATACAAACCATTTTGATCGAAAATTCGTAAGACGTTAATATTCAAGTTTTCACTTCCGCCGGCACTCCCCGAGTGCAACCCGTCTTTTTTATTACGCACGACCAAAATATACGTCACTTTGAACAGCAAGCTACGTCGCTTCTACGAGTTGACATCAAAAGTGCTTTGATAAGATTTGGATTTCTTCAATTTTAAAATTTACAGAAAAGTGATCCTAACAAAAACTCTTTTGATGTCAGCGTGACTGAGTGACGTCACAAGTTGTTTAAATAGCACATCGGCATTATTGACTCTAGTTGTCTAGCGTCTGTAATCCACGTCAATTTTAATAAATGTGTACACTATTTCAATGTATAGTTCAAGGTTTAGTTGAAATCAGTGTTTATTTTCGGTCTGCGTAATAAAAAATGCAAATAGCCTAATAATTTACCTGAATACAGTGCGTTGATGTTCTTCTTTTAACAGTTGAAGAAGAGTTATTATAACATTAGAATGATTTGATACGTTTGCTAGCATCAGTGGTTCTATTAATTTTAGACAAACAACATCAGCGAAATTATTTAATATTTCAACAACCGCAGCTTCGATTGGTTTAACATAGTCTGACTTGACTAGCTGAAAAATAAATATAAATAAATTGTAGTACATTTAAATATTTTTGAAAAAATCAGTAAATAAACAAAATTATTTTTGTACATTATTATTTGTAAAAATAAAAATATATATTGAGTGGTTTTATGTAATTTAAAAACATTATTTTCTATAGGAATAAAATTAAAAAATTAAATCCAGCAAATGCTACAAAGTTCTAAGTTCTGGCATTTTAATGAGTCACTACAGCAGCATATTCGAGATAATCTCATATCACACAAATACCTAGTAAAACGAAATTCCTTTAAATAAACTCTCAAGAGCAGTGAGGCTCCTTCAGGCCAACGCGAAATCCAGCGCCACAGAACGCTTGGAACCTAATAACGAAATCAAGCAACGAATCTAACTGTAAAACCAGGTGCAGCAGTTATAAATTCCGTTAAGATATACTAACCAAAGGTAACAGAGTGTGCGAACATAAATTTTCTATTAAACATTTGTTATTATTGTCACTATTGCATAATGATTGGGTCAAACGATAAATTCCTTCCACTGAAAGATTACTATTTAAAAGCGAAAATGTCTCTTTTAATTCATCTGAGTTCAGTTTTGCTAAATGCAAAATATCTTCTTCTTTCAAAAATGCATCATCTAATTCTAACGTGTCAATTAAACACTTTACTAAATCATCCATTTTTGCGTTTGAAATATTCATATCTGTTTGCATTCCATTTGTTACTGAATTAGTTGCTTTAATATCTTTATGTAATGGGCTGCACAAATCATGTTCCGAGTCACTTGAACATATTTCTATGCATTCGATATCATCGACGTTCGAAGATACCATCCCTGCATTGATTTTTGCTCCAACGCGCTAGAAAAGCACATATTAATACTTGTACATGTTTGAAAACTTGTTCAAAGTTACACCTAATTTTTGAATAACGAAAGACTTTTGTATTTAAAATGTTAGGGATTTCTAAGGTTGCATCTGAGTTTTGAAGAACTAAAAACTTCTGTGCTACCTACAAATGCAATATTGTTATGGGTAGTCTATGAGTATAATATGTTCATCTAATCGATTCTCATTAATTTAGTAGAAATGGTGAAACTTGGGAACTTTTCATAACAGGGTACTTTTTAAATAATTAAAATTTTTCGTTAATATAACAAAATTTCGATATAAACATAAAAATTTGACAGTTCAGGGAAATTCCCGGAAAAAATCATAGAAATTCTAAGTGATAATTCAGATACCTACATCGCCAAATAAACTGAGAAAATGATTTTCTTGGACTCTATCATTGTTGTCAGTGTGTATCTCCAATAGTGTTTTAAGATTCTTTTCGGACAATTTACTGAATTTCCAACTCTCCATGGTTGAATTAATGTGCTTTAAAAGTGACCACAAAACCAGAATAAAACAAGTGAGCTAATTTTTGCGTCAGACCGGTTTTGATACTCATCTGACATTCTCCTAACCTAACTAATAATGCTAATAATTTATTTGTGTTAACCTAACAAAGTGTTTCATGTGATTTGTATAAAAATGTCAAACTCAGATGATGAAAGCGGTTTAACACGGTTTCATCCTTTTCACGGTGGTAATATAGTATTAATGGACAATAATACTGTTGCATATCGTAGAACAAGTTTTGCAAACGCGCTAACTTTTAGTGAAAAACCGTTATTGCCAAATGAAATATTTTTAGTTGAGATAGAAAAAAATGAACGTGGTTGGAGTGGACATATGCGTATAGGCTTAACTCAGTTAGATCCTGAATCAGTGGCACACAGACGCGAAGATTTACCTCAATATGCTCTCCCTGACTTAGCTAACTTAGGTACGTCTTGGATTTATGGCATTGCAAAGACTCGAAACAATCATTTCCTCGGTGTAGACGAAGATAATCAAAATATGTTAAATGGTATGGGTGATCGAAGCACTAAACTGTTCGGTGACTGTGATTATATTCGCACAAGCCGAGGGACAATACCTCGAACCATGTTAAAATCTGCGCCTCACATGTGTGGACTCGACATATTAGCTACGGACATGGGCAGTCGAATCGGTGTTGTTTATACGCCGACAGGACCGGTAACAGCAGACATGCATTTTATTGTTAACGGACAGGATCAAGGAGTGTGTGCGAAGAATATACCTTATACCGCTGCCCCACTTCATGTTATTGTCGATGTATATGGAACAACTAAACAAGTCAGAATCGTGCAGCTATATGGAGGTGAGCTCTGTTTATCATTTTCGAATAATAGTATATTACATCACAAGGGCCTTCGCCTTGGGCTCATGACGCGCAGGGCCGAGATTTCAACTTTTAACGCCCGTGTGGTGTATACGATTTTTCTTCATATCCGCTCGAAAGTACGTACTTTCGTTAGCAGGGACGAAAGATTGACATTTACTCCCAGTGAGAACGGCGGGAGGAAAAAATTTCTCATGCGTATTTATACTCGTAACTAGGGTTACCGCTGTCATTTAATATAATAAATAACAGGGAGTAAATGTCAAACTTTCGTCCCTGCTATAAGGGACGAAAGTACGTACTTTCAATCGAGGTATGAAGAAAACTCGTATAATAAGAACATTTATTCGCTGTGAGAATTGATCGACGCGACATCTCTTGCTTTAGGGTTGTAAATAAAGTGACAGAAGCAAATGTAAACAAAAGTTTATTTATTAATTTCAAGTTATATATATATCATTATAATGTTGTACTCAGAAGAATATGTACAAATTAAGATTTTTAAATATTTGTCATATTGAAAATAAAAAGAACTAATAAATCCGGAGGGAGTAATTCCTACAAGCGATTTTGCTGTGAAAGTTTTCTTGTAATGCGAGAAACAAAATACTCTATTTTCAATACTGGCAGGCACTTCCATCCTAAATTCAGTACAGTCAATAATGACTCTTGTACTACTGTACAGTGGATGAAAACACTCTGGCATGCATCCTTGAACAGTGTCTTTATCTGGCCAAAATACAAAATTTGCTGTTGCGGCACAAAGTTCTTGCAAAGTGGAATGAAAAATGTTTGACACTGAATTTCTATGTATTGAGAACAGAACACTTACGGCAGAAAAAGTTAATCCAGTCTTTAATTTAATTACAAAAATAAGTAGCCTATTTCTCTGAATGATTTTACTCTTATCTGAAGTAGGTTTCATAAATTCTAATACAATATCAAAATTTTCTCTAGTTATACCTGCCAAGTCTGATAATTGTTCATCATCTTTTATAGACTCGTACCCTCTAAAAAAACAGTTTTTAAGATCACTTTTATTTTCACAAAACTCAAAATTAGGTCCAACAGCTTCATCTGTAAATTCTTTATGCGGCGTATTACACCGTTTATTTTTATCACTTTCTGACTCGGAATAGGTAATAGTACCTTCAAAAATGTCAGAATTGCAACATCACAAGTATCTGGAAATTTATAAAACGCACAGTCACTGTTATACGATTTATTTATACAAGTAACAACACAAGTTGCACTTCTCATTTTTATTAATTTACCTATTGATTTTAAATTGAAAAATAATAAATGTCAGCAGTGTTAGCAACGAAACTTTGTTTCACTTTATTTCTCGACTCGCTCACTACGGGCGCTGCAAAACTTTTTTGTATCCCCTCCCAACTCATTCTCACAGCCAATAGTCCTGAAGAGTCAATTTTTTTTTCATTAATGTTGATGAGTGCACCACCGACTCGTGTAAAAAAAAACATATTGCTAAATCCGCTGTCAATTTTTTAACAGTACTTTCTGCAACCCAGCATATATCTATTAAATTAATAATAATTTGGAGTAACTCTTTATGTATGTTTTAATTTCAGTTCCAAGTTTACAAAGCGCTTGTAGAGATGCTATACTACAAAATGTCACAAAAAATGCTGTCTACACGTTACCGTTGCCAAAAAAACTTAAAGAATATCTTCTCTACCAGATGTGAACTGAAAATGCTACAAATAAACTAGAAGGGATTTTTCAGTGAAGAATGATAGTGTGGTATGACTGTTGTACAAATGTGCATCTTATTTTGCTACATGGAGAAACTGAGGAAGGTTTTTTTTGCAAACACCAGCTTCGCAGAGTTTTTTAAATATCAATAAAATGGGTTTTGAGCAGGGGTGCGGTTGTGCAAAACTTTTATATTTATATACTCCATGCGTTTTGATGTCTTCTACAACAAAAATCAAAAAGAAAGTTTTGCGTGGTTGCGCTCATGTAAAAAAATACGTTTAGACCAACAAAAGCAGGCCATTTTTTCGTAAAAATGTTAAATACGGCTTGATTTGCACCTGATCTAAACGTTATACTTATCTCATCTCATCAAGAGTGAACATATTACTTAAAAACATCTTAAATTGAAAAAAAAAAAATAACAGCCATCGTGGGACGCCTGGCAGATGTGAAACATAAATTTAAGCTTGCAAAATACAACTTTAAGTTACAAAGCCTGTGGAGACTTTACGGACACTTCCTAAAGTCCTATTGGCACTGCAACTTTAAGTTACTAACAGCGCCATTTAAGTGACCATTCTAGTAACTCCCAACCAAACGCGCCATTAGATGTTTCACATAAAGAAAATAAATAGTTGAATTTTTCATAATTTTTAGTATCAAAGACCCGTCATATGGACTTTTATCATTTTTGTACATGTAGGAATTGCTTGTTCCTAAAACACCTTAAGTATTTTTAATTTATATCTAATAGATTGTTATTCTAATCTACTAAAAAGAGATTGACGAGTTTGTTTTTATGATACGTAGGTACAGAGTATTCTCAATAAATTTCGAATATTAAATACTCGCTCTTAAAAATATTTCAATACTTGCTGTAAAAGTATTCAGAATAGTATTTTAAGTAATCTCTTCATTTTCATTTTGTTTTATCCTTCTAACCCATGAAAGATTTTCACGGAACTGTTATAATTTTGTCCTGTCCGTCCGTCTGTTCGTATATCCTCCGCCATCTTTCCATCGTTTCGGATGAAATTGTACTAGCCGGTATCTTATGTGAACCGCCATACAACTGTGTAATCTATACTAGTATATTTATAAAGCTAAAGAGTTTGTTTGTTTGTTTGATTGGTTGAACGCGCTAATCTCAGAAACTACTGGTTTGAATTGAAAAAAATTTTTTTGTTGGATAGCCCATGTATCGAGGAAGGCTATACGCTATATAAAATCAGGCTACGATCAATTGGAGCGGAACATCAATGAAAAATGTTACAAGATGTATCTCAAAATTTGTCCGTCCGACAAATATTATCAGGTGAAATGCCTTAACTAAATATTGCAATATTAGCGCGTCATGTCCACAAGCCCGGATAGCTCAGTCAGTAGAGCGTAAAACTCTTAATGCTAGGGTCTTTGGTTCAAACCCCACGTCAGCGAATATATTTTTATTTTTTTTATTTTCTACATTGCTTTGTTCTAAGGCTTACATTTCAATTTTTTTAAATTTTATTACGACTAATTAAAATTAAATAAATCTAATTAATAGCTGATTTGAAAACTGTTACAACTATAGGTACCTATATAAAAATAATTATCCTACAGTATTTTCAATTAAATATTTATTATATTAAAAGAAATTTATTACTTAAAAAAAGTATAAATACTGCTTTTTTATAATAAAAACTTTTGAACAGTAACTCTGATCATTATGAAGTTTGGACACAACATTCATCTCGGTAAACTAAGATGAATGTGCGTACTCATGTCCCTTCCTTCCTCATTCGTTCTTTTGCATCCGGGTGAAACCGGGCGGGACCGCTAGTGAAAAAATAATTTGGGGGTAGTTTTCCATACATAGAGCTTTTTTTTTCCTTAGATGAATATTTCCCGAGATATAAGCTCCTAAAATAGTTAATAATATTTTCAAGGGCACCAACCTTTCGTGTATTGGCGTCAAAAAATCATATCTTTCAATATTTTTTTTTCTTCTAACCTATCACTGAGGTTTTAGTGTCACCACCTCTTTTACTATAAAATCTTGCCTATCCAAAATAAAACTCGTAAAACCGCCTCTGCTTAAACCACAGCTGTTTTTTTATTACTTATATTCTTCGAACTTTTTGGATGAAAGAATGGAGGCATTGTCTAATTTGGAACCCCTCATATTTTTATCGTATGTGAATATTTATGTATTCTATGTTCACAATTTTAAGATCACAAGATAAATTACATCGATTCAAGGATTATGAAAACACATTTTTTTGAATATGGAAAAATCTAACCGAACGAGCAAAATAATATTAAAAATACCTTCCCCCATTTGAGCATTTGTACGTGTGGCAGTTTTTCTCCCTTGCGTTTTAGGTGGCAGGTAGAAATTAGACGTAAAATTATAAATTTTAATCATTCAACATTTATCAGATTTTACAGATTTATACAAAATTAAGTTTTGTAAAAATGCAATGAAAATTTCAATGCAAGTACCCTTATTAATTGTTAATTTTCATTATTATTATTATTATATGAATCAAACCATGTTTCAATGAAATTATGTTTGCATGATATTTTACAAAAAGACTGTTAATAATTTATAAAAATTGAATTTGTTAATTGATTTACTTTTTTACATCAACTAAAAAACGTTTTTTATTTTTGATATTTAAAAAAAATATTTAGTTCTATAAGCTGTCTTGACCAAATTGTAACTAAAAAATATTGATTAAAAAATAAAACAATGTAATTGTAAAAATAAATATTAATATTTATAAACAGATGTACCCAACTTATTTTAAACATATCTGTAAGCTATTGTTTTTAAAAAGATAGTAATTTTTTTTATTAAA
Source organism: Xanthostigma xanthostigma (assembly GCA_963575645.1). Classification (NCBI taxonomy): domain Eukaryota; kingdom Metazoa; phylum Arthropoda; class Insecta; order Raphidioptera; family Raphidiidae; genus Xanthostigma; species Xanthostigma xanthostigma. The sequence goes on from OY754464.1 coordinate 4,229,064, forward strand.
GCCGGTAACGGACTGAGAGCGATAATATAATATATATTATATCTTACATATTACAAAAATATCGCTTGTGATTAAAAAGTACAAAACGCCGCGCATTGACGCTATAATATATATCTATATCCAAGCGGTATATTTCATGAAAGTACAAATATGCTTTCCGAGCGATATTTTGCATTATATCTCACCTTCCTCTTGCGTCTTGTCGCCCGCAGATGTCTAAATCAGTTTTGTTTTATTAATGACTAGTTTTCTATTTCAAATCACCGATATACAAACCTTAAAGTAATTGCTAGTCGCTCTAAAGAACTAATACTTTCCCGAAAATTTGTATTTTTCTTCTTTGTATAATCTTTAATTAAATCATGAAGTTCAAAAAATGTTTTTCTCTCCATTCGAAAATAATTTGTGAATTTTTCGTCACTTCAGTCATTAAAAAGCGTAAATTCAACCCGTTCTTTTCTAAATTTTATATGCTCAGAAACCCAAAATCTTGGTTTTTCATTTTGGACAGTAGCAATCATTAAAATATCATCACATGCGGCATTTGATTCACCCTCCGATGAGCTATCGATGGTATCCAGCAATAGCATGCTATTAAGAGCCATTTTGAAAAAAAAATATGCACACACACTAGGAAATAAAAAGTTTAAACTTGCAAAATATAAAAAATTAGTCCGCTGCACTCAACATATAATATTATATTATATCTCATTACAGAGCTATAACATATATTATATTATAGCTCTGTAATGAGATATAATATAATATTATATGTTGAGTGCTGCGGACTAATTTTTTATATTTTGCAAGTTTAAACTTTTTATTTCCTAGTGTATGTGCATATTTTTTTTTCAAAATGGCTCTTAATAGCATGCTATTGCTGGATACCATCGATAGCTCATCAGAGGATGAATCAAATGCCGCATGTGATGATATTTTAATGATTGCTACTGTCCAAAATGAAAAACCAAGATTTTGGATATCTGAGCATATAAAATTTAGAAAAGAACGGGGTGAATTTATGCTTTTTAATGACTTGAGTGACGAAAAATTCACAAATTATTTTCGAATGGAGAGAATAACATTTTTTGAACTTCATGATTTAATTAAAGATGATATAAAGAAGAAAAATACAAATTTTCGGGAAAGCATTAGTTCTTTAGAGCGACTAGCAATTACTTTAAGGTTTGTATATCGGTGATTTGAAATAGAAAAGCTGCCAAAAAGCATATTATGTAGTCTATAGACAACAAAGTGACCGACGGCAGCAGGACATCTGCGGGCGACAAGACGCAAGAGGAAGGTGAGATATAATGCAAAATATCGCTCGGAAAGCATATTTGTACTTTCATGAAATATACCGCTTGGATATAGATATATATTATAGCGTCAATGCGCGGCGTTTTGTACTTTTTAATCACAAGCGATATTTTTGTAATATGTAAGATATAATATATATTATATTATCGCTCTCAGTCCGTTACCGGCTTAGCCGGTAACGGACTGAGAGCGATAATATAATATATATTATAGCTCTGTAATGAGATATAATATAATATTATATGTTGAGTGCTGCGGACTAATTTTTTATATTTTGCAAGTTTAAACTTTTTATTTCCTAGTGTATGTGCATATTTTTTTTTCAAAATGGCTCTTAATAGCATGCTATTGCTGGATACCATCGATAGCTGATCGGAGGATGAATCAAATGCCGCATGTGATGATATTTTAATGATTGCTACTGTCCAAAATAAAAAACCAAGATTTTGGATATCTGAGCATATAAAATTGAGAAAAGAACGGGGTGAATTTACGCTTTTTAATGACTTGAGTAACGAAAAATTCACAAATTATTTTCGAATGGAGAGAAAAACATTTTTTGAACTTCATGATTTAATTAAAGATGATATAAAGAAGAAAAATACAAATTTTCGGGAAAGCATTAGTTCTTTAGAGCGACTAGCAATTACTTTAAGGTTTGTATATCGGTGATTTGAAATAGAAAACTAGTCATTAATAAAACAAAACTGCCCAAAAGCATATGTAGTCTATAGACAATAAAGTGATCGACGGCAGCAGGACATCTGCGGGCGACAAGACGCAAGAGGAAGGTGAGATATAATGCAAAATATCGCTCGGAAAGCATATTTGTACTTTCATGAAATATATCGCTTGGATATAGATATATATTATAGCGTCAATGCGCGGCGTTTTGTACTTTTTAATCACAAGCGATATTTTTGTAATATGTAAGATATAATATATATTATATTATCGCTCTCAGTCCGTTACCGGCTTAAAATAGTTTTATTAAATATAAAACTATATTATGCTTGATTTTGGCCGGTATTGAACATAATTATTACGTATTAATTATGTACAATAAAAATAACTTCCAAAAAGATTAAGTCTATTTTATTATTGATCCAATCTAGTGTTTTATTTGACAAATCATACGTGACATGGGTTTTTTGATAACAAAATCTCGTCGGATGTAAAATTTTAATTATTTTCGCTATTACGAATGGAGATCTTTCATTTATTTAATTTGCGTTTTTTTGAATAATTTTCTCTAACACGAAGGTCCTACATGGTGTTGATAGCGTAAGTAATCAATTTCAACTTTGCCGCGTTTCTTGTATTTGACAACAACCTTTGATTTTGCGCAACTGACAGATTTCGTTGTCTTTGTTTGGCTCATGGTAATATGGGTGGATTCGTTTTGTTAAAAAGAAATAGAATAATAGACGCAGTAGAAATGTAACCAATATGACGCAGCCTTTCTTTGGGAAGGGGGTCAGCTGTTTAGTTTGACGGAAAGCAGCTGTGTGTATGGTGATTATTGTGTACACTTCGTAATAAACAAAACAATGGCAGAACTCAACGAAGAGTCTTCAGCGACAACATCTAACAGTGATAATACGTCCGATATGGTCACCGAGACCGCTTCAGAGAAATTGGATGAATTTAGTGAGCCCGAAAAAAAACGCATCAAGCTAGACAAGCCTGTACAAAGCAAACAAGACACAAAGCCAGACAAACTAGAGCACAGACTCGGTGGCATTTTATGCTGCGCAGTTTGTCTTGACTTGCCAAGGACTGCCGTTTATCAGGTATTTTTATTGATAAGTTTATTCCTAAAATTTATAATTTCAAAAAGGTCCACGAAAATATTAAATTCATACAGAAGTTCTGTTACATAATAGAAATTTCTTTGTTCTGATTTTATGCAACACTATTGATTTTTTTTCAGGGTGTTCTAATTATATTTCTTTCAGGGTTTCTATTAATAGACACGGTCACCAAAATTACTGTACAAAAATAACTTATTTAATACCTTGTCAGTCTTTGTTATACACAATAATTATTCTTAAATATTGGCTTGGCCGTGTCTATGATAGATATTATAGTTTAACCATTCCAAGGCTGTAAATTAGAAATGACCTTGGAAATACGAACATTCTAATATGAATATAATAATGCCATACTGTATTTTCTTTCTATTTTTATTTCTGTAGGCTGTATAAAACATTAAAAACAAAGTGTTATACTTGTATTAATTCTTATGTAATACATTTCATGTAACTAATTTTAAATTTTAAATAGTGTATAAAACACAACAATGGATAAAACCATATATACGTACATATTAATGCAGTAATATTGTAAAATAATAATATACATGAAATTTCGCATTACACTTAATTATTTGTAGATATTCAGCTTTGAAATATTATTTTTATAATGATTTCATAAAATATCAATAAATTTACAATATTTTGTTAAAACTATATGCTATGGTTAACTTATTTAGTTCATTTATCCTCTCCCTCATTATTGTCAGAGTGACTCTTTAGGCACTCGTGAGTTTTTTCATTTCAAATGCATTTTAATCATTTAACATGCTCATTATGTCTGCACATTTCAAATGCAATATATACAGTCTTGCTGATGTGGTAGCTATAGAAATCATTTATGCATTACAGAAAATCGTTCCTCATGAAATACAGCTTAGGACCGGTCTATATTACCTTTTATGCAGCTACCATATCAACAAAACTCATGTATATATTGAATTTTAAATGGAAATCACTGTATAAAAAAAAAACATTAACCATAGAGGTGCGGGATTATTGTCCCGTCATTTTGAGACGGAAAAGACAAAGGTAAATCATACTAAAATAATGCACACTGTTTATATTGCATAACGTGTATTTTTATATATATATCCAGGATACATTTAAACAACAAAACGGTGAGTATATTGAAAAAATAGAATTAGGCATCTTTAGATCATGTTGTTACAATGACGTTCAAGATTTCTTACTTTCTTGTAGTTGAGTTTTTTTTAGATAAATATTGCGTATCCGTTTCCATAACAATATACACTTTTTGAAGTTAAACTTCTTTTGGCACGGTATGGTAGAATCGATTCATAAGATTGAAAAAGTAACGTAACTTTGCTATATCGTATACTATAAAAACCGACTATAGAACGTTAAGCTAAGGTGACGGTGATGTAGAGCGGCTGTCTCGTAACCTAAAATTATAGTTTGTTTTTTTCTTACAATTATACCAATTTTACTTCTGTAATGTGTAATATAAAATTCACAATCCACTTTATATTAACAAACGAACTTTCAACATAACTTATCATTGGTAGTGAACTAAATACCAAATTATATTGTTTTAAAAATGTGGAAACAAAATCTTTAACTTGAATGGACATTATGTTTAGAAACAAAAAATATAGGGTCAGATGAATAATTTCTTGTATGATTAAATTATTATACAAGCAATCACGCAGAGAGAAGGAACCCGAGTTTGCCGCAATATTTTTCACATCATAGTAATATTTTTTATCAAAGTAATCCACCCAAAATAAATTTTCTAAAACCCCGTCTGGCATCACGGTATAATTTCTAGGTGAGCTTGCATTTATGTCATGCTGTGGTCTAATCCAAACCTAACAGATTTCGTTGGTGGGATAAAAAACAAATTAAATATACTTTTTATGATGACTAGAGCGAGACTGACATTTATAAAAATCAGCATTTCTTCGTTTTACATGTTCTGAAAACCTTTTTTAAATTGTTTATTGAAATTTTACTTCAATAGATAGTTTCAATTTGAGTTTTTATTTTTTAAATTTTGTTTTCAGTTAAGATAACTGTTTTTGTTTTACATTCAATTTAAAATTATCAAAATTGGTTGCTGAATTTTTCTTTTATTCAAATAAAAAATATCTTAACTAATTAATCTTATTTAATTGCATATCTATAATAATGAACCGTTCTCCGATTTGGGGGGCGCGCTTTTGCGATGTTACAGTGCACCAATGGTCATTTGATGTGTGCGGGTTGTTTCACGCATGTCCTGGCCGATGCCCGTCTCCGAGACGAGACGGCCACGTGCCCCAACTGCCGAGTAGAGATCTGTAAGACGAGCGCTTCTCGTAACCTAGCCGTCGAAAAAGCTGTCAGCGAATTGCCTTCCGAATGTCAGTTCTGCAACAAAGAGTTCCCGAGGAATTCACTCGAGAGACACGAAGAATTCGATTGCGAAGAAAGGTAAATCCGAATTTATAACAACGAATTTCTAGATTGCCGCCGTTTTTTCGTCGACTTATGTTGCAAAATCAGTCTCCACGAAAAGCGCTTTTATTTTGACGCCTATGTTCATCCTGAAGGTCCATTCTATATATTGGTGATTTTTTTTTTAATCGGATGTGTATAGTTTCGGAGATTACCTCCTACATCCAAACTTACAAACCTTTCCTCTTTATAACATCATAGTGTAGATTAATAATCAACATATTATCATTGGCTAACGTATTATAAAGACTATTAACCAGGTAACGACAAATTTTATATAGTAAACCTCTTACGTTTCATACCCCTGGCCCACAAACTGAATGTTGTTTTGTGCTTCCACCTACATTATGGTTAAACTAAAAGTTCAGATATTCTTAAAGCTACCTCTATACTGATCCTAATTACTCGCTCAATGGTTTATAAATTGTTAAAAGCCATCAATTTGTGTTTTTTTTTTTTTGACGGATGTGATAATTTACAGTTTTCCGTGACGACAGTTCCCAGTTTGTTTCAAACCATAGAAACGCCACGTAAACAACGGCACTTAAATTTCTAAATAAATGTAAAAAACCAAATATAGGTAATTCAAAATTTTTGAATTTTCAAATTTGATTTTGAATAGTCGTGGTAACGTTTTTTTGGTCTGTTTCACAGTTTAATCAAAATCATGGATACGAATTCATTTTAATAATTTAAGACAATTCATTATTCGTCAAAGATCTTTTCAACTTTAAGAATACTGACATATTAAAGGTAATCTGTAAAAACTTAACCCCGTTGAATTTCGTCTACAATTTTTACAGTTAACGTAACTGCACGAATTACTAACACAAGCCATTATTGAAAAATTCTCGGAAATGAAATAAGAAATAATTTTTTGACACAATTTATAAACGTACCGACAGAATTTTTTCAAATCATACATAAGGCTGTTTATATTTTAAAACCATGAATACGAATTTTAAAAAAAATAGTCGAACATTCTCTTTATTATATTTCTTGACTATAGATACCAAAAAAAAATATCATCTGAAAAATCTAAGAAAAATTCAACTGTCAGGCCGTTAAATAATTAATCATATATTTTTTCACCTACGGATTTTAACAAATTTATAACATGTAATACAGGGTGCATTTTTCGTCCACTTTGGTTATGTATTCTACTCTACAATTGTGAATGACTATTTTGTAGCATCGAAGATCATGTCAATTATTTTATTATGGGAGAAGTACAGTGTCGGTATAAGCATCTAATTAATTAAGATAATAAAAATAATTTAGAATGAAATACATAATCTTATTTCTTGAATTTATATTTTTGTTCGGATTTTTTTGACTCAACATCAGAACTTTGTTTAAAAATAAAATTTTAATTAAAGTTATTCATTTACTTATGTCAAAAGAAAAATATTTAAAAGCCCAATAATAATGTCACCGCGGGATATTGTACAATACAGTCGAATGACGTAAGAGGATCTTTGAAGAACAAATGTAATTATGATGCTAATCACTAGAGGACCAAATTGCCTGCACAATTCACTACGGAAAACATATGTAGTTATGATGCTAGACACCAGACGGCCGAACCATTATCAGCACAATTCACTACGGAAACTCTACATATTCTACACTCGCAGATTAAAAAAGTTTAGCTTATGATGCTCGTCAATAGGTGGCCACCTAGCGGCGAGCATCATAAGTGGTCTCATTTTGGTTAACTAGGATATTTATCTTCCTATAATACGTTTATCTATGATATTATGATTAGATTAGATCTCTGTACCAAATTTCAAATTTTTACGTCAGCTTTAACCCTTCAAACCTGTGTTTAATATTTTTTGGGGTTTGTTTAGGGTGCAGGCCCGTAGCCAGGTTCAAATCGTAGTATGGGTAAATAAAAACGAAGGACGGGCGAGATTATACAGAATGAGTTTTAAGTTGATGCTTGTTTTTTTACAGCGTGTAAAAATCAAATAGACGAGCAAATATTTCAAATAGTTTTTTTATCAAAACTCAAAAATAAGAGAGAAACAGCCTTTCGAAGTTTAAATAAATTTTATTAAATTTTCTTTAATTTTGAGGTCGGTCCTGGGGTTATATTATGTCACTATGGAAATATGTTATTATTACACATGTCAGTTTCAAATAAGCACCAACATACTTGATAATAACTTATTTCCATAGTGACATAATATAACCCCAGGACCGACCTCAAAATTAAAGAAAATTTAATAAAATTTATTTAAACTTCGAAAGGCTGTTTCTCTCTTATTTTTGAGTTTTGATAAAAAAACTATTTGAAATATTTGCTCGTCTATTTGATTTTTACACGCTGTAAAAAAACAAGCATCAACTTAAAACTCACTCTGTATAACAACAAATGTTTTAATAAGTGTGATTGTAAAAAAACTTCTATACTATATATCGTTACAAATTATATAGTACGGGCGAACAAATCGCTAGTATGGGCATCGCCCGTACGTGGCTACAGGCCTGTTAAGGTGTAATTAAGGTATATTATTCACTGAAAAACTAAATTTAACATTTACAGAATTTTGAAAAATCCAATGTACTTACATTGAAATGGACATGTTTAAAATGTTTATTTTTTACGATAATCACTAGCATAGCGTGTTTAATTATTTTTTTTAAATATAATAATTTGGTAAAGTTAACATCATAAAATTAGAATAAATATCTGCACAAGAAGAATAAATTATATCATGAAAATAATAAGTAATACACAATCAGAATGTACACTTACCAGCTTTGCGTGAATCCATGACTGCGGTCAACACTTTTGATTCGATATTTCGACCTATCCACGTAGTATTTCTTTGTTTTGTTTGGCATTCCTACATCTCAGATAAGCCACAAACACAATGAAATGTTTACATTTGGTGTTTAATTACGCTGACTTAAATTACACGCTTTAGAATAGTATTTCCATTGAATGGACGCCAGGGACGAAGGGGTTAAGAAAATTGTCTGTGACAGACGGACAGATACCAATTTGCATGGAACGCTATAAACGAAACCCAAAATTATATATCTGTAATTTTTAAAAGTCAAAAAGCTACATGAAATGAAATATTTTGCATTTTGTCTATATACTTAATTAGTGATGTGCCAGATATACGTATCCGTATCCGCGAATATCCGAGAGAGAAGAAAGATCCGTATCCGTTAGTTTTTGGCGGATTTTACCTTATTAATTTTCAATTCATAGATGAAATTTTATAAATATATATAGGTGATTAGGTAATAATGAAAAACTGTTAAATTCCATTTAGATTATTTTTTATTTTTTAAAATCGTATTTGGCACCTTTATATTGCAAACATTTATCGTAGTGAGTACCATACCAATAGTACATAACTCAAAGGTACTAAAAAACTACGTTTATAATGAGATATTGCACATCGATCTTTGGAAAGAGACAATCTGTTATGAGAGTTAACTCTTAAAGAGGTCAATAACTTTTTCCCATAACAGATAGTCTCTTTCCAAAGGTCGATGTGCAATATTTACTGCCGCGTACACTAAGAAAGTTAAGATCCGTATCCGTATCCGCGGAACTTGAAACCAAATATCCGTATTCAGATCCGTATCGGCGGATATACATTTTTAACGATCCGGCACATCACTAATACTTATGTGGTTACGGAAAAAAATTATGTGTTTGATTCAATTATCCCTAATACTTAAAATCGCTTTTCTCAGAGACGTAATTAACTCGTTATAGAATATCCGGATGCAAGTTCAGCCGAATCGGTTGCCCATGGAGGGGTCCCGTTCACGAGGGTCCGGAACACGAAAAGCAATGCGCCCATCCGCAACGCAACGGGGCAGATGTCATGGAAGCTTTAAAACTGATCGATCAAAAAGAAGAAGAAGAAAGACAGTTGTTCAGCTCCGTTTTCGATCTGCTGTCCTATGAAAAAATTACGTTTAATGGTACCGCAACTTATTTTTGTAATTCAAGACATTCATCATTCTATTATAATTTTTTTTTATATTATGTCAGCCATTTAATATATTTTGTATACAGTATGTAAACACGTAAGGTGCACATAGGGAAATTAACATTGGGAAAAAATGACTGGATCAGAGTGAGCCTTGAAATCTTGTTTTTCAATTTGACAGATAATATTCTTTTGCAAAATGAATATTTATACTACCGAAGAAAATATTCAAATGATTACAACATAATCGGAGTTTTTTTTATTAATGGGACATTAAATTCCCAACAATACTTAAATATGGTGCGAGATCAAATATCTCCGCCTATTCGTGTTGAACCTAAAGACATTGGGTCACTGATTTACCAACGCGCATACGTCATACCAGTCAGACAATTTTTGAATGAAATGTTTCCGACAAACAGATGGAGTTGTTTTTTTGTTTTATTTTTGTACAAAAAAAATTAAAATAATGATTTATAAGAGCTTTTTATTATTAAACAATCCAAGTAAAATAAAAATAAATCAAAATAAAACAGAAATCCTCAAGATTACGACGATAATTCAATAGAAATAACAATTAATGCAGTCATGGCTAACTCTGATCCAAGTATTTTTTCCCAATGCTAATTTCCCTATGTGCACCTTACGCGTTTACATACTGTATACAAAATATATATGGCTGATATATTACCCATAAAAATTTTATTTTTATCTACAACACATTAGTCGTATTAAATTCATTTTTTAAATCATTCTATTATGTTTGAGTTTTTTTTTTTTTTGTTTGTTTTACAGATCTGCAAATGAAACCGTACCGAACCGATGAATTTGTTCATAAATTGTTCTACGAAACGTCGCGTTTTTCGGCGTTTAGCCATCAGTGGGTCGTAAAAGCGCGCATTAACAACAGCCAACGTGATCCGACTCAGAGCTCTGAACGGGATTTAACCTATCAGGTAATTTTCGCGTGAACTGCTTTTTTAACTTCCCTCTATAGAAAATTTTCAGAAAAAAAGGGTTATTGGTTTCAGTCCGCTTTTCGAAAATCGAGTTTTCATCAGATCTCGACGTTTTGGGGTCCTAGAAAGCTATTCTGACTATTTTTGGATGAACGTCTGTATGTATGTGTGTAAACAAATGTTTGTCGTACGATATTTTTAAAAAGGAATCAACTGATTAAGATCAGGTTTACAATATTAGAAAGGGTTTATTGAGACTTAAATGTGATTAGATTTTGGAGTCAATCGGTCACGTAGTTTCAAAGTTATTCAAAGAATAGAAATTAAAAATAACGTTTTTTCTCGTCTTTTTCTACTAATCTACTATTTTTTGTAAATAACCATTTTTAACGTATTATATAGACAATAGTATTAGTTTATTGTAAATATAGCGGGAAGTTTTAGACTTGGCCCACAGCCCACAGGTTAACTGGTTTTCACATTTTTTGACATGATAACGTCTTATAAATTGATGAATCACCAATCTTATAAATTGATGAAACACCGGCTGCATGCACGAAAAAGTGTAACGTTCCGCCTGACCCTGTGCGTGCTTTTCTCGAAAACGGCCCTAACGATTTTGATGAAATTTACTGAAAAGGGATTTTGAGGGGCAAAAAATCGTTTTAGCTAGGTCTCATCTCTCGAAAAAATCGTTTTCATACAAATTTTATCATTATAAAAATCAATTTTTTGACGTATGAAAATACTTAAATATTGTAAGTAGGTTTTGGAATTTTATATAAACAATGAAACAATTGTTTTCAAAATATTATGACAATTAATCTTTGAGACTTAAAATAAAATATACGAAAGAAAGAAAGTTAAAAAAAACAATTATTATTATAGGTGGTGAGTAATTTTAATAAATAAAATTAACCTAAATTTGAAGCGAAAGATGCAATATCATAGATTCGAATTATTATAATTATTATATGTAGAATTTAGGTTATGTATTACGGAATACGTTATCACGTAATCGTCCGTAAACCGACTTTACAGACAACCAATTTTTTAAATAAGATACTTTTTTTTTAATATATACAGTTTGGACTATTAACATAAACCAATATAAGCGAGAAAAAATAAATGATTGGTTGAGGACTTGAACCCTAGTTATTGAGGCATGATGCATTCCACTCTAAATTTACCAATTTATTTATTTATTTATTTATTTATTTATTGATATAACACTCAACAGGACAAGTCCCAATAATCAAGCATTACTTTTTTTGTCTTGGTTATATTCTGATACAAATGTCATGAAACTTTGTAAAAAACAGAACATTTGGTTTCTAATTTGAAATACAGCATATTTTGCCAAACAATAAAAATAACTATAATATATTCTTTGTAGCTAATTTTAAAAACCAAATCGTCATGCCCATTGAGTCTACATTTTGTGGTTTTACGAGGTCCGTTAGGAGACATGAAGGTGAAACCACGGATTTATAAATTTGAATTCTGCGACGAAAGCAACGAAAGTCCTTACATGCAACTACCACTTCCAGACACAGCCGAGTGTAACCGATTGTTAGCTGCTAAGACTATTAGCTTCAGGTAAGACTTTATTTTTTTTTTTTTAAATGAACGAAATATTTGTGATATTTTAACAGAAACATATCTCTATAGTCCCGCTCTATAATCTGCTCATGCGTATAATTGACGTTTAAATGCGCATGTGCCGTTTTTAACCTAAAAATACGACAATAGGGTATATGCATGAAATTTTTATTTGTGTTGTATTAATAGAGCAGTAAAATCTTAACAGAATGACGTACCTCAGTTACTTCATTCTGGTTTCAAATAAGTTCAAAAATAATTATTGAAATATTTATGTAGGCCCCGCCCGCTAAAAAGCGTTTTTGCTCATGACGTCACGTTTCAGTACCTATGTAAACATCATGATTACATCATGTCTGTTGGAAACCAACACTCGAGTTGAACTTTGACGTCACACACTGATTTTGATTTATAAATTTTACACGGATCATTCAATGGGCGTGTTTGGCCGAAGTAAGTACTTACTAAACTTAGTAAGCCAGTTAGCATAAAAAAATTAAAATCTTATAAGCTGACTATAGCGCTTTTCTGCCAGGACAGACTTACTGGCTTGACATAACTCAAAACACTGGTTTACGTTATATCCCGTACATAACCTCATAAATTGAATATAATTGACAGTACTAAATTTATCATTATAATTTAATTCATGTAAATAAATTACAAATGGATAAATGAGAGGTCTGTTCCTGTTTGTTTTGTTTTCATCAACAATAAGCAAAATGGCGTCTTAAATTAAGCCATGCTTACTGCGTTAGCACTTATTTTGTGTTCCGGCCGAAAATTTTGTAAGTATAGTGAGTGACTTATTAAATTTAGTAAGTACTTACTTCGGCCAAACACGCCCAATGATTCTCAGATTTTAGTGTTGTGTTTAAATTGACGTATGTTTTCGTGCTTCGTAATAAAAATGCGATAAAAAAAATTAATTCGTATACCCTGTTGTGGATTTCATGAATTATTGACAATAAAAATTGAATTTTCAGGCTCATAATGTTCCAAAACAAGTAATTTGGGGCTCTAAATAGCTAATTTCACAGTTAATGCCATATACATTATTTTACGCTGAGATTATTATAGGTAAAATGTCCTTATCGATGTGACTATATATATTTATAAATATATATATAAATTTTTTTTATATTAAAATAAATGAACGGGAACTTTTTATATTTAAAATTATTACGATTTTTAAGTAGATTTCATTGAGAAAATATTTTATATAGTAAAATAATTAACTATTCTATCTTTTTTTGAAAATCAAATTTCCAAAATAATAATTATATAAGTTAAAAATTTATGTTCTATATAAATATTTATATATCAAAAAATTATTTATTATTTTTTATATAAAGCGAATATTTAGTTCTTCTTTTAAACATGATTTTCATTTCGATACGAAAAATAGTAGTAAAGTAAGAATTTTTGTCTGTTGATTCTGAACGAAATTAAAATACTTAAGTCTATATACAGATGTCCCGCGACACGAGTGACATTTATGAAACCTGCGAAACTACTTTATAATTATTTGCTTCCAAAATTTATTTTCAGCTATTGTTGACAAATATTTTTGCATACTCTATTTCATTACCGAACTGAAAATCATCTCATGGCACCGTAACTCGTCATGACTTTAAAAATAAGAAATAAAACAAAAATAAATTATTATTTTATAGGACACGCTATGTAATAATTTTTTGAAAAAGCTTTGGAGCCAAAATTTTATAATGTTTCAAATATCATATTATAATGTAACTGGTATTAATGGCTTTTTCACCAAAAATTATGTGTGCTGAATTTTGAACAGAGAGCGTATCGGCGGCCGTCTGAGTCTTGCGAGAGTCAATTGCATCATAGCACGCTTCAAGCCGTAATACGCTCTCTCTCACACTTCAACCTACCCGTAGCGTCTTACTCGCACTCACGTAAAGGCGGTTTCAAAACTAAGTTGAAGTGTCAACTTAGTTTTGAAACCGCCTGGCAAACATTTAGACCCGACTAAATAATCTGGCTTACTTATTTTTTATTTTATTAAATTTGAAGGTATTAAAATTTCAAAATGCCTCGAGGATATTTTTTGCAAATAAAATTTCATAAATTTAAAAATTTAAGGGTTGGCTTGGCCCCCACTACCCTTCAGCCAGGTCTTCGATTTCGTGTTCAGACTTTACAAAAATTGTTGTTATGCAAATTTTCACGATGACTCAAAAATATCTATCCCAAAAATGTTTGACAGCTCTTAGACTATATGAAGTCTACCCCAGATGTATGTCGTTTTGGCTATGATAATAAAAGCATGGGCATAAGAATTAAGTATGTGAATTTTCCTACGTTATAGTGCGTATTACTAAATTTAATAACTTACAAGTGTAGCCACTGTTCGCTAAATTGTTAAGAAACACCTTTTGTTACATCGCTATATTAGAAAAATTTATTTCTCAAACAATGTCTCGCATGATGTGAAATAAACAGTTACAAATTGCTATATATTAGAATGATGAATTGATCTTGCTGTGTCACTGTGGAGTAATGTAACTCAGTCCGCCGCGATAGTGGAAAGATTCGGAGTTCGTATCCCGATGGTGACATTTGTTTGAGAAATAAATTTTTCTAATATAGCGATGTAACAATGGGTGTTTCTTAACAATGTAGCGAACAGTGGCTACACTTGTAAGTTATAAGAATTAAGGTGACTCGCTAAACATTGTGACATATATCTCCATGGTAGACTCGTATGTATATCTCGAAGTGATTTAAACTCGGGGGGGCGCTTTAACTAATGGACGACAAAAATTTCAACTTTGAAATTAAATTTTGACTCAGTTTTCAAAATTTTAGTCCCTACTTTGCACGCAGTGTCGCCTCGTATCCTGCTTCAGCCAACAGAAAAATACTTTTGACAGCGTTTAACCTCAAATTAATAAAAGTGTTTTTCCGATTGGTCTTAGAGTGCCATGAAGTGAGGTTGAAGAAGTTGAAAATACGGGTATTGATCAACTTGAAAACACACCAGCTCTACTATAGTTTTATTCAAGTGTGTTGACTTTCACGGCCGATTTTGTTCCGGGCTTGTAGACCGTGGTCCATTGGTATTTCTACCTGCCGTTTCGTGTACAACTGCGGTAGACATTATCAAAGGCGATGGGGCAGCAGGCGAAGCAGAAATACCAATGGACCACGCCCTACAAGCTCGGAAATCAAAAAGATCTACTATGATTTATTTTCAATGCTCTTGTTTAAAATAAAATTTCGATGACTCGAAATAAATATGTTTTCTGATTGTTTTATCTTCAAAATAATTTGGGGTGCATTTGTTCAATTTGGGCGCCAAAAATGTTAAAGCGCGCGTGCGTACAGTTGGAACTGCCTGTATTGGTATTTGGTTATTCGCAATAAAATTTTGGATGTAGCTCAAACCAATATTGTGTAGTTTTTTTTTTAAATTACTCAAAACATGCAAGATAATGTGATTATTGTTTATATTCTAATTGCAATCATTTTTGAAAAAAAAATGTATTATTTTTTTTTATACATATAATATATTTATACATATTATTATTAAGAGTAGAGAAATATTAATTTTACTTATATTTTTAATAGAATATATTATAGCTCTGTTCCAACATCTCTGCGAACGGTAACAGAGCCGCCAGTCATGTGCAGTAGTTAAAACGAAACTGTATCGGTTTTTGAACACGTTTTAGCTACTGCGCATGACTATGACGGTTCTGTCACCGTTCGCAGAAAGGTTGGAACAGAGCTTATGTGTATGTGTTTTCTTTCTAATCAAACGAGAGTTTTAAATTAATATTTATATACATAAAGCGGTACAAGACTGTGTACTTTGCGATTATACAAACAATAAGAAAGATTTTAACGATCGAGTCAGGTGTAATTGTTATTTCCTTATCATAATAAGCTTATGTATTATCTATATACATATAATAAATGAAATTAATGATTACTTATCGAGTAAAAATGGGATCGTTCAACTTTTTTCTTGTAGTTGCTAGACAGTTATCTCTAATTAGCTAATAGACAGGTAGACATCGAAACACCGTGGTTGTATACATTGAATCGTAGATACGAACAATGCGCGGTCCCATATATCATATACTAGCAGCCCGGTCCGGTTTCACCCAGGTGCGATAGATATATTTTGTATTGTCGAACAATTGTGCAAAATGTATTTCATTAAGAAACCACTACAACGCCAAAATAATGATAACTTTGAGCTGGTGTCGCTAGGTGGCAGTGCCCACAAGCTTATACTGCTAGTTGCCGCTTGGTGTGCTACAGTGACGAGTCATTTGAACTACTGCAGTGTCGTAACTAGCCTTTATGCGCCCAGCGCGAGCTTGTATGACTGCGCCATTGAAAAATGTTCGAATCTTAAAACTTGGTCCCTGTCTGGTCATTTCTGCGCCCCTCGGCTCCAGGGTCTGCGCCCTGTGCCTGGACACCGCCTTAATTACGGCACTGCTGTTGCATATACAAACTGACAGCATTTTGATCAAAATATAGCCAGAAAAGCGATCTTTTTCTATGTATGATCACTCATTTGTTTTGTTCTATGATTACAGAGAGTTTCACAACATTAGACTATCCCTGATGTAGGGAAATTGTAATTATATAATCACCTTCTAAGGTCATTGTCAAAACAATTTTTTTGAAAATCCTTTTTGCAACCCAGCACTAACGGAGACAGAGTGTACTCCAAGCTACGATGACAGCAATGTCGTTTATACGAAATAGTAGAATAAAAAAATAGTCGCAAAATTTCAAAAAAAGATTTTATTAAAACATAAATAAAATTATTTCCTTGCATTATATCTTTCAGTATGGTTTCATTTTAATAGATGTTTTCTTTAATTTTGATTCACTTCTCAGCACTCTACTCGTCGATTGTTCATTAGGTACTCCTGAACGCCATACACTAACGATTCCGTTTTCTCCGCCGGTTACAAGTAATTTTAGCTGTAAAAATAATTTAGCCGATTACCTATTGTTTTTTTTTTTTTTTATTATTTTATTACACAAATTTTATGCAAACTTCAGGTATCCCACAGAATTTAAAAAACAACAAAATAATATAAATAATTCAAGACATATAGTGCCCGCGGTGAGAGTTGAAGCCAGGCACGTCATCAATAATATGGTAGTGAACGCCCACTTGCCCGCAGACAGTGGCGTGTGGAATAAATTCGACATATCCATTTATAGCGATAGAATAAAAAATAAACACTCGACGCACATGAATCTCCGAAACAGCCAGTAGCAAGGCTAGAAGGCGGGCGCAATGCGTTCACGCCACTATGACGCGGTGACTTCAACCTATGCCGCAGCTAGTATACTACAAAAAGCTGAATTAAAATCAACTTTAATGTCAAATTAAATAGGTTGAAAAATTAATTTGGTTCTTTTTGTAGTACTTCTAGGATGATTTTTTTGACGTGATAACGTCTTATAAATTGATGAAACACCGGCTGCACGCACGAAAAAGTGTCACGTTCCGCCTGAGCCTGAGCGTGCAAGCGAGAGCGCGGTATAAGCGATAGAGAGGCACGATCGGCCCAAGCGTCGGCTTGTACGCATTTCTCTCTCTTCTCGTGTGACGTCAGAGAGTTCATCAATGTTTCTTTATGACGTTATCACGTAAAACTATCGTCCGTAAACCGACTTTACAGACAACCAATTTTTTTTACAATAACCTCCAGTCTTGAAGCGTTTTAAGGAAACACCCTAGATTGAAAAAAAAAAAAACATTTTGAGATTGGAAAAATTCTTTTCCGCTGTCCAATATGCTTCTCTGACAACTAAGTAGATCTTAAATCTGGGAACATTAATCTATAATTTAAATGCCTGCACTTACAGCTACGACTTAAGTCAAAATAGATGCAATGAATGTTTAATATAATGTGGAATATTGCTAACCTGATTGTTATACCAACTGGATCGAACTATTTGCTTGTTTCCCTGTAATTGAGCGTGGGGTTCAGTTGTTTTATCTTTGATGGTCAGCGTTCGTAAACATTCTCCTTTAGAAGCATTCGACCCGGCAACGATAAGTAATTCACCATCTTCGTTCATTTCATGCACATTTGTTAAATAAAAATCATCTGCGGATTTTCTCTAACAAAAAAAAAATGTTTTTGTTATTATTTTCAATATTAACATAGTTCTAAGTATGGGAATCACAGCTCCATCGTTCCCAACCCGTGTTCATGCACAGAAGACCGATAACAGTCGGACTAATGTATTTTCAACACCATCTATTTTCAACCGATTTTACCCATGTATGTTCAAGTTTTTAATCCCTACTTTTCACAAAAAGTGTCGCCTATGTTGCTCAGCCAATGAAAAAAAACGTTTGATAACGTTTAAGGAGGTTGAGCCGTTTTACGAAGATAATGAAAAAAATCTGAAATAAAGTTTTTTTAATAGATTTTTTAATGACAAAATTTTCTGTAAAAAATCCAAAATCATTAGGAGATTTATAAAGTTACAAATTTAAAAAAACTTTTACATGTAGTTTTATGGAAAATATGTCAATCTAGCATGCAAACGGTACATTTTATTTTTTTGCAAATAACCAAATAATGTCAGCAGTTCCGAAAACTAACTATGTAAAGCATCGATGTCTTACGCATATTTTAATATTTTTTACAATTTAATTAGGAGACTTTTAATAAAAAAAAAAAAAAAATTATTAAACCTTAGCACTTTTCGATTATGGACTTTTATTCTTGACAATTTTAACAATTTTAACTGAATTTTCAACTTTTTAATGATTTAATTTTTATTATTTCTAATTTCTTTTTTTAATTATTTACTGCAAAAAATATGCAAAATACAAATATTTACATAAATTTATTTTTTCTAGCCTAACTTTGTACAAAAAATTCAAAAGTTAGTCCATTAAGTAAAATACTGAAATAATTAATTAATATTAAAAGAAATTTATTTATGCCCTTATGACAATAATTTATTAGTATCATCGACTTATAACCTTTTGTAAAAATTTATTATGGAAAAAATCCTATTTAGAATTCGACGTACTTTTGATTGGGACTGTAACGCATCAACCTCCTTAACCTCAAATTAATAAAGCTTTCTTCTGATTGGTGTATGACTGCCATTTAGTGAGAATGAAGGAGAAGTTAAAAACATACGAGTCGATTAGTCCTGACAGGTTGAAACGGCTTTGATTCGACGGTATGTATACCTATACATAATACACGACGCACAGCTTATGGCAATAGTGACTAGTGTTACAGTGTATATCGATGTTTGCTGTCAACAGTGTATGAAAATGTAAATAATTAAGACATCATAAACATGGATGTGATTCATAATTTAGTTACCCCCTCCCTCCCATTCCTGCAGAACACCCATTTAAAATGTTCACGCTCCACCACTGGCTTACATACCATCACAAATGTGTATTTCCGAACTAAATTCACAAAACTTACTTTCATATATTTGCAGAGTTCATCTCTTGTCAAATTTACATATGAACTGTTATCTTCGATTTTCCAAAGTTGGAGGCATTCGGTGTGAGTGATACAGTTGATTGCATCGTTTTTTCCGTTAGCACTGAACCAATTTATTTTATCGACAGACGATTCAGTATTGTGTGAGTACAGTAATGCATCTTCTTCGGTTATTTCATTTAAATCAAAGACGTTTATAAGACCATCAGTTGAGCCCGACGCTAATGTGTTAGAATTAGTTTTGTGAAATCGAACCTTCGAAATAAAAACAAAAAGAACAAAAATTAAGCGCTTCATGTTTGTTTCCAGTTAACAAAACGATCTACCCAATGACAATGCTGTTATACAATCGAAATTTCTCTATTCGCTGGGTATAAAGCGGGATTGAACTGCCTTGTTATTATTGTTTTAAACCGCGAAGCTTCTTAATAAACAATATGGCAGGGAACGCGACGAAAACATGAAATCATGCTCTATAGCAGGGGTGCCCAACCAGTTGATCGCGATCTACCGGTCGATCGCGGCGTAATTTTAAGTAGATCTTTATACTTTATCTATTCTAACATCCAAAAATTCAATTTTCAAACTAAATCGATAACCTCTTTCATTGTATACTTCCGCCATTGAAAATATTGCCAAATCTGGACAGTGTCAGCGATTTCTCTCGCATATTGGTAGATCGCGATGACACTATTTAAAAAAAAGTAGATCGCACCTACTAATAGGTTGGGCTTCCCTGCTCTATAGCCTATAGCATGATTTATTGCTCATTTAGTCCACAGCTCACGCTGCGATCGATGCAGTCGTTCCCACTCTATATTCTGCCTCTGCCTATAACAAAACTCGAGGACTGTGAAATTTCCTTGTTTAAACAGAGATTTTGATATAACGAGTGAGTGTCGGTTTTTAAGGAAAATCAAGCGAGTTCATAGAATATTTACTTTGTAGAAAGTGTTTGGTTTTAGAGTTTTGACTGTATTTATTAACGCTGTCCCCATTTTTTTATGCGAAACGAAAACGTATGTTGTATCTAAGTGATAAATTTCGAAATTTTGCCAATCTGATTGTCTGTCGTCGCGTGCGTTTCGGACTGGTTTTATCTTACTATATGTTAATTGTTACTTACTTGAGTAATATCATCAGTATGTGATTCCCAATAACCGCCCAACAAAGAAGAATTCCTTAGATCCCAGAACAGAATATAGGAATTACCTTCGACCAACTCTGTACCAGCGCAAAGTAAAATATTATTTTTACTAATGTCAAAACTTAAAATTGGTTTTAATTTATTTGGATCAATGGTGTCATCTGAAATTAAATTAATTATTACTGTTTTACGTATTTTTTAACCGACTTCAAAAAAAGGAGGAGGTTCTATGTTCGACTGTATATTTTTTTTATGTATGTTCACCGATTTCTCCGTCAATTATGGACTGATTTTCAAATTTTTTTTATTCGAAAGAGTGCACTTCCGAGGTGGTCCCATCGGAACCAAGTCAGGATCTGATAATGGAATCCGGAGAAATCGAGGGAAACTCTCAAATTTCAAAGACACGCATACTTGGCCTACCCATTGCAATACTTTATCTTACACTAAAAAGAGAAAAATAAAATATTTTTAACAAAAAAATTGAACCGACTTCAAAAAATATGCACTAAAAAGTAAAAAATAATTATTGTTATTTTTGGAGTCGGTGTCAGCCAAAATGAAATCTATTCCGAGAACTAGAGACATGTAAGATTTAAATTGCTACTTTCGAATTCCGATGTGACACCGACTCCAAAAATAACAATAATTATTATTTTTTACTTTTTAGTGCATATTTTGAAGTCGGTTCAATTTTTTTGTTAAAAATATTTTTAAGATAAAAAAGAGGGTGTTTCAACTGAAATGTATTTTTATTAGGGCTGTAGGATAACTTGTGAACAACAGTTTCAAATGTATTTTCGTTTCTTACCTTTATATTCTTTAACGCACTTATCAGTTTGTTTTCTTAAATCCCACAGTTTAATAGTGCCATCTACGGATGCCGAATATAACAAATTGCTATCTTCTGCACTGAACTTAACATTACATATTCTGTCATTATGTGCAGGAAACGATGATACTTTCGATAAATGAGTATCGGTGATCTGATACACAGCACAGTTGTTATCCGATAGCCCGATACCAACCTTCAATTCGTCACTATAATAAAAATTAAAACATTGAGAAATTGACCATTTTTTTTGTTCATTATAAAGTGTCCGCTTTTTCAATTATTAAATGACTGAACATTTTTTCGGAGTTTTTGAGCACAAAAATATTTTCCATCTCCTAAACCCCACCGATTGGGGTCATTTTAAATAGGTTTTATGCAGTGATGGAATACAACACGTGGACCAAATTTCGTTTAAATCGATTAAGTCTATCATGAGTTATCGTACTAACACACACATAACATTTTCACAAATGGTTTCAAAATATGAAACGTCGAGAAAATTTGGCCAGACCCCTAGATCCCGCCATTCGCGCGACATCAATAGTGTATGTGCCATATGGCAAATATGCTAATAATTCAACCAGTTAAGCGGTGCACGGAGACCAGAGTTCTTTCTCTACTGCAAAGGGTAGCTGCCCTCAAGATAGTCAAAATCGATATTAATGCGAGCGAAGATATTAACAGTATACAATATAAAATTTTACCATGCTCCTGTCATGCACAGAACGTAATTCTGTTTTAAAGATACGGCTTCTTCAGTAACCAGTTGATAAGGAGACTTAAACTGATTAATCAGTTCTTCATCGTCACAAATATTCCCATCATGGTCTGATTCTGATTCTTCTACTGCAATAACATAATTAACAATCAGATAACTTAAAGATGAATTTACGCGGGAATAAACGAGATTATGCAACTATTAGTAACTTGCATCCTAACATGTACTCCTGGAAGTAACGGATTTATAGATGAAAAGCAACAGCTTTTGTTCTCAATATGTCAACGAGAAACAATCATATTTTCATTGAAAAGTTCATTCAGCAATATTTAAATAATCTCAATCAAAGTTAAATTGAACAGGGAAGCTCTAGTTTTGGTCTTGTTGATTTAGGCCGCACGTGTATTTACGTTAACATTACGTGTCAATTTACATGATCAGTGCTTAATTATTTTACATCGATTAAATTTGTTCGTATTCATACCTGCTAAGTGCATTTTTTCAATATCTGTTATATGCATATTTATTTACAAAAAAATTCGGATAAGAAAGTAACTTTCAAAAGTGTAACATGCGTTTTTGACGTTTAATCATAGAAGAGATAAGGGTTTTCATAGAAGTTAGTTGTTCCAGAATCTAGATTATAATTTATATCTATGAAATATACGTATCTATGGCTCAACAAATTTTACTCCGTTTAAAATAAAGACAATCATTTACATGAAATAACAAACATACTAAAAGATTCAGTATCCGATAATCTATATAATGTATTTCTATCAAATTTAATTAGCTACAGACTATTATGAAACTTTTCTTTGATTTTTTTCGAATTATTTTTAGTACTATTCCCCAGTTTTTGTTCAATGTAGCCGCAACTTTACCAAATTCGTAAAACGTTCTATGCGGAGTTCTTAAAGCGCAGACGAATAGTTCCGACCAATGACAGCATCCGGTTTGAGGGAAATGTCATTAACTGGGCAGGCGCATTGGAACAACTTTTATAGTAGTCTTTTTCCTGTGTAAAATGGTGGCTGTGTGAGTGTTACAAGGTATGTATTCTAGCTTACCATTTTTGTATATTTTTTTATCGGTATCTATATTAGTTTATTATTCCATTCGTTAAATTTAGAACGTTTCCTCATTGATGTGAGAAATATTAAAGGTTTGTACTTTTTTCACACCGGAATTCATAAAAATTAAAACATGCTTTCGCAAGCACATGGCCCGGAAAGTTTTTTCTTTTACTGAAATGCATACGCACAAATTAGTATTATTAATTTAGAACGTTTTTAATTTTATTTAATCTCTTTAATGAAGTGATTAACATTTTGACTGTTCGGGTATTTTCAATTTGTGAATATGACTTTTTGGAGCGAAGAAGACAAATTATTGTAACACAAGGTAAGTTGTAATATGGATTAATAAATGTTTTTACTCAATTATGGTGTGTTAATTGGTTTCTTTAAGTCATATTCTTTGAGATATCCGTACAGGTCAAGTGTTGATGTCTGCAATTTCACCTTGTACCTCGGTATTTTCTAAGAAAATGGCTTAATATTGATGTTTCACTGTTTTTTTTTTTGAAAACTTTAGCGGCGTTGTACACTCTTTTTGTAATGGGTAAAAAATGTTAAACTCGCGTCAGGACACGTGACCTGATCGAAAATTCGTAAGACGTTAATATTCAAGTTTTCACTTCTGCCGGCACTCCCGGAGTGCAACCCGTCTTTTTTTTTTAATTATAATTTCATGAAATAGTTTTAATTACTTGATACCAAATTTAATGCAGTGAAACATCAATTTTTTAAACTTTATAATTGAAACATAATTTTTTTTTTTAGGGAACAATTATCTGATTTTCCAACATGCCACAGAACGAATATATTGAACGTCATCGTAAACTTCACGGTCGACGTCTCGACTATGAAGAACGTAAAAGAAAACGCGAAGCTCGTGAGCCTCACAAGCTTGCTGACAAAGCTCGAAGTCTTCGCGGTATTAAAGCGAAGATCTTCAACAAAGAACGCCGCAATGAAAAAATACAAATGAAGAAAAAGATACGAGCGCACGAACAGAAAAATGTTAAACAAAATTCAGAAAAAGTATCTGACGGAGCGACTGTCGTATATTTGCTGGATCGTGACGTACAGTCAAGAGCAAAAGTCTTGTCAAACATGATAAAACAAAAACGTAAAGAAAAGGCCGGTAAATGGGACGTTCCAATCCCGAAGGTCAGAGCTCAGGCCGATGCGGAAGTATTCAAAGTAATGAGGTCGGGAAAAACTAAAAGGAAAGCTTGGAAAAGAATGGTTACTAAAGTCACGTATGTCGGCGAAGGCTTCACGAGGAAACCGCCAAAGTTTGAAAGATTTATACGACCGATGGCGTTACGCTTTAAAAAAGCTCATGTGACCCATCCGGAATTGAAAGCGACTTTCCAACTGCCCATTATCGGTGTCAAGAAAAATCCCAGTTCTGCAATGTACACGAGTCTGGGAGTTATTACTAAAGGAACAATCATCGAAGTCAACATTTCCGAGTTAGGTTTAGTTACTCAAGCTGGTAAAGTCGTGTGGGGTAAATACGCGCAGGTCACAAACAATCCGGAAAATGATGGATGCATTAACGCCGTTCTACTTGTATAATTTAATTATTTATAAATTCCTGTATGTTCTGTGAAATGCATTGTATTTATTTTTTACTTGTCAAAAATAAATATTTCGAACGTTTTTTTGTGTTCTTATTGTTTGTTTTTTTTTTTCAGAAGCTCAAGTCTGGCATCTGTTATTTTGCTCTGTTGTGACACTGCCAACATAAACTTTTTAGTGATATTTCCAACATTTACTCATAATGGATGCCAGACTAAGCGGCCCATAGACGCTCAATATTACCTATTGCGCAATATTTGGCTTTGTGAAATATAATTGACCGCGTGTAGACGAGATTGAAAGGTTGCGCAATATATTGTGTGATTTTCAAAATCTTGAAAATATATTGCACAAACGGGGAAATATTGTGCCGTCTGTTGTCAAGATTGCGCAATATCGCGTCAGTTGATCTCAAGTAGCGGTCGTTTCAACAAGTAGTCTCAACTACGCCTCATCATGGGTGAAGATGTGAAGTAATCGTGACAACATGATGACTGAAGTTCTGGTGGGGACTGTTTGCACAATGTGGCTGTACCGTCTGTGCTCGCAATTGAGCAATATATTGCACAACCTTCAATATCGCCTCCATACAATTTTTTGCACAAACCAAAATATTGTACAATAATATTGACCGTCTAGGGGCCGCCGTCAAAATATTGTGCAACCCACATTGCACAATAATATTGAGCTTCTATTGGCCGCTTAATAAATGCCCAGTTGTTTATTTCGCTCTAAGAAAATTCAATAAAGTATAATTCATTTTTTTTTATAGCAATTTGTAAACAGTCACTTTGAAGATGCAGATTTTCGTTAAAACTTTGACTGGCAAGACCATCACTCTTGAGGTCGAGCCGAGCGATACCATCGAAAATGTGAAAGCTAAAATTCAAGACAAGGAAGGCATTCCGCCAGATCAACAGCGTTTGATATTTGCCGGTAAACAGCTGGAAGATGGCCGCACTCTCAGCGACTACAATATTCAGAAGGAATCGACACTTCATCTCGTGCTTAGATTACGCGGTGGAGCCAAGAAACGCAAGAAGAAGAATTATTCTACACCGAAAAAAATTAAACACAAGAAGAAGAAGGTCAAGCTTGCTGTTCTTAAATTTTACAAGGTGCGTGAAATATTTTTTTCTTGCTTAATTTTACTGTCTTTACTGATTGCATAAGTGAAATTGACGCGCTCAAACATTAAGAATAATACTGTAACTATTTTCTTCTGTACAAGAATGAAAAAGTTTGACCAACCTGGATATTTTTTTTTTTTCGATATTGTTATCAGTGTTATCACTTCCACATTTAATCCGCGTTAGCACAATATTAGGATGCAATCATTTGTCTTTTTTTTGTGGTAACAGTTCGTTGGTACTGATTCGCTACTGTTGTAGATAAAAACAAAACTTTTAGTAAAGACACTCCATGCTAATATATTGTCGGAATAACCAAGGAATTACTTCGAAAAAATAGGTACTAAAAACTAGAAAATAATTATGAGTCACCTAGGGGGCTTTGATTAAACTAAAATAAAATCGTGGAGGCATTTAGTAGAAAACTTTCATTTGTTTGCGGGTGGAAGTCATATTTAAGTTTCGACTGTCTTCTTCAACCATAATGTACTATAAATTCGCCCCTCGGTTTTATTTTAGTTTAAACAAAGCCCCCAAAGTGAATCATAATTTTTTTTTAGTTTTTAGCACATCATCGATTGTACAATAAAATCATTTGATTTAAAAGGCTTTTTTACCTATTTTGTCAAGTTTTTAGTGCGCTTTATTAAAAATTTGATTTGCAGCCGGACTGATCATTTAATTATAATATTGTATTGTTATCGGAACTACATACGTATGCAAAATTTCAATAAAATCGGATAACTGGAAGTAGTTGAAAAAGCTGTCGCAAGATTTTAAACAACGATAGTAACAAAAAAATATATGGGGACAAGCTAAATAAAACCGTTTAATAAAATAAAGTAAAATCTTTAATCCGACAATAAAGTAATAATATAAGTTAGTATAATTAAAAATATAAAAAATGTGCTCGATTTAAAATTACGTGATGTATTCTTTTGTTTTTGTTGTGGAAAGCAAGTTATTTCGATAATCAATTCAGAGAAAACAAGTTGAAAAGTAATGCTGTTTAGTTTTATGTTTTCTGTTAGCTTACGTTTGAAATTAATTTGTTTCCTAATGCTTGCGATTGTTTTGCTTTTACAGGTCGACGAAAATGGTAAGATCCATAGATTGAGACGCGAGTGCCCAGGCGAACAGTGCGGAGCCGGTGTATTCATGGCCGCCATGGAAGACAGGCACTATTGCGGCAAGTGTGGATACACACTCGTCTTCTCGAAACCCGAAGACAAATAAATTTTATATTATGTTAAATACTATAAAAATATGTAAACACGCCGTTTAAATAAATACGTTTAAACAGTCATTGGTCGGTTTTTGTTTTTCTTCATGTAAAAGCGAACATTTATTAATGGTAATTTTTTCTCCATGGTTGCAGTGGAATTTAAATCGTAAGAGTAAGTGGAACTAAACGTCAGTAAGCTTAACCGAGTTATGGTGCCATGGTAGCTCGGTGAGACCAAATAAAAATTTTCTCCAAAAATCTAAATACAGTGGAACTTCATTAATTCAAACTAGAGTGACCTGTGCGAATTATTCATTTTACACTTTACAAAATTATTTTTTCAATATGATTGCAGGTATTCAATTCGTTTCTAATTTTGCACACTGCTTATAACGTTCTTCTTTTTGCTGTATTACAATATGAAGCTCAGATGACAGATCAAAGAAATATTTTACTAAAATTGTCATATAGAGGCGCAAGTAGCAAAAGCGTTGAGCTAAGCCGTCAGATGGCATCATGCAGCATTGCTGTGATGTTCAGCGTTGCTCGCTGTTTCAAAATTAAAGCCGTCAGATGGCAGTATGCAGTATTGTGTCTGTTGCATTACAATATGAAGGTCAGATGACAGATCGAAGTGTTGACGTTGTTTCAAAATTAAAGCCGTCAGATGGCAGACGTTGTTCAGCGTTGCTGTATTTTAATTAATTTACAAAAACAAAAGCCATAATAAATTTTTTAGTTGTCGATGTCAGTAGAGCAAGCAATTATCTGTAAAATGATATATAATTTATGTGGAGTAATTGTGAGGTTTTTTCTAAAAAGGGAGGCAAACATCTTAACCCTTAGCGTATTAATATATAAGATCTTTTGAATGATCCTTGAACTCCTCATACAACCCAATGTAATATTTTCTTCGAATTCAAATATCGACTACAATAATTTTTGAATAAAAGCATGTTTAAAACTGAGATCCAAACTTTTCTGAATTCGATGAGTGTGCAATGAAGTGGTTTAAATGAGTTCGTGATTAGAAAATTCCTATCAGTTGGGCCATTATCAGAAGTAGGTGCCAAGTCTTATAAAAAATCAATACAAGGTTAATGTATGATGACTTGATAATTTTAAAGATTGAAAGGACATCAACTTATAATTTGAAGTTTTTAATTCGAAGTTTTGAGCCGATCCCTTCGACTTTGAATTAACGAAGTTCCGCTGCACATACGTACTATAAAAAAATAAAATATCGTATCTCTAACAATTTTATTTCTTCCATATTATACAATTTATTAAAATTCAAAATAGACTAAACTACAATAAATAAAAATTGCGTTTAGAGTTGTAAAGTAATTAAAATAAATGATTTAAATAAAATATCATTGGAAGACGTCTAGGAAATAAGGGTAATTGTACGGGGGAGGCAAGTACGGAAATGACTTAAATAGATCAATAATCGACAAAAAAAATATTAGCTCAGTCGTGAAAAAAAGAAAACGCTGAGCTTTGTTCAAAATTCAACAGCATGTTTTCCTGAGATTGATTAAATAGATACTGACCGTTGGTAATATCAAATTTAAATACATTCATTTAGATCCCCATGTGTTTAAAATAATAAAATCTTTATCAAAAATTATAAGTTAAATAATTTATAATCATCGTTTTCCAATTCAAGAAGTTCAGAGCATTGAATCTTTATTTGGGCATTGATAACATAATAAAAAGTTTGTTCCAAGCAGCCGCGAATGGTAACAGAACCGTACACAGTCTGGTCACTGCGCAAGACTGTCTTGCGCAGTAATGATTTTTCAGCTAGTGCGCAAGACAGTTTTGCGCAGTGACAAAACTGTGTACGGTTCTGTTACCATCCGCGGCTGCTTGGAACAAACCTAATATGAGTTAGTTTCAGGAAAATCACCAAAGTAGGTAATATTTTATGTGAGCCCCTGTCTTAAACTTCAAATAAATAAAATTGTCGACCAATTTTTCTCAGACCATATATTGACAAAAAATAATAAAAATACAAATCAATATAACACAAGATGACGTTTCGATTTAGATATTTCTGAAGAAGATCCAAATCCGGATCGAAACGTCATCTTGTGTTATACTGATTTGTATTTTTATTATTTTTTGTCAATATATGGTCTGAGAAAAATTGGTCGACAATTTTATTTATTTGAAGAGTTCTATTCAGACGTTAATAAAAGATTTTAAGTATAGCAAAAATAACCTTCAAACTTTGAACCGTAATAGGAGACAGCCATAACAGATAAAAAAAAAATTAAATGAAATCGAATATTAATCAAGTTGGGGCTAGCGACACACATGCGGTCTGCGCATGTGTCGAGTACTGCGCGAGATATGTCGTCTTCTATCAAGTCTCGAAAGGCTACACAGAATTTGAAGTATTACAATTTTTTTTCAAATACGAAAAATTACGACTGCTTCAATTTATTTTGTCGAATATTAAAAATCACATAATGCTCAGAATAAATAACTAGAATGTATAAATTAATTAAAAAAGGTCTAACGGCCCCTATTTTGTTGCTTTATTAAATTTTAAGGATCGTTGGCTGAGACAAGCTTTTGCATCGAACAAAAATGCAAAATCAACATTTGTTTTTATCAGAAGCCTATCTGAAACACGCTTTGAGTAAACAGATGCATTTTAATGAATAGACGTTATTAAATAATACTGTTTTTCTATTGCCTTTTTTTTGAAGTAGAGAAAAATAAAGATACTGACTTTTTAAAATATAATTTGTTCATATTATGGATAGCCAAGGTTCTTAGATTCAGAGATGACTTCGTTCCGTTGGATAGTGAGAGGATGACGTCATCCAGCGGACTGCCAACTGGCGTCATTCATGAACGAGGTACTCTGTGTACTTCTAATGACCTTGATGGATCGCTATCTCAAATATATAACACTGAAAAGATAGACGTTGCGTAATCGATTTTTTTCGTGTCATTTTGATTGCACAACGCCGTATCTTTTTGACGTTAAATAACGCAGACAAATAACATATTTCAGATTGATTTAAATAAATTTCAATTATTAACCAGTTTTCTAATTGCGAATTCATATAAAGCATCTATTTTTGTATTAGCAAGTGACTTTTGCAACTACACTTTCAAATTGTGATAATAATTGGTACTAACTCTCTGTATCTATTAACCTAATTGAGTCAAGTTAGTGTCAAAAAAATTACAGCTTTTGTGCGGGTCTGCTTCTTACATATCAAAAGACGTGGTTCGCTAGGTGAGTTGTTTTTATCTCTTGTTTTTACTCACGACGGAACGGAGCAGGTATATGCGTTTAGCCTGAGAGATTGTTTACACTGTTTGTATATTTCCAGTGACGATTTTTCTGTAACTGAAATAAATAATTGTCTCAAAAATGTGATATCTGACTACGGTAGCGTCCCCTGCCAAGCAACTTTACTATTCCAACTCCAAAAGTGAGGAGTACTAATTTAGATCAAAATTCACTTTTCAAAATTTTACAATATTTTTTCGTTTTGAGATCCCCCAAGTTCAAAAAACATTTTTGGAAAAAGTCTGCGCTCCTGTTTGTCTGTTAACACGATACAGGTCAAACGGATGAGCGGATTGAAACCACATTTTGGAAGAATGTTCGATATGCAAATATAAAGTGCCTTATTGTTTTCAAATTATCTAGATAACACGGCGGAAATAAAGCGTTTCTTTTGATATGCAGACCACGCCTCTATTCGTTTCTAATAGTTTTCGAGTGCAGTTTTATATTTGACTTTGTCTCAAAGATCTGTTCAATTTAATCAAGCTCAATGAGCGCGGGCCTACAACTTGTATGACTTTACGGTCTCAATGCTAGCGACTGGAATACATTTGTACTGTGGATAATATTTACGCATTTCTGAACAAATTCAAGAGGTTTAAATTAAAAAAAAAAAAACGTTAAACATAAATACAGTACCTATACAGTATGTAAACACGTAAGGTGCACATAGAGAAATTAACATTGGGAAAAAATGACTGGATCAGAGTGAGCCTTGAAATGTTGCTTTTCAATTTGACAGATAAATATTCTTTTGCAAAATGAATGTGTATACTGTCGAAGAAAATATTCAAATGATTACAACATAATCGAACTTTTTTTATCAATGGGACATTAAATTCCCAAAAATACTTAAATATGGTTCGAGATCAAATATCTCCGCCTATTCGTGTTGAACCTAAAGACATTGGGTCACTGATTTACCAACGCGCATACGTCATATCAGTCAGACAATTTTTGAATGAAATGTTTCCAAACAGATGGAGTTGTTTTTTTGTTTTGTTTTTGTACAAAAAAATAAAAAATAGAAATCCTCAAGATTACCACGATAATTCAACATAGAAATAACAATTAATGCAGTCATAGCTAACTCTGATCCAAGTATTTTTTCTCAATGCTAATTTCCCTATGTGCACCTTACGTGTTTACATACTGTATATATATATCGAATGTAAGAGATTGCTCCTGATGTGTTGAAACTGTAATTATATGATCACAATCGACGGTCGTTGTCAAATCAAATTTTTTAAAAATTTTTTTGCAACCCGGCACTAGTTATGATGCGACCGATAACACGGGAGCTGTGAAAAAACCCTCGTAGTCTGTGCAGATGTTTTCTAAGTGCACAGACAGTAAGTAAATACGCAATACAAAGACAAATAATGCTTTCCACACTACAAATAGTATCCCTGTCACTTCCAATGTTTAACTAACTGGCGTTTCTTTACTTTTAATAACCATAATTAAATCCGGTTGTTATTTTACCATTAAAATTAATATTTATTATATATATAATTGGTTCTACTATGTGCTGTAAATGTGTTTAGTTTTCAATAAACACAAATTACGAATAAATTACAAATTTAGAGTAAAATATTACAAAAGATACATTCACAATATTATATCTGTGTGATAAATGACAGAGGACATTATTTTAAAAACTGATTTACAAAAAACCATGAGCTATATTATATGTGCATGTATAAAACAAAACCAGGCACATTTTTTTTTTAATTTGTGACGTCATAACTCCCAATCCAGCGCATGCGTCAACATGCAAGTGAATAAAAATAAAATTACGGTTTACGTGTTAAGTCGAATTGGCATTCTTTTTTGTTTTCGTTTGCAGGCACAAAGCAATTTTTAATTTAAGACATATTCAACTGTTATCATTAAAATTATACTTCCATTAACACCAGTGAATAATTCTTGTATCCTACAAGATACAAAAAGAAGTTTGAATAGTTTTTTATTCAACTTTAAATTTACTATCGGAAACTATGGCAATGTGTTTTGACGTGATAACGTCTTATAAATTGATGAAACACCAGCTGCACGCACGAAAAAGTGTAACGTTCCTAACGTTCCGCCTGACCCTGTGCGTGCAAGCGAGAGCGCAGTATGCTTCGGCCCAAGCTTGACAGCTACTAAAATTTAGGTTATGTATTACGGAATACGTTATCACGTAAAACTATCGTCCGTAAACCGACTTTACAGACAACCAATTTTTTTTACATTTTCGAAGTATCCATTTTTTTCTCAATAAATTCATATAAGGTTACATAAGAAAATATTAGAGAAAAACGTTATCAATTTATTAACTAATTTCTCATAGTACTCCACACAATATGTGTAAGTATTAGTAATATTTTTTACCTACTGTTTGATGACATTTTTCTCTATTTTCTTATGTAACCTTATGAAAATTTTATATTAATTTATAGTGCAAAAAATGGAATTTTGAAAATGTAAAAAAATGTTGCTATTTGAAAAAAAAAATGCATGTACACTTCCGGTCGAGTTAAAATATCTCAGCAGCTTCCGATAGTAAATTTCGAGGTGAATAAAAAAGTGATTTATAAAATGTAAGCGATGTTGAGTTGTGATATCACAAGTTATGATGTTACATACCAGGTCAATTAATCGCTAAATGTCAACTGTCATTTATCCTATTTTTACAATTTCAAGATACACGGGTAAATGTTACAACTTTAGTTATACTCAAAAATTAAAATTTTACTTAACAATTCTTTTAATTCATAATTTAAAAAATACTACTGTTACAGCGTTGTTTAATTAACTGCTAAAATATAAACAATAATAAAACGAAAAGCAAGCCACATTTGATTCTCTGAATTATATTAATTGCGTTGTGACTTGTGAACTAAATATCGATTGTTTTCTTTTTTTCTATACCAATTAAAAATATTGCATTATTTTGTTATTTTACGTATATGGTTTATTCTAACCAAACTTATCTGAAGTGCAAACAAATGAATATTGAAATTGTACAGCTGCCTTTTGTTTTATTCTATTTCAATCGTGCTTAAAGACAACTTAAGACAATAATCTAAAAACCCATTAAAAAAACTCATGCGATAAGAAAAACTTTTATGCAATGTTTTTTAAATTTGCAGTTAATTAGCTTAGAAAAATAATACGTCCTTTTGCATAAAAGTAACACATTCGTTTTTTTTTAACTACAATCATAAGTACACAAGTATTTTTTTAACTAATTAAAACAAATTTATGCCACAATTTTTAAGTTAAAACTAGCAGTAAGTTTTTGTTTAGCTGCGATTCGTTTTGCATTTTCAATTATTATACTAATTGTTGGTATTGTTCGTCGTTAGCTAGACAGGGTATCCAATAATGTTCGTATTCAACTTGTTCCCTACAATAATACTGTGATTAAAAACTTTAAAATGCCGCAGAAGAATTAAACGATTTCTTGTGTTCAAACGAGCTGTCAAATTTCACACTGCCGGGATCGAACGTGTAATCACGGAGCGTTCTGAGCGCACTATTATTGCACAAGCATTTTATAACGGATGCCATTTGACAACTAACATACATGTTTAATGTATATCCTACTAGATACAAAAAAAGTTTAAATAAGAATACGAATAGTCATTAAGAACGCTCGAAATCGCTTAACCGAGTTATTTTATGTGACTTTAAAATAAATGTAAATGGAATAAAACATCGTTGGCTTTACGACTACAAACCGGCCAACGTCCACTTTTAGCCGAATTTTCAAACAGTCCTATCCACGTTTTAGCAAAACAAACACCAAAGCATAACAAATCTTCTTAAATCGTGCCACACGGAAACTAGGCAGTTTGCTATTTATATAGAAGATATATTTCGTTTTTACTGTCCCCTAAAAATTGTTTGTTCTGGAGTTATCAGGTTTGTAAAGCCTAAGCCAACGAAATTGAAAAATATTTTATAAAAAAATGCTTAACAATACTGGCCATTCGGAAGTCCAATTATAAATACAATTTAATCAGGATATATCTACGCTAGCATTAATCAGGCACTGTTCTAATAGTCATTAAATAATAAACTGCCACCCATTTTTAATTAAACAAAAATAGAATCGAGAATATTAAATTAAGAAAAGGTTTATATAAAGTTTTAAACATTGTTTCAAATCTTCTTGGTTTCAGAGCTTGTAGGTCGTGGTCTGTTGGTATTTTGACCTAAAGTTTCATCTACAAGTGGCAGCGAACAAAGTGTCCTCCTTGGCAGCTCAGGTGTGTCGATAACTGGTGTTCTCTCTTCTTGTATGCTGAACGCGTTAGTGTTCTCTGCTGTCTTCGTGGTTTTCTATGTCCACTGAGCGGAAAGATAAACCACTGAAAAGTGAACTACGACCGCGCAGAGAACAATTAACACGCTGAGCATAGAAGAAGGGAGAACACCAGTCATCGACACACCTAACTATAAGCCGCCAAGAACAATTCGACCGGTGCCACGCCGCCTTTGATAATGTGTACCGCAGTTGTAGACGAAACGTCGGGTAGAAATACCAACAAAGAAGATCTGAAATTTATAATAGACTTTAAAAGTTATTGAAAGTTAGCTGAAAAAAGGGCTTTGCTGACGTTTGGATTCCTCGTCCGATATAAAGAGTATAACACAGAGGATGCGATGAAATTTTACCGACCCGGAATCATTTATTCTGGTCAGCTGTCATCTAGAATATGATCGGTTCAATTGAATCACTGAGTTTTTGACGTGATAACGTCTTATAAATTGATGAAACACCGGCTGCACGCACGAAAAAATGTCACGTTCCGCCTGAGCCTGAGCGTGCAAGCGAGAGCGCGGTATAAGCGATAGAGAGGCACGATCGGCCCAAGCGTCGGCTTGTACGCATTTCTCTCTCTTCTCGCGTGACGTCAGAGAGTTCATCAATGTTTCTTTATGACGTTATCACGTAAAACTATCGTCCGTAAACCGACTTTACAGACAACCAATTTTGAATAAAAAAGTGATAAAAATGGTCCGGTGCAATGTAAAAAGTTGCGAAATTATTATCATGTTTTACTGTACATCCTGCAATGAAGTACAAAATAATTCGATTCAATCTCACCAGATAGCGCCGCAACTCGTATATATGCTCTTTTAACTGTGACTTATGTACAGTTTTATCTGCTGTTACGGTCTTTGGTTCAATAATAATTGAAGTTGTTTTCAACAAAACATGCTTGACGTCAGCAAAGCTGAGTCAACTTTAATTATTGACACATCGTTAAATGTTTTGCGATGACAAATACCATGCAATACCTTATTATATGATCAGAAATTCAAGGCTATTTTCAAATTTTCCGACAACGCGTTGTTCGATTTTGTTTGTTATGTAATGCATTAATCGATGGGCTTTAGAATCATGCCTGTTTGACACTAGCCTTAAAATAATAATTGATTAATTGTAAATCGATCAATAGTTGGATACACCTGTTTAAAAAAAAAGACGGGTTGCACTCCGGGAGTGCCGGCAGAAGTGAAAACTTGAATATTAACGTCTATGTTAAACGACCAAAGCGCAGAAAAGATTGAACTAATAACTTCCAAGAAATTCCGTCTGATGTCGCCAAAACAACTTATAGTGTAGTTAAAAACCATTCGATTGCATAGACAAGTCCCAAAAAAAAATATATACCTTGCACATTAATACAATGGATTTCAGTTAGGGCATGTCACAAAAGTTTTCGTCTTACGCATTTTCGATCAGGTCTTACGAATTTTCGATCTGACGCGAATTTAACATTTTTTACCCATTACAAAAAAGTGTACAACGCCGCTAAAGAAGTTTTCACTTCAAAAATATAGGAACTGATTCTATTTATATTGCGAAAGCAAACAAATTAACCTGTTTTTGCCGAGTTGAATAAAATCGGGTGTTTTCAATTTTTCGACATAAGGTGCCATTTCAGTGGAGCAATTGATAATCTCTTTAAAAAAGCTTAATTATTAGAGATTATAATTACTTAACAATTATTTATTAATATACTGCCACATATTTTAAAAAAATATTCCAGTCAATCTTGTAAAAAGTTCATAGATTTGGTCAAAGTTGGCATCAAGTAAATTTCTCTATATTCGAGAAACCTTTTTTTAATCTAAAATATGATACTTCATTTTTTTATAATTTTAGTTAGTTTTAAAGTTTTAGAAAAAATAATATTTATGTGTATCATGTATTTTAAGATAATGGCGTTGAAAGAATATAGTATCGATTTTCCTCCGATGAAATCGCACCTCAATTGTTCTGAGAAACCGTTAGTTTTGATAAAAAAATTGCCCATCGCCTAGCGATGTAATTTTTCTTCTACTATTATTTGGAATGTGCAGTTGTGACAACTTTGTAGTCGCAAAATTGCGTACTAAAAATGGAATCAGTTACCGTTGTAAAGCTTATGAATATGCTATTTGAATTTCAAATAAAAAAAAAAAAAACAAAACACTTTTGCGAAACTTACACTATGATGAACAAAATATATCACGTTCGATTTCTGATATTTATAAAGTACATTTAAGCTAATACCGCTTTATCGTACTAGAAAATGGCCACTTATGTATTTTTAAAACAATTGCAGGACGATAATGAACAGT
This sequence comes from Xanthostigma xanthostigma, assembly GCA_963575645.1. Lineage (NCBI taxonomy): Eukaryota > Metazoa > Arthropoda > Insecta > Raphidioptera > Raphidiidae > Xanthostigma > Xanthostigma xanthostigma. The sequence goes on from OY754464.1 coordinate 4,266,323, forward strand.
TTTTAAACGCTTTATATTAGTTTGGGTTGTAACTAACTATGTATGTAACGGAATCTTTGAGCATAATTTTCACCAATTTCCCGAAGTCTGATTAATTTGAAACTTTGCATACGTATCAAGGACCGATGACAATGCAATAATTTGATAACAGTTTCCCATTATCCTTATTAGGACCCCCAGGATTAATAAATTCTTTTATAGATCCTCAAACTAAAAAGTGAAAAATAAAATATAGTTTAAAAAAAACTAAAAAACACGCTTTATATCGAACTAAAAAGTAAAAAATAATTTTTTTAAAATAAGCTTAAAAAGCGTTGGGCGCTCGATGTACGAAAATGTGGAACAAAGCGCCCCACGCTTTTTAAGCTTATTTTAAAAAAATTATTTTTTACTTTTTAGTTCGATATAAAGCGTGTTTTTTAGTTTTTTTTAAACTATATTTTATTTTATGTTTATTTAAATATATTTTTAAAATTAACGGTTGCTCAGATTGAAAAAATCTCCGATATTTAACCGGCAATATGATTAGGCTATATCGAACTTAATTACAAAAATGAAAAATTAGCTCAAGTAGCAGTTGTTTTATACCATTTTAAACAAAAGTAATATAATTAGTTTATGTATCTGATATTTACATTTTTTCAATGTTTCTTTTGTTTTTAATATATTATGCAGCTATAACATCTTCATTGTTCAAAATGTCCTTTTTAGTGTTCTGTGCGAAACGGAACACTTATCTTCTATTTATTATGTTCTATTTGCTACGTGCCTGACCTTGACTTACTACAGAATAGGATTTATGCGCCTATTGTGTATTGCCGGTGGCGCCGCTCTGCCGGGAAAATAGTGCGGTACTGTGTCATAAACAAATAGGTTCCTATAAAATTGTTAATCACAACTAAGTTTGATCAATCAAATTTATATCTATATAGGTCTGTGATATGATAAATACCATGAATAAAATGACAGCAATTATATCAAAGCGACAAACTCGGTATTGTCATTTTTATTCATAAAACAACGCAATCTTTGCTTGTCATAGATGCGCAATTAGACTACACAATAGGTATTTGAAGACATCGTGAAAATTTGTCTAACACTTCTTTTGTAATGTCTGAATACAAAATCGAAGACCTGGCTGAAGGGTACCGTAGCCAGATTTTGAATTTTTAACTTTGCGAAATTTTATTTGCAAAAAAAAGTCCTTGAAACCTTTTGAAACTTTAGTACCTTCAAATTTAGTATTTCATAAAATAAAAAAAAAAAACTAGGTTGAAGTGTCTATTATACTTGAGTGCGAGTAAGACGCTACGGGTAGATTGAATTATGAGAGATAGGTTCATTCCAAGCAGCCGTGAACGGTAATAAAACCGTACACAGTCTTGTCACCGCGCAAGACTAATTTGCGAACTAGCTCAAAAATCGATACTGCGCAAGACAGTCTTGCGCAGTGACAAGACTGTGTACGGTTTTATTACCGTTCGCGGCTGCTTGGAACAAACTTGATATATGATATATCAGAGGGCATCCAAGTCTTCCAGGAGTCAATCGCACCGCAACACGCTCTCTCTCACACTTCAACCTACCCGTAGCGTCTTACCCGCACTCACGTATAATAGACACTTCAACATACAGTTTTGAAACCGCCTGGCAAGCATTTAGAACCGACTAAACTGGCGTGTTTATTTTATTTTAATTTGAAGGTATTAAAATTTCAAAATGCTTCAAGGACTTCTTATGCAAATAATATATCGCAAAGTTCAAGAATTCACAGCTTGGCTAGGCCCCACTACCCTTCGACTAGGTCTTCGATTTTGTGTTCAGTCATTACAAAAGAAGTGTTACGCTGCCTCAAATATCTACCCAAAAATGTTTGATAGCTCTTGGACTATAAGCTAATAGCACCCATGTGACGACAGCTGGAAAATTTTATAGCAGTGTAAGCATTGATAGGTTATAGTAGTATTATGTATATAAGAACATGGAAAAAACGCAAAACCGATCTATAATTTTTTATTAATTAATACAGTTTCGTTTTCAAAGAATTTATTGTTTTTTGACAGCTATTATATTAGATTGTTATCATTGCCATAATTTTGTTTGAAAAAGACAAATAATGGGGTCTACCATGAATGTTTGACTCGCTAAGCATAGTGACATAGGTTCGCCACCTGTGGTAGACCCCATTATATGAGTTCACCAAATAACGCCACGATTCACCGCGCCGCGACGCCACTTGACTCTACAGCTGCTGTGCACATAGCAAATAAAATGCAAATAGTACTAAACATCGAAAAGTTCATTTTGAGCGAGTAAGTGCTTTCATAACACCAAATTCGAATATATTAAGTTTTTATATATAAATATATAATATCAATTAATTTCAAACCTAACACACAAGTTTATTTGTTTTGTACAATATTTTATCTAATAAGTTACATTCTGAACAATGATCAAAGTTCAGTTTTTGTGGAACTGTCTCCTTTATTATTAATAACATCGTTTAAAGCCGACATAACTTTACTTGATGTCGAAGGATGTAACGATTGTTGCAATTCGAGCAATGAGTCTTCAGCCTAAAAAAAAAGACCAGCATACTTTTGTAGAATGTTAAAAAATGTAGAGTCATTTAGTAGTAGGTAGTCAAAAAATGAGTGATGAACTTGAGGAAAAAACAAAAGAAACGCGATAAATAGTAAGCAATGCGATATGAGTATGATATAAAAGTATTCAACAGAGGAAAGTATTGAGAAAAACTAATAGCCGACATATCCGTCGACTCTAGTGTAAAATAAAAATGGTTAAGTAAACGAATTCATCACTCGCGTATACTAACTAGTCCGATTCATGTATTTTCAACAGCGTCTATTTTTAACAAATTTTACTCACGTATTTTTAAGTCTTTAGTTCCTACTTCTCACTAGTGATGTGCCGGATCGTTAAAAATGTATATCCGCGGATACAGATCTGAATACGGATATTTGGTTTCAAGATCCGCGGATGAGGATCTTAACTTTCTTAGAGTACGCGACGGTAAATATTGCACATCGACCTTTGGAAAGAGACTATCTGTTATGGGAAAAAGTTATTGACCTAGCTTTAAGAGTTAACTCTCATAACAGATTGTCTCTTTCCAAAGATCGATGTGCAATATCTCATTATAAAGATAGTTTTTTAGTACCTTTTAGTTATGTACTATTGGTATGGTACTCACTACGATAAATGTTTGCAATATAAAGGTGCCAAATACGATTTTAAAAAATAAAAAATAATCTGAATGGAATTTAAGTTTTTCATTATTACGTAATCACCTATATATATAAAATTTCATCTATGAATTGAAAATTAGTAAGGTAAAAGATCCGCCAAAAACTAACGGATACGGATCTTTCTTTTCCCTCTGATATCCGCGGATCCGGCACATCACTACTTCTCACACAAAACGCCTCATCTTTACGCTGTTCAGCCATTAAAAAAATACATGCGCAAAAGTACATTATACATTTGACGTTTAACCTCAAATGAATAGTGTCAAAAATGTAGAGAGTACCAGTTTTTATTTATTTCAAAGAAGCACTAAGTATAATATATTAATGATTAATGAAAAATACTTTTAACACAATTTGGTTGCATTTTACACTTTTACCTCTTTTTTGTTTATTATGTGTCACTTGACATTTCATCATTTTGAGGTTAAAAGTTAAAAAATGGCGCGTGACAACTGCGCAGAGATTTGCGCTGTTTTTTTTCTGATTGGTCCATGATTCCCACGAAGTGAGAATGAAGGTGAAGTTGAAAATTGATGAGCCAGACAGGTTGAAACTACACGATTTCTATGACATCATACTAGTTTTTGTCCGCGGCTTCATTCGCGTTATTATCGACAAGCAAAATTTCCGTCAGGGATAGTACCTCATTAATCGCCTATTTTATACTTAGGTTGTAAGTTAAGTTGCGTTTTATATAAATCAGTATGCGATGAATGCTTAAAAACCATTTCGCGTCTGACAGTAATGGAAATTACGAAAAATAATATTATAGCTTACCTTTTTAAGTTTATGTATTACTACTTGTAAAACTTGCTGCCATTTCTTCATCTCCACAGAATGTAAAGTTTCTTGTTGTTGCAGCAATCGTAACCACTCGTCGTGTGTTTTTGGTGGATCTCTGTCGAAACCATAACAAATTGTATATCTAGTGCCGTAATGGGTTACATAATGCCAAAATGTGATATTGTTTAAAAAAGAATCACATGAGTCATAGTACCATTACGCACAAGATGTAAAATATTTTATACAATAAGCTACTACAAAATAGCTGCTTTTCACTTCGTTTTCAACATTTTTGAATAAACGTCACTTCTAATAGGTTATAAAAAAAAAAAACTGACAAACAGTAATTTACTATGGAGTTTGGACCAATTATGTTTTACTTTATCGCAATAGTGCGTAATGGGCTGCTTTACATGTCTGTATACTTTGTAAAGCAGCCACTTCGTATTTGGTAAGATAATATATAAGAAGGTATTCCAATCCTGCAATGCATCATGGGAAATGTGTCAAACGGTCGCGCCACCACGAGTGTGTCAGATACACTAGCCAGTAACTAAAGTATTTTCATCCTAACTCTTGAAATAATAATAAATATTGTTTATTAATTAATTAGCGCCTAAAAAAATGTTTTTCACTCTTCAACAACAATAATATAGAATAATAATTAATTAAAAGCCTTTAATTAATTTTTAAAGTTAGGATGAAAATACTTTAGTTACTGGCTAGTGTATCTGACACACTCGTGGTGGCGCGACCGCTTGACACATTTCCCATGATGCATTGCAGGATTGGAATACCTTCTTATATATTATCTTAGTATTTGGTATTAAAGGAATTTTTTAACCTCAAATTAATGTGACAAATACAATGACATTAATTAATAGTTTTTCAACTGTCAGGTAGTAGCTTTTCAATAATCACTACTTTGTTTCATTAATACTATATCAAGTCTACCAAGTGCTTTTCGTTTTGAGAAGTTGCCCATGCATCATAACCGTACAAATATTATGTTTTTATACTTCTTTTGTAAAACGTAATTTTTGGCGTTTCAAATACTTACTTTAAAACGTTTAAATCGACCATCGTGTACGGAACGCCTTCTTCAAGTGCCCATAATTTCATGTAGAGCATCGCGTTCAAAAAAACTAACATAACGAGTACAATTAGCACAATCCACGTTGTGTAATCCGTAGAACCGAAGCTTGGTCTCGTTTCGGACATCATCAACGGACCTATTGTACCTCCGCGCACCTGGTGGAATGATTCGGCCACGTCGATTGTTGGCGCGTTTCTTCTCCTCTTCGACTTGCGCTTGACCATCTCTTGAACTTTACTTGGAAACACTGTATTAAAAGAAAATCCAAGGTTATACAGGCTGATTAAAAAGGTATGTCTAATGACGTAAAATCCAATTAACAAATGAAAAACAGTTATTGAAAAATTGCATTAATAAATCCATGGTAGTCTCAACTCGAAAAAATAACCATTTTCATTGTTGAACTTTTTTTCTGCGCATGCCTCAACTTCCGCAATATCAATTGTCATTTTGACAGGTGGAAAAGCGATTAATTTGGAGGAAGTGATACATTTTTTGACAGTCAACGATTTATGACAGGTAGAATTTTTCGTTTACTTCCATCAGTTTTCCCGATCGTGGCACTTCAACCACCATCTCAATTGTGCGTGTTCTTATGCGGTTTTGTGCACTAAATTAGCACCGTCAACAATATTTTCATCTAAATTAACATTGAAAAACGCTACTGGGTCAGCTATTACGTCAAAAAGTGCCCGAAACTTTTGAATACTGTGATCATTATATTAAATATTCGATCAAATGAATACAGATCTACTTTTGTTTTATAATTACCGGGTTCGCATTCGAGCAGTAACGCTTTTGTTAGCTCTGTGTAGAATTCTTCGAGTCCTGCCCAACAGTTCTTTTCAATCATTCCTTTAATGAGACCCCAAACCGATCTTCTGTATTTAATTTGTGCGTAGATTTCGTATTGCGTTTCGTTTTCACTGACTTTCTGCAGACAGTGGTGCAATACTACAAAGAAACTATCAGCATACGGTATGTTGGCATTACTGGATTCCACGTCAATTGAATATAACTGTCCAGGTCTGCTACACGGAAGCATCATCTGTAAATATTGAATTTCAACTGTTACAAAAACAAACCGGTCGTCGATCAAAAAACAAAACTCGAACTACAGTAGATACCGGATTAACCTCTGATAACTAATAGAAAGGGATATACCTTGGCGCACATTTTTTGCTGAAATATGAAATACTTTATTTCTTACCAAAAGTCTACATATGAATTTTCTTATTCCTAACTTGAGACATGATGGGCATAAAAACTTTCTTCCTAAGGATGACAATCTATCGCCTTGCCAAATTTAATTGAAATTTCTTCAGAAGTTTAGACGTGAAAAGGTAACAGACAGACGGACAGAGTTACTTTTGCATTTAATATTAGTATGGATAAATAATTTAATTGGAAAAATACAGCTATAATATACACTATGTAAACACGTAAGGTGCATATAGGGAAATTAACATTGGGAAAAAATGACTGGATCAGAGTGAGCCTTGAAATCTTGTTTTTCAATTTGACAGATAATATTCTTTTGCATAATGAATGTGTATACTACGGAAGAAAATATTCAAATGATTACAACATAATCGGACTTTTTTTATTAATGGGACATTAATTCCCAAAAATACTTAAATATGGTGCGAGATCAAATATCTCCGCCTATTCGTGTTGAACCTAAAGACATTGGGTCATTGTTTTACCAACGCGCATACGTCATACCAGTCAGACAATTTTTGAATGAAATGTTCCCAAACAGATGGAGTTATTTTATTTTTGTACAAAAAAATTAAAATTATGATTTATAAGAGCTTTTTATTATTAAAAAAGCCAAGTAAAATAAAAATAAATCAAGATAAAATAGAAATCCTCAAGATTACCACGATAATTCAATAGAAATAACAATTAATGCAGTCATGGCTAACTCTGATCCAAGTATTTTTTCTCAATTCTAATTTCCCTATGTGCACCTTACGCGTTTACATACTGTATAATGTATCTATCTTTAATTTAAACAATCTTCAAATCTGGACGAAGCTTATAGTTGTATAAACTATTGGTCAATATGTTTTGTACAAATTTTTAAAATCACCATTTGCAATTACTAACTTGATTTTCTGTAACGTTTGACGTCCTGGGTCCCACGCTTTGATTGAGCGCTATGGTCATCGTCAACGTTCTAGTTTTGAGCCCTGTTTCACTGTCGTGCGTCCACATCGTTTGCGTTAAGTCCGTGGTCCGCCTCTCCTTGTGGAAGTCCACAAAAAATTTACTGCTGGTGTAGAGCTGGGTAAACACTCCGTCTATATGCATTGGTATTATCGTTTTCAATACTAAACGGGTGTCGTGGAGCGAAGTACACCGCGCCGGTGGTTCTTTAGACTGGTTTGACAATCGTCCACTAAAAAAATACTTATTTTTAAGGTTTAAATAAAACAGTACTTACTGTTATCTAGATTGTAATACATAAGGTTTGTTCCAAGCAGCCGCGAACGGTAACAGAACCGTACACAGTATTGTCACTGCGCAAGACTGTCCTGCGCACTAGCTCAAAAATCGATACTGCGCAAGATAGTGTTGCGCAGTGACAAGACTGTGTACGGTTCTGTTACCGTTCGCGGCTGTTTGGAACAAACCTATTATTTTATGTACGAGATTTTATCTAAAGTTAGCTGTATAGACAATTCATATTTCCCGCTAAAATTGTCATCTAAAAATCTCTCTCTCAGTTGTACTATCCTAGTCCAAGAAAAAACATTTTTGGGTAGGTATTTGAGGTCCGTGAAAATTTGTGTAATACCATTGATTAAAATATTATAGGAAGACTAGTGTGACCTGTGCGAATTATTCACATTAAATAAATATAATAATTATCACTTTACAAAATTATTTTTTAAATATGATTGCAGGTATTCAATTCGTTTCTAATTTTGCACACTGCTTATAACGTTCTTCTTTTTGTTGAATTACAATATGAGGCTCAGATGACAGAGCGAAGAAATATTTAACTAAAATTGTCATATAGAGGCGCAAGTAGCAAAAGCGTTGAGCTAAGCCGTCAGATGGCATCATGCAGCATTGCTGTGACGTGGTTCAGCGTTGCTCGCTGTTTCAAAATTAAAGTCGTTAGATGGCAGTATGCAGTATTGTGTCTGTTGTATTACAATATGAAGGTCAGATGACAGATCGAAGTGTTGACGTTGTTTCAAAATTAAAGCCGTCAGATGGCAGACGTTGTTCTGCGTTGCTGTATTTTAATTAATTTACAAAAACAAAAGCAATAATAAATTTTTTAGTTGTCGATGTCAGTAGAGCAAGCAATTATCTGTAAAATGATATATAATTTATGTGGAGAAATTGTGAGGTTTTTTCTAAAAAGGGAGGCAAACATCTTTAATCGTATTTTAGCGTATTAATATATATGATTGTTAACCAGGTAACGAAAAATGTAATATAGTAAATCTCTTACGTTTTAATGCCCCTGACTTTAATCAATGGTAATACTTATTTTCTAATGTCTGGATACAAAATCGAAGACCTGACTGAAAGATAGTGGGGCCTAGCCAAGATTTGAATTTTTTTACTTTGCGAAATTTTGTATTCACACATTACAAGAGAAGTGTTACACAAATTTTCACTCTTGCTCTAATACATACCCATAAATGTTTGATAGCTCTCCTACTACCAGTTGCATTATGTATCAATAAAAAAATTGGTTGTCTGTAAAGTCGGTTTACGGACGATAGTTTTACGTGATAGCGTATTCCGCTCGAATATCATATTTAATAATACATAACCTAAATTTTAGTAGCTGTCAAACTATATTTTTACCGACTCTCTATCGCTTATACTGCGCTCTCGCTTGCACGCACAGGGTCAGGTGGAACGTGACACTTTTCGGAACGTTACACTTTTTCGTGCATGCAGTCGGTGTTTCATCAATTTATAAGACGTTATCACGTCAAAAAATAAAAACAGAAAAACAAATCTACCTGTCGACGTCTGACTCGGAAGTGTCAGATAGATCGGTAGGAAGTGCGTCTGATAATGAAATGTTAAGATGTCTGTCTGTGGAAGGATCGGGCGAGACGGAGCGCCCCATTGGTCCACCCCCCAGCTTCTCTTTCAACATGCTGTCACTTAATCCGTCCGTTAAGTCGATGTTCGGATTATCCTGAAATAATTAAGACTTGACTAGTTCGATAATAAAAAAATTGCAATTGTTTTAGCGGTTATTAATATATTATACATTTTTTTTTAAATCGGGTATTTCAAGACAAAAATGACTCTAAATTACTTCCTTTCATAGAAAATAATAGATAGATAGTCAATTAATTTGTGAAGCCATGTAAATTATAGATACAAAACGTCTGCTTACATGACATGAATAAAATGTACAAACCATTAAAATAAATAAATATAGGTAAATCTCGACAAAAATATATCCCCGCAGGTTATACACAAGCATGTTTTTTAATTCTTTTTTTAAATTTTTTCAATTCGGTAATATTTTTAAGTCTTTTCGACAATCTATTATATATGTTACGGTCTATACCCGAATTCGGTCAATTAGTTTTGACCAACGAATATTGCCCAAACCCGAAATCTTACATTTAAACGGGTATTGACTGTTATAAAATGAGCAAAACTAGTTTTGCGCATTTTCAGTTGGACAAAACTAGTTCTGTCCATTTCTGAACAGACAGTACTAGTATGGTATCGGAATCTTCTTTGCGTTTTTTAATTAACTTTTCCACATCAATGACACTTATTATATCAAAGCGATTTATTCTTCTGTATTGTGTAGCAGACAGAGGTTTTAATTCAGCTTTCAACAAATTTGTTTTCTTAACCTCACTTAGTGTAGTAAGGTAATTATGTTTCGCCATAAAATTATGTTTCAAAAGCCACCAATAGGCGAACTAGTTGAGACTCAAATTTATCTTGCATTTTTACTTAATTATTACACTGAATATCCCACGATAATATTAATTATAACATTCAGGAGAACAATTCAATAGATAGGTACATAAACAAGAACATAACCCTACTTTTGTTCGGGTTCGGACGTTGATTGAATGAAACAAGCAGAACTAGTACTGTCCGTTCAAAAATGGACAGAACTAGTTTTGACCAATTGAAAACGCGCAAAACTAGTTTTGCTCATTTTATAACCAATACCCGTTTAAATGTAAGATTTCGGGTTTGGGTAATATTCGTTGGTCAAACTAGTTTGGCGCATTTATTTCGGTCATTGACCGAATTCGGGTATAGACCGTAACATATATATCACTGGATATAACTGTATTCACCGTTTACACAACTGTGAGACAACTGTGCCTACCGTGGACACAAGTGTGTCAAACTTCTTTTTACCGCTCTTAATTTTTGGGAAATATTCAGTCACTAATTAAATTAAGTTGGCTATGCTTATTGCTTTGCGTCCTTATTGGTCGATACCTTTAAACAGCGGAAACTGATTACAAAATTGGTTTGAGAAATGTCGAAGACCGCATTATGAGTTTATCTTCAAAAAATAGGGTTATAAAGCTCTTATCTTTGGTTATTTGTGGCTAATTACGCATATATGAGTAGAAGTCAAAACGCAATATATTAAAAAAAAAGTCTTAATCCTAGAATCTGAATTGGCATTTGTTTGACAATTGACATATTATTTTGATGCACAATATAGATGCTTATTACCTCAGAATTGTTCATTATGAATTTTTTTCTTCACTTTTAACCCATTCAGATTCTTTACAGTTTACACAAACTACAATATCAACTGCATACCAAATGTATCAAAAAGCATGCACTTTTCCCATTGCCTACTGGGTTACTAATGTCATACACGTGGTAGCCATAGACATAGAGAACTGGACTGCGCACGCAGCAGTGAAGAACAAGCCTAGAAAGAGAGGTCTTCACACGCTCTAACTTTCTTCAATTTTTAATGGCCACTTCCTATACATCGTTTATATACAGATGACGCTGTCACAAGAATAAATAAACAACCAGAAGTATAAATCTCTATTACGCACTTTCGCGTAAAATCGGTGCTCGGTTATCTGAGCTTCTATCCTGAAAAGGTCAGTGCTGTACCGTCTCGAGTGTTGGACGGTTTGCAGCAAATCGTTTCTTAAGCGTCAGGTTCAACAAGACATTTCATCTAGTTAATTTGTTTAGGTACTTGTTTGGTTTCATTTTAAAACTGCGGATGCTATGATAGTAAAACATATACAGTGTAAACTCTTTATAACGTCCTTTGTTATAACGAAAAACCCCCTATAACGTCGAAAATTTTACGATTTGGTTGGTTTACCTTAAAACCTATACATTAATACTCTCTTTATAACGCAACAGCCATTCTCTATTACGAAGAAATATGTTCATATTTAGGCGTCAGCAAATGTTTACAGACATAAAGAGGACCATTCTGAACCATCACCATCTATTCAACAAGCACTTGATGACGCCAAACTTATCGAAAAATTCCTATTATTTAATGAAGATTATTCCACCACATCCCAAGGCATGCATAAGATACTTAAAATACAAAACAAATATTGACATAGCGAAAAATGTCAGGCAAAAATAACAAACTATAGGTATATGTGTTTGGAATAAATTAATTTTGTGAAAATTGGTTATTTTTCTTTCTTCCCTCCATATAACGAAAATTCTTTATAATGAAAAAAATGTCCGGTCCCTTAAAATTCGTTATAAAGAGATTATACAGTACATTGAAGATTATTGTTAATTTGGTTGTTTTTCTTTCTTCACTCCATATAACGGTAACTCTCTATAACGATAAAAAATGCTCGGTCCCTTGAGTTTCGTTATAAAGAGTTTACACTGTATTTTTAAAACAAAACCGTAAATGTATAAATGGAAAAGTAATAAAGTTTCTTTTTTCACTTGGAACCAAGGTCACGAATTATGCTTCCGGTTATTTACTTATTCTTGTGACGCTGTCCCGTTCTCTATGTCAACGGTTGTAACAATTGAAAACTGTTATGCAGAGGAGGGGAAGGGCTGAAAGTTTTGATCTAATAAGCAACAAGTCAACAAAAGGCTACCGTAAACTATTATATAGATTGCAGCAGAACAATTTATTTCTATGCTTATTGTACTAAAAACAAAACAAAGTTTGTTTTAAACGATGATGTAAAAAAAACAGGATAAAGGATTAGTTGATAAAAAAATTGAACATATATCATTTAAAAGATGTCGACTTGACGTGATATCTTTTGAAAGTTGGAACCTCGATATCTCCAAAACAGGCCATTTTTCATCTAATGGTTGCATTTCACATGGCTATTTGTGTTCGCTATTGGGTGTTTGTTGTATTTGGCAAAATATATGACGTTCAAGGCAAACATGCAAATAGAGGCAAATACGACCATCCACACATGGGCAGTCAAATAACAAACACACAAACATTTGGCAGCATAACGCAAGGTTCAAAATTCCAGGAATTTTAGCACTGTTTCATTGTCCCAATTCATTTTCAATAGTAATTGTTCCAGTTCTCGCTCACAGCACAGACACAAAAATACTGCATGTCCGTACAGGTTCACGGCGCGTGCGCTTTTGAATATGGCCATTATGCGGACGGTTTATTTGCGTATTTGCCTATTTGACTCCTTTGATGTGCCTCGAAAAACCGACAAGCGCACGGTAACGCCTTATTTGTCAAATAGGCAAATAAGGTCAACACTTTGTCAAATAGGCTGTCCACACTTGGTAATTGTTTGCCAAATATGCTAAATACACAAATACAAATAGTCATGTGAAGTGCCGGCATTATGCTTACGATCCAAACCGAAGAACGCGAATTTTCATATTTCGCGTCTTAGCGTAAATCGTACTGTATGCTTGATAAGCCATGATATAAGATGAATAAAATATGTACCTCAGCAATTATTTGGTCGACAGATAATTTGACGCCGGCTATTGATAAATTGTCCCCTTCTGGCGAAATGTAATCTTCATCCTCGCTTGTCAAACCCAGTTCATCTCCGTAGCACGAATGTACCTTGAAAAGGGTGAAGTCCAATGTAAAACCTCTGTTTTTTTTCACTCACTGTACCAGCAAATTATGCAAATTGAAAAATGATAGGGCATTTTACATTATAAAAAATAAATGATTAAATTATATGATTATGATGATTTATCGAATTAGACATCGGAAATTATCGGTTTGTATTCACAGAAATAAAAGGTTGATTTATTACTTTAAATTGTAATTTTTTGACAAGTAAAAATAATGGTTTGAAGCAGTGGCGGATCCACGGGGGGGGGTTTTCGGGTTCAACCCCCCCCTTCCAGAGAATCAAAAATCCCAAATTAAAATCTTACTGCGCAATTAAAAAAAAAGCTTTTTATGTTTTTCATGAATTCTCCTCAAAAGGAGTAAAAAATTTTCAAGACCCCCCCCTTGCCGTAATCCTGGATCCGCCACTGGGTTTGAAGTGTGACGTCAGAGTTTAGTAAACAAACATAGATATATACACAAATACATGAGTAAACACTAAACGAGCCTTGTGTTTTATTTGCACTTGTTTGTATACTACAAGAATGACGTCACAGTCCGTAAACATGGCGGGTCATATTTTCGCGCCAATTTATATAATTTTGAGTGCTCTTTTATCCTATAAAACGATTACACTTGAGCGAAATAAAAATGCCTGGGGGCTAATACTACGATATGAACATTTTGAGACAAAAAGTCAAATAACCTATTGACTTGTTAACATAGAGATATAAGTACTAGAATACACTAGCGGGCATGCTTGCTATAAGTGAAAGTGTCTGCAGTTCAGAGAGAGAACGCTGCGATCGTTCCGTATCATTCTCTCTCTCTTTCATGAGCGCTCGTTGATAGATTGTTAACTGAAGATGGGAGGGCGGGGAAAACGATACCCTTAGCCATGTGTTGTTTATATATTCTTTAGTTACCATAGTGATACGGAATTGTAAGCAGCCTGCTCTCTCTCAATTACAGACACTTTCAAGGCTCATTTTCGGACTCTACTTATAGACGGAGAGCTGGCTACGGAGAAAATAGGTGACTCGGTGCAGAGCTGAAAATTTGCAGAATAATAGGAGATAGTACAAGTAAGTAGGGAAAAAATTGCCAGAAGGCTAGGCGGAAGATAAAGAGCTCTCACCCATTGCCACATTTCCTTCTGCGACATCTGTTTACCCATAAGAGTATTTTGCCAGACTCTGAACAACATGAGATAGGTCTTATCTCTGGAACCGAAGCTGGTAAAGAACAGTTTCTCGTTTGCCGTATAAACGAGTATCGCGTTCGGTATGACGAGCGCCGTTTTTTCTTTGGTGATAGCCGTGACATCTTTCCACCGTAAACTCACTAGAGTCTCCCAGCGGAAAATGTTCGCGTAAAAGCACAGGTAGTTTTGGGATACGTACAGACGGCCGTGAACGAGGATTTCTTTTTGCAAAGCGCACGAATAATCTGTTTAAAATACATACAGAAAATCAATTACCTTTTTTTCAGCGTGTAAACGTTTACGATTTTTTCCAATATAACGTAAAACTGCCTTCACAACATTTTCTTTTCTAATTATTTTATAGAGTTTCATGAGTGAAAAGCATTGAATTTTTTCTGTTTTTCTTTTGTGCTTAACTATTGTATTTAAGAAGACTTATATAACTTCGACATGAGCCTGTTACAAATTCACGTTTTATTCTGATAAAAAACCGTTATCAAATTATCAATACATTTTTAGTTTTTAAAAGATAACTTTTATTGATTATAATATAAAAGAGAAAGTTTTCTGTGTCCCTTAAAAATATAATATAATTTCAACTGGATATAGCAGTTTGAAATTGAGACTTTACAAATTGAAAAAAAAAGAAGCGATATATTTTTTGACAGTTTGGTTTGTTTGAATAGTAATTAAAACTGATAAAATAAACAGCCGTTTTTAATGATAAAAATTTTGCAGGTGTTTAAACAAAAAAAAAAAGATAACATATTCAACGCTTGACAGATAATATAAAACTACTATCAATATTAAATAGAAAGTAGGAAATTATCAATAAAGAAATTAATTCTGATAACCTTTGGCCAAACTCTTAAAAATTATCTACTATATTATTGTTGTGAAATTAAAACAAAAAGTAGACAAGTGATGCGATGAGCATTTGTTTTTTAATGGACAATTAGCGTTTGTCAATTTTTAGGTTATAAAATAATTTAGACTAAATACCTTATACACATAATATGTCCAAAATAGAGTTACAGACAATATTAAGGCCCTTCACACATGGGTCGACTGTTTCGCAACCTTAAATTCAAACCAGTTTACGACGCAACTGTTGTGCAATTGGTTGAATTTTTTTGATTGCACACGAGCGCGATTAAATCTGAATTGGTAAAGACGGTCGCTCATATATTAAAAGAAGAAAATTTCGCAACAACACGCAACTGAAATTGCTTCTAGATCTGTCAATCCGTGTGCGGAGGGTCTAAATCAGGGGTGGGCAAATCTTTTGATCGTCGGGCCACATTGTGGATGAAAATTTGACCGTGGGCCAAACGATTTCTCTTTCTAATTTTAAGTATAGTCTTTTTGAAACAACAAGTTTTTAAACACTATTTACTATTTTTCTAAAATTATTTTTATGCGCAATTTTATATAGGCAAACAGTAATATTTTTGCTTGTAATAATCATTTATAAAATGATTCACGAGCCGGAGAAAATTCTACTGTGGGCCGGATTCGGCCCACGAGCCGCCATTTGCTCAGGCTTGGTCTAAATGCTACAGAACAAACGCACGTCAAGTAATGGTTTGAGTGAAGTACAAAAAAATATACCTCAGTAGTTTCTGATAGTAAATATTCGAATTGAACAAAAAACTATTTAAACTTTTATTGTATTTAGTTGCATACACAAATTATTCACTGTTATCACTATCAGTAACCACACTGTATACAGTATGTAAACGCGTAAGGTGCACATAGGGAAATTAGCATTGGGAAAAAATACTCTGATCAGAGTTAGCCATGACTGCATTAATTGTTATTTCTATTGAATTAATAAAAAGCTATTATAAATCATTATTTTAATTTTTTTGTACAAAAATAAAACAAAAAAACAACTCCATCTATTTGGAAACATTTCATTCAAAAATTGTCTGACTGGTATGACGCATGCGCGTTGGTAAATCAGTGACCCAATGTCTTTAGGTTCAACACGAATAGGCGGAAATATTATTTTTATCTCGCACCATATTTAAGTATTTTTGGGAATTTAATGTCCCATTAATAAAAAAAGTCCGATTATGTTGTAACCATTTGAATATTTTCTTCGGTAGTATACACATTCATTTTGCAAAAGAATATTATCTGTCAAATTGAAAAACAAGTTTTCAAGGCTCACTCTGATCCAGTCATTTTTTCCCAATGTTAATTTCCCTATGTGCACCTTACGTGTTTACATACTGTATATTTTTTAATATCGCAATTTTAAAAATAAATAAAACCTTACCAACTACCAATCTTTCATCGTCAGGAACATCCTTAAATATCCGTTTAAAATCTTCCGATCTCGATTTGTAAGTTGGATATAAAACGTTATACCACGATGATTTTTTTTTAGATCTTTTAATGCTTGGACCTTCTTTGGAATCTTTACTAACGTTTTCTTTACTTCCATCTTTACTAGTATTCGATGTGGAATCTCTTTCTTTTCCTCCATTTTCCTTTATGTTATTGATACTATCTGTTGATTGGTCAGGCTCCTAAAATATTTATATCGAAATTATTGCAACACTGATAATGGGTTTCATAAAGAGTTGTCAAACAATCTGATTTGACCTTAGATTGTGAACATACATATTGCTCCATATGAAAAGCATAGTAGTTTTAAATAGATCGTGCTCGAAAAATAATTGATAGATTGAAACAATATTTTTCTTAAGCTGTGTATTCGTGTATAATACGCGCCACGGATCTAAAAGGTTCGGAAGTTAGTCACAAACAGCGTCGCAAAGGCACATATTAGGCCGTTAAAACTCCCACCACCTCTCAGCTACCTGCACGGAACGTGCGCTCGTCGGTGACTGGCCGTGATCGCTCGTTGCCTTTGTCACTTGTCGCTTTCCTGCTTTAAAGTACAGTCGAGTACGCTATTGTCGAGTTGTTGTTGTTACTTTAGTTTTGTTGAGTTGTGAGTTTGTAGTTTTTCAACAGACTGTACATGTGCAAGTCCGCATTCGCATCTAACTTCCGACCCTTTTAGATTCGTGGCGAGTATTATATTTAGAATAGTTTTTTGTAGTTTTTCTACACATTTTAATCAAGACTTAGTTTGAAAAGCGGTCTTTTCTATATAGAACAATCATTTGTTTTTTTTTTTGTGAGTACAATCTAATGTTCTCTTAACACTCGCTACATCGCTCATTTTAACACTATGTTACTCCTCGTGGTAACTTCATTACAAACGAGGTATATAAACTACTATTAATTATAATTAATTATACTATGTATAATAAGAGATATCGTTATCACTGATCAAATTAAAATTTTTATGACTATTTTTTTATAGAATTAGCTTTATAATAAAGCCAAAAGCAAAAAATCCAGAGTAATGGCTCTGTACAATTACCTAACCTTGTAACCGACAATCAAATTAAAACAACTAGTTTTTGTTTCACTTACAGAGTTAATGCATTTTTTTCCATTCGTTTGTTGAAAAGTCAAGTCTGCGATATCATCGTACGCATTGTAAAAAACCGACATAAAATCCATTTTTCTTAAAACGATCAAATCACTATAATAGCTCGGAACGACTTGCACCATTTTTTTATTTTCACATAGAAATACATTTAGAAAATGTTACAAAAATCAAAACTCGAAATCACACGGATAATTGTATTATTAAATTAATTCTTTATATTTTTGAAAAGCCATTACACAATAAAAAAAATTAAATTTATCAATTACACAATAATAAAAGAGACTTTTATCGGTTTTTTGTACATTTTCAAAACAGTGGAAAACAAATGAGTGGAGCAATAAATAAATGAATGTCGCTACTAAAACTTTATCATATAAATTATATCTGACCAGTTTTTTTATGTACATAATATATTAGTGATAAGAGAACGATTACACAGCTGGTAATATATTAGACAATGCGATTTTGATCAGTCTCTAGTAAGGTCAAGTGTGTTTATTTTCTCTAGAAAATACTTATTGAAATTATTTGCTGTCTTGCAATAATAAATAACGTATTTTTGATTAATTCATTCCATACGCTTTGAAAAAGTTTTTGTTTCAAATTATTGTTGTTTTATATAATTAAAAATACTTACATTTGAACTATCGTTGGGTGACAAATATTTACGTTGAGCTTTGGGTGACAATCTTGGGCTATCGTGCCCACATGGTTGCGGGCTAACAGACCTTAAACAGATTGTTTCATTATCAACTTACAAAAATAAATTCTATAAAAAAAAAACGAGTGCGTGTAACCTTTACGCGCGGTTGAAGTAAAACTTCTTTTAAGCTGTTTATACCACTCCCACTTTTTGAGAAATTTTCACTCGCAAATTAAATTACATTGGCTACGTTTATTGGTTTGCGTCCGTAGCTTCGTTTCACCTTTCGTTCAAGATGGTTTCTACAAATACGTTTCGGTGCCGCCATCTGTCAGTCAATACCTTTAAATAGCAAAAACTGCGTACTGCGCAAACGCGTTACTTCCGTCCGAAAAAAGAACTAAGTAGTGCTTAAAGAAGGTTTATTTCAAATTAGTAAAATTTGATTTTTGAATACCTTTGGTCCCCTCCAGGCGAACGAGGATGTGGTACGTGTGAAGGCTTGACGTCACCGGCCGCCTGCTGCGGGGAGGATGCTGGCAGGGTCATGGCACTCGTGAACGCCAGCGCCTGGCTGATGCTTGTCCCGATCACATTGTGAGACGCTACTACTGTATTCTCGACAGACTTGCGCCTGCTCATCGAACAATTAACGGTAACGATGCATTATCCGATGATTAAACAATAACACTGATCGATGAGAGTTAAGCAGAAAATAGGTGTAATTGGTAATGTTACCGAAAGCATAAGGAAAAAGTGAAAAACAAACGCAAAACGTCAAACTCAGATTTAACGAAAACTTTTTGAACACATCAAAACGTTATTCTATTCTTTGTTTTGACCAATTCAAAAAGAAGGACAGGAAGAAATTTTGTAAGCAGCATATTAGTCTATAGGCTATTTAGTTGTAGATCACTAATTAGGAAGGTTCCCATATTATGTTTTTACTCTTAATCATAATCCTAAAAATAACTAAATTAATGGCTGAAGAATTTTTGCGATACTTTTAACCCGGGGAGCGCACAGTTGGGTCAATTTGACCCGCGCCATTTTGAATCGCGTGTTATTTTCAGAATTATAGTGCGACGTTGCCGTACTGCTCAGTAGCTGGAGCTAACAATCCCCCCTCTTCGTTTCTTATCACTATTCAGTCGGGTTTCAACTGCATCGGGAGATAGACGTGGCCAAACGACTAAAAGGGTAAATATGACCCAACCATACACTCGATGTCGTAATTTCGCGCAATTTAGTTAGTCCATTAAGTAAAATACTGAAATAAAAAATATTAAAAAAATTATTTATTTATGCCTTTATGACAATAATTTATTGGTATCATCGACTTATAACCTTTTGTAAAAATTTATTATGGAAAAGTTCCCATTTAGAATTCGACATTACTTTTGATCGGGACTGTAACGGATCAACCTCCTTAATTTTAAACACATAATGTATTTTATAATGAATTCGTTTATTTTTACTTAAAACCCTTTAAATGATAGTCACTTAATGAAATTACAGCAACACATTCATAAAATAAGTCGTATATTGGAAAAACATTAATGTTTTTAAACGGGTCATCTTGACCCAACCCTACACTCGGTGTAACACTTTTTCACTGTACTCACCCCGGGTTAAAAATAACAAAGTTGTGCTACTTGAAAGCTTAAGTTTGACAAATCTCCGCGCTATGCCGTTCTCAGTACGAATGACGTCACGCGGCACAAGTGTCACATTTGTTGTAGCTAAGAATTTAGCAAGTCATGATGGTAACAGAAAACGATCATCATTGAATAGACGTAAAAATTAATGTAGGTACTTAATGTCAATTTAGAATTTTGACATTTCTGAATATATCTTAAATTCATGAATTATTATAATTTTTACTTATTAGTTACTCCGCGTATAAAAAATTAAATAATCTGTTGAATTAAAAAAAATCTTTCAGCATTTTTAAAGTCATCATTATTATCATGAGGTGACACTATCTTTATTAGTATTTTCGTCGAGTGGAAACTTCCTAATTCAACAGTGATATAAAAGTAGTTATTTTTACCACCAAATCCACGACTAAAACATTTTTCTTAATACGCATGCAATGTTGTAAAACTGCTAAAGTAAGGAAGTGGTATTGATTGATTATTTTCATTTTAGAAATGTCTAGCTTTTATATAATCAAGTCTGTTTACAATAAAAGCTGTGGTGTGTTGCCGCTAGCCAAGTACTCAATTGTTTATCTCTAAAAGCCGCTACACACGAGGCTGACTTTGGCGCTGGAATCACTTGATGAGACTTGTGCTGGCAGAAAACAGTATCTTGCCACGTGGGCGATATGGCGTCATAGTCCGTGTTTTGTTCAGAGACAATAAACGTCCATTTTTGTTTATTTACATTCGAATTTTCACTGTGCGAGCACCACAATCGTCTACAAGCACGCTTGGAACCTAGTAGCCGGCAAAACCAGCTTCGTATGCAGCGGCCTTTAAGACTATAATACACTGTATAGATAGGCATAGGTTATTTACAGTGCAAATTATTGGCTGGCTCCGCTAGCGGTAGTATAACACATCTTCGCTCATGCCTTAAAACAAACGCTTAGTTTCAGTTTGAATGCTAAAAACGCAGTTGGTCAAAACCCATCAAATCGTGCAAGTTTTTTAAAACAGCCGCTAAAGTAGGGAACGTAGGGTATCTAACGCTATTGGTAATACAAAAAGCTTATAAAAACAATTTTTACAACACATTTTCAATACATTTCTAAACGAATGCGTATTTAAAAAAAAATATTTACATGTTGTAACTTGCTAAATAAATTTAAAGGTAAAAAAATCAAAAAATATTCTGTTTTGTTTCCTCAACAATAATTAAGCACCAAGACAATATTTTTATTCGTTATTGAATATCTTTATTTATAAATTCTAGTTTGATTTGTGTTAATTTTAAACCAACCTTAATGCGAGCATTTGGCAAACGTTCAATAAATGTGTTCTAATGTTTATAATCATAAAATACTACGCAAAATTATGGCATGAATACTTTTAACATTAAAATTAACGTGTTTCCGATTAAAAGTTATTGTTTTCTTAGAATATCGGACCACAGATAAGGGCAATTTATTAAAAAAAAGAACAAAACAACATCTTTTAAACATGCAGATGTTTTTCAAAATGTAAATCGCAAAATGATAAATAGATTATTGATAAAGGATCGCAGTTCAATTTTTTTTATCTTTTGCTATAGTGAGTAGTAAAAGAACTCAAAATAGTTGTCGCTGGCGATTGACTCAAAAATGTAAAACAAAATGTGCTAGTAACTGAGACAAGTTGAGTTTGAAAAAGCGGTGAAGTCTCCCAAATAACACAAATGAAAAAGCATAGTCTTATACATAAATACTGAATATTTGTGGTAGTAAGTAATACAGTATACACTGGTTTTTGGTAACAGTTACACACAAATGAATAGGCGAAGACAATTGTTAGATTGACAAAAAGCTTACATGAAAGAGGTAGCTGAATTAATAGACTCTTCTACTGAACTCATCTGTTATATTATTAATTATTTTAAGTGGTCAGACACAAACAGCTATCAATATCACACAGGAAACCAATGCCAATTGATAATAGAAACATAATATCGAAAACACGAAAACGAATTTTGGTTTATGTTTCAATTTTGTTCCTATTATAATAATCACCTTTTAAAATATCGTAGGAATTTTTTGACAGTAATTTTCAAATTTTACTATTGACACTTGTCATTTGACAGTGCAATATTGACGTTTATTATGTCATTTATAACAGAATTTGTGATTTGTGACGTGTAAAAATTTCATCTTAATTTATTTCCAGTTTCTGCTCGAGAACGGCATTTTCGTAGCACTATTTTTATCTGTTTCATATGACGTGAGATATAGCTATTTCTTTTTAATTTAAATGGCTGAAATGGATTTATAGATGTGCGTTTACGATCGTTGCTTTCTTTCTTTTTTTTGTGTTTTTCATCGTCTTTTCGCGGATAGAGAGCAGTCGAATGTAAACTTCCACAAACAACTTGAGCTGTACGGAAGATGCGCGCGCCTATTATTGGAAGGACGCCATCTAGAATCGTTTTTGTGTGTGTTGTGTATAGTATTGGTGGCAAAAATTTGTCGAATTTTACGCGAAAAAACTAATTTTCAGCAACAAAAACGTAATCTGATAGTTCAAAAATGTGTTCGGATGTCTATTCTTTTAATGGTTAAGGTGAGTTTTGAAATATATGTGGTGATTTGCGATATATAGACCATAAAACTAAATGCTCTCCCCCAAGCTACAAAACTATCAAGGGGGGTGGTAATTCATATAAACAAGCTTAAAACATACGGTATTGCTTGCTAATTATTTATATTCTCTATATTTGTCCAGTTTTCCATGCGTTTAAAACAATACATTCTAATTATTCAGTTTCAAGTTCACCGGCCGGAATAATATGGAGGGAAAATGTCAAAAAGATAATTTTCGTTTTTGAGTTCTGTGTATTTTAAGCCACTGAACAATACTTATAAGTCACCAAGTTACAAGCAGTGTAATGAACGCAAGGTCAAGAAATGATGTTTTTATTGTTTAAAAAAAATATTAGTTTTGTCCGATTGTTTAAAAATAATTTAATACAAGTTATACTTTTTATTTACACGAAAGTCGAAGTAATATTGCTAATTTGATTAAGCTAGCAATTATGAAATTGCATATTTGATATTTAACGCTGGAATAACATTACCAAAGTTATTTGAAGAATGGTTTTATTTACTATATTTTTTTGTCCATAAATTACTAATTCTTACAACTATATAACAGAAACCAACACAACAAAGCTTAAGGAATCATTTTTTGTGTGGTTAAAGTAAGGTTAATTAAATTAGAAAATTTTATTAAAGATATCGTTCTTAAAAAGTAGGAAATTGTGAAATGATTCGACATAACTATTTTTAAATGTTTTTTTAACTTTTATTTTCCATGAAAGTTTAAGTTTTTCCACGGTGTATGATACATTGGTCAAGCTAGGAATTTTGTTTCTGGTATTTATTGTCTTGAATATGTGTTGGCCACGAAAATTTAATGAAAGTACCACCAACATAATCTAAATTGTTTCAGTTTGTAATTCTTATTGTATTTTCTGTACAAAAGTTTTGTAAATGTCGTTTCAGATAATTTATCCAAATATATCAAACTGATAAAAAGAAGATAATAATAAAATATATTTATATTACTATATCAAATGAGTTCGACTGTGAAATCAGTACTACCGTCGGGAGGTGGTCAAAATCCACCGGGAAGCAATCATCCCGGTACAAATCTAACGTCAAACAAAAACATCCCACAGTCGTTACAATCACACAACAATCCGACTTCAGTCAGCCACGCGCACGCGCAACATGTAATGTCTCAATCACAGTCATACAACTCTCAAATGCATGGCGGACAGAATGTAATGTCGGGACATCATACCGGAATGCCCGGAATGGCACACCAGCATCATCAGCAATCTATTGCCCATCAGCAACAAACTGCACAGACGGCAGCACATCAACAAGTGACCGCTCATCAACAACAACAGCAAACAGTCGCGCATCAACAACAAACCTTTACACATCAGCAAAATATAAGTACGATGCAGCAAAATTTAAACGCGGCGGCGTCCATGTTGTATAATAAACCGATGAACCACAGCGCTGTCAATATGACACCTGTCAGCCTCGTTCAAGACAGAACACAACAACAACAAACTGCTGGAATGCCCAATCAGCAACAGCAGCAACAACAACAACAACAACGTTTGGCGCCTCCACCACAGTCGCATGTTCTTCAACAGCCTCAGGCGCTTCAGCATAATCAGCAACAGAATCAGCAGGCCGTATCGATGCACAAGCCTGCTGAAAAGCCAGATTCGCAGCAGCAGCAGCCTCAACCGATAAATACCAACCGTGACGCGAACCAAACTGCGCCGCCCACACAGCAAAATACTTCAGCAGCTGCTCCTGCGCAGGCCGTGTCACCTAAACCGCAGGCGAACGGTACAATCGAAACGCCAACGACACAGCCTAACGACACAAGCATATCTACAAGTCAGAATACCACAGCGGGACAGACAACTGCGGCGCCGCAGACGCCCGCGGTGCAGCAGACGCCGGAGAAGAGTAGCGAAAGTAATTCTGATGCCGGCACACTGCCGAGTGTTGCACCGCCTGAAATAAAACAACAGCCTGTTCAGCAAGCTGAGAGCGCGCCGATTGCAAAGCCGCAAGCGTCGCCGAACAAAGCACAGACGGAAAATGTGGCGGCTGCCGAATCGAATAATGCGCAAACAACGCAAAACGAAACGACAACTTCTACTGTGACGACGTCTCCTTCTTCTTCGTCTCAAGTACAAAATGCCTCGCAAAACAAACTGAACGTACCTGCTGTGACCGTTACAGCTCCGTCACCGCAAAGCAGCGCGGCAAATTCAACATCGCCGTTAACCGTGTCCCAACAAAAAACCGAAGTACAAAATAAAACTCCGACAAAAAGTCCTCCGTCTACCATGAAACTAGCGACAACACCAATTAGTAGTACCAAGAGAAAACGGGAAAGCAAATCTCCTAAACTCGATATTTCCGAATCGCCGGCCAAAATAGCTAAGACAGAAACAACTCCCAAGAAGAAAGGGACAGACGATGGAAAAAATAAAAGGACACGCACACGCACGCAGCCCTACCAAAGTCCGTTGCCCGAAATGGCACTTATCACTAAATTGTCCGCTAATCAAACTAAATCAATACCGGCTCTTGATGAAAAACTTATCGTATTCTTTAAGTAAGTATTTTTACCTTATGTTGTAGATAGGAGAATACAAGAAATGTCCTTAATCCCGGTTTTTTTCTGCTTTTTGTTTTCTGATGAAAAAAATTTTAAATTCAATCTTTATGCAAATTTTACCTTTCATATGAAGGGTACACGGGAAGAAGGCGATTTGTCAGTAAAAATTCGAAATTAATTTTTTTATGCCATCTTGTAGCCAAAAGTCGTACCTTTCTGTTGGTGTATTCATTTTAGACGCTAGGTCAAAAGTTATAAGCGTTGAAAGAAATGCATCAGCATGTAAACACTTCAAAATGCTCTCCTGCACAATTTACATTTTTTGACAAACCACCTTCTTCCCGTGTACCCTTCATATGTCTCAGAAAATTAGAACTGCCATATGCAAGATGGCGTAATTCCTCCCGAGTTCATGGGCATCTTCTAAGCTTGTCTGTTGTTTTTACAGGAATGAATTTCTAGCTGTGAGAAACGCAGACGGAGGCTTCTACATTTGTCAGGCAGTTCAGAATATCTATAAAACCTCATCGAAGATTCGTATTCGCTGGTTATCACAAGGAACTGATGACTCGGAGGTTTATACACCAGACTTTTACGACACTACCGGTAGGTTTTATTGAAATTATTTGATAAATTGAAGTCTGTACCTGTGATTATTCCAATTAGAATCTGTACCATACTCTATCCTGCACCGAAAAACAACTACAACGATATATGGTGAAAGTATATCCACTAGTATAAGTCAATGGTTCTGTGTCCCTGTTCTGTTGGTAGCCTTTTTCTGAGAGCAACTTCATCATGTTAATGTTGATGTTACAGTCTGCGCGCGCATCTTAAAAATTCACTCTTTTCTTTATAACGCGCCAAAAGAAGTATAATACGCGCCACGAATCTAAATGGCTTGGAATTTAGATGCGAATGCGGGCTTGCGCTTGTACAGTCTGTTGAAAAAACTACAAACTCGCAACTCAACAAAACAAAAATAACAATAACAACTTGACAATAGCGTACTCGACTGTACTTTAAAGGAGGAAAGCGACAAGTGACAAAGGCAACGAACGATCACGGCCAATCACCGATGAGCGCACGTTCCGTGCAGGTAGCTGGGAGGTGGTGGGAGTATCAACGGCTCTAAAATGTGCCTTTGCGGCGCTGTTTGTGACTAACTTCCGAACCTTTTAGATCTGTGGCACGTACTATTATATTAAAAAAATGTTTACATTAAGTAAATGTTGCATTTAAATCTGTATCCGATACAAAATTTGTGCCATCTCGAAAAATTATAATTTGTGTAAATGAATATTTTGCACTTTTTTTTTTATAATTTACAGAATTCGATTGCATTTTAACGAACATCAATTTGGAGAAACTAGACAAAGGTAAATTCAGATTACCTAAAGAAGAACTCGAACGCACCGAAAACATTTTGAAAAGGGCCCTCGACGTCGAACAAGGTGTTTCAACGGTAGACTCGCTAACTGAAGAACATCCGGACGGATGTAAGTTTTTCAATGTTTAATAGAAGTAGACATTTTTTCACAGGGACAATATGTAAAAAAAATTGTTGCACAAATAGTTTTATTTATTTAATTACGACTGACTGACTTATTTGGACCTAGTACCAACCTCACATAGGTGAGCTATGTCATCCCTACGTTCTCAACTATTATCGAGCCTTTCATTCTGTAATTGATTAAATGCTTCTCAAATTGGATATTTACAGCCGTGCGTTTTTTTCCAGTGGACGTGTCGTTATACGTAGACGAAGACCAATTGAAAAAACGCCAGTCGAAAGGCTCAAAACGTAAATCTTCTAATACGAGACTTTCGGTAGGTGAAACACCTTCAAAGAAGAAAAAGCCGAAACCAAAAACCAAACCGAAATCGCCGGCCGCCTCGAAAGCAAAGAAGACTCCTGCTAAAACTCCTGCCAAGAAGACTGTTGCAGCGAGAACGCCAAGGAAAACGCCGGCTGCCGCGAGCGCAAAGAAACAATCGACGCCCACAGTTAAAAAAGGTACTGTAATTTTTCCCGTCTTTCTCTAAAGCCGCGTTCACACGTTGCAGTTAAAATGTTCATTATGACTGATTCATTTTTTCTAACTATGCTTTTCACTCAACAAATCGTTCACGCGGTTCAATGAAAATATTAAAATAAATAGGTAGTAGTACCCTTCTTGTGATACACAACACGTCTCTTTTTGTACCTACTTGCAAATTTGTCAATGGCTAAAAACTCGTGTTGTCTATATTGGCACAAAAATGGTTCAGTATAATCATCACACCACTTAAAAACCATTTAAAAAAATGTAGGAGTAAAAAAAATGAACTATTAATGAACTATATCGACACATTTCAATTGCCTTCCATGACGCAATACTGATCATTATAAATGACAAAAAGTAGAAATATTTTCTAAATGACTGAAAACAAATCGTCGTTGGTTCTGTAATACCTCTTATATGCAAAAAGTAAAATTTGCAGGAAAGGCTTAAAAGTGGTTATTTCAGCAATGGATGGTAAGAACTAGCAATTTCAGAGATATATTTACTAATTCATACTTATCTTCACTATGTGTTTAATTAAGATGAAGTATTTTCTTAGAAAATATTTAACGTTAATTTCGGATTTATTGGCACATGGGAGGAATTATTTGATACACCTTTTCACATAAGAGTTACTTCGCCTTGTTGGTTACTGTAAAATTAATTTGGAGGTATTACTAGTGTATAGAGCTCCGTTTCGTGAATCTTTTCATTTAAAAAACGTAAAATCTGCCAATTATGCACATAAGAGCTATTACAGAACCAACGACGAAATATTAATGATTCAGTCATACTGAAACAGGTGTTCACACATTCATAACTTGTTCAGTGTTGATGAATCTTATCATAATGAACATTTTAACTGACTCGTGTGAACACGGCTTAACTCATTTGCTGGGTGCGTGACGGCAGCACGGCCTACTCTCCGCATTTTTTTTTTTTTTTTTATTGCTCTTATAACATTGTGTCAAATAAGCATTTTTCAAATAACTGATAATAATTAAACAACACATTTAATTATCAGAATTTTATACCCAGTTAAGGAGATATAGTGTTTGTGTTGTTGCACTGAAATTGAGTATAACTATTATTCCGAGAAACGTAAAAGAATGTATTATTCGGCGTTTACTTCCACGAAGACTAGCTATTGCACGTTGACCTTGAATTGATCTTTCTTAAGACTTGGCAAACTTCTCAGCATTACTTCTGATAATGGCACCGCTGATAGGAATCACGAACCTGTTTAAACCAGTTCACTGCATGCTCGTAGAATCCCAGGAAGTATGGACCTCGGACGCGTTTCCTGTTCTAATTGTTCTTGCTCAAAATCTTATTTTTGTTCTTTAAATAAGTCGTTCGTATGCCAAACTCCTTTGCCACTTGTTATTTTTTTTCCCTATCTCCACTTCGCGATAAACTTTCAGCTACTCGACTGTCGTTACTGTTTTATAATAGTTATTGGCGTAACTAGTAGTCTAAGTCATTCATGGCGTGTCATGACTTAGCCTACAAGTTACGCCCATAATTTTATTCAACATTTGCGCGTTATTCATGTTTTATTTATTGTTATTAATGAGATGTTGTAAATATCTATTTATTTCTTTATAAAAAAAACTGTCAATACTAACAGCACCAAACAGCACGATTCAATGTTTTGGTTTGAGGTTAGCCGGTTATGAATAAACTCCATGTCGAAAACATTCGGCCTCTCAATTTTAGTCTCAATGGGTAACAACGGAGTTGTTGTTACCTACTATTTCGTTACGACTCAGAAAATAGTTACGTTTATTTTCATTACTCCACAATGGCCGAGCTAGTAGGAATCTTCATTGAGTTATGACAAGTAATTGTCACCAGTCGGTAAATGGCTATTAAGGGTTCGGTTTTTAGGCATGATAAAACATGAATAACGCGCATGAGTTGAATGAAACATTTTCTTACTCGAACACTTGGATGTTTTCGATTTCTAAAACACTCGCGGTTTATTTTGTCAACGATCCTTGCGGTAAGGTAGCCGAAAAATTAATGACTGCTGGCCGTGTTTGTGACGACATTTATAACAGAAAGAATCAGCAATTCCAGACCTTTTCTATAAAAGAATGTTCTTTGTTAATGGATATAATATCTTATTGAACTCGGGTAAAAAGTTTGAATTATCGAAGAAAATATTACAACTTGGCGGTCAGAACGTCTTCCCAATTCTTCAGTTTGTAACTTTTCTAGTAGCGATGAGTAGTTGTATTGTCATTAAAAAAAAAAAAAAACTTGATTATATCTAGTTGGCAGAGCGGAAAGGGCAGCGAGGCGCAGCGGAGACTCATCGACGTCGCCTTCGACAACACATTCGAGTCCCGTTGTCGATGCTAAGAAAGCAAAAGTTCTCGCTAAAGTGGCCGGTCGCAAATCTACACCGGCCGGCGCAAAAGCAGCCGCCGCCACTTCAGTCAAAACGCCACGCGCCGCCCCTACCCCTAAAACACCAGCGACGAAATCAGCGGCGGTGGCTAGAACGTCAACGCCTAAAAAGACTCCCGCCTCGAAAACGACAAAAACGCCAGTCGCTAGTAAGAAAGCCAAAGGCGCTGCCGCAAGCGCAAAGACAGCCGGTTCCGCAGTGAAAAAGTCCACTCCTAAACAGCCCGCGACGGCCACTCCGACTACGGGCAGAAGTACGAGAGGTAAAGCGGTAACTCCGGTTAGTACTCCGACGGCGACACCTTCCTCGAACAGGAGAGCAACCAGCACAAGGAAAACGGCAAAAAAATAAATCAATAAAAACACATTGACTGTAGTAACGACAAAATTATTTTATACTAAGCAGTGATGAAAAAAATCAAAGCAGATACCGTGTTGTTGACTGGATTTAATTTTCCTTCTTTTTTTTTAATCAAACAATTGAAATAGTTTATAAGTGAGGTTATTATCAACAGTGTGGTAAGAAAATAGAAAGATGTCTCACATTAGATATTTTCCTAATTCCTATTATCGTATTTTCGTTACATTTTTAGACTGCTACACGTTCTACTTTAATTAATTCTGCCTGTACTTACAACAAACAAAAAAAAAAATAAACATGGAGACT
Source organism: Xanthostigma xanthostigma (assembly GCA_963575645.1). Lineage (NCBI taxonomy): Eukaryota > Metazoa > Arthropoda > Insecta > Raphidioptera > Raphidiidae > Xanthostigma > Xanthostigma xanthostigma. The sequence continues at coordinate 4,296,788 of OY754464.1, forward strand.
ATATAAAGGGGCACGAACTTCACTTCATATGGGAGTATTGAGAATCTGCCCACTAATCGTACATATTAGTGTTTCATTTTTTTATCACTAGTGTCGCTAATTTCCTTATTGTACTGACGTGAACTTAGGTATCATAAAAACGTGAAGTAAGCGTTAGATAAGTAAGCTGTCAAAATATTCATTGGATCATAAGAATTTTGTATTAATAAGTGATTGATTACAATTTAACGATTAGTATTTTAATTGAACTTTGACTCAGTTTCGACCAACGACATCCATCGTTTCGATACATACAGAACACTAGTGACCTCTTATTTTAAGAAGTTTTTTATATACACGAAGTTCGGAATCCTTGTGTAGTATCCATGCAAAAAAAAAGAAACGATCATCCTCGATGGTTTTCATGAACAGTTGTGTCAATAACAAACCACGACAATTTCTATTGTATTTTTTTTACAGCTTTTATTATTGTAAATCCATATTCACAGAAATAAACTCAACGATGTTGTAATCTCTTAATTATAATAGGTTGACCAGCATTGAAATAGTACATTAATATTACCTTCCTTCTGCACCCTTGGGAAAACAAATAAAATTTCACAATCTCATTTTTACAGCGCTTATTATCGATGAGCCATCTGAAATAATGGCTATTAACAATATGTCGGAAATACCATATACTTAAATACTATATTGCTAGTTCCCGTAAGTGAAAGACAGTGATTGCATACTTCTATCTCATTTATACGTGATCCGTTATGCGCATGCTCCATTCTCAGACATGCGCATAACATTTGAGGTCTAAATGACGAAGACAGACGTATATATGTCTGCACCGTTGGGTCGTCATACTCTTTTCCAGACCTCTACTAGGAATATAGGAATATTAAGTATATAGGAAATACCCTCTTGTTGGCAGAATTACGTTTTTGGTTATGATCCAAGTGTATTAGATATTCTCTTAGTTTAGTTCCAGATCTAATTGTGTTTTCCTTTTACATGACTGCAGAATTTGTTTTGAAATAGTAAGATTAAATCGAAACGTCAACTTTCAACTTAATTTATATAAATTCGGCTTATGTTTGTACGTGCGCGCTTTCGTTTTTTTTTTTTTTTAATTATATTTTTTGGACAGTATTATTAGTTTCTGTTGTGATATTATTTTTTTAATATTCAGCTTAAATCGGTCACACACGAACTCACTAAAAGCATTTTCACAATTAGGGTCGTCGCTAGATCAGGTCTATCGCGCAGGGCGCCGACAGAACAACCGAGGGATAAAAATTGAGAATCAAACGTATATGCAAATAAAAAATAAGCAACTAGCGTTTAGTAAGACAGTCGCATGTGATTTTTTCTACGATTTTGTTTCGAGTCGATATTGAAATTGTGTTTTGTTACAAATTTTAGTTTGTTCACACCTTTTTGTTTTCAACATTTTGTTTGATCAAATGGGTAGGGTGAGTTATTGTTTGCCCCGGGCGCCAACTTGCGACGCGATGAGCTGGTTCACAGTATAGAGAGATATCAATTTCTGTCGATACCCAATTGGCAAAGTGCAAAAACAAAATATCACAGTTTTATTTTTTATTTTTTTTTAGTTGGCTAATAGAGTAAATTGAATATTCAACCAGTGCATGTCCACGTAGCAACAAATGCATGTTACAAATGTGCTGGTTAATTAAATTCTATCCCGTAATCCGTGAATTTTGACCGGTATTCTGTCGGTCTTAGATCCAAAAAAAATTGGATAAGTAGTGAAACGTTTAGATTTTTATATAAAAGTTTTTTTAATGTAAACTAATAAGATATTTCAAGCAGTGAGGAAGACGACAATATTAAATTGAAGTAAATCTTAACATGAAAGTAATAGGTTCGTTCCAAGCAGCCGCGAACGGTAATAAAACCGTACACAGTCTTGTCACTGCGCAAGACTAATTTGCGCACTAGCTCAAAAATCGATACTGCGCAAGACAGTCTTGCGCAGTAACAAGACTGTGTACGGTTTTATTACCGTTCGCGGCTGCTTGGAACAAACTTAATGTTTCTCTGCAGAATAAACTCAATAAGAATAACTTATTTTTATTGAATTGATGTGTATAGCAAAATCTATAATGTTCAGTGATTGACTGAAATGACCCATTTAGTCATTTACTAAGAAATTTCAGAATACAAAGGTCGTTTTTTTTTACATAATTTTGAAACTATCAACAATGATCGATAGTTTTATTACTGACTATCAATTATTTTCTATCTATAGATTCAAGCTGAGTTATTTTATCAACTGCAATGGAGTTTTTTTATATTTGTCATTTCATTTACTATTAAAAATTTCAATGTTTCGTAGCTAAACAGTTTGCTTAGAAAATTGATACTGAATGGAAGACCGAGACCTTGGTAAGAAATGATTGGATTACGGGATATTACTATATAGATCTGAAAACATGCTTAAATGTAAAAAAATATATATAGATAGATAGATATATATTTGGAGATGATGATGTACCCCACTTAGTCAAACCCCAAATGAAGAGTGCAGTGTAAATGTGTAGTTTATTATTATAATTTTTTTTTTTTCATTTTGGTACAATGTGTCAGTGCATTGAAATATTGTTGGGTGGGTTCAGGGTGGGTTTCTGTTTTTGAATAAAAAAAATCATCAGTTTTGTCACACATTTGAAAAGTATTTTGGCCGAAAAAAGTCTTTTGGGAACAATTTTTTTTTTTTTTTTTGAATGATTGATCATATTTCATAATTAATCGACAAGGCAATTATGTTGTAAGCATAAAATAAATTTTAAGAATATCGAGATTATGACTTGTAGATTAAAAAAAGAATCTTTACAAATGTAATATTTGCAACGTTTAATTTATTTTCTTAAGTTTTTTTTGGCGGCGCAAACAAGAAAATAGTTGCACTCAATTGTTTTTATACTGAAATTTGTTTTGTCTTGATGATTCTTAATTCAATTTTTTTGTTTTAATGATAGGTAGAGGCAATATTTAACCGAGAATATAGGCAAGTTTATGATTACTTGATAATATATTTTATGTACAGTAAAAAAAAACAACAGTAATAATACTTATTATAAATAGATGGCAGTTCAGAAAATCGACTCCAAATTTTGTAACAATAATTATTGTTTTGACACTCGTATCTTTTTTCTTTTTCTTTTGTTAGGTTAGTTTGTAATTTTTAAGTGCTTTAAATATAGAAAGAAATAAAAGTATTGTGTGTAGATGTTTTTGAAAAAATATACTTACTCAATTAAAATAATTTTAATCGGTAACAATTACATATTATTGCATAAACACTATTTTTAAATATTATTATTACAGTGTAATCGGTTATTCGATGTTTGGACAAAACATAAAAATGCAAAATTACTGGAATAATATGATAATAAATGTTTTATAAAATCGATTGATTTTTATTTTTGAGCAGACTTACGGTTTCCTGAAATTTTTTCGACCATTATAAATAGAACTTTATTTTAATTCCTATGATGAATTTAATTTAAAAACATTTCCTTTTATAAAAATAATGTGAGCACAGTAAAAACAAAAAAAAATGTTTAAAATTAATAAAAAATGTAAATAAACTTGGATAGAAAATTGAACGTATGCAGTCGTAAACATAGTCTTCGTTTCATATTATTATAGATAATGTAAAATTTACAAATTAAATTAACTATTAATGTATAAGGAACAAAGTATCGACCATTTTTATTATTGAAATTTCAACAGGACTATGCATACACTGTGTATATAGGTAATCATTTTATTTATTTCTAAAAATACAAGGTAAATTACATTACAACAGAAATGTTATAAAATGGTTACGCCATTACGATTTACTCAAAACATTTTGTTTCAAAACGCGGAATTCGATAGCATCTCTGCGAACGGTAATATTATCGTCACAGTCATGCGCACTAGCTACAACGAAACTGTTTTGTATCGGTTTTGGGCGCATGACTGTTTTGTTGCTGAAAGAACCGTTCTAATCTCGATTGGAACACGTTTTAGCTGCTGCGCATGAGTGTGACGGTAATATTACCGTTCGCAGCGAGGTTGGAACGTCTATCATCAGACTCAAAGCATGGCGGCCATTATCATTAAGTTTGAAAACAAAATAACGGCGTTTCGTGTAATTCGATTTTATTTTGAAAGTGCCAAATTCAGCAACGTGAACTCTGTACCATCTCAGAGACAGTTTTTTAAATTTAATTTCGATGATCGCAAACAAAGAAACGATTGTGTCATCGAAATCGCTTTTGAGTTGGCGTTTTGAAACAAACGTGTTTTTGTAGCTTTGATAATGTATTGATAATTGATAAGAAATATAATTTTATGTTGACGCATTGTATTTAGCTATTCTATGCAATTATATAACATTTAATTTAAGGTAGCAGATAATATAAACAATAAATCATTGTGTACCGTATCTAGAATGGTGTTTGAAATTTGGATATTTAATTTTCTTGACCTTTCAGTCATTGGAGTAGAGCAGTGATTACCAAAGTGGTCTATATCGACCCCCAGAGGTCGACGACAACTTGCAAGGGGTCCATGTCAGCGGGAAAAGAAAAATGGGGGTCCATGAAATGAAAATGGCGGTCGACGATAGTGAATCTCCTAACAAAAAAAGAAACAAACTGGACATCGTTAACCGAAGAGATTTAAGATTAAATCTAACTAAATTGATGCCAAATGTTGAAAATTTATTATTAAAGCATCAGGTTCATCCCTCACACTAAAAGCATTTATTTTTTGCTTAGTTATTTTATGTAACAGAAAGTAAATTTTAATTTGATTCGTTTAATTTGAATCTAATTAATAAATGCATAAAACTAAATATTTCACACTACATTTCACTACCGTTATAAATTTAAATCGTTCAAAGTGAGTAGCACTATACCGGTTGTCAAAAATACATTTGAAATTAATGAATTTGCAAAAAATCAATATCAGATAAGCAGGGGGTCTACCCAAAACCGAAAAACATGGCAAGTGGTCTACGAGACAAAAAAGTTTGGGAACTTCTGGAGTAGAGTTACACAGGGCAACACTAATGCTGGGTTAAAGAAAGCAACGTCAAAATCTATTATTTGACCAAAGACGTAAAATATAACTGTACCTAGCATTCCCTATAATATTAGTTAATACAATGTAGTGATGACAACATCCAGTATGAGAGAGAACCACTTTTTCTAAATGCTGATAACATGTAGAAAAGTGTGCAGTTTGGTAGGATATAAAAACGACAATCAATGAGGCTTATAAATTTTATATAGTTGCAAAAAATGCATTTTAGATTTGTTTAGTCAAATTTAAGGAGGTTGAGCCGTTTTACGAGGATAATGAAAAAAAATCTGAAATAAAGTTTTTTTAATAGATTTTTGACGTGATAACGTCTTATAAATTGATGGAACACCGGCTGCATGCACGAAAAAGTGTCACGTTCCGAAATGTGTCATGTTCCGCGCACAATCGGCCCAAGTTTGACACAAATTTAGGTTATGTATTATTCGAGCGGAATACGTTATCACGTAAAACTATCGTCCGTAAACCGACTTTACAGACAACCAATTTTTTTATGACAAAATTTTCTGTAAAAAATCCAAAATCATTAGGAGGTTTATAAAATTAACAATTAAAAAAAACTTTTACATGTAGTCTTATGGAAAATATGTCAACCTAGCATGCAAACGGTACATTTTATTTTTTTCCAAATAACCAAATAATTTCAGCAGTTCCAAAAACTAACTATGTAAAGCATCGATGTCTTACGCATATTTTAATATTTTTTCCAATTTAATTAGAGTTTTAATCAATAAAACAAAAAATTAAACCTTAGCACTTTTTGACTATGAGCTACTATTCTTGTCAATTTTAACTGAATTTTCAACTTTTTTAATGATTTAATTTTAATTTTTATTATACTTCTAATTTCTTTTTTTAATTATTTACTGCAGAAATATGTAAAATACAGATATTTACATAAATTTATTTTTTCTAACCTAACTTTGTACAACAAATTCAGAAGTTAGTCCATTAAGTAAAATACTGAAATAATTAATTAATATTAAAAAAAAATTATTTATTTATGCCTTTATGACAATTTATTGGTATCATCGACTTATAACCTTTTGTGAAAATTTATTACGGAAAAGTTCCCATTTAGAATTCGACTTACTTTTGATTGGGACTGTAACGCATCAACTTCCTTAACTGACAAAAACTTTGTTAAAAATTATTCTACACTTAGGTAAAATATTGTATTTACTTATCGGTGAAATGATAGATTGGGATAATTATTTCGTGATTTCTTACATACTGCAGAATTACATCCCATTTACGTATATTATAGGTTTTGATGGGAAGTCATGTCTGGACAACACATACATATATATTTAAACTTTGAAAACTCCAATATTTTTGTTCGGGTTTCACTCGTTTATATTTTCTTCCTATCATTTCAGAAAGACGTTAGAACAAGCCGCGAGGGGGGGTCATTTATTGGGACTCGAGGTCGACGCAACCATCTACTATGATTAATATTGAAAATTAAATATGTAGGTATTTAAAAAATTACACCCAAGAAATATTTAAAAAAAATTAAAATACAATTTTTCTGTAGTTTTTTTGATTAAACAAAAATCAGCCATACCAATTTTAATAAAATTTGTTTTGGATCGTACGGGCGTTAATAAGCTTTGATTGGCACCCTAACAATAGTCCAAGAATGATCTTCGGGAAGTACCTAAAATCTCAAACGGCTAAAAATTTGAGTGAATCTACAATTTTTTGTCGAAACCTTTTTTCATATATCTCATAGTTCGTGAGATAATTAGAAAACAAAATTTAAAGGGGCGGTTTCTACCCTAACTGCAAATTGGAGCACACTTTTTCATAGTCAGAATAGTTTCTTGTAACCTCAAGAACGATCACTCAAATTTTTAGCCGTTTGAGATTTTAGGTATTTCACGAAGGAAGTTCTTGGACTACAAAGGCGATATCATTTTTTTATGTGTAAAATCCATCTTTTGCTGTATTTTTATTTAAACAAAAAAAAAAAAAAAACGGCTCTGGCGATTTTTATAAAATTTCTCCCGGATCATATCGACATTCAGCACCATAGCAAAGGAAATTAACTATTTTTGAATGAAAAAAACGAAAACTTTACACATATAGTATTTATTTTTCTCATTTTCTGTACATGTTTTGTTTTACACGTTATTACGGTATTGCATGATTACATTTTGTTCAATTTTTTTTTTTTGTTTTTTTCACAGTTATTTTAGACAAATCTTAATTATTGCTAACTAAACCAGTACCTACATTCTGAAGATGTGTCATAGAAGTTGAAAGAAAAACTGTTTTGAACTGAGTTATATTTTTTATTAAAGGTGATGAAAAATTTGCTAAATTTTTACTTCGTAATGTTGATTGTTTAGTTCTTAGTTATAAAAATCGTTCACATGATGTTTTTTAATCATTTTTTAAATAGTGCGGTGTAAAGGGTTGAGAGTGTTATAGACGCAAAAAGAAGGCTATATAAAGATATATATTCCGTTGATTGTGTTTGTTTTTGAAGTGAAACTTTTTTAGGCGCGCTAGGGATAAGTTGGCCTAGATCAGAGAGAAAATAAAGCTCTTCCCCTTCTCCGACTTCAACCGACAATTGAGAGGAAAGAGTGAGAGAATCGTTTCTACTCTCTCCATCAAAGCGTCATGCGCACTCTACACGCATGCGCAGTGCGCACTGTCTGTATACGTAACATTTTTTCTAGCCGCGGTAACAAATTCCACATAACCATTTCCTAATCCTGGGATAATAAAATCATCAATGCTAGAACCTAAGAAGTTTCACTTCTAACACGTTCGTTTAGCATATTTCTAAAAGGACACAACAATAGGTATGTATAGAAATCATATTATGAGTGAATTTTCAGTTAGGCAATTATTTGAATTTTTTAATCTGAAATTTTTAACAAGGCGAGCTCTAACAGAATTTGTCGCTAAAGCGTTATATTATTAAAGGAATGTGTTGTCGAGCAAATAGTACTTATTTACATTGAAAAGAATGATGAAAACACCTTACATTGTTCAAAGTCTTTTGACATTCAAATCAGTGCATATAAATAAAATCGCAACTTCTAAAAACTGATTTTTAATTTGCACACAAATAATTTATTGAAATGAAATACGAGTAATGGATTGAGATTAGCATAATAAATTACAGCTATTATAGACGCTACGCGCATGCGATCATGGTCTCTGCCACATTCTATCCTGATCCTCCCTCAATGAAGCGAAAAACAACTGCAACAATATAAAATGACGAAGACATCCACTAGTATAAGTCAATGGTTTTACTATCTATGTTCTGTTGGTATTGCTTTTCTGCGATCAACTTCATCCTGTTAATTTTGATGTTACAGTGTCCGCGCGCATCATATTTTTCATAACGCTCCCTAAAAGACGTATAACTTAAAAAAAGGCGGGACAGTTGCCAAAAATCCGACATTATTATCGACAAATTCCGTTAGAGCGAGCTGGTAACAGAAATATTCGTTACTTTTATTTTCAATTTCGTCCGAACGTTAAGGTCTCATTTTACAAAATATGATTTTATTGGCATTTGGCAAGTTATTTGGATAGATTCTATAACTACATAAAAAGGTTCAAAACCTTTTTTTATTATTTATAGAATTGACATATAGGTTAGAGTAATAGCAATAATATTCTATTATAAATAATTTTTTATTCTATATATTTCCACTTTTTAAAACATTTTATAGAAAATAGTGTGGTACATCAAAAACAGTAAATCTAAACTTCTTTAAATTCTGTACAAGCGTGTATTCTTCATTGTGGGATTTTGGAAAATAGGTATAGCTTTTGTGCAGAGTGCGTATTTATAATATTAATTATCTATACAGATTGTATCAAATCAAAACAGTCCATAGAACATTCTGTGTGTAAGACAGAGACGATATTATATAAAGCACTAAAGCAGTAAGTAAGAATGAGATAAATGATCGCCAATAACTAGTTACTGTGATTATACAATCTGATAGTATCGTCTTTGTTTTCTACAGTAAAAATCACAATTTTATCAAATGTCAGTATTCCCTAGTGAAATTATTGATAAAATGGCTATTTATACTGTTCGGGAAAAAATCCAAATAATTAAATGGATTTATGGTGGTAATTCAACCGCCTGCAACATAATACATTTATTTGTAGTTGTTTTAATTGATAAATTGGTAAAAAGATTTACAGTGTACATAATTATTTATTTACGTAACCACAGTAACTATATTAGCGATCATTTATCTCATTCTTACTTACTGCTTTAGATCTTTATATATCGTCTTTGTCTTACACACAGAATGTCCTATGGACCGTTTTGATTTGATACAATCTGTATATTTTGTTTTGTTTTTTTATTGTTTTCGTTTGTTTTACAGTTTAGCTAATTGGTGTATTGGCTTGTATTGTCCGTGCTGCTAAAACTATTCTATTTCATATTAATATAATGCATCTAAAAGTGACTTTATTTATTTTTATTACGATCTATATTTACTTTTTTGCAAATCAGTGCTAGATTTGTACAATCAAAGAAGTTCTGTGCAAAAAACTTTTTTTTTTGTTCATATACACCTAAAAATATTTGAAAAAAAAATAATTTGCGTAATTGAAGTGAGAGGATGACGTCATCCAGTGAACTGTCAATTGATATTGCTGACTGATAAAATTATGAACGGTCTACCGGCTGACGTCAATCATTAACGAGGTGACCTGTGCACCTAATGACCTGACCAGAATGCTCATACAATTTTACTATTCGATAACCTTTATGGCCAGCACCGCCACTCAAATAAGTGCCCATCATCGCCGCGATGATTGCCTAGCCCTCCACACAATCGTGCCGGTCCGATTGTGTGTACGGGCGCACGATGCTGGCCACGCATTCCTTTGATGTACCGACAATCAACCGATTACTGCCGATTACAGGCGATTATGTCCACGCACCGACGAATATGCCCTCTACACAATCGTGAGTGCCTGTAAGTGGCGGTACTGGCCACTTGTGTAGAGGCGCCTTTATTATTGCACAAAAAATATCTTACGTAAACCAGACATGTGAAAGTCATTTTACATAAGAACAGAATATTTCACAAAAACGCTTGCCGTTCAGAACTTCTTTAGCTGTGTTTGAGTGTAATTATCGTTGATAAAATATAATTCGTCGGGATATTTTAATTAGTTTTCGTTTTGATATGTGTAGTTATTTGTTAAATGTGAATGACTTCAATTGTTTTTCGTTGTTTTTCAAAGAGTTGGCGACTTTCTAGTGTTTTAAGTTTTGTACCTACATTTTTGAACTTGAAGCTGTTCATAAATTATTACAAAAATGGCATATTATCCAGCACTCATTTGTTTTTACAAGTATGAGGTATGTACACTACAAGTTTTTTTAATTCTACTGGTGTTTTTTTTAGTATTAGATTTTTTTGGTTCTTTCCATACATCACATTAATAATATTTTTATTACTTGAAGACAAGTTTATCGTCAATTGAAATGAACAGGATGCATTTTGAGAGGTTTTAAAGAATAAGGAAACAAATTTGGAAGAATTAATTGTTCCATCGTTCAATTCCTCTGGATACATTTTTTTTTATAACCCAGTTCATCCGTGAATACTATCCTCTTCACCACAATTGACCAGTTCATAATATTTGATATACTTTTTAAAAATATAAAACAGCTATCTTTTACCTATTTATGAAATATCTATAAAAAAGTTTTTTTAATTAAAAAGCCGAATATCAAAAACTTTACCTCAAAACACAACACTTTTTTCTCTTCGACACATGATTCTCTAACCAGTTTATGAATTAACATCCGGTACCCGCGGCTTCGCTCACGCGATTGAAACATAACACGGATGCATTACCATTTTTTGTCATAGTTACTCATTTCTCAACGTAGACCCCCCTAACAAAATTTCAAAATTGTTGACATTCACGTGATCAACGTCTTAACAAATCTTGAAAATGCCATGTTGATTTTTAGACTATTTATCTCTAAAAGTGTACGTTCTATTATTATTTTCAGTAGGTTTTTAGTTTTTGGGAAATTAAAATTTGATTCGAAAGGCGTCGACTAGAGGCGGCAAACTGGATTTGACTCTACCCTGAAAATACTCCAGGGCCGCCGATGCATAAAGCATTCACAGTCGAGATACATACTACATTTTTTGCACGGACTTCCTATAAAATAGCTGATTTTCACTTCATACTCAGTATATATTTATAATATATCTGACAGTTAGGCATATAGGAAATTTGAATTGTTTACAAAGACAAAGCCTACTTTGATGGCAACTGATACATAAATCGCTATTGGATTGCTAAAATCGTATTTCATTTGTTTTACTTCACGCGTCAGTGCGAAATGGGCCATAATACTACCTCTGTACAGGTATAAAAGCAGATATTTTATAGGAGGTCGTGCAAAAAATAATTTTAATCACCTTTTCATAATATTAACATTGTTACCGACACCCACGTTGAATAAATGTGGTGTGTTTTGTGGTTACTTTTTTAGTACTGTTCTCACACCAAAGATTCCATTCCTCTACAAGAGATTCGTTGAATTGAAAAAGCAAATACATTGTTAGTTTTTTCTGAGTAACCCAATAGGTCATATTCATGTATTTTTTTTATATTTTTAATAGATTATTTAGTCAACCACAATACGGGAAAAAATTGATAATCATTTAAAAATGTAATATTATCATAAGAAAAAAAATATTAAATTTCACACTCAAAAAATTAACAGTTTAAACAATCGGCCATGTTGGCGGGCTTATGTGACGTCATGATATACGATGCATGCCAACCTTGATGTCAAATTGTCAATGTTCTAAATGAAGTTTATTTGTTGTTTTCTCTAAATACTGACATAATCTTACTGTGAGACGACACAGTTGTCATGGAAACTGTTGTTGATATATACTCTGACGTCACGCTGCGTTTTGAAAATTCGAAAATAGCGCGTATTTTCTACAGTTATTTTTTATTATTTGCATATTTTCAGTGATTATATTTATAAAATAACCATTACGATATGATCAGGAACTAGAATATATTTCTAAATACAAATTTAAACCAATTTGGAGTCTCATGCATATGACCTATATAATTGGTCAAGTCAGAAAAAAACGAAATGCCTAATGTTATCATTGTTCAAGGAAAGAATATTTTTCTGATAGATATTTGAGATTTATAAACCGTTTTTAATAATATTGCGTTTCTTCCAATATTTTGTTTACTAAAAAAATGCTGCAAATTCATCCAACTATCCGGCAATCGGATACAATGCCGGATATTTTGTGCTTATCACAACGGTGGAAAAAACTGGAAGAAGAAAAATTTCCAAAAATCTTTAATCTCTATACATTCGAGTTCCATTGAATTAATGCTATTTTAAGATAGGCTTAATATATTTTTGTTTTGGGGAAAGAAAACAGGAGAGAAACAAAATCTTTTTCTAGATTTGAGATAAATAAATTTCTTTATTATTTTTTATTTATTTTAAAAACGCTTCTGCCCGTTTTCTTTAAAGCGTAGATTTTTTTCTATAAACTAGTAAAGAACAAGAGCAGAATTAAAATAAATGTATTTAAAATTATATCTTAATCGTTAGCAAAATAGGAACTGTATATAAAAAATATAATTTCTATAATATTATGATAAAAAGATATGACGACATTGAGTCATATAACTTATATAATATTTTTTGACAAAAAATACACAATGTTAAAGTCAGCAAGTTTTTAAAAAAAACGTCTATACTTACAAATAAAATTGTATATTTTTCAAACGTTTTCTTTTTCCTTCTTTGATTTCTTTTATATTATGAAATCATTATCAGGCTGGATAACTTATAATGAAAATATTTATAATTTGGACAGTATATAATTATATGAGTTTAAAATAGTTCTTATTTTGGACACTATACCATAAAAACAAACATTTCTATTCAAACGTTAAAACATCTGAATCATGAAACAATTTACAGTATGTATAACGTTCAAGATTAGCTTGTTTATTGAGAGAATTTTTGGTTAGATGTTTGGCTCTAGAATTACATAACCTCCAAATATACATTTAACATTACAATAAAGGATAACGTGCAGAAATCCGTTCAATAAACTTAAATGTTGACACATTTAGCGCTGACTAGTTGATCGTATACAAATGGGATTTTCTTGGAGGCGGAGCCGATTTCAAAATATTCAATATGGCTCCCCTATGCGAAGCGTTTGCATTGACAGTATATTAAGTGTCGATTTTTTACTTATAGTAATCTTTCAAAACGTAATTAAATTGGAGGGAAACATTCGCACATCGTTAAATGCAGCAGAAAATCACAAAAATAGTCAATTGTTTCATTTGTTTCCTTTAAATAAATATATGCTGAGTCGTATAACATGAATGGTGCAAAAATGGCGGTGCGTTTGTTGTTTTACTTATTTTACGTAATATTTTATAAAAATTATGATGAAAGTACAAAAAATATGTCAAAACTCATTGAATATTCGTGGTTTCGTTTTGCAATCAGTTTTTCTTATGTATCTTGTCCAAAATTTCCATTAGAATACAGTCTTGTGCGGTGTTTTCCAACCTTGTCGCGACCCATGCATAAAGCGATTTTCTAAATTGCAGCCGAGAAATGATTGCAGTTTTATACCTCGAGATTAACTTCGAGAAACTGCAGCTCCTTTTGGAAGAATTTTTGAACTTATATTATGTACCTAAACTGTGATTTTTATTTATTTAATTTTTTACACATTTGTCGACAGCAAATTATTAAGAAACAGTCTATATATTAACTTTCTTATTTTTTTATCTTTTGAAGTGTTGTCATTTCATTTGTCATATACTCTATATAGGTATATAATAGAGTTAATAAACCAAAGTTTATTAATATAATAAGTATAAATAAATAAAACGTGATATCTATGTTAGTTTACTTAAAACGATAAAATTACGTTTAAACACAGGAAGAACCTTTTGTTTTTATCTTACTACGTTTTCAAAACAGAGCATCGACCAATATTTTCTGTCGACTCGGCACGCCATTCTATGTCAAAATTAAAATTTCTCAAAATATAGCTTTTCGAGATTTGCGATCTCGACGCAACGCAAGTCAACACACGACGAAGACATGCAAAAGGTCCAAAAAAAAAACAATAAAAAAAAGACGGGTTGCACTCCGGGAGTGCCGGCTGAAGTGAAAACCTAGATGTACTTAAACTAAATTTCGCTAGTAGCAATATAAGTTACATGCAGTGCAAAAAATTATAAGCTATAAGCTTTGACAAAACATTAAGAGATGTCGCTACGCATCCAGGTTTCGTAAAACTACACATTTATAAAATTACCTACATGCAGCCAGTCACTGGATGTAATTTTTTAAATTTGTAGTTTTACGAAACCTGAGTACATGGCGACATCTCTTAAGGTTTTGTTAAAGCTTATAGCTTATAATTTTTTGCACTGCATGTAATTTATATTGCTACTGACATCTAGCGAATTTTAGTATATGTACTGCTGAAGCAAGTACGGTAGACCGTCTCAACAACTCGTCAAGGTCACGTGACCCTGACGCCTGACGCGTCAGATCTGACGCGAGTTTAACAGTTTTTACCCATTACAAAAAAAGTGTACAACGCCGCTAAAGAAGTGTTCACTTCAAAAAACTTTGTCGCCAGACGTATAGGGGTCTGGGCATCTGCCCAAAAGAGGTCGCTGATGACTCGTGTCGTTTTTTTTTTTCGTCGCTGTCGCTAATTTCGAATAGCTGTATCACAGGATGATGTGCTGAGTCTATTAAAGCTTTTTGTTGAACAATGACGTCACAACACTGCAAATCATACACCTAATAATGATCTCGTCAGTTGGAAAACATCGTTTGACGGTGTTCAGTCAACTAATTCAGCGGATTGAACTGAACACCGTTACTTCTACAATATGTTCACGGCACGAGCATATCCCTCGCATGCACAGGCGTCGTATCCTCTGGACTCGGACTGTCGTCGCGCCTGGAGCGTACCCTAACGACCGATCGATGTCCCGTACCTCCTCCGGCCACGGTGCCCGTACTTCCGGTATGCGACGCGCCGCCGTATTCCGATCTGAGAGAACCGCCGGCACTGCTGGCGAGGCGAAGTTTTTCCGGCTCGCAGATGGGACCCGAACCGGCGTCGCCCGAACGCACGGAGAATAGGGCGCCCAAATTCAGTTGTGGTATGTCGTAGAATACGGTTAATGTTAACATCATGAATGTCAGGCCGATGAACAGGTACACTGCGAAGCGTAAGAATTTGTTAAATGCGGTGATCTTGGATATGGACAATAAACAAACGACATGATAGAATTTTAGAAGTAGAAATTTTGTAGTTTCCAGGGCCGGATTTAAAGGTGTGGAGGCCCTGGGGCAACGAAGGAGTGGAGGCCCCTAATTATTTTCCAAATAAGTTAAACCATTTTTTTTTCTTTTAAGTGTTCCAATAATTTATTGCGAAACAAATCAAATTCTTTTCAAAAACATACGTATAGATATTTAAATATTTGAAACATTTTAAGTGAGATTCTTTACTAGACAAGTATAGTTAACTGGTTGTACCCGAATAGAATTTGTATTTTTCTTAAGGAAGTACTATCATAACGTTGAATCCAACTTTCGGACTTGAGTTTTTGAAATTTTGTAGACGAACACTTCTTGTACCAATTGGGCTTTTGAATGAAATTTTTTTTGGTCATAAATGGAAAGATCGTATATAAGTTTTATAACAAAACTATTTTTCTTTTTTTTATTTTCGTTATAATTCAAAAGTTATATCAAATTAAAAATAAATGTTTGTACCCAGTTCCGAGAACGCGCCGACATTTCCCGAACATAATGTGACGTCATAATGTTTTAGTCAATACACGTCATGTAGAAGCCATTGATAGTATACTGCATATTATATACATTTTACCATTATGACGTCACAACTGTCAAAAACAATTTTAGTGCGTTTGCAGTCACGTGATTTTTTTTAATATTTTATCAATTTTAAATTGCTTATAATTAATTTAAAAAAAGTTTTTTGAAAGTTTTTCGCATCGATTATCAATATTATTTATAATAAAGTTTTAAAATACAATAAAAAAATCGATAATTATTTTTTTTCAAAAGCCTAATTCCCAAAGTTTAAACAACATTGACCATTTCGATTTTACGTACTGACATTGAGAAGTTACGTGTCTTAAACATCTTTTAAACATCACATAGAAGTTTCACTTGTACCGCGTGACTTTTCACGCACCCTCTTGTTTTATATAATTTTGCATATTATTCGTTATTTGTTACAAATATTTATTTAGAAATTTCTATTGTAGAGGCCCCACTCTTGTGGAGGCTCCGGGGCTTCAGCCCCGGTTGCCCCCCCCCCTAAATCCGGCCCTGGTAGTTTCGCGCAAACGACCACCATGTTCTTAGCAGGTGGAAGGTTTCTGATTCACAAACCGCCGTATCAGTCGCGCAGTAAAAAGAAAGACGTTTTCAAATCAGCGTGTCTTTGAATAAATAAAATCGTAGTTCTACATTTTGATTTGAGAAGTTTATCTGGAAAAACTAATATAGACTTCAATGGCCTCAGTTGTCAACCTGACAGGTTAAAAACAGTAACTTACCGGTTGTAGCAACCTTGTAGAGTGGACGATATGGTTGGTTGGGATGATCGCCTGGTATGTAGTCTCCGAGACCGATTGTCGTCAGCGATATGAAGCAGTAGTACAGTGAATCCAAGAAGTCCCATTCAGGTTCGAGATTGGCAAATATGGCGGCCGGTACACACAGGAAGAGTCCAGTCAGCATCAGTACTGTACATTCACAAATATGATTTGAGACGCTAATCGAGAATTTTAAAAAAACGAAGTCCCAAATAAATTGGTTTAATACAGTACGTGCCGCGGATCTAAAAGGTTCGGAAGTTAGTTACAAACAGCGTCGCAAAGGCACATTTTAGAGCCGTTGCGACTCCCACCACCTCCCAGCTACCTGAACGGAACGTGCGCTCGTCGATGATTGGCCGTGATCGCTCGTTGCCTTTGTCACTTGTCGCTTTCCTGCTTTAAAGTACAGTCGAATACACTATTGTCAAGTTGTTGTTGTTATTTTAGTTTTGTTGAGTTGCGAGTTTGTAGTTTTTCAACAGACTGTACAAGTGCAAGCCCGCATTCGCATCTAACTTCCGAGCCTTTTAGATTCGTGGCGCGTATTATACATGGCGTTTCCAGAATTGGGAATCTTCAAGAGACTGCAATTGAAAATAAGTCGAAAAGCCATCCTATACTAATATTATAAAGAGGTAAAGTGTGTAAGTTTGGATGTAGGAGGTAATCCTCCGAAACTAGTCATCCGATTTAAAAAAATATATTTAGAATGGACCTACAGGATTGACATAGGCTATATATTATCGCGTTAAAATAAAAGCCCTTTTCGTGGAGGCGAAATAACGCTGGCAATCTACAAATAATTAATTCCTAATGTGTATCTATCTGTCCTTCCATTCCCTTCAGAAGACCCACTTTGAACTAGAGAGCTGAAACCTTTACGCAAAAAGTGTAGCGTGCCGAACAAAACGTAACGGAACTGGATTTTTGAGTTTATCCCCGGGAACAGAAATTAGGGAAATTACCGAAAAAACGTGTTATAACTATAGCTCCCTAGCAAAGACAAGTTTATACAGGGTGCGGGTTTTTAAAACTCGAACATCCTTTTTTTTCGTAGAGGAAGAGTTTTCGACGAAAAACTTTTGGACAAAGTTGCAGGGAATCAAGAGGGAAGAACATCGGTGCAGTTTTTCTTTTCATTTGGTGGACGCGGCTCCGATATATCAAGGTCACCTCCATATTTTTTTATCTCGGATTATTGGTTTTTGGTCGAACCACTTTTCGATTCGATGTAATCCTGATCCACTGTTTGGTTCTCAATAAACAAACATAATACGTTACCTATGAAGAAGAGATGAAGTAGCCTGATGTTGAACGGCTGATATAGGTGTCCGAGTCGCGAGTTGAGGAACTGCAGTAACCAGGTGGCCGGCACCAAGAGACGTTCGACCAGTGCCGTTAGCAGGACCAAAGTAAGCGGGATTCCCATTAGCGCGTACAGCATACAGAAGATTTTGCCACTCTTGCTTAGAGGTGTCACGTGGCCGTAACCTGTACAAAAAATTCAGATCACACTTAATGTCAATACATGTAAAGGAAGGATCTCGGTGCTTCTAGAACATTCTCCAGGCGGGGGACGAAGCTATAAAATGCGAGCAGAGTGGTTGGCAAGTCAGTCAGTCAGTCAGTTGATTAGTTGCAACGCGTACGTACAGTAGATTACAGACAACTGTGAAATAAATTGTTCAGTGTCGGTACAGCAAGACCGAAGTAGCTGCTAAGAGAGAAGATAAATGAGCTGTGTAAACCATTGAGTGCAATTATATAAATCTGGTTCTACATAAATAGCTTCTGTGTTGTATATAATCGTGTGAATATAGTTAATAGACAAGTACGAACAAGTGCGCTAATAAACTTCTGTGTGTTTTGTGTGTTGTAAATATTTTGTGTACATAATTAGGACTTTATATTCTTCTGTTACTTAGTTTTCTGTTTTATTATTTAGAACTATTAGTTTTGTTTCTGTTAACGTTATTATTACTGTTTGTGAAAGAAGTACGCTTTCGTTGTGTGTTTAACTGTTTTGTTAAACGTTTGTTATTGTAAATAAATAATTTCCACCACGGACTAGAATAGTTTTGTTACAACATTTTTTCAGTAACACTAATACAGCGTATACCGTATACAGGAGACGTTTTATAACCCCGAACATCTTTTAATAACAGAGTGTTCGGATTTTAAAAAGCCAGCCTGTGTAAGAATTTTCTCGATTATAGCGAAGATAAAGTATTTCAATTTTTCTTTGATATCTTAGCTGCTAGGAACACTTTTAAATTTTTAATTCAATGCCTTTATGAAATCAGTCCTTTGTAAATTTAAATTAAGATATTTTATTTACCAATAGTTGTGACGACGGTACTAGAGAAGAATAGTGACTGGCCAAAGCTCCAGTTGGGCTCCCCTGAGACATTTCTTGCTGCTGACACGCCTCTATTGCTCGCGGAGATCACAGCCTGGATTAACTTCTCCAGATCGTCATCTGTTCAAACAAAACATAAACCAAATATTAAACAAATGCTTAATATGACGAAAAGTTATCTACAGTATGTAAACACGTAAGGTGCACATAGGGAAATTAACAGTGGGAAAAAATGACTGGATCAGAGTGAGCCTTGAAATCTTGTTTTTCAATTTGACAGATAATATTCTTTTGCAAAATGAATGTGTATACTACGGAAGAAAATATTCAAATGATTACAACATAATCGGACTTTTTTTATTAATGGGACATTAAATTCCCAAAAATACTTAAACGTGGTGCGAGATCAAATATCTCCGCCTATTCGTGTTGAACCTAAAGACATTGGGTCACTGATTTACCAACGCGCATACGTCATACCAGTCAGACAATTTTTGAATAAAATGTTTCCAAACAGATGGAGTTGTTTTTTTGTTTTATTTTTGTACAAAAAATTAAAATAGTGATTTATAAGAGCTTTTTATTAATAAAGCCAAGTAAAATAAAAATAAATCAAAATAAAATAGAAATCCTCAAGATTACCACGATAATTCAATAGAAATAACAATTAATGCAGTCATGGCTAACTCTGATCCAAGTATTTTTTCCCAATGCTAATTTCCCTATGTGCACCTTACGCGTTTACATACTGTATATAATATTTAAAAGCACTGTGAAAAAATTCCACTAGATTCGCCGGGTACGTGGCGGCAGCACCGCCTACCGCCCCCAATTTGTCATGCTCTTATAACAATGTGTTAAATGAGCATTTTTCAAATAACTGCAGTAATAATTAAGCGAAACCTTTTATTACCGAAATTTTTATACCCAATTTAGGAGTTAATATGTTGATGCGCGGAAAATACATATTGAGTATAATTATTATTTGGAAAATGCAAAAAAAATATATTATTCCACGAAGACTACTATAGCGCCGCTAGCGGGCAATAGAGCAGGATTAAACCGTCTTGTTATTATTGTTTTAAACCGCGAAACTTTTTAATAAACGATATGGCAGGGAACAGCAGAAAGGACATATGACGGCCACATGAAATCATACTCTATAACCGTTGCTTGATTTATTGCTCTTTTAGTCCACAGCTCACGGTGCGGTCGATTTTTTTTACCTATGTTAATACGTCACGTTGAGAACATATTTTTTAATATTTTAGAATCTACTGAACCGATTTAAAAAAATACCGCATGATTTTATGTTGTTCGATTTTTAAAATATATCACCACATTAACACACGGAGACATAAATCAGAAAATGGTCTCAAAGGATTCTTAGTGTAAAGATAGATTATAAAAAAAATATTCTTCAGAATTAATCAAATACTTCCCTATCATAGTAAAAGCTATAATTTAGTTATTTCTTACCACAACAAATTTATTACTGTACATTTAATGCCTTCAAAATATACCACCCATTAATAAAATTGTTAGGGTAAGAAGTGACTAATTTGTTGTTTTTTTTTAACTGTCTATTTATGCCGAATTGACGTTTTTAGATATTCATCTGTCAAAAAGAAAAATACAATTAAAGATAAACAAAATGTTTATTTGTTATTGTATGACGTAAAAGATAATTTGAGTGGAAATAGTATTTCATGCGTCATTTCTGTCCACCTACAATTTGTTTCAATAAATGCACGTAACACTTCGAGTATATATAGAAATAAAACACAATCGTCGGTGCTGATTGCATTTGTCAGATATAACAAAACAATAGAACGACGTTCGCGAGCACTTCGTGTGCGCAATTTACCTAGGATCTATTTAGGCTATGTAGGTACAATGTACATTTAGATAAACTGCAACATTCTGACGTAATTACGGTAAACAATTGGTGGTGCTCTTGAAGGGACAATCGAATTTAATAAAATCAAGATAGTATCGCAGCGTTTATCGCGTTTTAACTTTTGAAGTCATTATATTTACATTTACGTATATATTTACTTTTATATAATTTTTAGGTTATAATATTTAATATTTGAATATCAAATTTATTTCCAAATTCAAACAACTAGAAAACGGCACTCTACACGCATGCGAAGCGCATACTGTGTGTAAACGGTTTTCTCTAGGGTTCTAGGCCGCCACGGTTTAACAAATTCGACATAACCATTTCCTAATCCAAAAATAATAAAATCGTCAACACATGCTAGAACCTTAGAAGTTTCACGCATACTTTTTTTTTGGAAAGAAAGAATCCTAACAGTTAACCTAAACCAAATTTTAAATCACCGTAGCCGTCACGAACGACATTTTACTCTACCTTGGACACACGGCGCCTTCGCGAGGAAGGCGTTCCTCAGAAGTCTCAGTTCGTTCTTGATATTCATTTCGATTGGCGTCTCCAGCGCAGTGAACATAAGAGCACCCGACACCAGGTACGCCACATAGAACATGACATACGCGCATAATAACCAGGAACTCATACGCAATCCGAGCACGATTCGCTTCTGCGGTGTGCATGTCCAATGTCTGCAGGACTGGCCGTTTGCACCACACAACGGCGCTCCGTCGGAATACGGATCCTCGTGCAACGATGGATAGATTGTTTGACCGCTGTCGGTCGACTCAAGCATGATGGTACCATATGTTGATGTGTTGTTGTTTGTGATTAACTTGACGCCCGTTGTCATGATGATTTTCGAAACAGTTGCTTATAGAATTGTCAGCCGAATCGCAATTGTTTCTGATATCATCAAACGTTTACGAAATCCGTCAGTTGTTTGTGATACTTTCGAATGTTTGGGGTGTTTATCGATTGTTTGTGAACTTTCAAATGTTTTGAGATATTGTGAAACGGTTGTTATATATATGGCACCTTCAGATGTTTGATTGATTATATTACCTTCAAATTTTGAGATATTGCTAGTGCGATAAATGCAAATGTTTGAAATATTGGCAAACGACAGTCAAGATAGGTCGTTGTGTTTGTTTATGATACTCTTAAATCTTTGTAAAAATTTTGTACAACAGGTTGACTATTAAAATACTTTTTATGGTAATATAAAACGTTTGTTGGTTATTACTTAATTGGCGGCAGTCAGATTTTTTAATACTTTCGGTATATCTTTTATGTTGATTTGTTTGTCAATTATATAATATTATGTATTTTTAAAACTATTTTCTATTCTATAAACGTTAATCGATTGTTTCCTATGCGTAACGACATTCAACTATTGAACTTTTTTTTTCACTTATGTCGTAATACCTCGTTTACTGCGCGTTTTACACGGTTTTGTTTGAAATTGTTTTCGCTTGTATTTCCAAAATTGCTTTATCGTCAAGATATTTTCGTTTCTAAGATAAAATATTCTTTTACTTTCGGATGTTTTCTCTCTTTCTCCTGCTACCCTGAACAGTTCTTTGTTATTCGATGCTGGTTTGTTTCGTTTGATATTGTTTTATTCGTTTTTTCGTGTTTATTGTATTGTTGTTAGCCAGTGTCTTGGTTTCTTATTCAATTAATCCGTCTTGACAGTAAATGCGTAGTTTTTTTCCGTTGTATTATAATTTTATCAGCGATTTTTCAGTACTCAAAATTAACTTTTCTTTTTTGTTCATAAATTCCATATTTATTTCGCCTTTATATGTTAATTAAAGAGAAACTGAAAAGAAACGAAAGTAAAATAAATAAACAAAAAATTGAAACAAGTACAAAAAATATAGAAAATAAACAAACAGATAAAATAAATAGATACCGAATAAATTAAAGGAGAAAAAGTAGAATTTCATTAAATTGACAGAAATGGCGAAAAATTATTTATTACTAGCGGTCCCGTCCGGTTTCACCCGGGTGTAAAAGAACGAATGGGGAAGGGAGGAACATGAGGTACACACATTCATCTTAGTTTACCGAGATGAATGTTGTGTCCAAATTTCATGATGATCGGAGTTACCGTTCAAAAGCTTTTGTCGATAAAAAGCAGTAGATATTTATACTTTTTTTAACTAATATTTTTTTTTTAATTAATTAAATAAAATAAATAAATAAATAAATTTAAAGCAATGTAGAAAATAAAAAAAAAATAATTTCGCCCAACGTGGGGCTCGACAGATTGAGCCATTCGACGTTGTTTACTCTCAACGCTAATATGAGTATATTTAGTTTGTGCATTTCACCTGAATAGAAACTTATTTTCTAAAAATTAATTAAAAAAACATTTTCCAGTGGACCAAATTGTGAATCTAAACCATTCTCGAATCCCCTTGAACACACACAAAATATTTCATCACAATCGATCCAGCCGTTTAGGAGGAGTTCAGTTACATACACACGGACAGAAGAAATATATATAAAGATAATCTTGTTTAGTTTTGATTTTCATTTATAAAAGAATGTTTACCTTTGTCAAAAGTAAAAAAAAATGAATACTTTTAAGAGCCCTATAATCCGCACACTAACAATGTAACCTCGAAGCAGAGTTCCGCAAAACGCTGGGATTGCGTAAGCCAGCGTTCAGAATATTATGAGAATTTGTAAAAGCTTATACGATATAAGTACAACTTGTCGCCTTTTTATTGTTATCAAATCTACTGCTTTAAACGAAATTTCGGAAATTACCTCCTAGTAGGTATATGTGTCGGACAGACTAAGGTTCTGTCAAATTTTACGAAATATTTAAAGGTTCCTCCAGACAAAAGAGAATCACTTAAGTCGTCGTAACGACTGAAGTATTTTAATTTTGTTTTTATCTTCTTCAAAAAATGAGTTGCACAATTATTATATACTGATTATTTGTTTTAAACCAAGCTTTTTTTTTGAGATATACATAACAGCATGACCCCCGACCTCCGATGGTGTCATTTATAATTTAATTATTTACAATAATTTCAAATCACAATCGCAGACACGCGGACTGGAATTTTACTGAAACGCGTTATTCAACTGTGTATACGGTAATGGAAAAAGAACAAAATATTATCGCCGGACGTGAATTTGACGCTATCAACTGTTTTTAACACACTACAATTTTTCCGTTTGGCGGAAAACAGGTCCGAGATAGGCGCTTCGTTTTATTCTATTCTAAAAACCGTATAGGTATGAGAAAATATGTTTATAATTCTTGTAGCACTTTATAGAGCTTAGAATAGCCGAGTTAGTGGGGATGCCATTGCTTGCACGACGTTTTCAAAGCACGTTTATTACAAAACCCAATTTTCCGGGTTCTAATTCGAGAACTGACGTAAATATCATTTTAAAACATCAATTATTGCTACTAGAACCAGATAAATAAATTAAAAAAAAAATAGATAGGTACTGATTTGTCTTTTAAAAATATTTTAGTCCGATACTGTTGCGCGACAAACCTTTATGGTAATACTTATCGGTTGGTTACATTGTATTAAAAAGTTGCTTTTTTAAACGATAACATTTAAAAACGGCTGCAGATACCTACTTTGTAAATCATAAATTAATAGA
This sequence comes from Xanthostigma xanthostigma, assembly GCA_963575645.1. Lineage (NCBI taxonomy): Eukaryota > Metazoa > Arthropoda > Insecta > Raphidioptera > Raphidiidae > Xanthostigma > Xanthostigma xanthostigma. Next base: position 4,321,483 of record OY754464.1, read on the forward strand.
AAATATATAATAATTTTATGAGCGTGTTAAAAAAAAAACAGTAAACAAATGTAAGTCCAATAAAAACGTGATTTAATTGAGTCACTAGATTGTCAATGAAACAAGAAACAAAATCAATAATTAATCATGAATCAGAAACATTCGATAACGCGGCATCATTTTTTTGAGCAAATAAAAGAAGGACGATTACATGCTTATCGACTATCGTTCTTATTCAGGAAAAAGAAACATGACTGATAATTTTAATAGGACATACTAAAATACTATATTGTATCAGGTATAGAAAAATGTTAATCAAAATTATTGAAATATAGTTCCGAGTATTTCATGAAATATTGCACGTACGTCAAGTTAGATTGCCCATGACAGAATTTTGAATTTTTTTTTATGCCAATCGTTAGTGCCTCGTTAGTGCTGCTAAATCCCAAAATTATTTCGTTAGTGCTCAAAAAATGTGAATGTAGTGGACATTTTTATGTGGGCAATCTAACTTGACGTCAAGTTAGATTGCCCACGGGTACCGACACTTATTTTGGACTTTTATTTATGCCAATTGTTAGTGCTTGCCAATTGTTAGTGCTTCGTTAGTGCTGTAAAACCCCAAAATTTCGTCGTTAGTGCTCAAAAAATGTCAAAGTTGTGTACATTTTTATGTGGGCAATCTAACTCGACGTCAAGTTAGATTGCCCACAACTTTGACATTTTTTGAGCACTAACGACGAAATTTTGGGGTTTTACAGCACTAACGATTGGCATAAATAAAAGTCCAAAATAAGTGTCGGTACCCGTGAGCAATCTAACTTGACGTCAAGTTAGATTGCCCACATAAAAATGTACACAACTTTGACATTTTTTGAGCACTAACGACGAAATTTTGTGGTTTTACAGCACTAACGAAGCACTAACGATTGGCATAAATAAAAGTCCAAAATAAGTGTCGGTACCCGTGGGCAATCTAACTTGACGTCAAGTTAGATTGCTCACGGGTACCGACACTTATTTTGGACTTTTATTTATGCCAATTGTTAGTGCTTGCCAATTGTTAGTGCTTCGTTAGTGCTGTAAAACCCCAAAATTTCGTCGTTAGTGCTCAAAAAATGTCAAAGTTGTGTACATTTTTATGTGGGCAATCTAACTCGACGTCAAGTTAGATTGCCCACAACTTTGACATTTTTTGAGCACTAACGACGAAATTTTGGGGTTTTACAGCACTAACGATTGGCATAAATAAAAGTCCAAAATAAGTGTCGGTACCCGTGAGCACTCTAACTTGACGTCAAGTTAGATTGCCCACATAAAAATGTACACAACTTTGACATTTTTTGAGCACTAACGACGAAATTTTGTGGTTTTACAGCACTAACGAAGCACTAACGATTGGCATAAATAAAAGTCCAAAATAAGTGTCGGTACCCGTGGGCAATCTAACTTGACGTCAAGTTAGATTGCCCACATAAAAATGTACACAACTTTGACATTTTTTGAGCACTAACGAAATAATTTTGGGATTTAGTAGCACTAACGAAGCACTAACGATTGGCATAAAAAAATATTCAAAAATCCATTTTTATGTGGGCAATCTAATTTGACGTCAAGTTAGATTGCCCACATAAAAATGTCCACAACTTTGACATTTTTTGAGCACTAACGACGAAATTTTGGGATTTTGCAGCACTAACGAAGCACTAACGATTGGCATAAATAAAAGTCCAAAATAAGTGTCGGTACCCGTGGGCAATCTAACTTGACGTCAAGTTAGATTGCCCACATAAAAATGTTCACTACTTTCACATTTTTTGAGCACTAACGAAAAAATTTTGGGATTTAGCAGCACTAACGAAGCACTAACGATTGGCATAAAAAAAAATTCAAAATTCTGTCATGGGCAATTTAACTTGACGTACGTAAATATTGCAGAGAAGGGTCGAAAACCAAATCATTTTTGTTTACGGATTTTGGATGTAGATTTTTGTTTTACTAAATTTTGTAGTAAATTGGGTGCGTGTACCTACTTCATGAAGTTATACTTCTTTGACGTGATTAAATAATTTGCATACAAATAATTGATTGAAATAAAATTTTAAAAATTCGAGTCGCATAAGTTGTAGGCAACGTAACATATATACGTAGCTGTAAGGCTTGTTAGCTGCTTACAGTAATTTTTCAAGTTAGTTATCAATTTATATAAATTACTAGCGGTTCTGTCCGGTTTCACCCGGGTGTAAAAGAACGAATGGGGAAGGGAGGAACATGAGTACACACATCCATCTTAGTTTACCGAGATGAATGCTGTGTCCAAATTTCATGATGATCGGAGTTACCGTTCAAAAGTTTTTGTCGATAAAAAGCAGTATTTAAACTTTTTTTAACTAATATTTTTTTTAATTAATTAAATAAAATTAAAATAAATTTAAATGTAAGCCTTAGAAGAAAACAATGTAGAAAAAAGAAAAATAAAAATATATTCACCCAACGTGGGGCTCGAACCCACAACCCTGATATTGACATTTGACAGTCGCATGCTCTACCGATTGAGCCACCTGGAGTCGTGTTCTCACAATGCTAATATGAGAATATCTAGTTAGTGCATTTCACATGAATAGAACCTTATTTTTGAGATACATTTTGCAACATTTTTCATTAATGCTCCGCTCCTAATAGTCGTAGCGTAATATTATATAGCCTATAGCCTTCCCCGATAATTAATGGGCTATCCAACAAAATTTTTTTTTTCAATTTGAACCAGTATTACCTGAGATTAGCGCGTTCAAACAAACAAAAAAACAAACAAACTCTTCAGCTTTATATATTAAGTAGCATAGATTTATATGTTTATAAATATTTATATAAATCATTGTATTATCATGAGTTTTTAATACATGTTCAAAATTTCAAATTATTCAGACGTCTGAAAGTGACTGAAAATTAAATTCAAAGATTCCATTCGACACATTATTACGTGCAAACAGTATATACCTACATACATATAACGAAGCTAATAAAAGCGTGTTAAAAATCATTAAATTTTTCCTCAAATCCCTTCCACCGCCTAAGTTGGGACATAAATCCAACATAAGCCACTTTGCTTTATAACAAAGGATATATGTTAATTTAATTTTCCCCAGTCTGAAAAAGGCACCTTCCGATATATCCACTTTAAATCATCGCTGTAGACTCAATATAAAGGATAATTGATTTGGTTCAATATGAAAATATTATTATTCGCTCCGTTGGCCCCATTTCTCTTGCTGCTGCAGCTGTTCTTTGCATGGGTTGCGAGAGGGGAAAGGGGAAATAAACATTTGGGAGGAAAATTACAAGTCGTACATAACATCAATCATTATTTTGATAAAGAGTTTATCCATTTGTTTTATTATTTTTTTGCATTTTGAACTTACACGATTTAAAAGCAACTCATGGAAATATAATATATACAGCTAAGCTTTCGTTTTTGAAGTAAAACTTTATTAGGCGCGTTTTGTGAATTTCGCAAACGGTCTACTCGTAGAGTTGACGTTTCGGACCAATGTGACGTTTTTCCGCGACCTATACTATATTTTTTCAAGTTCCTCCTATAAAATTGCTGATTTTCAGTTCATGATAAGTATCGGCCATACTGGAATCTGTTTGGATTGTTAATACGAATACTTCGCTCACTATACTGTATTCGCTTTTTTTTCAACTGCAAAGTGCAAATGGAACCATAGTTTGTAGCGACAGATTTAATTTTCTTATCGCTGTGTACCTACTTATTTATATCTTAATTGAGAGATTTAGTCAGCGTTGCCAGACAAAATTAAATGTCCCGCGCGGGACAGGTTCAGTCCCGCTTTTCGGGTATAACTTATTCTGAAGACGAATAAGACTCAACTATTTAACGATAGGGTAAATCTGATTTAAAATATTATGTTTTTATTAAAATACATTTTCTATGGCTATTTTTGCTATCTATTGTCACCTAAACGTAATTTTAATTCAAATAAAAAGATAAATATTTGAAAACTTCTGAATATATACGTTTTTTTACTATGTCCCGCTTTCGACGAAAGAATCCCGCTGTTTTCACTCAAAGAGTTCCAAAATCCCGATTTGGCAAAAAAAAACTGGCAACGCTGCCTCTAGTATATATGTTACGGTTAATACAAGAAAGTAGTTAATTCGCGAATTAATCGGCTAATTACCCGAATTAACCAATCCTTGACGTTGGTTAATTCGGGTATTAGCCGGTTAATTCGCGAATAAACTACTTTCTTGTATTAACCGTAACATATACATAAGGACGTTTGAACATCTAAAACTCATTTTTTTCGGTGTGTAGGGACCATTAAATTTCAAAATCACGAACTCGAATTTTTCGACTTTCATTACTCCTATATAGTTGCTCGAAATCAAGGTCATAGCCACAAAAAAAAAACACTTTGGGGCGATTTTGTGATTCGGATCATTCAACCCCGTTTTCGGGGTTCAGACATTAATTTTTAAAAATGTAGTAAGTGTAAGGCGTGTTTACTCTGACATTTGCAATTTAGCAGCAAAAATAGTTTAAACTCAATCGTTAAAGTATATATACTAAACAAACTACTAGCCGCTACCCGCGGCTTCACACGCAACTGAGATGAAACACGACAATGACAACAATATAGTAGGTACCAATTTAAAACACATTGTTTTTTTTATCAGAAAACCCCCTTAGGGCAGGCAGACATGTTTACAGGTTGTAGGAATATTATACATTTACCGAAATTCTTGTCTACACCACCGGTTCAATATTCTTTGCATGTTTATGGCCATTTCTGTTGACCAGTGAATAATTCGAATGTTAAGATAGCAATCTTTACGGCATTTGCTATAATTTTTAAAGAAAAATCTATACTACCTATACGTTACCACATTATTGTTATGTTGTCTACGCTTATACGATACGATACATGCTAAATGGTTGCTGAAGTCGCATCAATTCAAGTGGCATTGCATGAAAACCTCGTATATTGACTATTTTTACAGCCTTATGTAAACAATTATTTACCGCCCTCTACGTAGAATTCATGTATTTTCAGCATGCGAGAACAAATCGTTTCATACTTATTGCATTAAAATTGCAACAACGTGTGTTTCATATGCACAACAATAGCAAACTATGTGCTATAAATTTATAAATTAGTATAGAAATAGATGTACCGGGCCACGCGTTGCTGTGACTCAATCTGGCTTACGTATGTTGCTGTTACGTTCAACAGATGGCACACGCATTGACGTAAAATATTTAGTATAGCGTGTGTTGCTTTAACGTCCAACAGATGGCTCTGTTTTTTTTTTTAAAGCACGTTTTCGCCTGTCACAGGTGTGACATAAACCGGGTATGTTTTTGAAAATTTTGGAAGTTTTTCTTAAAAAATAACGGGTTGAAAAAAAGGTCGAACGACAGTTGTTGAGTTTCGAAATCGCCCCCACCGCCTCACCCCTTATCAGTGTGAGGGAGTGACTTTTGTTTTTTAAATAGGAACCCCCATTTTTTATGGTTGAAAATTGTTTTTTGTGAAAAAAAGAACATCTTTTGTCTGAAATGTTTTTTAAATCGACTTTTAGTTTTTTTTTTGCAAATCGCTAATAATGATTTTTTTAATGAGCGTTTTGCTAAAAAAAACTACGAGCCGAATTGAAGAAAAGTTTAGACAAAAAATGTTTTTTTCCCAAAAGTACAAAAAAAATTCATCAAAATCGGTCAAACAGTTTAGGAGGAGAAGAGTTACGAACACACAAACACCGGAATTTTATATAAATGAAGATGTAAATTTTTTGACTACTTGTCTTTCTCTCAATCTTTGTCTAAACTCTTATCTTTGTCACGCAAAGCTAATTTATTTATTCGCACAAATCATCTAGTTATCTTTTTTGCAAATGATTACAACCGTGTTAATCACTTATCTCTGTTTACTGAACATTTTGTTTGTGTTAATTACCTATGCTATCTGTTATGTATGACTATAGTTGTGGTTCATTACTTTTACATAACTAAAACATGATTTATTATGTAGTCATTTTCCTATATATAATCGTTACAAATTTGTAGTGACATCAGGCTGTTCCACCAATAGAGCAATGTATAGATCAACGGTGGGCAATCCCCGGCTCGCGGGCCATCTACGGGCCGCGAGATCTTTAGAAGGAATTATAAATAAACTAGCGGTTCGTTCCGGTTTCACCCGGGTACAAAAGAACGGCAGTGGGGGTGGTAACAATAAAAAAAATAAAAATAAAAATGTATTCGCCCAACGCAGGCCTCGAACTCACGACCCTGATATTGACAGTCGTGTGTTCTACCGATTGAGCTAGCCGGCGTTGTATTCTGACAACGCTAATATGAGTATATTTAGTTAGTGCATTTCACCTGAAAAGAAGCTTATTAATTTTGAGATACATTTTGCAACATTTTTCATTAAAGCTTCGCTCCTAATGGCCGTAGCCTGATTTTATATAGCCTATAGCCTTCCTCGATAAATGGGCTATCCAACAACAAAAAATTTTTCAATTTGAACCAGTAGTTCCTGAGATTAGCGCGTTCAAACAAACATACAAACAAACTCTTCAGCTTTATACAGATTGTATCAAATCAAATCAAATCAAAACGGACATTCTGTGTGTAAGACAGAGACGATATATAAAGATCTAAAGCAGTAAGTAAGAATGAGATAAATGATCGCTAATATAGTTACTGTAGTTACGTAAATAAACAATTACGTACACTGCAAATCTTTTTACCAATTTATCAATTAAAACAACTACAAATAAAATTATGTTGGCGGTTGAATTACCACCATAAAACCATTTAATTATTTGGATTTTTTCCCGTACATTATAAATAGCCATTTTATCAATAATTTCACTAGTGAATACTGACATTTGATAAAATTGTGATTTTTACTGTAGAAAACAAAGATGATACTATCAGATTGTATAACCACAGTAACTATTAGCGTTCATTTATCTCATTCTTACTTACTGCTTTAGTGCTTTATATAATATCGTCTCTGGTTTACACACAGAATATTCTATGGACTGTTTTGATTTGATACAATCTGTATATTAGTATAGACTATAGATTATATACTTAGATATTTTTCGATGTAATTCGTCTAGTTTAAATTGAATATTAAACGAACATAGCACCATGTGTTCATAATTTAGTATACTTATGTTAAAACTGATATCCATTAAAACATCTTTCACTTCCACTTTTTGGTTTTTTTAAATTATAATTTTGTCTCGCTAAAACCCAAGCTTCATATACCTAAGTTATGAATAAGTTGTAAATTATAGACGCTAAACAACTGAGGTCATCAGCATAATTGCCTACGGATAGGCAACGCAACTGCATTGCTGCACGGCTTGTTAACTGCTTACAGTAATTTTCAAGTTGAGAAATTAATTTATATAGGTAAATTATTTATATATCTCTTCATAAATATTTATATATTTATATGAATTATTATATTGTCATGGGTTCTAAATACGTGTGTGAAATTTTAAATTATTCAGACGTCTGGAAGTGGGTGAAAATTAATTGGAAAAATTTCATTATAAGTATTAATAGATCCATACATACAGGTAAAAGCTTGCGTCGCTACTGTAAGAACATGGAGCTTATTTTTTTTTTAATCCCATTAACTTTGTTTTCCCATATTAATTTAACTTTGTATAACTATGATCAGAAAAACAAGATTCTTGAATGCATTTTTCAAAAACTAATTATAAATTCTAACTACATAAATGTCAAGGATATTTTGTATAATATATTTTCACAATCGTATTATTTAAATATAATAAATCATATCATAATATTAAAATTATTCCAATATTATTGCATTGAGCCTTTTCCCAGAGAAAGAAATTTAAAAAGAGATTATATCATAAAATATTAGGTTTTTTTTCACAACAAACCTTACATTTTAGTAATATAATACCTACTTAATACCTACCTAATCGTAAACAACAACAAAAACAAATGAAACCTTTCATTCTTGTATTTTACGTCACTATATTGTTTTTAACACTGTGGAGTATATTAATTTAATTATTCACTCACTAATATAGTAAGTAAGTAACAAATCACACTACAACATTAGTTGAATAAGACTTAAAGTTAATCCTGCGGTAAAATTGTTTGTGTTGCAAACTTGCTTGGCATTATTCACATCACCTGCGACCGACCATTCCCCTCCCCTGACACCGCACTCGTCTAATGAATACCTGTTCAATTAAGACACATCTCCTATGGAAAGTTAAATGCCTATACAGTAGTAATACGTGGGCAGTTACTTGTTGCAAGATAAGTTCAAAATTGCAATGTTCAAAAACAAAGCCGAATCTAACAGTCATTCGGGGTGGGAGGATAACAATGTAGAATCGGGTATTGTCCCATTTGTCACTGATTATTGGGGAAAAAATAATTTCCCCGTGCTTTTTTCATTTTTGAAAATTTCAATAAATAAGGAAGTTATAGTTAATTGAAAATTGAACGCCTATTGAAAAAAGCGTGACGCATTTGTCTGCAGTCTACGTACAAGCAACAAGAACGCTTATAGCCTTATAGTATAGGTAGTAGATACACATGACACCTGTCTATCAAAATTACATTCGTTACAAAATTGCTGAATTTTTATAGATATATAGATTTACATAGATAAAAAGAGATGGTTACGCAGCATCTCAGTCTTTCTGACTGTAGTAATTTTGCATAGAAGCGCGCGCTGTTCAATTTACTATTATAATATGATTATTTGGTGCGGTCTACAGTTGGCATGTGTGCCGTAGCGTATTGGAGAAAGAGTGAGAGAAAAGGGGAGAAAGAGAAAGAAGACACAATTACTGTCAACCGTGCTTTTAAGTATAAATTAAATGACTATATTATAGTTCGTTATACGAGTTCATTTTTAAAAGTTAGTTGGGTAAAGTAAAGTATTATTTTAACAGTAAACTGTAAGACCTGCTCATTTTTTTTAGAGTCAAATTTTCACAAGTGGTATACCAAAACTTGAGAACCCCTTTGGTAAAGTGTGTAGAAACTTTCACTAAAAGCTGTTGTATATTATTGCAATGCATAGAATTAGACCAACATACATGCAGGTACAAAGTCGAAGGGGTTGTAATTTTGACATTAAGGTAGACATAATTAAAGTGAAATCTTGTAATTAGTATTCATAGAGTTGGGATACGTGTTCTATGCGTTCCCGTAATCTACATGGTGTAAGAAAAAAACGTGCAAAATTTTTTCTACTATACAGAAACGACCAAATTTTTTTTATTGTTTCTGTAACTTAAGTTAGACTATTTGACTCGTATTTTTTTAATTGTTTTAAAATGTTAAAATTTATTCAAATACCTACCCAAAAGTTTTTGATAGCTCTCCTACTAAGTAGGTAAAAAAGTAAAAACCGAGAACGTAATTCACGTATACCTAGCCGATAATCCGATTCTTAAAATTAGTAGAGATTTAAAATTTTAAATTTTGCATATCCATGATTCATTGTTGCGTTATAAAAAAATCCCAGAATGCATCCAAAATAGAGTACTTGAGAACTGAATAGACACAATCTCTAATTTTACCTGTATAATATTTACCTCATAAAAAACGTAATCGTTCAGAGATAACACAGCGTGTACAATATACCGCGTTGAGAAGCCTTCGTCAGCTGTGTTCGTTAAAAACAAAATGAAAAACAATTGTTACCGCACTGTTTTGTCTTTTTTCTTTTAAAAGTTGTAAAAACAACCGCTTTATATCCGAACCATGCATTATTAAAAAAAGTCTCTCCGACGACAATTTATGAAAACTTCACATCCATACATTTATTAAATAAGTTTATAAGAACTATCGAAACACTTTTTTTTCGCGACAAATGAAGCACGTATCAGCTATGTTCTGTTTTCTTTTCTGTGACAGATGAAGCACGTTGCTTTTTGTTATGTTTTCTTTTCTGTGACAGTTGAAAAACACTTGACTGCGACAGGTAAAATTCAACTCTCGTCTTTTATTTTTCGTAATAATCACTTTCGTCGCTACTGCTTGTACAGTGTGACAACTGACAGTACTTCTGACTAGCAGAGACATTTTATATCTATGTGTATATAATGTGCAAGTCTATGTACATATAAGATATTTTAGAGTTTATCATTTATCGGTCAGGTTAAACAGTGCAATTGTAAACATACATAATACACATAATTTAACTAGACAAATGATTAGGGTAACTTAGGACACTACACAGTTGTAAATAACTCAGGCCTGATTTAGCATCTCCGTGATTCCCTAATATTATAAAAAAAATATATTTTTGCAGTGTGCGTAAACATTTTAAATGGATGTTCTGCAGCGTCAACTGATAACACGGGCTAGGAATGAGGGGGTGGTAATTAAATGATGAATAATATTCATGTTTATGATGTTTTAATTAACATTTTTTTAAACACTGCTGACAACAAACTACAATAATAGGTATACTCTGTATAACACTGGTCACTACTGTCATAAGCCGTGTGGCGTGGACAATGGATGTGCAAATGGAGTGATAATGACGTTTTATGTGCTGCTTCGGAGTGCAGAACATTGCCTGAATGCAATCAATTCTGCCACACTGAACACACACGAGTCTTGTGATGTGCCAGAGGCTCTAAAACTTTAGTGTCAATTTATTACATTATTTCCTTACATTAAATATTGGTTAAATATGAAAAACATAATTAATTCTAAAATTATTAAGTATCCAAAAGTTTGGTTGTTCTGCAGCACTCATGGAGGAACCGCCACTGAGGTACCTGAGGCCCCATATGCGTGGTCGTGGATTTTTTTAATATAAAATTTACCCACTACTCCTCTATTAAATCCGACACAATGTGCACTCAACATTATGTTCAAATAAACGATATTGACCTCTGAATAATTGTCGAATTTTTGCTGATTATGTCAAATCAGAAAAATGTGTAAACTATATAAGATACGAGATTGTAAAAAAAATATGTATAAAATGAGTCAGGTTCAACTTATTATCATCGATATCTTGAAAACAGTGAAGACACGAAATAATTTAAATTAGAATATATTTTCTAAGTAAATCGAGTGAATATCTTATAGTAGTGAGACCCTGAGAATTGTACACAAACGTTAAACAAAAAAAATAATTTCTTTACCCCTTTGCTGTAAAATAAATAACATTTATTCAACACGCGTGAGTAATATATAATTTCGTTGTCCTGCTAAATTCGGGAGAAATAATAAATTATTTCATGTGGACGCGTAGAGTGCTAATAATGAGCCGAAATTGTACGATAATGTATTACTGCATAGTTTCTGGACCAATAGGAACGCGGTAGCGAGCCGAAACTGTACGGTAATGAATTATTACTGCATAGTTTCTGGAGCAATAGGAACGCGGTAGCGATTTGTATATATGAAAACAGCATCGCAATTCAGCGAAAGTCAGGGCCATCTTGTGTGCATCGAGGGCGGTGGGAACGTCAATCAATGAAGTGATTTATTATTTTTCCCTCTTTTATCAGGGCCCCGATTACATATTACTCGTACTAGTTGAATAAAGTATTATGTGCGACCATTGATCAAAGGATAATATTCCACTCGCGTGTTACCGCACTCGCTACGCTCGTGCGGCAAATTTCACGCTCATGGAATCTTCTTCTTCTCTCACTAGTCGCACAATATACTATTAGAGACCCGATATTTGCAATAGTTGATATTTTTATAGAATTGTCTATGTTTCAAATATTACCTCAGGCGCTGTAAGGGTATACAGTGTTTTCGTCGAAAATGGTAACAGTGAATAATTCGTGTATCCTACTTATACCTAGATACAAATAAAAAGATTAAATAGTTTTTTGTTCAACTTGAAATTTGCTATAGGGACTGCTGAGGTATATTTGTTTGTACTTCAAATTCAACCGGAAGTATATACCTATATGCATTTTTTTCAAATAGCAACATATATATTTCACATTTTCAAAATATCTATTTTTTCTCTATAATTTCATATAAAATTTTCATAAAGTTACATAAGAAAACATTCGAGAAAATCGTTATAAATTTATTAATTAAATATACACTGCAGTCATATATTATTATTAATATATAATTAATTTACACATATTTGGAGTGTTAAAATGATTGTTATTTTGTATTTAATAAATTGATAACGTTTTTTCTCGAATATTTTCATACGTAACCTTACATGAATTAATAGAGAAAAAATTGAGATTTCGAAAACGTAAAAAAATATGTTTCCATTTGAAAAAAAAGACGGGTTGCCGGCAGAAGTGAAAACTTGAATATTACCTCTATTCTCCATCCGTCTTACGAATTTTCGATCAGTTTACCCATACCTCTACTCTCCATCCGTCTTACAAATTTTTGATCAGGTCACGTGTCCTGACGCGAGTTTAACACTTTTTACCCATTACAAAAAAAGTGTACAACGCCGCTAAAGAAGTTTTCACTTCAAAAAATTCATCTACACTTGCGGTTGAATTTGAAGTACATAAGAAATATACTTTAAAAGTTTCCGATAGTAAATCTCGAGTTGAACAAAATGCTTTTTAAACTTTATCTAGTAGGATATACTGTTACCACTTTCGGTGAACACGCTGTATATTAAAAAGGCACTACTGTTCTAGCCTCTTCAAATTTTAATGCAACTGTAAACCCGAGTAACTAAATGTTCTGCACAAGTATATCTCATTGAAAGTTGTAACATAAATAATGATGGTATATATATACCGAACCCGTAAATTCCGTGACATTTACATCATCAACAATCGAAAACGGATTCCCGATACACACATAGCGTGATCGCGCACTCATTCTATAATGACAGTTGACAGGCGACACACGTGCAACAACGCGGTCCCATGGGTAATTCGATCATATTATATACTAGCGGCCCGCCCGGCTTCACTCGGGTGCAAAACAACAAATGTGAGGGAGGGGGCATGAGTACGTACGTTCATCTTAGTTTACCGAGATGAAAGTTGGGTCCTACACCCCCGGAGGGTCGATAGGTTATGGAATATCTCCTGTACAGCGGGAGGATCGAGGACCCCCCCCCTCAAAAATTGAAATATACGGTGCTTGTAAACTTCTTATTTGTGTATTTTAAGTGCCTCAAAAGCGAGAATTTAGTAAAATTCATGCCAGTGCAGCCTGAAAGTGTATTGATCCAGTCTGATTACGACCCTGCCTGGAAATTAATAAATGATAGCAAATACAGTGTTTGGACAGCGGATTTGTTTTGTTTTCTCTGACCGTATTTTGTTTGTTTCAGTGCCGTACGAATTATTGTCTGGATATAACGCCAGTCAGATGGTATAACGTGTGCATATTAAGTAATCAGTAACATATTATGACCTTTGCAGCAGAGCTTAACAGTGGTTTCTATTGGCACTTCAAACTGCCTCCAGCAGTTTTAAAGGTGAGTACATTTCTTATTTCAGTGTATGCGTGCCTGTTTAATTCTTTAGATTGTTATCGATCAAGTCGCTATGTTTAAAGGAGAGAATTTTCTATGGTCGCGTCGCAAAGTGTTACTTTAACCCTTTCCCGGGTGACCTTAATTCCCTACTTTGGAGTTAGGAGGAGCACTACGAAACGAAACTGTGAGCGGAGTGATTAGTGAAAATTTTCTGTACAAACTAATACTCTCAAATATTACAGATATTACGCGACTCAAATGGTTTACGGAGATACGTTTTGGTAGCTCCTATTTGAGAAGGGGTTAAGAGGTGTATACATGCCTTGTCCATTTTTAAATGCTTTAATAGAATTTCTCGTGAGGTTAAAATTTAATCTATGATCCGAGTAGAATAAGTGTCATATACCAGATCTGTACGAAAGTCGGTACAGATGTTTCTCTTCTGGAATGTTTTCCAGTGAGGCAATTGTTTATTTCTAGCTTGATCACATAATCAAAATTGCTACATACCAGGGCTGCCAGATGAACGGATTTTTCCGTTCCAAACGGATTTTTCGAGTAGAAATAAATTTGAACGGATAATGGAACGGATTTCATGATCTGAACGGATTTAACGGATTTTCTAACTTTTCCGAATTTTTTACCTTTTTTACTACATATAAATTCAAACTTCACTCGATAATCGATAATTTGGGGACATTCGGGTATTTTTAGCTCATTCGAGCATATCTGAGCACGTTTCTTTTACTACCTCTGTCCTACTCCTCTCTCTATTTGGGTAGAAAAAGATAAGAGAGTGTATGAAACAATGTGTTCGCGAAACACACACCTATATCGATGAATATCGACTCGCTATCTTTGTCTGATGCGTTTTTTTCACACAACAACTGGATTCAAGTGTTTCGAGTTACACGGATTTACGGAACACATTGAGGATTTAACTGATTGTACTGGCGCGTTTGTTACTATCGCAACATTCTAACAGTCAATATAATATTTTTATTTCATAAAAATGTGAAAAATCTACGAAATAATCGATTCATTGGATGTGAAAAAATGAATCATTTCTATTCAATTTAAAGTCTGTTTGTAAGTAAAAGTAAATTCAACGTCTTATACGAAATTCATTTAATAATGTTAATAATAAAGCCATAATGAAGGTGGAAACACGTCGATGTGTCGTTTATGGTACCGCATACTTCACTTTACTCTCTATCTCTCTCACACTCATTGCATTAATGGGTGAACCGGGCGAACGAATGGAAACGGATTTTTCAGACCACTTCCCCCACCACTTTTCGCCTTACCGACGGATTTCTGAGGAGAGAAATCTGGCAGCCCTGCTAACATACTAACATTTAATTCAGTTAGCGCTGCTAATGTTCTCAAAAAAAAAGCTGACTGTCGGCATTCTCAGCGAATTTCTGAAACCTTGAACACGATAAATCCCCTTTGAATTTTACTACACGATAGTTTAGATCAGAACTGACAGCTGTGCTTGCTACGAACATGTCGGTTTTATACTTCAAGTTCAACTGTTTTCCATTTGCAAATAGACTCGCTATCGTCGCTCGGTTGTTCAAATTTTGTTTTATTATAAAACAACACATCGAATTCTTCGGTTTTATGATCAAATGTACAAAAATAGCATTATTTTATTGACTGTTAATTAACGAATGTTCCCAAACGCCATGCATATTTAAACTTAGGTACTCTTTGTTTAATGAGAAATGCAAATTAGCTCACGCAGTGGATAATATTATAACAGCATAACGCACACATGGCGCCCAAAATTCGTAATATATGTACAATGTACATTGTACAGTGAAGTCGTGGTTTAATGCAGTGACTCCCAATCTTTTATGCTTACCAACTACATTTTTAACGCAGATTGGGTTAGCGAACCAATGTTGCTATATTTTGTTATTTAAAATTAAATCAGCCAATTTTTAAGGAGGTTGAAGCGTTACAGTCCCAATCAAAAGTAAGTCGAATTCTAAATGGGAACTTTTCCATAATAAATTTTTACAAAAGGTTATAAGTCGACGATACCAATAAATTATTGTCATAAAGGCATAAATAAATATTTTTTTTTAATATTTATTAATTAATTTTTTTTGAATTTGTTGTACAAAGTTAGGTTAGAAAAAATAAATTTATGTAAATATCTGTATTTTACATATTTTTTGCAGTAAATAATTAAAAAAAAGAAATTAGAAGTAATGCAAATTAAAAATAAATCATTAAAAAGTCTTCTAATTAAATTGGAAAAAATATTAAAATATGCGTAAGACATCGATGCTTTACATAGTTAGTTTTCGCAACTGCTGACATTATTTGGTTATTTGCAAAAAAATTAAAATGTACCTACCGTTTGCATGCTAGTTTGACATATTTTCCATAAGACTACATGTAAAAGTTTTTTTTTTAATTTTTAACTTTATAAATCTCCGAATGATTGTGGATTTTTTACAGAAAATTTTGACATAAAAAAATCTATTAAAAGAAACTTTATTTCATATTTTTTTCATTATCTTCGCTAAACGGCTCAACCTCCTTAAAGCTAAATTGAACTGATCTTTATTTAGCTTGTTTCCACATCAACATCAACTGATATAATTTAGATACTTTCCTAGTAAGACATATTTATTTATTCAAATCGGTACTTACTTGTGACGCATTCATGCCGATCCAAGAATTTAGCTCTCGTCCTGCGCAAATCCTTGACCATCTGCATCTCCTGCGGTCCTTCGATCGCGCTGAAAATAGCGGCTCCCAACACCAGAAACACGCAATAACAGCATACAAGTAATAGCATACGCCAGGTAGTGCCACCGCTAACTAGGGGTCCCATTGCGCCTATGCCTGTTCCGCCGCAACAACCCGGCAGTAGCATCACTGGCCGCGGCCGGTGGTGAAATTGATGGTGCGACTGCAATAGCAGTCTTCAGCTGTTGATTGTGCGCGGCCTTCGCCGCTGTCTCTATGACAGAAGACTGTCGTATTTTGAGCGTGCTCCCGTTGATGATGACAAACCAAAAATGACGTTCACATCTGCAAATAAACAAATCGAATAAAAAAATTATCCAAGGCGATTCGTTAAGCATTGCGACCTGTACAGCTGGGACAGATCAACTGACAATTGCTGCTCGCAATTTTCAGTTAAAATTTTAAGACTTGTTAGAAACTCGGATCAACCTTGAAATGCTTTCGCTTTATAGACCAGAATCTCTCTTCAAAGTGTGTAGGCTTTCGCGACTGCCGTTGTTCCAGATTTTCTTGATTTTTGGACTTGTATAGGGTGTCCCAAAATTTACGCAAGATTTGAATTAATAGAAAACAGAGTTTTTCTTAAATAAATTTTAATTTCTTTATTGGAACATAATGTACATAGTCTAGGGTTACGTATGAAATAACACATCGGACATATGGCCTCCACGACTTTGCTGACAAATACGAACTCTTTTTTCAAAATTTTCCATCACCATTCCGCACAAATGTGGCTGAATTTCATTGATACAGCGCTGAATCTCTTCCTTCAATGCACCGATGGTTAGAGGCTTGTTGGCATAGACGTGTGACTTCAAAAAACCCCATAGAAAAAAAATCCAGTGGGGTTAAATCACATGATCTAGGGGGTCAGTTCTGATCACCGAAACGAGAGAGTACACGATCAGGAAATGTCTCTTGAAGTAAATCAATTGTTTCACGGGATGTATGGCATGTGGCACCATCTTGTTGAAACCATATGTCGTCCACATCAATATTTTCTAATTTAGGAAGAAAGAACTCTTTTATCATGTTGCGATATCGAACACCAGTAACAGTTACTGCTTGACGAGCCTCATTTTCAAAGAAGTAATGTCCAATGATGCCTCCAGCCCAAAATCCGCACCAAACAGTGACACGTTATGGACGGTCCGAATGTTTTCTATTACAGATTGATCCAGTCTCCCTAAATTTTTGAAAGATATTCTTCACAGTTGAAGAATTTAAAACAATATTACGACCATATTTTGTGCGAAATTTGCGAATTGTGGCAGCAAAACTTTCACCATTTTTAATATTTTGTTCAACAATGAAAACGCGTTGTTCTTTCGTGTAGTGCTCCATTTTTAGTAACCCTAAACTATTAGCTGTCAAACTGTCTTTTTTTTGGTTAGAAAGACTTTACCTTACAAATGGCGGCAACTTCAAATCTTGCGTAAATTTTGGGACAGCCGTGGTCCATTGGTATTTGTGCTTGACGTGTCGTAACTAGCCTTTTATGTGTCCTTGAAAAATGTTCTAATGTTAAAATTTTGTCCTGGTCTGGTCATTTATGTACTCCTCCAGGGTCTGCGTCCTGTGCCCAGGGGAACCGCTCTAGATACGGCACTGGCGGTGACTACCGCCTTTGACAATGTCTACCGCAGATGTCAACGAAACGTGTTTGTTTGGAGGCAGTATAGAGCTCCTACTGAACATGCAAACGGAGACATGCTACCGGTACGCGATAAGTGATTGAAATAATAATGAAAACAATGTTTTTATACAACGCAATGTGTTGTATAAAAAAAATTGGTTGTCTGTAAAGTCGGTTTACGGACGATAGTTTTACGTGATAACGTATTCCGTAATACATAACCTAAATTTATATAATAATTATAATAATTCGAATCTATGATATTGCATCTTTTGCTTCAAATTTAGGTTAATTTTATTTATTAAAATTACTCACCACGTATAATATAATTGTTTTTTTAACTTTCTTTCTTTCATATTTATTTTAAGTCTCAAAGATTAACTGTCATAATATTTTGAAAACAATTGTGTCATTGTATAAAATTTCAAAACCTACTTACAATATTTAAGTATTTTCATACGTCAAAAAATTGATTTTTATAATGATAAAATTTGTAAGAAAACAATTTTTTCGAGAGATGAGACCTAGCTAAAACGATTTTTTGCCCCCCAAAATCCCTTTTCAGTAAATTTCATCCAAATCGTTAAGGCCGTTTTCGAGAAAAGCACGCACAGGGTCAGGCGGAACGTTAGGAACGCTAGGAACGTTAGGAACGTTACACTTTTTCGTGCATGCAGTCGGTGTTTTATCAATTTATAAGATTGGTGATTCATCAATTTATAAGACGTTATCACGTCAAAAAATGTAGGTATCAGTGTAGATAAAAATATATAGGTACTGATATTTTGAGTTTGCCAAAAAGAATATGTACCGTTCAATTTTATTTTTACCGTTGACTAAAGGCCGCTGCACGCAAGGCTAGAACCACTGCTTGGCGTCTGCTAGCCGGTAGGCTGGGTACGAAGCTGGAAATGACGTCACTGCGGGCTGGCCTGCTAGCTCACAAGATAGGTTTTAAAATTAGAACAGGGACTATTTTCCTTGCTAGGCTCGCTGCTAGGTATGAGCAAGAATCAATCAGAAAGCAGTATCTTGTCACGTGGGCGACTTGAACAAACGCCTACAAACCAACATGACTTCATTCTGCTCAGAGTCAGACAACAGACATGCGCTTTGCTCTGTGTTTATATTTGAACTGTCACTGCGCACGCACCAGATTTATTCACAAAACTAGCTTGAAAAGACGTCTCTTGTGAAGCGAGCACATGACAACAATCAAGAAAACCAGCTCTAGAAATCTAGCAAATCTAGCAAGGAATCTAGCCTCGTGTGCAGCGGTCTTAATATACAATTGTCGCAGTATATGTGTTCAAAAATGTTACCTCAGGCGTGGTTGTTTATAGCTACCCACAGAACAGTAATATCTGTGATAGCTACCTGAATCTAGGATAAAGGTAACTGACTTCTAAATGCAATTATGTATATATGCATGCATATCGTTGCAGGTGTTATATAGCGCAGTAGAGAGAATGTGAAACGGGGGCATAATATATCTAACGCTAGCCGCTACCCGAGACTTTAAAAAAAATATTTCAATCGATCAATTATTGTCAAATCAGATTTTTTGACAAACGTTTCTGCAACCCAACATTAGTGTAATTTAAAAATCATATATAATGTTATATACAGGTGGAACTTTTTGCACGAGGTCCACCAATATATATTAATATTATACACGAGCTGAAGACACGTTCTTATGTAACATGTTTACAGAAACTTATCATAAATTATCCTTGTGTCCTATATGAAAGTTTATAAAGTAATTTGTCTTTTTTAATATCCCTCTTAAGAAGCTTGGCAAGTACGCTTGTTTATCGAAAAAAATCGATTTTAACTTAAACAAAACACAACTTGAGTATTATTGCCATTGCTAGGATTCTTCAGACTTATTGATTTTAACTTTTCTACGAATTGTTACGTCATAAGACGAAACGATTTACCAATGTTAGATTTTTGATAATACAAGTTTTTTGAAATTAAACTGATTTAGTACTAGTATAGTAGTAACACAGCAATCGAGAGTTATATAAAACAAATATAGTTTAAAAAAAACTAAAAAACACGCTTTATATCGAACTAAAAAGTAAAAAATATTTTTTTTAAAATAAGCTTAAAACAATAATGAATAAAAAATACTAGTATTATTGTGAAAAAAGCGTGGGGCCACATTTTCGTACATCGAGCTACCCACGCTTTTTTCACAATAATATTCTAGTATTTTTTATTCATTATTGTTTTAAGCTTATTTTAAAAAAAATATTTTTTACTTTTTAGTTCGATATAAAGCGTCTTTTTTATTTTTTTTAAACTATATTTATTTTTCACTTTTTAGTTTGATATAAAGCGTGTTTTTTAGTTCTTTTTAAACTATATATTTATTTTCCAATTTTTAGTTCGATTTATTGTCAAAAATTTGCCGAAAAAAAACAATTTTTTTATTTCGGCGTGGACGGGATGAGAACCCACGACCGGTGAATCCGAGAGTTGACGTCAGCGAAGACTAGCGCCTTAGACCGCTCGGTCAACGATTGCTCTTACAGTAGTGGCATAACATACTAACAGTAATAAACCACTTGCTGTAGTCCAAACGAGGTTACAAACAAACATACATACTTACATACAATACATACATACATACTTTAAAGTGAAACTAATATAAAGCGTGTAAAATACTAATTTAACATAAGTTATCGTGCTATGCGCTCTTGGATTTGGTACCGGTTGACGTCTTTCCCGCGTTTTTCAGCCTCGTCAGTCTGCTAAATTTATTATGCTCCACAAGTACGGTAGCAACATTCATCAATGTCGATTTAAATGGATTTGAAAATTACCATCTTTTACAAATTATAATTTGTAAAATATGTTAATTTTCAAACCCAAATTAAACGAAACTATTATCGACATTTATTTTAACAAAGAATATCCTTTTTTACGTAAAAATTCTTAAGATTTCTAAATAGAAAAAAAACATTTTCATCTATAATTCTCTTTAAGGTAGTACGAGCACCAAAGCAATTTTAAATAAAAGGCTTGATTTTTTTATATGAAGTTGGACTAAGTCTAAACCAATTCTGAAAATTTTAGGGGGGTTGCCCGATTATTTAAATAAATAAATCATAAATGACTTCAAAAGTAGGCATATTTAGCATTGACTTTATGGTAAAACGGTAGATGGATGATATGTTTTTATTGATTTCCCCAAAACTAGTCGGTGGAAATTAAAAAAAAAAAACTATTTAAATTAAAGTTAAAAGCTTAATAAATTATTGAAAACAAAAAAAACCGTTGTGCCCGACTAATTAAAAAGATATTTAATTAAAAAGATTAAATATCTTTTTTATTAGTCGGGCACAACGTTTTTTTTTGTTTTCAATAATTGCATTCTAGAAATTAGGAAGCCTATTTTAGAAACATATTGGGCGTTATGATAAAAAGGAGATACACACTGAACGAAAATAGCGGTTTTCATCCGAGCGAATCCGGACCTGGTAGCTACATAAAAAATAAAAAAAAAAAACAATGAGCGAGAGAAATAAAAGTAATGCTAATAATAATATTGGTCGTTTAGTGGTCGAAATTCGACTGCAATTCATTAAATTTTTAAATTTGAACGTTATTGAGGTTTTTTTGTCATTGTATGGAGTTTTCCGGAATCGATTTTACCTGTGTTAATTCGTACACAGCGTGATGAAACATATATTGTGCGCTTCCCCTTATTAAAACGAAGACAACGATGTATGTTTCATAACAATGTGTGTAAATTAACACACTCAAATCGGTACCACTCTCTTTATTTTCTTCCCGTATTTATATATAGATTCAAACATAAATAATTTACACATTTTAATGATCGGAATCAGTTAACTGAGGGTCCCCTATTTAAAATAAATCGAATATGATGTTTTTACTGTTTGCAATATCAAATAAGTGGCATTTAAATCTTAATTGGCCTTATTCAAAACAATAAACAACAAAAACATTTTTTATAATTTACAACACGAAAATAATTTTTTAAGGTGATCTTGATGAAACGTCAAAAATGTTTTTTTTTTCTTTATTAATAACGCTATAGTATCTTCACAATTAGATAAGTTATATTTTTGTAATTATTCTCTAAAAACTAGTAATTCCATCTATCTTTTCAATTTCAATCAGAAAAAATGTAGGTAGATAAAATAATTCTAATTTTATTTTTAATCTTGTTTGTAACATTTGATAACGAAATTAAAAATGTCATTCCGGCCTTTAAATTTTAAACCACGAAAATAAAAAAAAACATTCCTAATATTTATGCCAACTAAAAAATACCCTTTTAATAAATATTTAAGTTCTACTTAAGTAGTTAAAAATAATTTTATTTTGATAAATGATGACAATTATTGATAATTTTGATTACATATTTTTGTATATATAATTTGTGCTTAAAAACTGAAAAAAAATAGTACATTTTATGTACTACTACTTTTTAAATTTTCATAGTGATGTAACAAATATTTGCATATATTTTGACATAGTACGCTTTCGAATTCGCAAAATTCATGCAAATATTAATATCAGAAAAAAATCGTATTAATAAAAATAACAAGTTTTTTTCGTTAAGGTAATATTACATTATTATATCTTTTATCATCCTTTACGTTAGCCAATAAAGCTTTAGACTTAGTATTAATAATCAACCTAGTACCCAGAACCACTTTACAAATGTGTGTGTGCGACGTGCGCTGCCAATCAGCTGTCAAAGTTTAACCTTAGACAATTGACGTCAGATTTGAAGACTGAATATTCGCATTTTCATTCGCGAATTTCGGCGCCAGATATTCGCATTCTAGAAATTTACATACGTTACGTCACTAGTGCATTATTTATTCGCATTCATTCTTGAAGCGTTATTAAAAAAAATATGGCAAAGGTATACACAATACGAGTTCATGTACCACCGGATTATTTAAACGTATAGAGGTCATGGGTCAAACACTATACAACACACAGACACATAGAGAGAGATAGAGAGACAAAGAGAAACAAAGATGAAAGTAGATTCACAGACTCACCGCGTGTGTTGAAGCTAGCTTCGTTGCCGTCGTACTAACGTACGGTATGCCGGTCCAGTCTCGTTTTGATGAAAGCTTACCGAAGCGAACCGACTGCCGTCGTGGGTGACATCGGCGGGACGAAGGGACAAGCGCGAGGTAGCGAACACTCCAGACTTGCCGCCGCCACCGACGACGACGACGGCACGGTCGCGTTGGCTAACGAGACCCGCACTTCCACCACGTAAAACCCGTAACTCCACCATATAAACCCGTAAATCCGCCATATAATTTTTTAACGAATTGTTAACGCGTTCGGCCTAGCAAAATTTAAAAAATTTTCAACAAGGCACACTATAAATTAACAAATAATGGAGACGAAATATTTTTTTCTTATATTATTTCTCTTTATTGCAAATATAAGAATTTAAAAAATGTATATTCATTTCAAATTAAATGAATTTAGTGCGCGATATGATGACGTCAGAACTAGCGCGCATAGATATGTGTATGGAAAGAGATGTATATACCAGTTGTCTACACAAATTAAGCCAGCCAATCAGCTGGAGCTGTCTAGCGATGGCGTATTTCCGTAGCGGGACTATTTAAAATTACATTGAAAAATATAGACTTTTCGGAATTTTTTTCTCGTAGAAAAAGCTTCCGAAAAATTCCCGTTTATTTATCATTTCTAATCTTTAGTTTTGTTGCACAGTATACAAAAGGAAAGTATAGGCAACTTGATTTGATCAGCTTATCAGCTACTATCATGTGTAAACAATTTTTTTCACCGTTTAAAAGTTCACATTTTACCAAGTGACATAGGCTACAAATTATTACGCTACGATATAATACATTGGATGAGCAGTATGCGAAATAAATAACTTTTTGTAAATAATCGTGTGTATGTAGTTAATAGACAAGTGTGCTAATAAACTTCGGTGTGTTCCTGTATTGTAAATATTTTGTGTACATAATTAGTGACTCTATAGTTTTCTGTTACTTAGTTCTATTTTATTATTTGGAACTGTTATTTTGTTTCTGTTAACGTTATTATTACTGTTTCGTTTGAGAAGTACTTTTTCGTTTGTGTATTTAACTGTTTTGTTTATTATTGTAAATAAATAATTTCCACCACGGACTAGAACAGTTTTGTTACAATATTATAATATCTATGTTTTATATAACATATTTCTTTGTGAAATAAGAACTTGCTTCACTGTATTCTCAACGAATGGATGGAAAAGTACGGACGTGTTGAAAGGATTTAGTCAAGAAAAGCTGCGAAAGTGCTGCTTTAAGATGTAGACCTTAAAAAAAACGTGCGAGCCAATTGGCATCAATTCTTCACATAAAGGAGCTACTGCTTTATTTCTGTCTCTAGAGAATATTTTTTTATTGTCGCCTGGGCAATTTTTAATGGAACTTTTTTGTATTCTTTTATTGTACATAGTAAAATATAAATTGTGCTAACCTTTGAAATAATTTATAACACTTATATGGCAATATTATAAGGGGATATTTTTACAAGCACACTCGACATGTTCGGGTAAACGATTTAAAAATAAAAAAAAAAATTGTATTCATTTATATCTAGCTGCCCGGCCCGGTTTCGCCCGAATTTGTAGATGGCCTATTAAAGGTAGACATATTATGCTGTCGCGGATTTTTTTTTAATGAAATAAAGCCGTATTTACCCAGCGTCGTCCGGGAATAACAGTCCCCTGTTATATGATCATAATGCGAGATATAGTTTTAAACCATTTCACATATTTTTGAAGTGAAAACTTCTTTAGCGGCGTTGAACACTTTTTTTGTAATGGGTAAAAAATCTTAAACTCGCCGTCAGGTCACGTGTCCTGATCGGTCACGTGTCCTGATCGAAAAGGCGTAAGACGGAAACTTTTATTTATACAACGTTAGACATCTAGCGTTGAAATATCGTACATAAAAAAATGCAATCTATGATACAAACCATTTTGATCGAAAATTCGTAAGACGGTTAATATTCAAGTTTTCACTTCCGCAGGCACTCCCGGAGTGCAAACCTTTTTTTTATCTCTGTATTCGTGGAAGTCCAAAAAATATCTCCGGCTAAGAGCACTTGTACACTACACGACGTGTGAAGTCAGAACTCGAACAACCTGAAATTGGCTATTTCACGGCTTATATGTACCGGTAACAAAATCACAGGCAGTGAGCAGAGGGAATATCAGTCAGCCTTGACAACACGTTACTGTTTTATATAGGATTAGCGATCCCGCCCGGTTTCACCCGGGTGCAAAAGAACGAATGGGGCGGAGTAACATGAGTACGCATGTTCATCTTAGTTTACCGAGATGAATGTTGTGTCCAAATTTCATGATGATCGGAGTTACCGTTCAAAAGATTTTGTCGGACGGACAAATTTTGAGTTACATTTTTCATTGATGCTCCGCTCCTATTGGTCGTAGCGTGATATTATATAGCCTATAGCCTTTCTCGATAAATAGGCTATCCAACAAAAAAAAAATCAATTCGAGCCAGTAGATCCTGAGATTAGCGCGTTCAACCAAACAAACACAAAATCTTCAGCTTTAATCATCAAAAACTCAAAAAAAAATATAAATGAGTTGAGTAGTATTTAGTAATGAAATTATTTACTACGGGTAAGTAACCAAATTTAAATCCTGGAAAGGTTCTAACTTATAATAAAAAGAACGTGTCGATTTATTTTAGTGTCAAACTTTTTGACATAACTGTAACAAACGACCAACTTTTATAACTCGAGGCTGAGAAAATTAAAGTAAAGCGAAGACAAACTTTTTATCATAACCTACTTTAAATAAAAATATATTTGCTAGCACTTCGGAACTGAATGAAAATCGGTAACAATAATAAAAATGGACCAATTATAAAGAGAACAATGTATAACATTGCATTAATATGCAACTAAAATTGAATTAAAAAAACACAGTGTGTCCCCAGTGCATTCACGAGTTTGCGTAAACATTGAATTGAGAATACGATGACACATTTTACATTATTATAAACTTAAAAAATGTTGGTAACATTCCAACAAGGGTAGAACTAAGAGTTGACGGCTGTATAGTTTTGTGTTACTTTCGCGATACACTATTGGAAGTTTACCTGGAGGCGGAGCCCATTTCAAAATATTCAATATGGCCACCCTATGCGAAGCGTTTGCATTGACAGTAAACGAGATTTCGATGTTTTATTTAAATTGTATATTTACGAGGAAGAAAGTCGTTGGGGTGATACTAATCCTTTTAAACGTAATTATATAAAAAAGAAAAAAATCGCTAGTACTGGTTACATCGTAAAATGTGACCGAATCAGGGATACGAACTGTAGTGATAAGGTTAACTTTGTTGCCTTCTGCATGAAAGTGTCAAATTTGAAAAAGAAACCGCAGGGAATTAACGGTAGCTGACAGCTGTCACTTTTTAATTTAATTATTTGATTTCGACTAGGGCTTGCAGTACCGGTACTGAAATCGAATTTGTATTTCCCGGTACTGGAGGAGAAATACCGAGAAATTAGATACTTTCGGTACTAGAGAAAAATGTGTTAAATGCTTGTTGTGCGTGAAATAAAATTTTGGAAATAGTTGTGAAGAAGTTTAATCACAATACAAATCACTGAAAATAAACTTTAATTATTACAATCGCAGTCTCAATAATAATATTTGATATAATCAACAAAAATGTATTATCTTAACTCAACTTTAACAAAAAATAATCATTCTTGTCATGAAAAAGGAACCTTAAATTCAAATTTAATAAATTGTACCTATTCAGTCTGGTTTTGAAAAATTCACAAAAATTCTAAGCTCGTAGTCGTAACTTAACAGAAACTCGTATAGTCGTAATAGACAATAACTATCTTACATAACAATAATGAAAAGAAAAAATGTTTTATTCAACTCATGCGCGCTATTCATGTTTTATCATGCCTAAAAACCGAACCCTAAATAGCCATTTACCGACTGGTGACAATTACTTGTCATAACTCAATGAAGATTCCTACTAGCTCGGCCATTGTGGAGTGATGAAAATAAACGTAACTATTTTCTGAGTCGTAACGAAATAGTAGGTAACAACAACTCCGTTGTTACCCATTGAGGCTAAAATTGAGAGGCCGAATGTTTTCGACATGGAGTTTATTCATAACCGGCTAACCTCAAACCAAAACATTGAATCGTGCTGTTTGGTGCTGTTAGTATTGACAGTTTTTTTTATAAAGAAATAAATAGATATTTACAACATCTCATTAATAACAATAAATAAAACATGAATAACGCGCAATTGTTGAATAAAATTATGGGCTCAACTTGTAGGCTAAGTCATGACACGCCATAAATGACTTAGACTACTAGTTACGCCAATAACTATTACGTATTTTAAAACGTTTTGCGAAACATTACTTAAATAAAACGTTACGTTTCAAATCACCGGCGACGATTGCAGCATTTACAGCTTGAAAAAATAGTTAAAACATTTAAATTAGTATAATTTTTTGTAGTACCGGAATTCCCGGGCAATGGGTTTTATTTCCCGGTACTGAAGGCGATGAAATTTTCTGGGAATTCCCGGGAGCAATCCCTATTTTCGACATTTACACTCAGTCTACTAACACAATTATGTAGCACAACACATATCATGCTTCATCATCGATTTTTGAATGACGTGTGTTCTTCCATAATTGTAAACAAATAATATTTACAAAAACACGTAGCGCCTAATGCTTTACCAGTATAGTTCACTGAAACGCTGAGTAGATGCCGTATGCTCGAAGCGAAATTTCAATAGAATGCATTTTGAGTGGGGGGAGGGGGGCACTTTAAAAACAAAATGTACTTTGGATAACTATTCTAAACGACTCTGAACAGATTAGTGGAAGGACGGGCTGTATATGGTGGACGGACGGGTACGGATCGATTACACAAAATATAAAATATGATTGCGTGGAAAATAGAAAAGATGTGAAAGGCGCGCTCAACGACGCCGGGAAAAGCTTTATTTATATAATCCGCTCTTAAGTACTACGAGCGAAAGCATTGCGTATTTACTTTTACCCCCCAAGGTTCACTTCTGGGACCTCGACCTTCTTTTGTTAACTGATAAACGCGTTTTCCTGCAACATAGTCAAACCATTGATTTCTGTTTGATTTTAGAGCAATGCAATGTTTCTTTTTTTCACTACCAGTTACCACATATAAAATAGCTGCTTTACATCCACGTATACAAGCATGCAAAGTGACCAATTACGCACGTGTGCAGTAAAATAAAATCGGTCGTGCTATTTATACCGATTCCACAGTAAATCAGTCTTGTTGTTTTTTATAATAACTTAACTATTAGGGCTCTTGTTAACGACCGTTTTAGTCAATGATCCGCTAGTATACGTGAGCGCGTCCGTTGTTATCGATATCAGCTCTATACTTGAAGGACGAAGAAGTGCAAGTATGTTATGTCTTGCTTGTTTATTTTTGTAATTTTCTAAAATCTTGTCCCAACAGTGGCCTATTATGAACAAGGCTAATTAATAAATCCATATCAATATCAATTTTAAACTCCATATTCACAATGAGCAGCACAAGGTAGGTAGGTATAGGTAAAAACGTGCGCGCACATCTGTCGTCGTCGACAGATTTCTATTGAATTACGTGGTCCACTGCATCGGACCGACCGCCGTCGCGCCGAGGGGCGACGTGCGGGTATCCGTTGAGTTTTTTTGCAACGGTTGCATGCCCGTCGCGTTAACAAACACCTATATACTAACTTATTGAACCGTTATCCGTTGTCGTTAACAAGAGGCCTTAGCAGTGACGTTTGTAACAAAGTAAACTGTCAAAAGCAACAAAATACCATGTATATCTCTCTCTCGGAGCACCGTGAAATAAATTTGCAAATATGATTTATTATTCGGATATGTCATTGTAGAGTAATTGATAACCCATCCGCCGCGATAGTGAGAGTTTTGGGTTTGATTCCCGACAGTGACATTGTTTGGAAATATGTTTTTCTTATATTGCATTGTGTGTTTCATTACAATAATATAGAAAACTGTTGCTATTTTTAAAATGAAACAAAACTAATAGTTTATACTTCACCAAAATAAAATTACCTATATAGATGCTTCAAAATAATTTGGAAAAATGGTTGAAATTTTATAGCTGAGCGAAGGGATTAACATAAATAACAAAGGAGAAAATAAACAAACGGTACATGAAATAAACGCAGACTGACAAATAACTGAACGAGTTTTGCATATTATGAAAACAATTGAACAGCGCCATGCGAATCGAATGACAGTTGATGGAAATTGTGTAAAATAATCCGTCAAAATACAAAAGAATGTTTTTTCAAACACGTTCAGTAAACAAAAATAGAAAGCTTACGAGAGCGCCTTGTGTCAATCATG
Organism: Xanthostigma xanthostigma; assembly: GCA_963575645.1. Classification (NCBI taxonomy): domain Eukaryota; kingdom Metazoa; phylum Arthropoda; class Insecta; order Raphidioptera; family Raphidiidae; genus Xanthostigma; species Xanthostigma xanthostigma. The sequence continues at coordinate 4,350,816 of OY754464.1, forward strand.
TATTTTTAACTAGTTGACTATGTAGGCGTTTGACTAGCTTTTGTCATTGAATAGCGAAGGTTCTTTTATAGTTTACAAAAGAATTCATCGTTAACTGTTAATCAAATAACGTGGTTTTGTTGTTAGTAAATCATGCCTAAACTAATGAACAGATCTGAAAAATATTTTTACTGTTTATATAACTCTAATTCATTCACGAATGTAACATACGCAAATAGTAAGTTAATATTGCATTACAAAATTGTGCTTGTTAAGAGGCAATTATTGTGTCTTCCATTAAATACGCAAACAGAAATAAGCACCCAAGCTATCATAGAAGTTGTTTAAAATAATATTTGTAGAAGTGACTGTAAAGCAAAGGAGAAAATTATTTCATTCTTTTTTTAAAATCGGTTCAATTTTTAATTAAAGATTTCTTCATTACCCTTGAAAATCAGATACGGGCACCTATTTTGCTACTTTTTACTCTAAACTGGATTATTTTTAATCAACCCTTAATGTTATATACACACTTTTGAAACCGCTAGATTCCTTGCTATATATATTATATAGATTTGGCTGCTGGGTTTCAAGCGTGCTGTGGTGTTGGGTTTCGCGATGGATTTTATGTGTTCCGTTCACACGATGCGTGTATTGAAGCTTGCTTTGTACTGTGCGATCGGCGAAAGAAGACCGGTGGGGAAAGGGCAAGAAGTCGCTGATGTGTTCCCAAATTATCGGAATTCATAGGCGGCGCATAGCAAGGCATGCAAACAATGTATAGCTTTAAATTTTAAGGCATTATTTTGAGCCTCTAACTCGCACATTTTAATTACATTCGCTATGACCTCCCTAGCGCCACTTCTAACTGTTTTTCCATTTTTACTTTCCATTTTGATGATATTCAGACAACACCTTTCAACTTAGTCCGTGGACGCACGCCTATGTACTGTCTGGTGTATGATTTTTTTGTACTGTTAGCAAGTGTCGCTGTATAGTCGTACGGCTATAGCAATAGTACAATTATCGCGATAACACAATTGTTATACGTTTGATTGACTGGACTCCCTTATTGCATAGAAGCGGTTCGAGGATCAGTACCTTTTACTAATATAAAATACATGTGCGCTCTTCTGCAATAAGGTCATAGGACTACATTCCATAGACCGGTCTTCTTTTAAAAATCCAACAGTAGATGCGGGTTTGGTACTCACGCAGTAATAATTCGAATTTGAATAACGGCATTGAATAACAGACGTTCGTCTTATGTTAGGATGTATTTGTTTTGTTTCTATTCATCCACCAATATGTGTTAAATACCCCGTTCGCTTTAAAATAAACACCCAGTATATATCTCGAATCCCCGAGCTCTATATGCTTACGTTTACAGGAATCGTTAGCTTGCGGCGTTTGAAGCATATTGCTGAAACATTATTTCAGTTACTCTACCATAAAAATAGGATACAATATACTGAATTGTAGAAACGAGATTTTTCGAAAAGTCTTGCTATATACCGTCGAGAAGAAAATAACACCGATGAGAAAACAAGGAGTTACAACATTTCCCATCTAAAAAATAAAAAACGCGAACCTATAATTTATGAATTCATGATAAATAAAAAGTATTCTCGAAATGCATGTTTGAATTAGGGTAAAAGCCGGATAGTTGCCCCACTTTTTAAAGAAGCTGTATTATTAAAAAATATGTACTTACTAAGAATAATGCAACACGTATATCAAAACATAGGTCTTTGATCATTTATAGTAGCCTATTTTTGAAAACATAATTAATATTGGTTTTGAGTAAATTCTGTTTTATTTGACCTCTCAAAAAAGGGATAGTTGCCTACTGTGGCGGATAGTAGCCTAACATTAAAAATGCTTCGAGGGATACTTGCCTCGTGCGGGGATAGAGGCCTCACTATGATTTTTTAGATAGAAACAAATTTAGGTATATCAATTTAAGTAATCAGTCTTTATTTTTTACTGATATCCTTTATTATGTACTAAAAATACAACAAAAATAGCATCCGAAATCCGAAGTCAGGGTTTTCAACTTTCCACATCTCATGCAATGATTTTTGAATGTTGTACAAGTTTCATGCAACCACATTTGACTCATCTCACATTGAATCTAATCTGATTTCAAATTTGTAAAATTGTAATTCTCAAAACATTCTGCGCAATAATCATCAATTGAAACTTTTTTATTCATATTTTATATTTTTGAATTAGCGTTTTTCTTTTAATACTATCTTTTCAGTGTCTCTAGTCGATTTTTCGTCCTTTTTACTTTTGATTGGTAGTCGCTTGGTGGCTTTTCCTTTAGACGTTTTTGAACTTATAACATTTTCCTAATTTTCACTGTCAGAACTCTAAATTTCTATTCTTCTCTTCCTTAAAAAAGTCAATAGGGCGACTATCCTTTGTGATACGGATACTTGCCTTTCTTATTTACGAAATAAATAAAAACTATTCAACAATAAAACGTAATAAACAGTGTAATTTAAACTCTGATGCATGCAAAGAAACAAAAAGTTGACTGAAACCGCAATCAATAATAAAAATATTCAATAGAAATTACTTGCCAATATAATTTCGACTCCTGTCAAAGGTTCGTCGCGGAAGATGTTTGCTCACACGGACAAAACGCATGCGTCTACTCCGATGTCTTGCATGGCACTGAGGCCTACGGGAGGGGCACTTCTAAGTATAGTAAAGCGCAAACCCCATCAACATCTCTAACATAGTGTATTCAAAACCGAGGCATGTATCCCACTGAGGCAACTATCCGGCTTTTACCCTATAGGTATAGGAAATTCCTCTTCAAATGCGTTTATTGCAACGTTGCAGTTTTATATGTTTTGTGACTTTTTTATGTTCTTGCAAATTGGTACAGCCTATAAAAGCCAACAATAAATCAAATAAGCCACTGCCTAACATTGCTTACGGAGCAATAATAATTTTAATGGTCGTTTTCAACATTGTTCTTACATCGGAAGCTCTCTGCTCCATTCGGCATTAAATTGTCATATAGTGTCTCTTTGCACAGGACCGGTGTGAGGAAAGGCCTTTTTTAAAAGGGTGAAACATATTGGAACGAGACGCCACTGGAGGCGGCGGCAGTGTATTCTTGTCAGGGCCGAGTGGACAACAATACTCGCGTTGTTGTCGAAATCTTCTAAGAAGACCTCTAGTCATTTATGACTAGTACTTAAATGCCGCCCAAAAAATTTTTAGCCCATAAAAACTGCCTTTAAATGGGCCGATTGGGCTCATTTTTAATAGACTTCGTGTGGTGATGTGTACCAAATTTCATTAAAATCAGTTAACTCTTTCGAAAAATGGTGCCAAAATTTTCAGGAGACTTTGAAACGTTGAGAAATATACTAAAAAAAGTTATATCTTACTCGAGTGAACCCGGGCTGGGCCGATAAATAATCTAACGCAGTGATTTTCCTCCTTAATCTGACTACCGGATCGTCTGTCTTTTACTAATTGCGATCTTATTTCGAATAAGATAAATCGATTTCTCACAAAACCGAAAACTATATTATTGCGTTATCTTTTTCTTTCAAGCCGTTATGAAATTGTGCGAGCATAGTGTCATCTCTTTCAGGATAAAATGGAATATACCTAAATCAATGCGTTTGAGAGAGAAAAGTAGATAATATAACTTTCATCTTTGTTTTGCTATTATTAGCTAACTAAAATAAATCCACATTTATTTAATTGCGAAACATGTTTCTCAAATACCCGGTTCTTTAAAAAATAACTGCTAATTTTTTTTTATTGTGAAGTTAAAAAAATGATACAATACATTAATATTTCTGTCTGTGCTGATGTCTATAAAACAGAGACGAAAAATCAGTCAACATCATTGACATAAGTAAACGAACTACGTATTGTGGACGAGAAAAAAATAAATCAGGAACATTATTGGTCTGTTTGATTAGAGAAGGACATAAAGAAATATCCACCACTACCTATCCAATGTTTTTAGATGCAGAAGTGACCTCGTTCCGTTGGTTAGTAGTAGGGAAATGGCGTCATCCCGTGAACTGTATTCATATTGGATGCTTGATAAAAATATGAACGGTCTCCTAACTGACGTCATTCATTAAAAAGGTAACCCGTGCATCTAATGACCTTAGTTCTCTTTACTTTTTCATAATATGTAGTCTATTCTGTGAGGCAATGGTCAATATAAATCTGCTATCTCTCTCTGTTTGAACAACTCTATTAATTAGCTATTTCGTTCTAGTTTCGTGTGCTATCTCAGTCTTTTTCAATTCATAAACCCACGGAATTTGTTGTCTTTGTCTAACAAAAAGGTGGTCTGAAATTTGTTTTCTCTCTTGAATAGAATAACGTTTATTGGCTTATGTGTTCTCTATCTCTATTTGTTGAATGAGCGGTCGATTAGCTAACATTGCCATATCTTTCTCTAACGACTGAGATGACGTATATTTCTTGCCTTTTTTTAGATTTGTTCACGCGTTGCGTCTTTGTTCAATAAGGGAATCAAATTGTGTACATAACAATGTTTTATGATGGATAGATGTGATATTATAGCGACAATGTTTTATCATATTGTTTTATGTAGTGACAGTTTGTCTTTTTTTGTTTTAAATTCGTTAATAAATCATATTAAATTTCATTAATCAATTATACAACGAAATATAGATGAATACACCTAATTTTTTTGGGGCGAAAAGTATTCTTGCGGACGCTACTGTATTTTTTACCTCTATATCATTCTGACAAGTCTTGGATTTATAATATTTAATTAATAAACTCAATAACAATTAATTAACACTATAATAGCATGATTCCAGTTTTTTTTCATATTTCACAATGCAATAAATATTGCTTATAACCCTTTCATTCGTGACATATTTATCAAATATATGTACCTACTTACATAACACTATAATTTTCTTGCTAATATACTTAATGTTTACTGTATTCAAAACATAAATAAAATAGGATAATGATTGTTTCTGGTAGTTTTTTCATACTTTTTAAATAATTTGTCTATATAAACGATAATTAGAATAGCTGCGGCGAAAGATGAAGCCACCGCATCATAGTGACGTGAACGTATTGCGCCCGCCTTCTAACTTGCTATTGGCTGTTTCGGAGATCCATGTGCGTCGAGTGTTTATTTTTATTCTACCTCTATATCTACCGCTATAAATGGATATGTCGAATTTATTCCACACACCAATGTCTGCGGGCAAATAGGCGTTCACTACCATATTATTGATGACGTGCATGGCTTCAACTCTCACCGCGGGCACTATACAAGCATTGCTAAGCGGCTTTTACACGTCTAAACCGAAACAAGATAATACCACAAGAATAAATTATTCTTGTGATAATACGTTAAAGCAATATTATAATCTCCAACTATGTAACTTTATCTAACAATTGTAAATTTCAGCAAATCATAACTGATATCTTTTTTAAATGAAAGACATACGATTTTTACTAAAATTATAGACCGACGCTACTTACTGAAGCCCTGAAACCGAGTCTTGCTTACAAAGTAGAATGAGTGTATAGAACTTATGAGGGGGACAGAGAGGGAGAGAGAGAGACGCCAGCATTTTCACGAAAAATATTATGTAATAAGCTCAACTTGTGGCCCCGCCTCGTTTAGCTAGATATTCCCTCTTCGCCCAGCTTAAAGTTTTTGACTAGCGATATCTTTGTCTTTGTCTGACACGTCTATAAAATAGGCGAGATAGCAAACCTGAATACATCTTTGTCAAACAAATACGGTATCAGTTGTATTTTGTCTCACTCTAGAGTGATCTGTTTGTTAGTGTGTGCGTTCTATTGTTTAGCAAACAGCGAAAATAAATTGAACTATACGCTGATTGCAAGCATTGACAGCGTAAAAATCCCCCAACGTCCAGCCTTGAAAATGGTTTTCAATCATGTATGTATTAATAACTGTACCAGGCTATGTCTACTCAATGTGCAGTAAGCGAAGGCAACAAAGAGAGCTAAAAATATCTCCGTCTCTTTTTTCAAAGCAATTCCCTGGTTGTTTCGACAATATATTAGCATGGAGGGTATCTCTGTTTATAAAAAGTTCTGTCTTCATCTATGACAGTAGCCAATCGGAACCAACAAACTGTTACCACAAAAAAAGACAAATATATATGTTTGCACTCTAATAGCTTACGCGGTTGTTGTCCTAGCCGCAGTATATATCACGAGTCCGATAAACTTAGCTGTATACGCGTGTACCTTTTTCCTCTCAGCGCTCTCACAGCACTGTGACGACTGAACGCACATACTGTATATCTCAGGAATGCAGGATCAATCGTAGATTGCTGAAGAGAACTGAATCAATAAAACGACGTCGACGCGTGGCGTCGCAACCCAACGTCGGTAATGTCGGTTGCATACATAAAGCCGATCCAGTATTGTGAATCTCAATCAATTCAACGCGCTTGACAACGCATTACTAGTCGCTCGCGATTGAGACAAAACACGGCAGCTATAACAGTAGCGTATTACAGTTTTGCTTCGCGAGTCTGATAGAAATACCAACGGACCACGTCCTACAAGCCCGAAAAGTGAAAACCAAGAATATTTGGAACAGCAGCGTTACGACAGCTTCTCTATTACAAGTCCCCAGCTCTCAAGTGCTATAGGCCTTAATAGTTATTGAGTAACCTAATATCCCCTCAGATTTAAAGCGCTTGAAAAACGCTCGAAACGTTAAATCAGGATAGTTGTCAAAACCTCTTTACGTAAACGAAGCAAGTTTATTTACACTTCGGTTCCTGCTTCATTCACAAGTTAATCCTCTGTAAACGTGGAAATATTTGCCTCTCATTCGACAATACAGCGTATAACAAGGATAGACAGTAGACACAGTATAAGTGGTATTGTCCGAGTTAAAGACAATTTTTATCCTTGATTCTGACCATGGATGTTGAATCGTTTAAAAAAACAATAATCTATCTTGATTTTTTTCTCTTTCAACAAAACTATATTTTTACTACGACCATACTTTCGATTATACACAAAAAAAATGAGAAATAAATGAAAATTGCATAAAAAAACGGTTTTCAGCTATTATGAAACAAACGAGTGTTTGTGACAATCCCACGTATAGACGTGTTGCGTATTTCATTGACACATGATTACCAATCAAATAACAGTAATTTTCAATTGTTTAACAAAAGAGCACCTGCACGCATGTATATGACAATTTAAATGCACATCGCATCACGTCCATCTTCAAATTTATAAGTTTCCATCAATACATTTTTCATATTAAATACCGGTTGCTTTCGTATGTTTAACAAAAGAGCACACGTTTCTGCCCAGTATTCATTCAGTCTCTTACTGTGACGATTACGACGCACGTCAATTCTTCGTCATTATCAAATTTCTACAAGCAACTCGGTCGGTAAGGGTGGTGATTCGCGCCGAGGGTGGATACACCCTACTGTGATACGCGAAATGGCTATACATAGGTGTTGAACATTGATCAGTACATAGTTTTGTTTCTGTGGATAGTGTTTTGTTTTTGCAGCGTCGTTCTTTTGTTTCATTGCTGAAGGTAAGTGCGTACGTTTTTTTGTTTTTAAACGAATTGATCACTTCTTGTTTTCGTAGCTGAAATTAATATAATTTTGTTTCTCAATTAAATTTAAATAGAAAAGCTATTTTTTTTAATTACTTGCAATTGTTTTTATCTCGACACTAAACTTATCTTTATATGCTGATATCATTTCTAATGAGCTATATCAAAAATACAGATTTTTTTAATTAATGGTTCATTTTAAATTTAAATATATGCTAACTCAATTTTTGTTATTGTTCGGGTCAATAATTTATTGGTACAATCGTTAATTGTTGCAAATATGGTTGTAATTAACGAATGTGTAAAATTACTATTTCGTTTCAAGTATTTTTATTGATTTTCCGATTAACCAATAGCTGATGCTAAGCGTACGTATATTGTATGTTTTCACTATGCAATTTTCCCTAGATTCAGGTCAATGAAAAATTCAGGTGTGTGGCATTTAAAATAGGTTCTAGCGAACAGATATTACAAAAACACATTTTTAAAATCGTTAAATTGTCGAGTTCCCATTATAATTTTATATAACTACAGTAAAACCTATAAGCCACCCATAGTTCCTCAAAATACGTGACCATGTGCGATTCCATGGAAAAAACGATCAGTTTCTAAGGCAAATGGTGGTCAAGTTAAAGGTGGACAGCTTAACTGAACGCGTATTTCCGTAGAAGGCACTATTGTCTCAAAATAAGCGTGGTAAATGAAAAAAAGGTTTGCACTCCAGGAGTGCTGGGAGAAGTGAAAACTTGAATATTAACGTCTGACGAATTTTCGATCAAAATGGTTTGTATCATAGATTGCATTTTTATGTAGGTACGATATTTCAACGTTAGTTGTCTAACGTTGTATAAATTAGAGAGTTTTCTCGCTCACCCAGTTCTTACTTTGCCTGACGCGAGTATAATATTTTTTACCCATTACAAAAAAAGTGTACAACGCCGCTAAAGAAGTTTTCACTTCAAAAATATTTTTGTTGCTAGTAAATCATATACCCAAACTAATGAACAGATCTGAAAAATACTTCCCACTCTTTCACTGTTTATAAGCCTATTTCTTCTCGAATGTAACATAGGCAATGATGTTTCTTATACTGAATACCTATATGCGTTTGTATGTTTGTATGTAAACCGTGCTTGTTTGGAGGCAATAGTGCTTCTTACTGAATATATATCCAAACGAAAATACGCCTCTTGAACACCCTGCTCACTCCTGAAAAGCGAACTAAAAGATTCTTTTATTATTTGACATCACAGAACATCTTACGTATGTCGTGTCTTGGGGACTGTTGGGGCGAAGTGGGTCCTCCGCCCGACAGTATTCTGTTTCTTCCGCCTCCGCCGCTGCCGGCGTTCCTTCAGCGTGCTCCACCGCTGTTAGTAGGAGGCGATGGTGGCGGTGGAGGTACGGCTGCGCCCGGCAACGGAACCGTGCCGCCGTGCGCCGCGCAACTCTGCGATTCCTGGCTCTACAAGGAAGGCGGCGCGCCGACCAAAGTAGCCGCCGGAGGAGAATATGTCGAATTACCGCGACAAGGTACAGAAGATTGTTTTATGTATCGGTGTCAAGTGTCACTTATGAACACCATTGTAATTAATTATTTACCGCCGTTGAGGTGTGTTTGAGTGAAAAACATGAATAAAATATTCACATCATAATATATATTAATACGCTAAGGTTAAAGATGTTTGCCTCCCTTTTTAGAAAAAACCTCACAATTTGTCCACATAAATTACATATCATTTTACAGATAATTGCGTGCTCTGCTGACATCGACAACTAAAAAATTTATTATTGCTTTTGTTTTTGTAAATTAATTAAAATACAGCAACGCTGAACAACGTCTGCCATCTGACGGCTTTAATTTTGAAACAACGTCAACACTTCGATCTGTCATTTGACCTTCATATTGTAATACAACAGACACAATACTGCATACTGCCATCTGACGGCTTTAATTTTGAAACAGCGAGCAACGCTGAACAACGTCACAGCAATGCTGCATGATGCCATCTGACGGCTTAGCTCAACGCTTTTGCTACTTGCGCCTCTATATGACAATTTTAGTAAAATATTTCTTCGATCTGTCATCTGAGCTTCATATTGTAATACAACAAAAAGAAGAACGTTATAAGCAGTGTGCAAAATTAGAAACGAATTGAATACCTGCAATCATATTTAAAAAATAATTTTGTAAAGTGATAATTATTATACTTATTTAGTGCGAATAATTCGCACAGGTCACTCTATTTTAAAGTATATTAGGATTCTTCTGGATCTAGAATACGATGGATTTTTCATTTTCACTGACATTTCTAGATATCGAATCTACTTGGGCCGGTTCAAATATCGATAACACATGGCTGCTGGTGCTGGTGGCATCGTGCGTCGGCGTTCTCCTTCTTGGGGCACTTTTGGCCCTATTTTTACTGCGATGTCGAGAGTAAGTTCTCCGAAATTTCACTTAATCGATCGTTTCTTATTTTTTGTAGCGGTCTTTTATTCATTTAGGTGTTTTTTATGTTGTTCTTTGTTACATATAATTAAGTTTTTTCGCTGCTGTATAGGTATTCATTTTTTTAATTTATATTTTGAACATTTTTTTTATTCGAAAGAATAGTAGATATTTGTTTATAATTTTTGCTCAATTGCTCAAAAATACTAATACGAATTTTAGATGCCGAAAATGAGGTTATATTCGTTGTGAAAACATTCTTGTTAATTATTTTCTTTTCAAATCTGCAGTCCTTAGTTTAATATTAATTAACCCTACTCGGGTATATAAATAATCTTGTGTTGCAATCAAGCTATTCATGGTCTATCTGTTTCTAATACATGTACTTCCGTTTAAGGCAAAGGTCGCTTTATAAATAAATTAAACCGGTCACTTAGTGTTTTTATGCAATCGGGCATTGAACTCAGTTCCACTGACCGAAGAATAATAATTGTGAAAACCCGGTCTCGTTTTAGAGCGATGTCTTTCAATTGTAGACAGCACCGTCATCAAAGTAAAGCCTCAATAGCTGCGGCCCACAACCACCACCATCATCATCATCACATAGGCGATTGCAGCGCAGGTGGTGTAGTGGTCGGTAGCGGTATTAAAGTCGCTCCGCCTCCGCCTCACCACCATCACCACGCGCATCATCATCACGAAGCCGTACTCTATCCGGAACCTCCGCCAACGGCTGCCACCAACGGACACCACCATCATCTATGGGCGGCACTTACACCACGCGGTGGAACGCAACATTTCATATCGGAAAATTATCCGCACGATTTCATGGCGCCCGAATATACCCGAACACCGCCCGACGACACGTACGAATCAATCGACAACTTCATGCCGGCGCCGCAAGTCGTGGCGTTTCAAAAGGTGATTGCTGCCAATGAGCAAGCGAGTTTCGATAATTCGGGTTTTGTCGACTATGATTACGAGGACCCGACGCCGTTGATCGAAAGTTATCAGTTGAGCGACATCGATAGCCGAGAATATAATCCGTACACAGAAGTCGGTGTCGGCGATATTCCAGTGAATCATGGTGGAAATACGCTCAGACGGCAAGTGAGGCCTATTGTTTCGTCGCCAACAAGAATTGAACATCCGAACTTGCCGCCGCTCAATCTGAATCCGCATCATAGATCGGCGACCAACACGCTCAGGAGGGGAGGAGGAGGAACCTTGTCGCGCAGAGGTAGTGACTGCAGCCAATTCGGAAAACCTAATTGAAAAACGACTAATTTTACGTAAAGAGACGTTACTTACGCGTGCGCGAGTGAGTGCGAAATTTGAGTAAACTCGAACACGTTACTTGTATTTATACTTTGACTGTGTGAAAATAATTTTTATATTTTTTTTTTGTCTTTATAAACAAACTTTAAAAACATAAAAGTAAGAATCACGAAAAACGATAAAACAAAACGTTACCTATTATGATATCCCATTGTTACGAATATTGCTTCGTCAGAAATGTAAAAAAAAACTGAAAACGACCAGAAATGGTTTTGTTTTCGTTATAATTCGTGATTCTGTGGTAACATCATGCTCTGATAAAATAATGTTTACCAAGCTTGTTGACAACGATGATAAATAATTATTTTGTCACTGCCACAAAAAATTGCTTAGTACAATTTAGAATTTCGCTATTATTATTATTAATTAGTCTGAACAAAATATGTGGTTAATTACATAACCAAACTGTCTGTTTCATCTATATATAACTATCTGGCTTTCCACTTGAAAGACTATAATGATCGTAATGGATATTTAACTTGCTAACCAAGTACAGTCACCAAGCTGACTTGAAAGACATTTACCAGAATTGTTTATTTTTACTTCTTTCTGAGAGATTTACTTTTTCTGTCTTTCCACTTATATAACTTTTATTATCGTTCTTGTAGAAGAGTACTATAATAATTATGTATGTTGGCAGAGATAACCCGTTGAGATATGCGATGTTGGTGAGTTCTGACGTTTCTGAACTGGTTTCATCAGTCCTAAAGCATGTATTGACAAATAAAAAGGGTGTGAGACAAGCCTCGTGATTATGTAGCCCTGATTTACCTATTCCTGTGCGAGATTATTGCCCAAAATCACTGTAGAATCTGTATCCCATACCTGGTCAGGCGTTGATAATAGATTGTTGAGAGTCTTGGCATCACATTTGCAAAGTAAATGCTCCGATGTTTCAGGAGTCTCCAAGATAGACTGTCCTTCTACAGAAGCGGTAGCTGGTGCATGACTCAGTCCAGGCGCGGTCGCAGCCTGAAATTTTGGAGGGGGTCACTCACTACACTAATAAAAAATAGGTATCTGGAATAAAATAAACATTATTGCACAAGACACAATTTTATTTTATACATTATTTGGCAAATTTTTGAGATTTTTCAATTTGACATAGATTTGGGGGGGGTCATGTCCCCTGTGACCCCCCCTTCGGACCGCGCCTGACTCAGTCATAACTATTAAAACTGAGTTTTCAAACAGTTCAAGAATTTGACCAGCAAACTCACCTTACATTGCACTCTTTGATATCATTAAATGGCAATTTGAATCGCATAAATGTTAGAAATATCGATGTATATACCAACACTACGGTATTGTTAACGAATTTCGTTTTTTTTTTAATAAAAAAACGTGTTACGTGTTTCGAACACAATTTTTATTTGAAAATGAATAACAGTTTAACATTAAAAATGTAGTAAACTGAAAAATATGGACATTAATTGTAAGTTTTAAGCTGAAATGCACCAAATGCAAGAATGAAATAACTTAAAGTTGAAACACACAATTTTGTCAAACTTTAAAAAATGCTTGACAAAGGTTTCATAGCACAATTAAGTGACATGAATTGTGAATTTGTCAAATTATTGCTCAATTTTTAATGATTTATTGATGTTAGTATATAAATATTTATTTTAGATTGTTTTTGTATACCAAAAATATTTATTTATATTATTTTAGTAGAGATTTTTATATTCGTGTAAAAATTGGTTGGGTCAAAGAGGCTAAAGAATAGAAATGTGTATCATTTCTTTTCACCTAAATAATAAATTTGAAAACCAATATGGTTTCGCTAAAATTAATATGTACCGCGTTTTTATGTGATTTACTGTTGTAATTTCTCTAAAAAATAATGATTTTATCATTTGTTTAAAAAAAAGAGAAACCTATTAAACAAATGAAAAATTCTTTTCATGCCCAGTGGTTAGGTCCCACAAATGCAATACGTACCATTTACTACTCGGCTTATTGGCGACTTCGACACTGGAAGGGCAGAGCTCCTTAAAAAACGCACTGGTGCATTCGTGCATCTACGAGCTCCTCATGGTTTGATCTCTAGATTCTTGTTTCAAACTACACTCATTATGATCTGTATACAAATATTGCATATGTATATTTTTGAGGGGGTCATGAGTAAATTCATGAAGGATACTTACCCTCTTTGAACATTCCTTAACGTCGCCACTGGATAAAGAACGCTATAAATAACATATTACCTAGTGTCGAAGGTAACAATATAGAATAAATCATTATGAACCAATTTCAAATATATAAAATTAAGCATACCAGTTTATTTGAAATGATTGTTAGATGTGAATATTTAGATTGTATATATAATTTATTTAGATATTACATTTATGTGATAAATGGAGTTCCCCCGGAGAAATTCTATCGCAGTGTTTATCTGTAGTTGTAAATTTTGAAAATTTGTAGCATTTATCAAATTATTATTTATTTCGTCAACATTAGATTTATTACCAACGCAATCGAATAAGATATTACTTACAGTCACATGTAATGATAAATCAAGTCTAGGACCTAGATAATGATGAATTTAAGTATTATTTTTGAAGGTCATATTATGTACTAAGACCGGACATGAACTGTCAAATATATAATATATTGATTATGAAGTGAAAGGCAGGCATTTTATAGGAGGTACGTGCAAAAAATGTAGTAGGTATGTATGTCGATTGTAATGTTTTTATGACTCAGTGACTGTTAAGACTCGCTATTCGCTCGTTTTACCGTATTGTCGTACGTAAAATAATGCATTACAATCTAGATATATAAACTATTATTAAATAGCAAGAACCTTTCAATTTTTGCGCTTCAACAAAACGTTCAATGTTTCTATTTTAGTGGGTTCCTTCACAGTAACGTACTTATATTTTGTATCTGTATGGGGACCGTGCGTGAAACATAGAGGCAGCACTACTGGCGAAGTTGGCGCTCTCTAGTATCTAATTAATGAAGTAAATGGGATGATTTTATAATAGTAAACAATGAAAATTATTTGAAAAAATGGAAAAAATAAGAAGTACGCATTTCAATCTGTAATAATTTAATACTCGTGTACATGGACAGAATAACTCAAAAGGCGAAAAACTATATAATTCTGGTCATGTAAGTATATGATGTTGTCGAAGGTTATTTAAATGGGCAAGTTGTCATAACCGCAAAATTGTACCACAAACAACAGTGTCTAAAGTGTATAATGTAAAAATTACGCTATGTATAAATAATTTCTTCTTTATAATATAATATTTTGTATAATATTAGTATTTTACTTCGCAATTTACTTATATTTTCGATAACTTAAAAGCAAACTGTCACTAATTAACATATAAATGCAATTTCTTTATCCAAAGCCTGCTCATAATATATCGTTATATTTTGAATAAATGCTCCCATAAAATGAACATTTTTACCACCAGTTGGCGTGAACATCGCGAAGCTCGGTCCCCATAGGAACAAAAATTACTTAGATACTGTGAAAGAACAGTACGAATGCAATTTGTGTATATTCTTTTAAATTTCAAAATAAAGTTAAAAATAAAAATACTTTAACGACTATGATACTTTTAAACAACTAAACACTATTAAAAATCGTATGTATGTATATAATATAATTAATAATCATTTATATTTACATGAATGTTAAAATATTACGTGTTGTCTAATTGACTGAAATTTAGTAGACAAGCACTATCCTTGACAGAAAATCATTTCTGTGTCGCGACTCGCGGTATTTTTTTGTCCCGATGTACAATTTCCAAAATAATTGGAATGCTAATTTGTATATAACAATATCTATCAAAAACTTCTTGATTCGAGACTTGCTATTTTTTTGTTGGCGATCGCTTGTCTATCATATTACAGTCAATTATATTATGATTTAATGTTTAAATATTTGATTTTCAAAATTCTTTTACTAAGTAGAGACTACTTTGTAGTGCATTACTACTTTTCACAGCTATAGACCAAAGAGCAAATAAAACAAAACATACTATACTATTACTAGATTATATACTATTTAAAATTAGATACTATTTAATATTAAAATACTATTTTTAAAATAATAAAAAAGTGTATATTCTTACATTGAATGTGAAGCTGAATATTATAAATGTATGATGAAAATTATGCGTTGCTTGATAAGTTTTAAGGTTGCAATATTTTATGTACAAAATGTTCGTTTTTAATGTTATTTATTTATGAAAATACAATTGAGAAAATGTGTAAAATTAAGTATTCCAGCAATGTATTTACTATTTAGTTAATCAAAATATATAAAAAAAAACATTGTGTGAAATTATTCTGTTTTTTTAAGTCCATTAGTTTATTCGGTAGAAATGTTTTAAAGTACGCCACTGTGTTCCACGTGTTCAATGCGCCAGTTCTGATGTGACGTCACAAAGGTCAAATCCTGGATTGACAGGCTGACAGCGTTGTTTGACAGCTGTTTAGTTGCAAGAACATTGATAAAGTGTGCAAATAAAATTTTAATTAATATTTTAAAATGGCAGCAGATTGGGAAGAAATTAAACGATTGGCGGCTGATTTACAAAAAGCACAATTGAGTTCCACTTTACAAAGGTTAGAAATAAGTGATTGCATACTTGCATAACCTATAATTTAAAATTAGATTGTCACAATTTTATATTACTTTAACGGAATTGTTTATTTGATTTGTCGAAAACTTCGTATTGTGCAGATATTGTCATTGAGTTTCTCAACATGCGCGTATTATTTTTAGGTTATCTGAACGCAATTGTGTCGAAATTGTAACAAAACTGATTGAACAAAAATTGATCGATGTAATTTTCACAAATGATGGCAAAGAGTACATAACTCCTGGTCAGCTCGTTCGAGAAATGCAGTCCGAGCTGTATGTGCATGGCGGACGTATAAACCTGACTGAATTGTCAAAAATACTGAATGTAGATTTCGCTCAGGTATCGAAACACGCCAGCGACATATTAAAATCGAAAGACGTTCACCTAGTGTTGGGACAGTTAATCGACGACAATTACGTCGCACGTATAGCTGGAGAAATTAACGAAAAATTGTTACAAACTGGAAAGATATCAGTGAGCGATTTAACGTTGCAATTCGATTTGCCTGCCGATTTCCTGTTGCACAACGTTATAGATAAACAACTAGGTAAGTTGATACACGGTCGACAGGATCCAAACGATCCAAAATTAATTTACACCGAAGCGTTTGCTGCTCGATCGAAAGCAAAAATAAGAGGTGCTTTGGCAGCACTGACAAGACCTACACCAGTGACAGTTATTTTAAATCATTGCGAGCTTCAAGAGGGTACATTCTTCCTACTTTATGACCAGATACACGCGCCTGGTGTTTTGACTAGCCGCCAAGCCGGGGCCCAATACATACCGCACGTGTATTCAAAATCGCAAGCCGATTGGGTTAATAATTTTTATCGCCAAAATAGATACCTCGAATTCGATGCGTTGACTCGTCTCGGTATTCCTGATCCGAAGAACTATGTAAAACGACAGTTTCCCAACGAAGAACTGGTCACGTTGAAGAGTTGCATCGTATCGAAAAGTCTTATCGAACAAGCAGAAGGATCTATCGATGAATGCATTTCTAGTAAGAGTTATGTCGATGTGGCTACACTACTTCCGTCGGTGTTTGAAGACGATGATATAAATCTAATAATAGATAGCATACTCGTGCCGAGTAAACGAAAACAAGTTTTAATTTTCGGACCGTTTATTCTGACAATCGGCTATATCGATGAACTGATGGAACCGTGTAATAAACTGGTACAAGAGCGCGCAAACGATGCGGTTGAAAACGGTACATATCAACAATTTCAGGCCGAGCGCGTATTGCAAATTCGTTCGGGACATGCCGATTCACAAGAAAGCGACATCAAAGTCGATAAACGCGAAGAAAGGAGGCGTAAAGCAACTGGTGGTAAAGGAGGGGGCGGGACTCAAGGACGCGAAACTAAAACGAAATCAACTAAAAAACATGCAAGGTCCTCCAAAACCTCAGGGCATAATGATAGCGACGATGATAATTATTCGACTAAGAAAAACGATCAAGTTTTAGAGTTGATCTCAGTGAAAGATATCGAAGCTATTATCGAAAGTCGATTAGAAGAAGAAGGCATAAGCGAATTATGTACCGAAATTGCACAAAACTTTCAAAGCGATTTGAATAAAAAAGCTTTAGATATAGCTGCGAATTTACATGCTATGAAAACCCAGAACAGTGCCGCCAATCGAAGACATACTCACGCCGCACTACAGGAAAAAATAAATGCTTTCTTATGTGACATTCGATTGTTTGAAAAAGGCACCAAATTATTCCCACCCGATGTTCAGACGCAACTTTGTAAATATTTACTGAAATCGATGTGTACCGATATTGTTAATGAGATTTTGATATATATTGCCGCCGAGTACGACTTGAACACGAATAATTTTTCGAACCCGTTAACCGTTGAACAGAGAAATAAAATTGTCAATGAAGTTCCACAAGAATACAAGAGTAATTTGCTAGCATTAGTCAAAAGTTTATCGGGACAAAACATTGAGGAATTTCTGACGCACGCTGAAGAAAGTTTGGCGGCTTGCAGTATGATACTTAAAAAGATTGATAAGAAAAAAGACAGAGTTTTGATTTTGAATCATAAGCATTGTCTTTCGGAGCAATTGTCGCAGTGCGATAATCCAGCTCTGGTCCTGCATTTGACGTCGCTCATATTATTTATAACCTGTACACAGCACATGCTGCACGCTAGCGGAAAGCATGTATCGGCCATTTTAACATTTCTGAAAACGCATTTATCAGATGAAGATATGAAGCAACTTACTACGTATTACGGTATGTGTTATCGGCACTATTTGTAAACTGCGATTTTATTTTGTTTTAAACAATTTCCGTATGTTAGGAATGGTCAGTGCATGTCTCACGCAAGTCTGAATAGACTTGGGCATTTCAGTTCACTGAAAAGAGCGCTCAGTTTAGTTCATCATTCTTCCGCGAACTAGTTCGCTCTTATAGTTCGTCAGTTCACTGTTAAGCGTTTCAGGTTTGAAGAAAAAAGTGAAAAAGTAGCAGCAGAATTAATGCCAATTCAAAAAATTAAAAATTTCTTAGTTTATTTTTGGAAGGAGATTTAACTAATAAATTCCCTGCATGCTAGATAATTGCACTCATCTTCCGAACTAATTAGTTCGTGAACTACACAGCACCTCAAATACAGCTTTTGTGCATAACATATGATTTTCCTTTTAACTACCTTTTGTTCGCGGCTTCCTGCTCATAAACTTGCAAAACACGGTAAAATTTCGAAAGATTAGAAAAAAGCCGGAAATATTGTAGCAGTATTATGACGCCTTCATAGTAAAATATTAACCAATGAAATCAATATTGTGCGATTAGTGGTTCATTATTCGTCAAACAGTGTATCGTTTTAAGTGCGCTGTTATTATTGACGACTTGTTTACGTCTTTTCACAAAAGAAGACTTCGGCGAATGTATAATATTACGATATTCAAGGTTCAAGGCTGGGTATGAGCTTTCTGATGATGCTTGGGAAGGGCTCTATTATACTATAGAAATTGTTTAAAACAAAACAGTAACTGGTACATATTTCAGACATATACTTTTTACCTGCTACATTGTATTTTTTTTTTCAGATTTAGTAACGAAATTTTTGAGTAACGATTCTAACAAAGAATCAGTTGCTGAGGAATTAAATGCCAGCATGGAGGTCATTAAAAATATTGCAGTCAATGTCAAAAAGTCGGTTTCAATTGATAAATGATAATAATTTTCCAACTGTATATAATGAATTATAAAAGGGTTGTTAAATCTATGTCCTACACATTTTGTAAGTGAAATGCTATTGTTTTCATTTTTTCAATATAAAATTTAGTTTATAGTTTTATTTTTTATCAGTTAATATCATTACAGCTCAACTATTTTATCTTGACTCTTATTGACATATTTATTTTAACGTCAACAATCAACATTAATGATCATCGAAATACGACTTAAAAATAAGTAACGTACGCCTATGGTTTTATACAATTTCAGCGCCCACTGTTGCCAACCGTTAACTTTTAAAGCAATCGGTTCGGCATTTTACCGCTAGGTTTCTAAAAAATCGAATTATTTAATATGCACGAAAAAATCCATGACAAGTGTACGCAGTGCAATGTATATTTTCTGAGGTTATTGTTCATATTTTAAGTACGTTTTAAAAAATACGCGCATTAATACTGAATTAAAATGTAAACAACGTGTTAAAAATAAAAGAAACAATGAAATTCTTATATGTTTCAGTGAGTTTATTATTTTAATTGCCTGAAATAAACATGTTGTATTCACGTGTTACAAGTGTAATAGAAAATTAAATTAGTGTGTCATAAATCAGATGAAATTCGTTTGATGCGTGCTGGTGGCTTACTGGTATATTATAGTGTATTTAATGCCATGGTATTCACTGCACGTTGGCTAATGTAATAACTACAAATTAATAACAAATGACTGCTGTAATATGGTCAAGTATTACTTTGCTACCCAATTATGTATCCATCTATCAAAATTGAATGGTTTGATGTACTGGGAGAACGTGTTAAAATATATTATTTTTCATAATTATTATATTACCGCACTTCACTAAAATGTAGTTCGAAAAATGTATAGTTTGTTTAAAAAAAAACGCGTTGCATTCTTTTCAATGACACAATTTATTATAAATAATTAATATTTATGATGTTTATACAGTGTGTTCTTAGACTGTCTTTTGTTTGCGACGAAACTTTGAATGAAAGTTTATTATGTGTGAAAGAGGTGAACGTTTCTAAAAAAATACGACTTATTTAATTAAAAACAAATTTTAATCAAAATAAAATAAATTCTCGAATTTTTTAACGTTGCTAGCCTATTATTTATTACTTGAAAAAAGTGTAATAATATGTTACCAAGTTGATTTATTACGTCCACTATATTTGTAGTCACGATATATTTTTTAAATTATTTATTAAAAAATTGTCTTTGTTATTCATTTGTTTTGTTTATTTTTAAGTAAAAACTTTAAACAATAGAACTTTATTTAGAATTCTGGTAAGAATTATGTGTTAAATAAATATTTGTTATCGCCTATCTAAACAAACAGTTTAAAGTTTATGTAAATTAGAAAATAGTTGGCCAGTTTGCACAGTTTATTCATAAATGCGAACAGTAATCAATTAATTTGTTGATTGACATGTTGAAGACAAATCTGACCAATGAAATTTGTGATAACTGCCGCGGGATCGGTATCAAGTGACTGTCGAACAATTCGTTCATTTAGTAGCTGCATATGCCATATAGAAGTGGCTGCTTCAACTGAACAATTGGCGAGCCTGTTAACAATTAAAACAAATGCGCATTTACTCATTCAAATGTTTTAAGCTCAAATTATTGTTTATTAAATAACAATGAATAGGGAAAATTGTACGAATTAATTTAAATTATTTTAAATTTAAAACTAGTCGGTAAATATATTTTAAAAACTCGGTGCTACTTCGTTGCTCGGTGCAATTAATTTTTTAACAAATGAAATTTGTTTAAACTGACAAAAAATATATTAGGTAATAATATTTTAGTCAAAGAGAAACGTTACTTTTAAATTTACAAAATGGGTGAGCAAGATAAAGTGTTAGTTGTCGAGAACGGAAATGCCGTACAAATTTCACCGGCAAAAATTAGGCTAAATGGCACCCTGAAATGTGACGAACACGGTGGCGGCGATGTGGAGACGAAAACGTGTCGACAGTTGGAGCCCCCAGATGGCGGAGCAAGGGCATGGCTTGTAATGTTGGGATCGTTTTTCGTTAACGGGATTTTGTTCGGAGTCATGAACACCTACAGCCTTATTTATAATGAGCTGCAAAAACAATTGGAACAGGCTGGAGATACCGATAGTTCGAGCAAAGCAGGTAAACATCAATTTTAATTTCTTTCCTGCAAACATAAGTCTATGGGTCATCATTCACCGAATCATCCCTCACTGGAAAGAGGCTTACAGTCCCCTAAGTGAAATAAAAAGCAGGCAAAGTCGTGTCGGGCAACTAGTTATAATAATAATAATTTTTAATTGTGATTTTCTTGAATTAAAAGTCGATACTGTATAGAAGTATTACTTATCTATGAATAGGCATAACGTAAATACAAAGTAAACAATAAGCTATAAAATATTTATAGCATAATATGTAAAAATTGTTGAAGGTTAAGCCAGTGGCGGTTACTCTAGGAGAGA
Organism: Xanthostigma xanthostigma; assembly: GCA_963575645.1. Classification (NCBI taxonomy): domain Eukaryota; kingdom Metazoa; phylum Arthropoda; class Insecta; order Raphidioptera; family Raphidiidae; genus Xanthostigma; species Xanthostigma xanthostigma. Next base: position 4,372,482 of record OY754464.1, read on the forward strand.
TGCAGAGCTGCAATACAACCAATATCTTAGGTACTTCATAATTTTAGAATGAAATATTTTCCATATTTAACAAATATTTAAAGTTAGGAAATAATGTAATAGTTACACAGTCAACGCTAAAGCTTAACAGCCACTGGCAGACCACAAAACTCGTATGCATTCTTTATGGCAGGCTTTCTTTCGGTCAGGTGCTGTTCTGCGCTCTGACGCAGCACATAAAACGTCACCATCAGATACCCCGGTGTAGACTGTGCAACTCCTGACCCACAAGGTTTAGCGTGTTATTTAGATCGGCTTTGAGCTGCATTTACCGTCGCCACATTATAGCCGAAATATCGAAGATTTGCTTCGGTTATTTCCGGCTCTTAGTTCGGCTCTCAGATTGAAAATACTATAAGATATAAATACATTATATGGCACGCACCACGAATCTAAAAGGCTCGGAAGTTTGATGCGAATGCAGGCTTGCGCTTGTACAGTTTGTTGAAAAACTACAAACTCGCAACTAAACAAAACTAACATAGCAATAACAACTTGACAATAGCGTACTCGACTGTACTTTAAAGCAGGAAAGCGACAAGTGACAAAGGCAACAAGCGATCACAGACAATCACCGACGAGCGCACGTTCCGTGCAGGTAGCTGGAAGGTGGTGGGAGTATCAACGGCTCTAAAATGTGCCTTTGCGACGCTGTTTGTGACTAACTTCCGAACCTTTTAGATCCGTGGCGCGTACTATACTCAGCTTATACTGTACACTGTGACGGCAACTTGTGGAGTTGCACCGTGACGAAATTCACAAAACGCGCCTAAAGAACGTTGACAGCAAAAAATTTTCCTGAAATTGTTGTTCTCTAATTCCAAAAACGATGCCGCGACGTCGCCCCAGACGTAAAAAATAGTCATAAAGCTCTCGCGCTCATACTAACAGCTGACTATTTTTTACGTCTGGGGGGATGTTTGGTCATTACAATTTGTCTGGCTGTTGAAATATAATTTTGTAATAGTTGCCTGAATAACATATATAAAAATCAACCATTTAAAAATAAGTGAAGTTCATTAATTTTTCTCTGAGCTTTAAAACGTCTGTCAGAAGTTGTCAGCGGAAAGTGACTGGCGATACTGGATACTAATTTATAGTGATATTTTACAAAACATATATAAATATCAGCCATTTAAATTTAATAAATAAAATTATCGACCAATTTTTCAGACAATATATTAACAAAAAATATCAATAATACATTAAACGATTTACGTTTTGATCCGGATTTGGATCTTCTTCAGAACGGATCTAAAAATATAAAAAAATAATTAATAATTAGTTTCTATTTATTTTTAATGTAATTCGTGAAAGATTTAATTATTAATTATTTTTTTATATTTTTGATTCCGTTCTGAAGAAGATCCAAATCCGGATCGAAACGTTAATCGTTTAATGTATTATTGATATTTTTTGTTAATATATTGTCTGAAAAATTAGTCGATAATTTTATTTATTGAAGAGTTCTAATCAGAAGTTAATCAAAGATTTGAACATTTAAATTTAAATTAAGTGACTCTTATTTTTACTCACCTTTCTCACTTGGTACCTGTACATTTGTCACAGACTCAATGATGGAGGTACGCCAAGCGTTCTAAGTACATAAAACACTACTCAAAACGTAAGGTTTCATTTATTTAAAAATAGGTTGTGTCTGGCGGCTCTGGGATCTTGGGCTATAATGCTTATTAGCTGGTAATTGCGCTGTTACATAATTTGAGGCGAGACCTCACAGATCTTTGTATATTTCATTGTACAACAGAGACATGTGTACGGAGCACATGTTTGGCGGAGACACTATTAATAGCCCGTAATAATAATAATGTGATTGTCCGTCCATCGTCGTGTGAGTGCACTATACGTCTAGTCAAGCCCTGTGATGTCTAGTCTCATAGTTAGTGCGTTTTATCCAGAGGTTCGCAATATTGTATACATAACGTGACCAGACGGCCCACTTTGAGTGGGACAGTCAAGTGTCCCGCTGTCCCCAAAATACGTAGATAAGAATGTCCCGCTTTGATAAAACAAAAACGTAGCAGCAAGCAAGTCGAGTCGCCCGCTCTGAGGAAAAAAAATAAATGGTGAATTTTGTTCAAGATTTTGCACCTGTCTAGATGTTACGTGGGTGGGTGTGGATGGTTGCGTAGTTGGGAAAGTCAATTATTGTAATATTTCCAGAGGAAGAGAGAGAGCGAGAGTCCAGTTCTAGGACCCCTGAAATAATAAATGTACTCCAAATTTACAACTGAACTGAATAGAATATTAATACGGCGACAGAAATATTGCTTCTTATACAGTGTAGTTCCTATAAACTTCCCACAAGTTGATCAACTGATCCTGTTTACAATATCAACTTTTAAAGTGAAACTTTTATTCTATCGCCCCGAATTTTTGCATGTCGCATTACAGGCGGCCGCGGAGTAGGGGTAAAGTGAAAGGCGTTCGGAGTAGGCGCTCGGTAGAGCAGCCAAGGCCAATATGGCGGCGCCCATGGTTAGCATCAGCTGACCGTGTAGTATGTATAACACATAGTCAGTCTGTCATGCGGGCAAGTGCTGTACAGTGTTTACATGTTTTTATTCGTGTATTCATGTGAATATTGTTGTTTATAATTAATCGTGATGGATAAGTGTCTCCAATAAAAGTTTCACTTGCGTCGTGGTTTCTTAAAACCACACAACTGTTTTTTTTGTTGTACTATATTTTGACAATAGGAATGGTAGTTCCTCAAGGCTACATGTTTTTTCGTCATTTTCATAAAAAAATTAAATTTTAGACGCTAAACAGCTAAGGTCAACGACATTTTTTTAATTATTATTATAGCATTTGTTTAATTAATAATCGTTTATCATTAAAAAAGAGACCGTGTATTTTGCACTACACACTACAGAAGTAAACCAGGTATAAGAAACAAAAAGTGTTGGGAATATACACAAAAAAAATTTTAGCTGTACGAGGAAATGAACTTACATAAATATATACAATATAGATTGCTAAAATCATAACCCTTCCTTTTTCGTAGTCAGGTAAAAACAGAGTTAAAACTGAACGTTTCGTTAACCCAAAGACGCTTTTTTGTTTCATTTTAAATTGCTAATTTTTTTCACTTTGAAGTTTGAGTAAAAATGCTTATTCTGTGGCAAAAAAAAATCGGAATCAAACTGTATTACATAATATCTTAAAGCTATTGTTATACATCGAAGCGATGTATATTTATTATCTACCTTCATCTGTCTTCATAAACTGTACGCATGGCAATTGTTTTTAATAATTGAAAGCCGGAAGCCTGCGAAATACGCCGACAGAATGGTGCAGTATGTAATTTAGAATTGAATGAATCTATTGAGTATTTGACTACATCTTTTCTGCGCAATATTTTTTTAATTAACGTCCGAGGGGCGAGGGGAATTACATAATTGAAACTCGACAATTGCGTCTTGATTTTCTTTATTTTAAAATAGCTATAACCTATTCTTCACATCTACCGAGCTTAAGTTCAGAACGCCGTTGGGGAACCTTTTTACACGATTAAATATTGTAAGTTTGTATGTATGTGTGTTTGTTTGTTTGTAACATTCGTTTGGACTAAGCAAGTGGTTTATTACTGTTAGTATGTTATGCCACTACTGTAGGAGCAATCGTTGACCGAGCGGTCTAAGGCGCGGGTCTTCGCTGACGTCAACTCTCGGATTCACCGGTGACCGGTCGTGGGTTCTAATCTCGTCCACGCCGAAATAATAAATTTGTTTTTTTTTCGGCAAATTTTTGACAATAAATCGAACTAAAAAGTGGAAAATAAATATAGTTTAAAAAAACTAAAAAATAAATATAGTTTAAAAAAAACTAAAAAACACGCTTTATATCAAACTAAAAAGTGAAAAATAAATATAATTTTAAAAAAACTAAAAAACACGCTTTATATCGAACTAAAAAGTAAAAAATATTTTTTTTTTAAATAAGCTTAAAACAATAATGAATAAAAAATACTAGTATTATTGTGAAAAAATCGTGGGGCGCTCGATGTACGGAAATGTGGAACAAAGCGCCCCACGCTTTTTTCACTATAATACTAGTATTTTTTATTCATTATTGTTTTAAGCTTATTTTAAAAAAAATATTTTTTACTTTTTAGTTTTTAGTTCGATATACTTAAAGCGTTTTTTAGTTTTTAGGCGCGAATAGCGTAAGCTAAAGCGCCTATATGTACTCGCTTTGTCTGTGAATCTGTGAATCTGTGAGTCACGCTTTTTGTATCCAGCGTACAGCCCAAACGCCTTAACCGATTTTAAAAAACTTTTTTTTGTTCGATTCGTCTCCGGGTAACTTAAATCCTAACGTCGCCCGATTTTTGAATTTTTGTCCCAGAGGGGAGAAAATTAGGAAAAAAAAAGTTTTTTGCTTATTTCTCGCTCAATTTAAATCAGATCGGTTTGAAACCAGTCTTAAACGAAAGAGGAGAACATTTTACATATATTTCGTGTAACAGAATTTGCCCAAACAGTTTTTTTATCCCGATTTATATAGAAATAAATTCATTTTATACATAATTATATAGAAATGAATTCAATTTAATTGTTGCACGGTTTAACATGACAATTTAAAATACGAGCACCAAGGTAATTTGAAATAGAAAGGATTGATTTTTTTTTAAGTTGGACTAAGTCTAAACCAATTCTGAAAATTTTAGGGGGGGTTGCCCGATTATTTATATAAATAAATGACTTCAAAAGTAGGCATATTTAACATTGGCTTTATGGTAAAACGGTAGATGGATGATATGTTTTCATTGATTTCTCCAAAACTAGTCGGTGGAAATTAAAAAAAAACTATTTAAATTAAAATTAAAACATTAATAAATTATTGAAAACAAAAAAACCCGTTGTGCCCGACTAATTAAAAAGATATTTAATTAAATAAATATCTTTTTAATTATAAATAAATATTAAAAAAAGGCAAGCCTTTCATTTAAAATTGCCTTGGTAGTACTAAAATAAAAAGTTTGCATTTGTTCAAAAACGAATGCCATTATAAATATTGGTAAAATGCAACGCCTTCTGAGTTAACAATTTGAATAACTAATTTAGAACATAAAACTTTGACAGTTGCAAACGTCATTTTTGACATTTGTTACCATTCCGACACAACGGATGATCGGATTGTAACCAAATTTTGGGAGGATGTTTGATATGCAAATATAAAGTGATTTATTGTTTTTTTGGGGAACATCGGCGCATGCGCAAAAGAGTATATCTTTTATAATGTTGTTTTATAAAATAATAATATAGTTTTTGACGTGATAACGTCTTATAAATTGATGAAACACCAATCTTATAAATTGATAAAACACCGGCTGCATGTACGAAAAAGTGTCACGTTCCGAAATCTGTCCCGTTCCGAAATCTGTACCGTTCCAAAATCTGTCCCGTTCCGAAATGTGTCACGTTCCGCCTGACTTAAATATGATATTCGAGCGGCAGATATCATCAACCGATTGAGATGAAAATTTGTATACACGTTTAGTTTGAATGACAATGCAAGGTTAGCTGTATGACGTCACTCTAAATCCAATATGGCGGACTTCTAAAGATGGCGGAAATGCCTTCGGTAATTTTGAAGCAGATATCATCAACCGATTGAGATGAAAATTTGTATACAGGTTTAGTTTGAATGACAATGCATTGTTAGCTGTGTGACGTCACTCTAAATCAAATATGGCGAACTTCTAAAGATGGCGGACTAATTTTATTATGCTTTCCTACAATATGGGTATCAAATGAAAGGGCTTGCTGAGAATAACTCGAAAAATAAAGTGACGTCACTCTAAATCCAATATGGCGGACTTCTAAAGATGGCGGACTAATTTTATTATGCTTTCCTACAATATGGGTATCAAATGAAAGGGCTTGCTGAGAATAACTCGAAAAATATAGTGACGTCACTCTAAATCCAATATGGCGGATTTTTAAAGATGGCGGACTAATTTTATTATGCTTTCCTACAATATGGGTATCAAATGAAAGGGCTTGCTGAGAATAACTCGAAAAATAAAGTGACGTCACTCTAAATCCAATATGGCGGACTTCTAAAGATGGCGGACTAATTTTATTATGCTTTCCTACAATATGGGTATCAAATGAAAGGGCTTGCTGAGAATAACTCGAAAAATATAGTGACGTCACTCTAAATCCAATATGGCGGACTTCTAAAGATGGCGGACTAATTTTATTATGCTTTCCTACAATATGGGTATCAAATGAAAGGGCTTGCTGAGAATAACTCGAAAAATATAGTGACGTCACTCTAAATCCAATATGGCGGACTTCTAAAGATGGCGGACTAATTTTATTATGCTTTCCTACAATATGGGTATCAAATGAAAGGGCTTGCTGAGAATAGCCCGAAAAATAAAGTGACGTCACTCTAAATCCAATATGGCGGATTTTTAAAGATGGCGGACTAATTTTATTATGCTTTCCTACAATATGGGTATCAAATGAAAGGGCTTGCTGAGAATAGCCCGAAAAATAAAGTGACGTCACTCTAAATCCAATATGGCGGATTTTTAAAGATGGCGGACTAATTTTATTATGCTTTCCTACAATATGGGTATCAAATGAAAGGGCTTGCTGAGAATAACTCGAAAAATAAAGTGACGTTACACTAAATCCAATATGGCGGACTTCTAAAGATGGCGGACTAATTTTATTATGCTTTCTTACAATATGGGTATCAAATGAAAGGGCTTGCTGGGAATAACTCGAAAAATATAGTGACGTCACTCTAATTCCAATATGGCGGACTTCTAAAGATGGCGGACTAATTTTATTATGCTTTCCTATAATATGGGTATCAAATGAAAGGGCTTGCTGAGAATAACTCGAAAAATAAAGTGACGTCACTCTTAATCCAATATGGCGGACTTCTAAAGATGGCGGACTAATTTTATTATACTTTCCTACAATATGGGTATCAAATGAAAGGGCTTGCTGAGAATAACTCGAAAAATAAAGTGACTTTAGTTTAAATCCAATATGGCGGACTTCTAAAGATGGCGGACTAAGTTTTTGACGTCAAGAGGGGTTTAAAAAAAAAGTTTTTGACGTGATAACGTCTTATAAATTGATGAAACACCAGCTGCACGCACGAAAAAGTGTAACGTTCCGTAACATTTCGCCTGACCCTGTGCGTGCAAGCGAGAGCGCAGTAATGTATTATTAAATATGATATTGAGCGGAATACGTTATCACGTAAAACTATCGTCCGTAAACCGACTTTACAGACAACCAATTTTTTATAACGGCTTATTATTCTGCATATTTTACTAGAAATTTTTGTAATTTTTTTTGGGGATAATCGGCGCATGCGCAAAAGATATTATATGCTATGATGTTTTTTATATAATAATAGTAAACTTTTCATAAATGATTATTATTCTATATGTTTTACAAGAAAGTTTTGTAATTTATTTTTCGGGAAAATCGGCGCATGCGCAACAGAGAAAGAAGTACCTACCTTTCAATGTTGTTTTTTTATAATTATGATATACTTACATGTCATAACAGTTTATTAGCCTGTATATTTTTACAAGATAGTCATGAAAAAATGTGTTTTTCTAAATTTGTACTTAGTTTCAGAAATATTTTGAAAATAAAAAAAATCTAATGTTAGTTTGTTCCGTAGATGTTAGTTAGGTATTTGACAAGCATTCTTTGTTTATTTTTAACATCATAACGTGATAACATATAGAAAACCATGAACACGAACAGCAAATTTTATAATGTTTAGTGGTAACTATACGCGTTACTATACGCGTTAACGGAAATTTTATTTTCTTTGTTATTATATGTCAAATGTCAATATTATAATTTATTAGTTGGAAAGGCCCCATAATCTAATTGCTGCAATTTGTTCGAATAGATTAAATTAACTAAAGCTTTGAAATTTCACACACATGCAAGTCTGGTGACAATGTATATATCCAATATGGCGGATGCCCCAAGATGACGGAATACCTTTTCCTTCTCAACCATCTTGAATAAAATAATCAAATAATTTTTATAATTTATTGTCATAATAGTTAAAATTTTGAAAGACTATAAAAACAAGAAAAATAAAATACTAATAAAAAGAAAGTTTTTATTGAAATGTACCAAAAAGAAAATATAATTTTTATAATTTAGGGTCACTATAATTTATATTATTAATTGTGACTAATAAACGATCATAGAGTTTACAGCTAACGCTTTTATATTTATGAACCTAAATTAATTATTAATAAATTATTAAAATGATTTTTTCCTTTCTGTGTTTCAATTCTTTCAACTGTTATTTTTTTATTAGATTAAGTTAATTAAATTATATTATTAAGCTCAAAGTGTCGTTAAAAATATACATCAATTTTCGAACATAACGTTGGGGTATATTATGTAAAATTCGCGCCTTGTAATTCTTGAATTACTTGTGTCTTCAGACAATATTTTCTTTAAACTATATTTATTTTTTTTCATTTCATTTACTGCGGTTGCCTTTCATGACATAACATTTTAGATATTGTTATGTTATTTAGTTTTGTTTTTGTTTTAACAATTATCACAACAGGAAACAATAATATCAAACTTTTTTTTTTATATAAAGATTAGAGATATTTTCAACTTTTCGTGGTGGGAATAAGTAGGTTATTGTGCAAAAAAAATGTGGTAATAAGTCTACAATCTCTGCATCAACCTTCCCCCAACCCTTCTCTTTCTTGACCAATCTGAGACTCCTTTACATTAATTAGATTTTAAACTTAATTTGTGATTATTTCAGGCCATTTTCTATTTAAGTTTAGGTGTCTAATCATTCAAAACATTGCATTTTTTCAGAAAATTATCGTTTAGAGAAGAGAATAGTGTCATTTTTGCGCACAAACGAGTTTCAGGTCAGACAGATCTATGTTTTCTTAAGCTTTGACGTAAAATATGAAGATATTGGTTTTTCTACAGCACTCTTAAAGGAAATTCATCTTTCTTTACGTTTTGAGGAATAGTACAATCCCAGTCTGACCTTAACTTGGACGCGGGATTTCAACCATATCCCGTTCACCACGATTCTTTTTCCTAAGGATCATGGACACAGTACTGCAGTTTGCGCTTATAACGTTCCGCTATGCGGAATCCACCGCCATTAGCTAATGACCATTAATGAGTAACTAATTAAAAGTTAACTGAATCAGGTCAAATGTGATGTGCATAAGCTTAGTTTTATTACTTGATCTTTCTATCATTTCTATTAATTTTTACCGAATGCATTGACCTTCTGATCGCGGAAGGCCAAATCTTTACATGCACTTTCATATCAGCGCTGGAAGAATTAACGAAGGACGCCGGTCATCGACCCCATGGATCGACGCTATCTGTGCGACCTCCTGGACTCAGGTCCGTTTCAGCATGTCCACAGGCACTAGAAATAAGATAATGCTTGATATTCACCAATTGTTGGAATTCACGGCTAAACATTACTCTGTTAGTTTGGTGTTAATGTTATACGTATGGATACGTTTACCTGCTGTCTTCTTTTAAGGATAAAGACATGCCCTGGCTCCTTCTAATCTTATAGTTATTGAAAAAATCATCAAGCTCATTTAGTTCAATCCAAGCATTAAAAATATAATTGTTAAATTATGAATTACCTAAGATTTTGGTTGTTCTGTTGCTCTGCAGCGCTCATAGAGGAACTACCACTGAGATTCGGTTGGTGTACCTACACTAGTCAGGTCTCTCAAAACAGAATGCAGCGTCAACAGTACACATAAAATAGGCGTATACCTAGTCCCTAATATCAGATTTCATTCATATAACCAGATATAACTGCGCAGTTTGTAATTGTAGAAGACAATAAGTGATAAGTAGTTATAAGGATTCTTAGAAAACGTATACACAAAAAGATATATTAGCTGTAGCGTAAAAGTTGGTTGCAAAGATTGTATAATATCAGACCTCCTATACGCTACACCGGGTATAGAAATAATCTTGTAGACAAATGCGTTTTTAACTTTTTCTCCAAGTAAGCACATTTATCTGTACTAATAACACGTATTATATTATAGAGGGAAAGTTTTTATGGTTATCCATTTATCACGGATAATCTTAGAGTTTCCAAACAGATTTGAAAAACTCATTTTCTTCATACCTCGATCGAAAGTACATACTTTCGGTATCAGTTGTGAGGCAGAAAATCTAACATTTACGCATTGATGGGATTATACGCACTGAGTCGGGAAGTATGTACGTTCGGGCGCCAGTGAAGAAAAAATCATCTATCAACTGTTGTTCAGATGTCGTTTCCATAGCAACCCTATTACATTATAGCTAATAGTCGCGAACAGCTGTGTTTTAATGTGTATAACCTCAAAGCTGCTTGCTTGGAATTTATCTGTATTTTTATGTAATTAATTAATTAATGTATTTAATAAGCGTACTTACGACCGAGGTAGGAAGAAAATAGTATACGTCACACTGGCCGAAAAGTTTGATACTTTGCACTGAACGTCATTATGCGCGCAGTGCAAGATATCAAACTTTCGGCCCTTGTGGTGTAATATACTATAAAACTCCACTTCTTCCCGAGTAACATTAGTTCAGCAGAAATAAGATAGGAGGCTTGATCGGAATAAATGTGAAAGTTTTGAAACTTTGGGAATTTGTAGTGTGGTGCCCTGAATGGAATGACAAAAAAATGCAGAATGACGCAAAAATCAGTTTCTTTGAAATATCTCGCTTTGACTACCCTAATATTAAGCAAAAAATGTTTTTGTAAAAATAAAATTGGAATAAATTTTCTACAAAATATGTTTTTTACAATTTTTCTCCAAACTGAATAGTTTCAGTGCAGCTGCCGTGCGAAGTATTATTGACAAAAATATATATATTCACCAATCTATTAAATGTTGTATGCCTATTTGAGACGTATTGACCTGACGATTCAGAAATTGTTACCCTTCCAAGTTTAATATTTATAATTCTGGAACCGTTTCCCTCGGACGAGATTCAAGCGTATGCAGAAAATTTCGGAGGAAAACGGAAAAGATTGTAAATAACGTGTTCAAAGTTTTTATATTTAGAACAATTATGCAAAATTTCACCGATTTTCAATAATATTTACACCCTACACGAAGCTCTTTAATTTTTTTCCATTTCCTAATTTACCCCGTGAAATTAACCCCTAAAATCAAAATTCAACATTTTATGCTTCACGTCTTTATATTTTGGATCTTTACACTTCACCTCTGTGCCAAATTTCAAATGTTTATGTTAATTAGTTTTAGAGAAAATCGCTTGCGAAAAACGAACGGACACCAGATCTTAATGCAAACTCACAGACAGAACTATATATTTTTTTAATTATAATTATATAGATTAACGTTAGTCGGGTGCCGTAGTCGGATATGAAAAAAATAGCACTCTCGGCTGCATCTCTAATAGAAGGTCAATTGTTCTAGTAATTATGTCATTTTGTTGATAAGCAGCTATACTAATTTGAAATACAACTGCAAAATAATGTTATAATAATTGATAACGCTGTGTGTTATTTTGGTGTTTTTATCGCGACCCCCATCAAAGCCGGTGTCAGGCCCTTTGACATACGACCCCTGATTTCACCAGGCATCTATCAACTGTAAATAATACATAATTTATAAAAAAAATATATAGTCATTAAAATCAGTTCTCCACTGGAGCACAACAAAGAAATTATAAAAAGTACATTAACTGTTTCTCGCTATTTCGTTCGCGTTGAAAGTCAATTTTGCTGATAAAGTTATAATATAGCCGGAAATACTCTGCATTTTAAGTTTTACTACCAGTTGATATTTTGTTTACGGTGATTTTTTAAAATGACATTTCAAATCACAGCAAAAAATATTGCTTTATTCAATTTCTCAAGCACCATAAAATTGCGTCATATGTATTGCGAACCTCCTCCCATATTCACGTTCACTGCAGTTGCGCAGTCGGTCCGAAGGTAATATCAGATACGGACATTCTTTTTATTTTTTAACCATAGAATGTGGTTTTATATTTAAAGTTTTTAACCGACTTCAAGAAAAGGAGGTTATATTATTTTCGATTGTATTTTTTTTTGTATGTATGTCCGTCAATATGAACCGATTTCGAAAATTCTTCTTTTATTCGATAGAGTATGTCTCAAAGCTGGTCCCATATAAATTTTAGTAAAATCAATTCAGCCACTTTTTAGAAAATTAACAAAAATCAAAGAAATATTGCAAAAATTGTAATTGTCAGCGTGAACGTTGCTCTTCTGTTTCATTAGACATTAAAAAGTTAAAAAAATTAAAAACCTTTTAAAAAAATTGAACCTACTTATAAAAAGTCTCACTAAAAAGCGTATCTATTAAATGGGCGCCGACGTCAAAACTTTGGTATTTTACCCTTTTAGTGACCCTTTTTTGAAGGAGGTTCAACGTTTTTTTTTTTTTTTTTTGAAAAGTTTTTTCAGTCATTTCATTCAAAATCCTAATGGTGCCCAAAAAGTATAGTTATTAATTTATTTTAAATTCATTTCGTTGATGCAGTGACTACAAAAGACAAACTATCGAAGATTTTTTTTAACTGATTATATTGCCAACTTTAAATTCAGTTCTTTGTTGCAGCACTTGTCGGCTCGTTAACAATCGGCACAACGTTTTTCCTGTCGCCCATTTCCGGTATTCTGACCGACCGATTCGGAATTCGCAGGACGACGTTGGTCGGTGGCGCGATTGCGTCGCTTGGCATGTTAATGTCATCGTTTTTCTTAACAAACGTCACGACGCTGTACTTGACTTATGGCGTCATGTATGGATTGGGCGCAGCGCTCGCCTACACGCCGTCTCTCGTCATATTGGGACACTACTTCAAAAGGTACCTTGGACTTGTCAATGGAGTCGTCACAACCGGTAGTTCAATTTTCACGGCAATCATGGCCGTTGTCCTCGACAAACTTATCAACGGCTACGGCTTGCAGGTAATCCAACAGTACTGATATGTGGAAGTATCTAAATCTATACTCTATAATAATATATAAAGCTAAAGAGTTTGTTTATATTTTTATTAATATACTTAACATACAGTATGTAAACACGTAAGGTGCACATAGGGAAATTAGCATTGGGAAAAAAATACTTGGATCAGAGTTAGCCATGACTGCATTAATTGTTATTTCTATTGAACTATCGTGGCAATCTTAGGGATTTCTATTTTATTTTGATTTATTTTTATTTTACTTGGCTTTTTTAATAATAAAAAGCTCTTATAAATCATTATTTTAATTTTTTTGTACAAAAATAAAACAAAAAAACAACTCCATCTGTTTGGAAACATTTCATTCAAAAATTGTCTGGCAGGTATGACGTATGCGCGTTGGTAAGTCAGTGACCCAATGTCTAGGTTCAACACGAATAGGCGGAGATATTTGATTTCGCACCATATTTAAGTATTTTTGGGAATTTAATGTCCCATTAATAAAAAAAGTCCGATTATGTTGTAATCATTTGAATTTTTTCTTCGGTAGTATACACATTCATTTTGCAAAAGAATATTATCTGTCAAATTGAAAAACAAGATTTCAAAGCTCACTCTGATCCAGTCATTTTTTCCCAATGTTAATTTCCCTATGTGAACCTTACGTGTGTACATACTGTATAATTTGGCATGGTTGTCCGGTGTCTGTATATATAGTAACCGTTTACAGAATCCACATACTGTGAGAGTTGTTTTTTTAATGAATTATACAGACGTTAGCGCAATTAATTGAAATAAATAAAATCGTAACTTAGTCTGTAATTGAACAGTTTTAAAGATTCCTAGAGCGAATTTTCAGTTTTCATCATTTTTTTCTATTTATGTTTTTGTACCTATCTTCTATCTATGCTGATATATAAAACTGAAGAGTTTGTTTGTTTGGTTGAACGCGCTAATCTCAGGAACTACTGGTTCGAATTGAAAAAAATAACATTTTTTGTTGGATAGCCCATTTATCGAGGAAGGCTATAGGCTATGTAATATCACGCTACGACCAATAGGAGCAGACCATCAATGAAAAATGTAACTCAAAATTTGTCCGTCTGACAAAAACTTTTGAACAGTAACTCCGATCATGAAATTTGGACACAACATTCATCTCGGTAAACTAAGATGAACGTGCGTACTCATGTCCCTCTCCCCTCCCATTCATTCTTTTGCACTCGGGTGAAACCGGGCGGGACCGCTAGTGAGAGTATATGGGCTGAGTTGGAGTGTGCTCTCTCTCACACTTGTTTTTTTAATTAATAATACGGAAGTTAGTTCAATTAATGGAAATAAATACGATCGTAACTTAGTTTGCAATTGTAGTTTTAAAAGTTCCTAGAAGCTAATTTTTGAAAAATAAAAGTAGTTTGTATCCTTCCTATATTAAATTTCATCACAATCAGCTCAGCGGTTTAGCCGTGACTGCTTGACAGACAAACAATCAGTTACTTTTCGCATTTACAATATTGGTATGGATTATTATAGGTATTTACTCTTTGCAGGTGACGCTTCGAGTGCTCTCAGTGTTGGTAGCGTGCATAATGCTATGCGCGCTATTGTTCAAGCCATTACAGCAACCGCTCGTACCAGCGCCTCAGACGAAAAGCGACTGGAAAACGTTTGTCAATGTTGACATATGGAAAAAACGAAAGTACGTGATTTGGGCCCTCGCTATACCAGTTACCCTGTTTGGTTACTTTGTACCGTACGTTCACATCGGCAAATTCATCGAAGAAGAATTTAAACCTCACGATAAAAAACTACCGATCATGTGTATCGGAATAACTTCAGGTATCGGGCGATTGACTTTTGGTTATGTGGCTGATTTGCCACGCGTTAACAGAATCTTATTACAACAGATAGCGTTCGTGAGTATCGGTCTGATGACGATACTATTGACGTTTTCGTCCAGTTTCGGATTGTTGTTATTCTTCTGCTTGGGCATGGGTTTCTTCGACGGCTGCTTTATCACTCTACTCGGACCGATCGCGTTCGACATCTGCGGCAAATCGGGCGCGACACAAGCGATCGGTTTTCTGCTCGGCATGTGCAGCATTCCATTAACGGTCGGACCTCCGATTGCCGGCAAGATCTACGACAAGATGCACTCGTACGCTTTACCGTTCCAGCTGGCCGGCATACCACCGATCATCGGCGCATTGGTTATGTGCCTGATACAATGCGTCAAGGAAGATACATCGTCTGCGAAGACCAACACCGAGTTGAAAGATCGCGATGCCAGCTCTCAACCGTTGACGACGACAAAATCAAGAAGTATCACGTTCCAGGAGGCCGCATTGGCCAGTACAGGTAAGATCGTAGTGCAAAAAGAACAGCCGTTATATGGTGGGAATGTACAACAGGGATACAGGGCTATAGTGCCTAGATATGAAAATGAGTGGGGCCGATACGAACGATGTTATAGTTATTCGGTGCTTTAAACCCTTTATAACGGGAGAACTATCAAACATTTTTGAGGCACCGTGAAAATTTGTGTAACACTTCGAAGACCTAGCTGAAGGATAGTGGGGCCTAGCCAAGCCGTGATTTTTAACGTTGCGAAATTTTATTTGCAGAAAAGGTCCTTAAGGCATTTTGAAATTTTAATATCTTCAAATGTAGTATTTAATAAAATAAAAAATAAATAAGCCAGATCATTTAGACGGTTTCAAAACTGTAGGTTGAAGTGTCTTGCGAGAGTTCATTGCACCGTAGCACGCTTCAACTCAGCCTGTATAATATTCTCGATCACCTAGCAGGTAAAAATTCTCACCAAAATGGCCTCACGTTTCTAAAATATTTTTTTCTCGGTATAAATATTATTCTGTCTAAATCTCAGCATGCCTCAAGTATATTTTTTTGATACATTTTTTGAAAATCAGTTTTGAAATCGACTGGCAAACTTTTTAAGACCCGACTAAATAATCTGGCTTATTTATTTTTTATTTTATTAAATACTAAATTTTAATGTATAAAATTGCCCCAATGACTTTTTTTGCAAATAAAATTGCGCAAAGTTAAAAATTCAATGCTATCTTCAGCCAGGACTTTTTTATTTTCAAACATTTGATGAATTCACAACTAACATTACACGAGCCATCGAAAATCTCTTGCGTCCCAAAAATTGGGTGTCGGCTCAGAAGCTGGGAACTAAGCGTAGCTGATCAGATTCAAATTAAAAGAGGCTTTTTTAACCCGTAGTTGCTGAATTTCCAATTTATAACTAAAAATAATAAATGAATAAGATTAGAGAAGGTTAGGACCCAGATAATCCTAGCAAGCTAATGACCAAAAATTATAAAGATTGAATTGATCTTTATATAAAATCAAAAACAAAATACAACGAAATTTGATCTTCTTTGCGTAGTTATTAGAAACTCAAAACAAAACTGTGGTGAGATTGACAATGTTTAGTCTCAAAAAGACCAAACTTGATATTTACTTTATAAATTGTAAATAGGGTCACACGATAATGTTTATTTTTATTTTTTATGATTATTTTTAGAGGTCAACGTAAATAATTACTAAGTTACAAATTAAGTTCGTTGACGCTCTCCTTACGACAAAATGAAGTGGATAAAAAAAACCACATCTCCGATGGAAAAACTATAAATCCATTATTTCATTTAAAATGATAATTCAATTAAAAAAAAACTATTTTTAGAAACTATTAAATGTTTTTAATGTTATCAATTTGTATTAGTACTTAACCTTATTATGGTTGTTAAAGTCCCGAGAGCAATATCATATTTTTTTAATTAATTAAAATTTTAATAGAGTAGATATGGTAAGTTTTTTTGGTATCGTGTTATCAAATTTTTTTTACGCGTCATTTGCTCAGTTATTCCCTAGCTAATTTTCATATCATAACAAACTTGTTGAAAACATTTGATTACGATTCTTGCATTCAAATGTTTTACTGCAGTCAAGTATTTAGGTAATTATTGGATGTTTCAAATTCCAAAGACAGTCTCAACAAACAGATTACTTTAATATCATTATATTGTTATTGCGTTTTTATAATTCACTTAATTTCATTTTGCCTCGAAATTTAAATATGTTTCAAGAGAAGGAATGTTTTTCGAAAAATAGTGGAGAGAGTGAGATCTGTTTTTGTCTTGTAGAACGATCGTCAACAAATGCTAGAACCTAAGAAGTTTCACTTATAACACGCGAGAGTCTCACGCATACTTTGTTCTGTTGAGAATTTTATATTCAGTGAATGACTACTAATTTGTTATGTCCGTTTTTATCAATTCAACTTGTTTATCTGTGATAATAATTGTGTGTGCGAGCGTGTGCTTTTGTTTTGTTGTTTTGTTTTGAAATCTACATTAAAGAGTTGGCATATACACATGAAATAAAAATAAATTAAGTAAATAAAATTGAAAAAAAAAATAAAAATGTAATTGAATCGATTTGTGCTGCAGATAAAAAAATAATTGCTTTTTGTTTTTATAAAACATCACGAAAATAAACAATATTCCTAAAAGTCCAACCTGTATTTAATTTAAGCTTGTGGTGGCGCACATAAATAGAAATAAATAAATCAATAAATCAAAAAATATTTGTTAAATAAATTAGTGTTATGAAAATTGAATGAGCGGTACATTTTAATATGTAAAAAAAGGGGCTCAGAAGTATGATGAATTGCCGAAAACAGCACTAAATTAAGTTTTAAGAGCGCTATAACAAACACTAAATCGCATTATTGGTATTTGACACTTGACGCTATGACATCTGGTGGCAGAAAATGAAAGTATAGCAAAATGTTATTGGATTAGGCCACACCTCCATGTCGTACCTCATTAATTATTTTTTATATTTTATATAATTGATCATAATGCAATATTTATGGGACTATTTTGGACAGTTGCGTGTCTCGCATAAATTCGATTCTGTTAAAATTCCATTAAAGTAGATACGAATAAAGATAAACCACCAATGTGGTAGTTACAAATATTGCCGCGTGGCGTCATTGAACTCGGATTCAGTGCAGCAATTAAATTGTAAGAAACAAAATAATGCCAGCTACTTGATTTCATCAAAACGCAGTGTTGTAAATGTGATTTTTTATTTCTGTTTGTAAATATGTTTTAAAATAAAAATATTTGTGGATATTTTGTGTACTTTCTCTCTTCTACTCTTTACGTCTGACTAACATTTTCCTTTTCTCTATCTTAAAAGTTTATACGAATACAACAGGGTGGTGGAATGAAATTTTTTCAGCTTTTTTTTACAAATAACAAAAATATACGTCACTTTGAACACATCTCAAAAATCTGATCTACATTACATGACTCGTTGAAATGCAATGATTTATTGAAATATGAATAAATTTCAAAAAAAATCATGTGAGCACAATCAGTGTGTAATGTAATTACCTAGCTTACTAAGTTTACTTATTGCGTTTTTGACATCGAGAACATCTCCAGAGCAGGGCAGGTCGAATGGGTAACTATTGGTTAAAGTTTGTTTATTGTTTATTTAACCAACAGTTACCCATTTGGCGTGCCCTGCCCCGTGGCAGTTTTCGATGCCGAAATAAAAATTGTTTTTAGTGAACGGGAATTTTTCAAAATTAATTTGTTTGTTTATTAGAAATCAAAATTAAGTGATTTTGGTGTCATTTTGTCCAGAATTTGCTTTAAAAATATAGCATATAAACATTTCATGCAAGTAGTCAATTGTTTCAGAGTTAACTGCTAATATTTAAATAAACAATTTTTTTACAGAATCTTTATCGGATCAGCAGTCATCTTTAAACGATGAAAAAGCAATGGCGGTCAGAAGTTAACACCTTTTATCAATTTATCTTTGCGTTTTCGAGAAAATATATTATATTTAATAGTACTAATTGTTTTTTTCTGGGAAAAGAAAAAATTGTTAAATATCGATCAATTATGAAAATAGCTTAATGTGGTAAGGATATGATATTTGTGACTGCCTTTGAAGAAATAATAATTAAAAAATAATTATATCATTAACGGAAAAGAAGACACGTTTTTTAATTATTATCTGTAAAATTTTCGTTGTCTGGCCTACTGGTATGAACAAGGCTGTGATGTGCTGCCCATTATTGGAATCAGCAAGCTATCTAAAATATTTTGTGTAGATATATTATGTAGTCATATATTTTTATCTATGCATGACTAATAATTTGCTGACTCCACTCATGACCGGTGGTATACTCCTATATTGCTAGTTCCCGTAAGTGGAAGTACTGCCAAATGAGAGAAATAGCAACTGCATATTTCTATCTCACTTATTTATACTCGAACCGTTATTTGTGAGCATTGAGGTATAAATGACGGAGACAGACCCCTACTAGCAATATAGGAGTATAAGGATATGTGTACGACAGCCGATAGGCCTAAATATCAGTTCATTTTTTTACGAATTGCCAATATGGTGCGACTTAACTCATAAAGCTTGAAACTGTATTAACTAATATTAAAAAATAGTCCAAAACGGTGCGTAAAAACGAATCGGGATAATTTTTGAAAAAATAGACCTATTCACGGAATATTTTACAGATTTTAAATAAAATTGCATGTCGTCAAGTTGCAGATTAGAAATTGTTTGGCCTTAAATATAGGCCTTAGAAAGAAAAAATCAAATATAAATAATTAAATTATTTAAAAATATGATTATATTATATTTTTATACTGTTTATCAATTTAGATAGTTAAATTGAAAATAATATTACAGGGTTCTCTATTTAAAAAAAATCTATTAATCAAAACAGATAGCTGTATTTTAAGAAAAGTTTTGTGCTTATTAGTGATAACAGCTCTGTTTAGGATATCTAGTACTTGATGTAAAAAATAGACCTTTCGTTTAATTGTTATAACAGTTATTTGAAAAATACTCATTTAACACAATGTTAAAGGAGCACAGAAATTGTGGAGAGTAGGCGGTGCTGCCGTTACGCACCGAACATGAACCATTTATAGATACTGTTGTAGATACTGTTTGTTTTTTTAATTGAATAGCTTAAAAACTTCAACCAAAACGCTAAAATAATGTTCTCTGACAAATAACATGAACCATTTAAAATGTTCGACATATTCGAGGTGTCAGACATTTTAAATGGTTCGTGCTATTTGTCAGAGAACATTATTTTAGCGTTTTGGTTGAAGTTTTTAAGCTATCCAATTAAAAAAACAAACAGTATCTATAAATTTTTACATGTCGTCAAAACATCTTTCGGAAAATTTAGAGTAAAAACGCCCCAAAATCAAGAAAAGTCATAGAGGAAATAGGTGTCAGACCAGGCCTAATGAAGCCATATACAAAGTTTGGGGAGAGTATGTGTCAGTAAAATGTTTGCCGACGGGCACTCTGGCTATTATATTCACAACTTTATAAAGTAGCAAATTTTATCACAATTACTGTTTTAGATTTTAAAGTGTTAAAAATATACAAAATCTCAGTCATATCAAAATACACTCACAAACTGACCAGTGGCGTATTAACTAAGTTTGCCGCCCGGAACCCCTTCATATTTTGTGCCCCCTATTTTACATACTTTCATGGCGTTTTCGGCATCGAGAACTGCCCCGAGGCAGGACAGGCCGAATGGGTTACTATTGGTTAAAGAAATTTGTTTATTGTTCATTTAACCAACAGTAACCCATTCAGCCTGACCTGCCCCGGGGCAGTTCTCCATGCCAAAAACACCATTAGAGAAATCGTTTAAAGTTAAACTTTTGACAAAATACTGCCCTGAAATTTTGCAAGCTCCAGAATTAAGCCCGGGTCTCCGCTTTTTAAGCTTCTGTGGTAAAACGCCATTGGAACTGGATGCATGTAATAATATAATGTAAATAATTATAACTTTATGAATTGGTCTTGCCTTTTATTGTTATAATGACACTAGTCAAGGCTCATTGATGATTTTATACAATGTGTTCGTTATTTTTATCATTATAACACAGAATAATAATAAATGTATTCAGACACACTCCTATGTCAAAATTAAATTTTTAAAAAATCACCATTTTTAAATACGTGAGCTCTGCCTAAATAAATAATTTTTAAATTTATTTTTAATTTTTTACTGTCGCCATTTTTATAGTCTGTGATTCACATATAAGTACATTTCACTTGCACAAAAATATTAAAACAAAATGAAGGTAAACAATTTATACACTTCAATTTTTATATTTTAATATTTAAAACAAAAAAAAAAAAATTGTATCTGAAAACCGTTAAATACTCATATTGCAACAACATAACCTAAAAGTATAATAAATTAAAACCGTATCGCATTTCCATTTGCGCACAGTTAGACTAACACTAGAATATCATTTTTTTATGCGTTTTATGATCTACAAACAGACATAAATAATATTTTTACTGTCTAACATTTTCTCATTTATTATTGTAAGTAGTGATGTTCCGGATATCGGTATCCGCGGATATTCGAGGGAGAAAAAAGATCTGTATCCGTTACATTTTCACAGATCTTGAACGGATTTTTTATGTTATTAAATTCCATTTAAATAAATTTTTATTTCATAAAATCACATATTGATATTTGGCACATTTATATTGCAAAAATTAAATATTTAAACATTTATTGTAGTGAGTTACCAATAGTACCCGAGTAAAAAAATTGAGATCCGTATCCGTATTCGCGGATCTGGACACTAATGATTCGTATCTGTATCTGCTAACGATCCGGCACATCACTAATTGTAAGTAAACAAAATGGCGACGAGCATTAACCGCAAACAATTTAGTTCAGTAGGAATGAATGTTGAT
The DNA here is from genome assembly GCA_963575645.1 of Xanthostigma xanthostigma. Lineage (NCBI taxonomy): Eukaryota > Metazoa > Arthropoda > Insecta > Raphidioptera > Raphidiidae > Xanthostigma > Xanthostigma xanthostigma. The sequence goes on from OY754464.1 coordinate 4,394,339, forward strand.
TAGTGTTAATTAAGTAATACGAATGATCGAAGTTGAAGTTACTGAAAAAATCCAGCCGATAACGTTTGACCTCTGAATGCGTTTATAGTTATTCTGTGATAATATGTACTTTTTTTAAAAAATAATAAGTATACGAAAATTTCCGAGTTTTTATATTTTTTAAGCATATTGTTATAAACTAGATAATTTTAAATATTTTTATTATAATATCGTTTTTTAAATATTGAATTAAATGCTCGAATTATTTAGTTTTAAGTAATAGATATTTTTGAAGTGAAACTTTTTATGCGGCGCCATTACCTCTACGATTTGAAGGGTGAAATGGTAGTTCGATGAAACGAAAATATGTGACGAACTGAAACGTGGAAACGTAAATTGTTTAACGTCTTATTTTAAAATTAAATAAAGTCATGTAAAAACGTTTATTATTACTGTTATAAGAAGTTTCACTTCAGTCGTGTGTTCCGTGACACATGCCTTTTTTTATTGTACTTTGAATAAAAAATAATGGGATTTTATTACTGTAGGCAAATGTTATAGGTATACACGGTCTGGTTGGAATGACGCTCGGCTATTTAGAAACAAAAATAAAATTTCCACAAATTGTGTAAGAAGTTAGCGATCACAATCGTGCCGAGCAGTCATGTAGTCGGGAAGCTGCAACAGATATATTGACTGCTCGTGAGAATGGTTATCTAGGAAACGCGACACATAACAGGGAAATGGCCGATGTTAGTAATTATTTTTGTACTGTAAAGGCCGCTGCACACGAGGCTAGAAATGCTGCTAGGAGTTCTGCTAGCCGGTAGGTTGGGTACGAAGCTGGAAATGACGTCACTGCGGGCTGCCTTGCTAGCTCAGAAGGTAGGTTTTAAAATTAGGACAAGGGCTATTTTCCCTGCTAGATTTGTTGCTAGGTGTGAGAAAGAACCAATCAGGAAACAGTATCTTCACGTGGGCACTTGAACACCCACATGGCGTCATTCTGCCAGACAACAGACACGTTTTGCTCTGTGTTTATATTCGAACTGTCACTGCGCGCGCACTAGATCTATCCACAAAACACGCTTGAAAAATAATCTCGTGTGAAGCGAGCACTTAACAGCTATCAAGAAAACCAGCGCTAGAAAACTAGTAGGCAAATCTAGCAAGGAATCTAGCAGCGTTTCTAGCCTCGTGTACAGTGGCCTTAAGCTTCTTGATTTTCATTTCATAAAAATAATCGCCTTTAAACACATCAGGGGTGCAAAACAGTGGAATACAGTCCACTTCATCATTTGAAACATAGGTGAAATAACTCATAATTGGCTAGTGATGTAACGAATACTTTTGACATTCGTATTAGCAAAATGCATGCAAATATTAATATCAGAAAAAAGTCATATTTTTAAAAATATGAAAATAATATTAAGGGTGTGTTCCGAAATATAACCCAGTATATTGGCCAGTACTAATGACGTCATTAATCAGCGCCATACTGATGATTCGTTCCCAAATATACTGGCCAGCGCGTTGACATATTATTATTTTCCTCGTCCACCAAAAGTAATTTTTTACTTTGTTGAGCAGACATTATTGCAAATAACAAATAATAAAAAATTTCACAAAGTTTGATGCACATACGTCTAGTTAAATATTTATGCTACGTCACATATTATGTCACATCAGTACAATATGGTGACACACCGGTACAATTATGGCGTCGGATTTATGACGTCATTAGCACTGGCCAGTATACCAGGCTATATTTCGGAACATACCCTTTATAAGACAAAAATATTAATTTCTTAGCATTTTTATTAGGGAATTTTTTTTTACTATTTTTTTTTTTTTTTTTGAAGTGAAAACTTCTTTAGCGGCGTTGTACACTTTTTTTGTAATGGGTAAAAAATGTTAAACTCGCGTCAGATCGTCAGATATGCGTAAGACGAAAACTTTTATTTATATAACGTTAGACATCTAGCGTTAAAATATCGTACATAAAAATGCAATCTATGATACAAACCATTTTGATCGAAAATTCGTAAGACGTTAATATTCAAGTTTTCACTTTTGCCGGCACTCCCGGAGTGCAACCCGTCTTTTTTTTAATAACTGAAGTTTTGTTTACTAAGGTAACCTTGCAATTATACATATCTTTTATCAACCTTTACTTTAACGTTAGGTGATAAAGCTTTAGATTTGGTATTAATGATCAACCTAGTGCCCAGAACCACTATAAATGTGTGCGTTCAACTTGCGCTACCAATCAGCTGTCAAATTTTAACTTTGGACAAATGACGCCAGATTTGAAAACTGAATATTCGCAATTGCGAATATCGACGAGGGATATTCGCATTCGCGAATGTGCAAAAATAGATATTTGTTACATCACTACTAGAAGTGTATTTTGTGCAATTTATTTTTTTCAGTATAATTTATTGTTTTTCTTAAAATTGTGAAAAATCATGTACGTTGGATAATGTTGCAATATGGCCTTGTTACGTTTAGAACCATTTATTTGTTTGTTGTTAATAAGTTTACTTGACCTTGAAACTGACTGACTATATCTTTATTTGCATTTGAATCTGTTATTTTAGAATTTCGGAAAATGTTATTTTATTTTAGATAATGATATTAATATATTGAAGGTAGTTCACTCGAGAAACGGCTTTCTTAGGAATTTAATAAAATTGAAGTATAAGGTTAATAAAAGTGCCTTATATTTAATTTAAAAAAATGGAATTTTGTAACCGTCTGTCAAACGAGATATTAACAATCAAAATGTGCACAATTAACATGCTGGAGGAGGTATACCACGTATAAAGAAGACGAGTACATTCCAAAATATCTTGAAATCTGCATTTTTTATCGTTTTGTTAAAAAAATATAAAATAAAATAAGACACCTTGGTATTATGGTATGATGAAGTTAACGGGATACAAGGCTAAATTTTAAAACAATATTTATTTAATAGCACTTCATTTAATAGTCAACGTTTCGGCAAGCAATTATTGCCTTCTTCAGGACTTTAAAAATGTCTATTAAAAGTCACAAATTAAAAACATTTTTTTAAAGTCCTGAAGAAGGCAATAATCGCTTGCCGAAACGTTGACTATTAAATGAAGTGCTATTAAATAAATATTGTTTTAAAATTTAGCCTTGTAGCCCGTTAACTAAATCATAAAAAAATATAGATCTTTAAAATATTGTATAATGGCCCCCATACACCTCGTTCTTTTATGGCAGTTTTAACCGCACGGGTAAAACGGTCGGTGTGTGGCCAAAAACCGTCCTTCTTACCGGCGTTCAAAAATATCTGCTGCTGCTTGATTTAAACCGTCCGTTTTGAACGTGTCGTTCAAGTCGGCCCGTGTGTGTGACGACACAGTTAAAAAGGACGGGTTTTGTTCGACTCTGTAACGTTGTAGGATCCATCAAAGCAGATCAGATGATGCAACGGTTTCAGAAAAACTGAACGAAACAACGCCTAGTGTATGGATATGGTCGTTGTTCGTGTTTACCCGTACAGTTTTACCCGTGCGGTTAAAACTGCCATAAAAGAACGAGGTGTATGGGGGCCTTAAGAGTGTATCTGTATATTAAAGCTTAAATGTGTTAGGTACAGTCCCTTACAACTGTCCGTACGCTATACTTTAGTCTACGACTGTCGCGAGTGAACTACCTTAATGTTATGTCAACAGTTCATTTTTTTTTCTAAACATTTTATCTATTACTGTGTGCTAAAAAATGTTCAGACAAAATACGAAAATATATCAATTATTTATCATAAAAATGCGGTTAAATTTCGCTATAATGTTTATATATAAAAATACATTTGACCTCTTTATTTTTTGTAAACATTTTTTTACATACGTGCGGAGTAGGTACACTGTATAGCAGGCGGAGTCAGCACTGCCGTTCTGAATTCAATTCGGATTCAATTTTTTTGCTGGAATCAGTTGAGGAGACCGTACTGAGTATGAAAAACCATGTTTTCAGGCGGCAATCTGGTCTAATATTGTTTAAAATAATTCCAGGAAAAAATTGAAACGCCTGGTCTAATATGGTGTTAATTTATGTTCAAGAGATTTTCAAGCGTTTTCAAGGTTTCATAGCAGTAAGAAATTAAAAACTGAGAGTCGGTGCACTAATGTTTTAAATTTTAAAAATTGTCACAATCAGAGCGGGGCAAAGCACCGAACCTAAGTGTTTAAAACAATTAAGCATTTTGAAGTCACTTCTTAAATCTGAACTTCCAACATTAAATTAATAATAATAATAATTCTTTATTTGGGTACAGTGTGTAGCGATAGCTGATTTTACACTGCCCCATCGAAATATTTAGTACAGACTATACAATAAAAAAAACACTACAAAGAAGTTATTAGCCATTGACAAGAACAACAGATTAAAAAGAACAGCAATAAAACTAACAATTGTTTAACAGATTAAAAAACAGATAAAAAAATAGCAACAAAAACTCAACAAATGTTTATAATAATACTACTAAGAATAAAAATAGCAAAACAGACACAGACTAGGCGTACATTTAAAAACATATTGTGTCAGTAGTTTTTAAGAAAAGAGTCTAATGGTTCGGATAAATAACTTGCGATTTTTTAAATGTCTAACGTTATTATATAAGTTTTGGACATGAATAATATTTTTTATAGATGAGTAACAAAAAATTGCTCTTTAACATCAAACTAAGTAAGAATTTGACAAAATAAACTAATTATGTTTTAACGCTTATTTAAGCATTGAAAATGTATGCTGTCGAGTTAATAGTGATTGTGTCATATATACCGTGTATAAGAAAATACATTAATAATAGAAAATATTCTAAAAAGTAGCCAAAACAAATGATCTTAAATTATTTCTTTATTTTACAATTTTATAGAAATGTCGATTTTATTATTATATAATTATGAACAAATGATTTATCATCAATGAATAAAGATAATATATAATTTTTATTAACTCATGTAAATTTGTTTGTTTTTTTTTTAGAAAATAAAATCTAACTAAATTGTTCTAATTATTTTTTTAAAACCTTTCAATAATTCTTGACCGTATTCCAGACTTTCCAGAAAAGCACTTCGAAATGGTCTATCTTCGAAACGGTAAGTGATACAGAGTAACAGATGGGATCAAAGACTTCAAAGAGAGATTTTTCAAAAACTACTTTATATATCCAGGCGGCATATACTAACATGATATGATATTCCAAATCAAAAACTAAGCTCAACTTTTGGTTCGGTGGGCATTTGAAGTGTGTTTAAACACCGAAGCAACGTTCGAACGTCTCTATTTTTAAAACGGTATTAGACCAGACCTGCGGGTGCGCTCATTAAATTCAGCAAGGCAAATTTAATCAGTGCATCGAATTTCAAATGTATCCGATACGTATTCCAGCCTTCCAGAAAAGCACTTCAAACTGATCTATCTTCGAAACGGTAGCTGGTACAGCGCAACGGATGGGCTTGGTGACTTCAGCGGGTCATTTTCCATAAGCCTACCGAATTTGAAACGGATACGAGAGATTGTTCAAAATTGTCTTAAAAAAATCATAAAAAAACTAAGGCTATACTATGGGAAAAATCTCGTTTTCAGTCGATTTTCGACTTTTTCTAATAACTCACTTTTCGTGTTCAGACGGCTTATACTAACAGGAAATGACACTCCAAATCAAAATATAAGCTCAACTTTAGGTCCTGTGGGCTTTAATAGTGAATTAATAATAGAAGAAACATTAAAACGTCTATATCTCCGAAACGGTATTAGATACAGATCTCCGGGTGCGCTCATTGAAATCAGCGTGTCCTTTTCTATCTGTACACCGAATTTTAAATGTATCCGATACGTATTCCGGACTTTCCAGAGAGACACTTCGAACGGGTGTATCTTCGAAACGGTAAGTGATATGAAGCAACGGAAGGGCTTGGTGACTTCAGCGAGTCATTTTTCATAAGCCTACCAAATTTGAGTCGGATCGGAGAGGTTGTCCAAAACTGTCTTAAAAAAATCACAAAAAAACTAAGGCTATACTATGGGAAAAATCTCGTTTTTAGTCGATTTTCGACTTTTTCTAATAACTCACTTTTCGTGTCCAGACGGCTTATAATAACAGGAAATGACACTCCAAATCAAAATATAAGCTCAACTTTAGGTCCTGTGGGCTTTAATAGTGAATTTAATAATAGAAGAAACATTAAAACGTCTATATCTCCGAAACGGTATTAGATACAGACCTCCGGGTGCGCTCATTGAAATCAGCGTGTCGTTTTCTATCTGTACACCGAATTTTAAATGTATCCGATACGTATTCCGGACTTTCCAGAGAGACACTTCGAACGGGTGTATCTTCGAAACGGTAAGTGATATGAAGCAACGGAGGGGCTTGGTGACTTCAGCGAGTCATTTTCCATAAGCCTACCAAATTTGAGTCGGATCGGAGAGGTTGTCCAAAACTGTCTTAAAAAAATCACAAAAAAACTAAGGCATACTATGGGAAAAATCTCGTTTTTAGTCGATTTTCGACTTTTTCTAATAACTCACTTTTCGTGTCCAAACGGCTTATACTAACAGGAAATGACACTCCAAATCAAAATATAAGCTCAACTTTAGGTCCTATGGGCTTTAATAGTGAATTTAATAATAGAAGAAACATTAAAACGTCTATATCTCCGAAACGGTATTAGATACAGACCTCCGGGTGCGCTCATTGAATTTAGAATGTCGTTTTCTATCAATATGCCAAATTTGAAATGTATCCGATGCGTATTCCAGACTTTCCAGAAAAGCACTTCGAACGTGTCTTTCTTCGAAACAGTAATTTACAATTATTTTGCAGCTAATACCGCTAATACCTTTGAAAAATCGTAGTCAATAATCAATCCTGAGTACCCTAAGCAAAAATAATTCCAAATTCAAGTTCATGAATCGATACACTATTGTGTGAGTTTAGCATCTTTTTTTCAAATACCAGCTATTAAAAGACATCCCTACAAGTTTCTTTCGTCCAAGGTCTAACATCACTGTTTAAGGTTTAACCTATAAAAACACAAAACTTTGGTGTAAATTTGAATTTAGGATTGTGGGATTTATGAGAAATCCCGCTTGAGTATTCTATCCAAAACATTTCAAATAAAATAATTAAGTTTTTGTTCATGAAAATTGGGTCAATTTAATTATTATTATTAGTGTTTTTTCGTTTCACACCTAGTGTTATTTTTTAAACGATGGCAATACTGTATTATTTTAACGGTCATACACAAAATGTTTAAAATTCCGTGTTTCTAGCATTGTAATCAAGGTAGATTGTAATATGTTTTGTTGTGTTGTTTTTGCATTTTTACTAAGACGCTGTAATTAGATAATAAACTAGATTTTAGTCAAATATTAAAATAACTAGATATTTTAATTAATAATTATACGTGACTACCTACTCTACAAAGTATAGCAAAATTTAGGATCATTGAATCACAGAATCTCCATTAAGATTTAAGAGGATTTCTGACAGAACGATCATAGGATGGAAAGCGTAAAACAATATTTTAAGCCTGAACAGTGGCAAACTATGTCAGAATATGAGAAGAAACGACATGTAAACGTTTACGAAATCTATACATCAATGAAAGAACTAGGTAAACTATTTTTATCTAAATCATAAAAAAATGTTTGCCAATTTCATATGTATATTTTTTTTAAGGAATGATTTTACCAGTACCTGATTTTATGATCAGTAAATCAAAACACAAGGAGAAAAGTAAAACTCCAGATGATAGTATATTCAAAGTGCCTTGCATTCCAAACGAAAAAAAACCTGGCAAAAAACGTTCTTCTCAAGATAAAGAGACCAATAAAAAGACTATAAAGAATAATTGCAAGGAATATGAAGAAATTGTAAATGCCTTTAAAAGTAGTGGCATGAAAGGTTTCAAAAAAGAAGAAATTGACTAGTAAGTTTATTTCAATTATTTATTTTTGTTACACTTGAACCTCAAAATTAATGATACCTAAATAAAAAATACAATCATCACGTTCTTTTGTTTGTGGGTGATTCTCAAATGTTTCAATTATTCCTCATTTCTCAGTTACTAGATAGGTATATTATAAACTAGAGATGGACAGGTCCGAGATTCCTCGGATGTACATCCAGCCCTTCGGACCTGCATCCCTGTAACCTGTTACGTGTCCGCCGAACCTGTATGGGTCCAGCACACCTACCAGGCGATGTGAACTGTACTTAGGACATGAATCACATGTTCGGAAGTTCATTCGTGTCCAACTGAGTCTGTCTACTTGAATATTGTAGGTACTTAGTAACTTTTTTGTTGTAATGCAGACATTATATAAATGAAAAAGTCTGTGTTACAACAGAATAGTTACTAGGTCTTAGTGTTGATGTAAATTATGTTTCATAGGAAATAAAACATTTTTTCTAAATTATGGATCCATGGTTTGGATAGTTTATTTTTTTCGATAGTTTTTTCCTCCACGATTCCCGTTCTAATTATTTCTATAACAACTCCGGCCACAGTTCCGACTTTGGTTTTGACCTGCACATTTACTACCAGGTCTGTGCACTTACCAGGTCCAAAGGATTCGTGTTCGACTCGAACTTGAACCTACATCCAACCAACTCACACAGTTGATATGGGTCCTTACCTGTATCCATCAGGATCTACCTATCTCTATTATAAACCTCTAATTCCCAGGTTCTAATCATAGAACTGGATTTTCAATTTTTGTTCAAAATCGTGCCGACAATATAGTGTATTTGCTAAAACGGTTAGTGTAGCTTTAATATGTGAAGTTTGTTTTTGGACAAAATAAAAATTTTAACCCCTTAATACAGCCCTTAAAAATGTTTTATTTTTTTAATTTCAATATTGTTATCAGTCCAGTATCTGCACCATATTAAAATATACCTTTCAGTAAGTAAATTTGTATTTGCAAACTAGCGTGTTCATTAAATTTATAAGTCCGGTCCTGTCGATTTTATTAAAAAATTTGGCAGCACATTTTAATTTTCATCAAAAAGTTAAATTTCAATCTTGAAACGATTCTGAGAATTTTTTCGTTATTTTGGGGTTCAAAAACTTCAATCCCTAAAAACTACCCTTAAAATTGCCTGATTGGGTCTTTTTTAAATGATTTGTGTGGTGATAGATTCCAACATCTGTACCAAATTTCGTTAAAACATTTTCAAAAATGGTGGTTCAGGAGGGCACATGCTAATATATGAAATCTATATATTTTCGCCTCTTTCTTTAAGATAGAGTCGACCTAACTTTAATTGAGTGAATGATCTGCAAAAAATATCGTTTTTGAAGTGAACACTTCTTTAGCGGCGTTGTACACTTTTTTTGTAATGGGTAAAAAATGTTAAACTCGCGTCAGATCGTCAGGGTCACGTGTCCTGATCGAAAATGAGTAAGACGAAAACTTTTATTTATACAACGTTAGACATCTAGCGTTGAAATATCGTACATAAAAATGCAATCTATGATACAAACCATTTTGATCGAAAATTCGTAAGACGTTAATATTCAAGTTTTCACTTCCGCCGGCACTCCCGGAGTGCAAAGGGTTTTTTTTTTTTAATTTGCTCCCCTCCAGCATCAAAATTAAAAAATCTGGCGATGACAGGCACAACCCAATCTAAGAAGGAATCGAACAAAAAAACGTTTTTCCAAATCGGTTGAGCCGTTTGAGCTATACAACCATAGAGATATTAGACTAGAGTACGCGAGTGACCGTGAAAGTGTCTGCAATTCAGAGAGAAAAAAGTTCCTTATCTCTATGGTAACTAATGATACAAAACAATGCTTATTTGAGTAAACATATTCGGAACGTTTGCAGCGTTCTCTCTCTGAACTGCAGACACTTTCGCTTATGGCAAGCATACCCGCTAGCGTACTCTTGTAACTTATATCTCTATGTATACAACTGATATGTTACGGGGATAATTTTATATCTGCTAGCTATACATTGGTACTGTATTTTTAAAGTAGTTTGGTACTATATTTTTAAAGTACCTATTCATGTATTTTGAGATTTATTGTATCTTGTTGACTTATTGTATCTTGTTTCTGCAGGGCTACACAATAAATTAATATCTATCTATCTATCTATCATACTGTTTATGAAGAATCCATATTAATAATAAATAATTCGAACGTATTTCAAAAACAATAATTATGACATTCCGAGAAACACAGATTTAAAATTGACAGATTCATACTATAGAACATTTTGTTATATAATTCTATTTCTATCTTATTTTACTAGCTCAAAATTAGAGTTTTTGACCATCGATGAGTTTCTCAAAGAATTGTTGGACACGGTAAAAATGTCTCGTAATTGCAGCTGTATACATAATTTACCATCTTTAAATAAGCCAAATCGATATCCAAAACGGAACGTCAAAAAAGTCAACTATGCTGAAATAGAAATTCGAGATGATTGCTATATCTGTAAGTTTTCATTTTATTTTTAACTTAGTTCTTAGCCATAAACGGCACACCGAACAACATTCGAGGGACGAAACCACGTGACTAAATACGCAAGAGCAAAAGCTAGTGATTTTATATTTTCTTGTAGACTGCGACGTCTGCCAACGCGAATATGAACAAGCGGCAGTGCGTAATGCCGCTTGTCCCGAGCACGGACTAATGCCGAGACTGTTCGACAAAAACGCCTCTTCGGACTCGAGAAAAATAACGCGGGCTGAACGCACTTTACGCGAAGACTGGCTCGCCATTCGTCAATCGAGCATCAAAAACGCTGGTTTAGGTGTGTGGACCAAAGACTGGTTGCCCGTCGGAACCTTATTAGGACCTTATGAAGGTCAAAAAAGCAAACAAGGCAACGATAACGGTTATTGCTGGACGGTAAGTAATTGCCCATCAAATTCAAAACTTGCGAAAAATTCGTGTCTATACAATTACTTTTAATAATAATAATGCGTTTAACGTCCGTTTCTTGAACTTAAATGTCATAACAGATGCCATTCGCAAATAAGGAATCATTTCGATTTTATCTGGAATTGTTGAGAGATCATGGAAAATCTGCAATAAGATGGCCGATACGGGAATTACCGTTTCTCGGCAAGAGACAGTATAGTCTAAGATCCAGTATTAGAAATATATATCCTCATCTGTTATTTGATGATGACAAAGATTTATGTTAGATAATATATACATTTATAAATCGCACATGGGTTGCCTAGCTGAATCGCGTACTGATGCTGTTAAATTTAATAAATTCTAATTGACTTTTTTGGGTCAACTTCCCCGATTTGTTAATCATAAAAATCGAGCGTAAGGTGAGAGAATATGACAAGGAATATACCATTGATTCTATACATAAATATAGATCATCCACATAAACATACATTGTAAATAGCTATTTAAACAGAACAACTATAGTTGTTCAGTCTCTGTGTACTTCGAGTTTGTTTTGTTAACATTTTATTTGTGTCATATTCTCTCATCTTAGGCTCGATTTTTATGATTAACAAATCGGGGAAGATGATCCAAAAAAGTCAATTAGAATTTATTTAATTTAAACAGCATCGGTACGCGATTTAGCTAGGCAACCCATGTTCAATTTATCAATAATCTTTGTCATCATCAAATAACAGATGAGGGTATAATATTTCTAATACCGGATCTCGCTTTAGTAGGAAAAAGTCAGATTCGCTCAAATATGATTATGTATTTCTAGGGTGGACCACCTCACCTACACAAAACAGTCATTAAAATAAATATTTATTTTTTTAGATTGTGGAGAAAGGAAAGGTATCACATTACATCGATGGTGAAAACGAAGGTGTCTCTAATTGGCTAAGATATGTTAATTGTTCGCGTAATATATCCGAACAGAATTTGCAGGCATTTCAGTTCTTCGGTCAATTATACTACCGTGCCGTTAAAGACATAGCTCCACATTCAGAACTGTTTGTTTATTATGGCAATAAGTACGCGTCCAAACTGGGAATCGATACAAAAAGTTACTTTAAACATGCTGACAAACCGTTCCCCAATGGCACTTTTAAATGTTCCGGCTGCGTTTATAATTTTGCAAGTCCGTTATATTTAGAAGAGCATCAGAAACGTTGCAGAAAATATAAGAGTTATCTGATAACTTCCGAACAGAAGGAAAAGTCTGGTAAGATTAAAGTTGTATTAAAAAAAAATCGAAAGCAACTTTTATTTTTTGGTCGCTTTGCAATATGTAGTTTGCACTTTATCACCTTCTTCTCTAATATTTTAATACTGAACTAAAAAAAACTGCTGAATCGATTTAAGTAAAATTTGTGACACCACCCTGAAGGTATGCCTTATTAAATAGAAAAAGATTAGTTAAAATCGGTTGACAAATGCTGGAGATCTGAGGTGACATATATAAAAAATATTTCCTTTTTTGAAGTCAGTTAAAAACGACTGAACCGATTTTTATAAAAAAAAGTATGGTGCCATTTCAGGAACATTCTGAACAAAATGACGTCCAAATTTTTTAAATCGGTTAACTCTTCAAATAGTTATGGCTGAACATACATAAAAAAATATATGCGTCGAATATATTATAACACTCTTTTTTGAAGTTGGTTAAATAATGACAAAAAAAATTGTGCAATTGTTCGGCAATATTGAAAAAACTATTCAAAACTTCAATTTCATTAAATTTTGAGACTAATCAGGCAAGTTGACTAGGAGTTCTGCTGCGAAAACGTAAAAAAATGTTGTTTTTAATTTTTATTCCTTAAATTTGAAATTACTTTATCAGTTGATTTCACAATCTAATAAAATCTAAGTCTCGATAAACCGTTTCGAATGCCGATCTCAATAGGTTGAGTCGTTCTACAGCAATCGTACAACAAAAATTTGTTTACACATGGACGACCATTCCAAAAATAGTCAGAATAGCTTCCTAGAAGTTAGAACTCTAAAACGTCCAGATCTCGATTTTCGTAAGTCGGATTGAAACCAATAACCAATTTTTAAAAGCGGAAGTTAAAAACAATAGTCCAGATTAGTGAAACTGCAGAAGTCTACATTACAAAGTACATAATACAGCTAAGCGACTATCCAAATTACCAAAGAATCCGTACTACCTTATTTCAATGTACAGAGTCTGTATTGTACTATGTACAGACAAATAGACTAAAAACAAAGTTCCCTCTAGCTGCGCGCGTGAACGACTGCGCATTAATTTTTCGAAAGTTGCGCAACCGTTTTTGTATTCTGCGCACAATGAGCTTCTTCAGCATTTTTTTTAAATTTCATTTTATAAACGTCTAAAAATGGCAAAAATCCAAATTTCACAAAAAGAAAAGTAAAACTTAGAGGGTCGAAAAAAATTTATCAAAAATAAATTTTGACTTCAAACACAGGCACATGACCCGGGGGTTTATAAGTTTAAAACATATGTAAAAGTGTGCAAGTGGGGGGGGGGGGGGGGGGGGTGCACTTGCACACTTTTACAATACGCGTCATGAATCTAAAAGACTCGGAAGTTAGATGCGAATGCGCCTGTACAGCCTGTTGAAAAACTACAAACTCGCAACTCAAAAACTAAAATAACAATAATAACTTGACAATAGCGTACTCGACTGTACTTTAAAGCAGGAAAGCGACAAATGACAAAGGCAACGAGCGATCACGGCCAATCACCGACGAGCGCACGTTCCGTGCAGGTAGCTGGGAGGTGGTGGAAGTCGCAATGGCTCTAAAATGTGCCTTTGCGACGCTGTTCGTGACTAACTTCCGAACCTTTTAGATCCGTGGCGCGTATTGTACATACGTTTTAAACTTTTTTGCTCCCATGTGCTTTTTGTACCGCAGTCAGCGAAAAAATTAAGGTAAAATTAATATCAATTATTCGTTCACATTACAGAAAACAAATTGCACAAGTGCACAAAATGCGACTACGTCACGCCGGACCCTAAGGTCCTGTCGACACATTTAAGCGCCGCACACCCGGAGGGCGCACGCAACAAGAACCGCGCATATAATCGCGGCGATTCTAGTTTCTCACGATCCAACACCCTTTCAAGTCGTAACGAGACCGTTCACGACAAAGATGAGAAACACGTGCGCGCGCAATCGGCCGACAGACCATTTAAGTGTACGACAAACGACAATCTCTCGAATCATGTCAAGGATTTGTCTTGCGAACAATGCGCGTACAAAACAAACGACGGCGGCAATTTAAAAGTCCATATGCGCACGCATACTGACGAAAGGCCTTACAAATGCGACCAGTGTGAATACAGCTGCAAACAAAATGGCAGTTTAAAAGTCCATATGCGCACGCATACTGACGAAAGGCCTTACAAATGCGACCAGTGTGAATACAGCTGCAAACAAAATGGCAGTTTAAAAGTCCATATGCGCACGCATACTGACGAAAGGCCTTACAAATGCGACCAGTGTGAATACAGCTGCAAACAAAATGGCAGTTTAAAAGTCCATATGCGCACGCATACTGGCGAGAGGCCATACAAATGCGAACATTGTGAATACAGCTGCACAAAAAATGGCGACCTGTCAAAACACGTCAAAGCTGTTCACTTAGGTATTAAAGATTTGGCGTGCGAACACTGCGCCTATAAAACAAGTTATAGTAGCCGTTTAAAAGAACACATACGCGTGCATACTGGCGAGACGCCATACAAATGCGAGCATTGTGAATTTAGCTGCAAACAAAATGGCGATCTGTCGCGTCATATTAAGACAGCCCACCAAGGCATTAAAGATTTGGCGTGCGAACACTGCGCCTACAAAACAAGTAACGGCAGTAGTTTAAAAGCGCACATACGCACGCACACCGGTGAGAGGCCCTATAAATGTATACATTGCGAACATACTTTTACACAATCCGGCAGTCTTTCAACACATGTAAAGACTGTACACAAAACCACCGGACATTGATGCGAGTCACGGGCGCCATTTAAATGTAAATGTTCACGCGTGAATTAATATAAGTGCAATTTAAACTCGGCATAGGGGCATAAGATCGGGTCAGCGGCCTTATCGCCGACTGAGTTGATTTTTTTCCATTTAATTACTACCCATATAAGTAGTAATCTGTCAAATTTTCTGTACTTAATAATTAATTACTCCACATAGAGGCAGAGCTAAATATTTTAAAAATTAAAATTTTAGGTGAACCATATAAAAAAAATTATGGCTATTGTCCAATCACCATATTAAAACAAAAAAAAATACATATATTTTTTTTAATTTTTAAAATTATAATTTGTTATGTGGTAAAAAATGTA
The DNA here is from genome assembly GCA_963575645.1 of Xanthostigma xanthostigma. Taxonomy (NCBI): domain Eukaryota; kingdom Metazoa; phylum Arthropoda; class Insecta; order Raphidioptera; family Raphidiidae; genus Xanthostigma; species Xanthostigma xanthostigma. The sequence goes on from OY754464.1 coordinate 4,409,613, forward strand.
AAAAAAAAACAAAAATATATATTTAATTTTTTTTGTATGACGCACCTAAAATTAAAGTCTAAAAAGACGTTAGTGGTTCCTATGTCCTGTAAAATTTTCAGCCAATAGGTCACATGCATGTATTTTTTTTATATTTTTAATAGATTATTTAGTCAACCATAATACGGAAAAAAATTGATAATCATTTAAAAATGTAATATTATCACAAGAAAAAAAATATGAAATTTCACATTCAAAAATAGACAGTTTAAACAATCGGCCATGTTGGCGGGCTTATGTGACGTCACGATATATGATGCATGTCAACTTTGATATCAAATTGTCAATGTTCTAAATGAAGTTTATTTGTTGTTTTCTCTAAATACTGACTTAATCTTACTGTGAGACGACCCAGTCGCCATGGAAACTGTTATTGATATATACTCTGACGTCACGCTGCGTTTTGAAAATTCGAAAATAGCGCGTATTTTCTACGTTTCTATTTTATTATTTGTATTTTTTTCAGTGATTAGATTAATAAAATAACCATTACGATATGATCAGGAACTAAAATATATTTCAAAATAAAAATTTAAACCAATCTGGAGTCTCATGCATATGACCCATTCTTTATTAAATAATGTTTTCGATTAGCTTTCACTCTATCTCTATGGGTATTGGGCTGAAAATTTGACAGATCACTACTCATATTGCACTTATTGCCTTCGCCATACTAGTTTCTATATAATTATAGTAATAATAAAAATTTGTTTTAAACTTGTTGAATTTCTAAATAAGTAGAAAGTACCTATCCACTGTTGTTTTCAAATGTTGCTATAATTTTATTATTGTAAACAATGTTTTCAAAATTGTTTTTAACTTGTTGAATTTCTAAACAAATAGAAAATTATCTACTGTTGTTTTCAAATGTTCTAATTTTATTATTGTATAATTTGGTTATCTATAAAAGTATCTAAAATTAATATATTTGATATTATAAAAATTAAATTACCATTATTTATTATGTCGCTGCACATGAGCCTGGTTTTTTCGCTAGATTTCAAGCGCGCTGTGGATTTAGTGATGGATTTTGTGTTCACTTCACGAGATGCGTGTTTTAAAGCTGGCTTTGTAGATGGGTTTGGTGCGCGCGCAGTGACAGTTCGAATGTTAACAAAAGTGAACGTGCCATGTTTGTTTGTGAGCGTTTGCCCACGTGAGAAGAAACTGTTTTCTGATTGGTTCTTGATCAGAGCCAGCAGAGAAACAAGCACAAAAAAATAGCCTCGGATCTAATTTTGATATCGAGCAGTAACGCCATTTTCCATCCTCTCAGCCAGCACAAGTCCTAGCGGTGATTCCAGCGGCAAAGCCAGTCTCGTGTGCAGCGACCTCAATAGACAGTTTTGTGATATCTAATACAATAGAAGTCATATTTTCAGCCTGTCAGGTATCGATTCATGTGTTTTCAACTTTTCCTTCATCCTCACTTCATGACAGACGAAAAACCTCTATCATTAGGAGCTTAAACGTATTTGTCCATTGACTGAGCAGTGTGAGTTGAAAATACAGGAGTCGATTTGTCCCGACAGGCTGAAAAAATACGAGTTCTACTGTAATAACAATAAAATATTTAATTATGAATAATAGTATATTGTGCGACTAGTGAGAGAAGGAGAAGATTCCATGAGTGTGAAATTTGCCGCACGCGAGTGGAATATTCTCCTTCGATCAATAGTCGCACATAATACTTTATTCAACTAGCAGGAGTAATATGTAATCGGGGCCCTGATAAAAGAGGGAAAAATAATAAATCACTTCATTGATTGACGTACCCAACGTCAGTGTATAAACACAAGATTGCCTTGACTTTCGCTGAATTGCGATGCTGTTTTCATATATACAATACCGCCTACCACGTTCCTATTGGTCCAGAAGCTGCTTGCAGTTTTTTTCATTATTTAGCGCTTGGGCTTGCTACTGAGTTTCTATTGGTCCAGAAAATTCATTATTACACTAGTGAAGTAATATATTATTTCTCCCACGCCAGAAAATTCATTATTACACTAGTGAAGTAATATATTATTTCTCCCACGTTTAGCAGGGCCCCGAAATTACATATTACTCACGCGTGTTGAATAAATAATTTTACTGTATGTTTTCTCAATAAAACGTTTTATAAAATTATGTGAATTTGATTAAAAAATATATAGGATCAAAGCATTTATTCCAGATTCCAGGGAGGGGGGTCTACCTAGCCCTTGCGTTATGGCCACGTACTTATTTCAAGACCCGTTTCTAACTGATTTGACATTTGCTAACACAATTTTTTCAAATAAAAGTAGACGATAAACAGAAAACATCGTGGTAGATTGTTGAAAGCTTAGTAGATGTTAGAAAGGTACCAATGCACAAGACTCTGAGCCTTAAGCTACAGCAGCAGGTGTGAAGAATTTACTCATCCCTACTGTCATCGATTTTCAAGACATGCCGACACCAGTCTCCTGTCTCTCTATTCTCCATTTTAGAATTGTTATTATTGTGCCAAATATAGCACTTTTGCGTTTTTAACGATTTAGCCGTCTCCCACGTAACCAATATGAAAGGAAAAAACGAATTATTCCAAATTGATTTAATATTAACACAATACATATATTTCAATTATTAACACCGAAGTTAAATATATAAAAAAAAACCTATTCTCACACAATTGGTTCGATTGTTTCGCCACCTCGGATCTGTCCCCAACCAATCAAACTAAAAAAAAAAAATGAAAGCAGAAATTTAGTACACAATAATTGTGATGGTAAATAATAAACATAAAAATGTATCAACATATTTTTTTCAGGAACTACGGTTAAATCTTTGCGCGACTCTTAAGGAGGTTGATCCGTTACAGTCCCAATCAAAAGTATGTCGAATTCAAAATGGGAACTTTTCCATAATAAATTTTTACAAAAGGTTATAAGTCGATGATACCAATAAATTATTGTCATAAAGGCATAAATAAATATTTTTTTTAATATTAATTATTTCAGTATTTTACTTAATGGACTAACTTTTGAATTTTTTGTACAAAGTTAGGTTAGAAAAAATAAATTTATGTAAATAACTGTATTTTACATTTATGTAAATAACTGTATTTTACATATTTTTTGCAGTAAATAATTAAAAAAAGAAATTAGAAGTAATAAAAATTAAAATTAAATCATTAAAAAGTTGAAAATTCAGTTAAAATTGTCAATAATAAAAGTCCATAATCGAAAAGTGCTAAGGTTTAATAATTTTTTTTTTATTGATTAAAAGTCTCCTAATTAAATTGGAAAATATATTAAAATATGCGTAAGACATCAATGCTTTACATAGTTAGTTTTCGGAACTGCTGACATTATTTGGTTATTTGCAAAAAATTAAAATGAACCGTTTGCATGCTATTTTGACATATTTTCCATAAGACTACATGTAAAAGTTTTTTTTTTAATTTTTAACTTTATAAATCTCCTAATGATTTTGGATTTTTTACAGAAAATTTTGTCATAAAAAAATCTATTAAAAAAAACTTTATTTAAGATTTTTTTCATTATCTTCGTAAAACGGCTCAACCTCCTTAATTAGACATATCTACAAGAACAAAACTAATTTTACTCTTTGAGTAAATAATGATTATCTGATCAGAGTAGTAACTATTCTTTAATGATTGCTTGAAGAGTTAAATATCGAAAACTATTGGCAGTGTTCTATACTCATTTTGGTGCAATGGTGCAATTTGACGTTGTTGCTACTATCTTATAATATGCAGCGACAAACATATTTTTGTCTATGACTGTATACCGCATACATCCCCTAATGAATGGCATTTCAGAAATAGTTGGCAAAACCAAAAGTGCACATCCCGCAAGTTTTCCACTGTATGATAAAAAAATAACAATTAAAAAATATTTTTAATAAATTTAAAAAGATTTAAAAATTTAAAGAAATAAATAATTAAAAATTGAAAAAATATTTTTTTTTAAGTTTGCAAAAATAAAAAAAATTAAGAACTATACATAATATAATATATAATTAATATCAAGTGGAATAAAATAAAACAAAATAAGAAGAAAAAAAAAAGAAAAAAATCAATGATATCGTAAGGAATCGAACCCAGGACCTTGCCCTCGGGGATCCAACGGCATAACCATTACGCCACGGCTGCCTAATACCTGTAGTGGTGTTATCACGGTATACAAGTGTAGCACTTGTTTTATGGATTACACTATATTTACCAGCAATTATTATATTGTTTTTAAACTATTAGGTAGCTGTCAAAAATAATAAAAAATAAAACTGTTTATAAAAATTAAACTACTGAACACATTTTAGTGAATTTAAATAGGGTTCTGGTCTGATAGTAAACAAAGTGAATAAAATATAACCCAAGGCAATCCGACCAAAATTGCGATCTGTAGAGTCGTGACGTACGTACATACGTACAGACCAACCGACAACTGCTGTTTGTGATTTTAAATTACAATTTTAATAGTATTTATGAACTCAAATTGATTTAAAAATGGTTCTATTTTATAGATTAGAATCTCCTCTTTTCAAAAAGCTTCAATTTGAATGGATTTCGTGTGAAATTAACTTAGATATAACTTCTTATATGAACGAAAGTCAGCTCTGACGCACAAAGCGATAATAAAGCACATACCGCTAGTTTAGCGGTATGTGCAATAGATGGAGTTCAGTGAAGGACATGTTATCCCGCCGGATACCTGGCTCCCTTAGGTTTAAGTTTCCACTGAGCCAAACGGGTTCCGCTTGCACTTGTCATAGAATTTGATCTTAAAAACTATTAACAACATTTTTTTAAACAATACTAACCGCCAATGCTTCTCGACACGTCTGCTAAGAGCAATCTTTTCGCCTACTTCGGTACAAACGGGATTCGTTAACGATATCTTAACTAAATCGGCCCGGGTTGCGATCACCCTTCCACCTGTACTCAATGAGCCGATGTTGATGAGAAGAACTTCGTTCCTCGTTAGCTTTTGCACTTTGGCAGCTTTCTTGTCGCCTTCAGTGCGGACACCCAATAATCGTTTTAATAAATAATACGACACTTCCAGTTCTATAAATATATTAGGCAGAGCTCCGACAGCACCTACAATAACAAACACGAATAAATAAGTACTTCCGAAATTTGACAATAGCCGGAAAAAATGGCGTTGATGACATATCGATTGCAAGCTCCAATTTAAAATCAGAAAAGGGATTTTCAATGAGCCATTTTTCTAGAGTATAAAAATTTCTCACTAGCAACGCCAGTACATACATTTCCCAATTGTCATTAAAACCAGGGGTGGATGGGCCCACAAGGATTTTGAAAGTTCTCCCGGTAGTTATTTCCACGGTGGACACAGTTCAGGCCACTGCACACGAGGCTAGAAACGCTGCTAGATTTCTTGCTAGATTTGCCTACTAGTTTTCTAGCGCTGGTTTTCTTGATTGCTGTTAATTGCTCGCTTCACACGAGATTATTTTTCAAGCGTGTTTTGTGGATAGATCTGGTGCGCGCGCAGTGACAGTTTGAATATAAACACAGAGCAAAACGTGTCTGTTGTCTGGCAGAATGACGCCATGTGGGTGTTCAAGTGCCCACGTGAAGATACTGCTTCCTGATTGGTTCTTGCTCACACCTAGCAACAAATCTAGCAGGGAAAATAGCCCCTGTCTAATTTTAAAACCTATCTTCTGAGCTAGCAAGGCAGCCCGCAGTGACGTTATTTCCAGCTTCGTACCCAACCTACCGGCTAGCAGAACTCCTAGCAGCATTTCTAGCCTCGTGTGCAGCTGTGTTCACCGTGGATATAGTTGTGTTATTTAATTATTTGATAGACAACACGTCGCAAAATGAGAAATAAATAATCGTTGTCCCAAGTACACTTGCCGCCTTTCGTGGTTAATCGGAGGTACCGTTCTCAAGAAAATGGCTCGTTGAACGACGCTGAATAGAGATCTTACCTAAAACTTGACCGACAAGACGATCGGCACGACAAAGTGTCGGTTCAATCTTGGTACCGACACCGATAAGTCCACCGGGCACGGCGAATTGAAGCTCGTTCTGTTCAGTGTACAAAGATACGATTCGCGAAAAGATCGGCCGACACGTGAGTTTTCCCTCTTGATCTTTGCTGACAAGACCCGGACGCACTTCAATTTCTTGACCGACGCGCAAAACTCCACGCAAAATACTGCCTCCTGCAACGCCGCCTTTCAAATCGTCCACCTTTAAAAAATGTGCAATTTTATTCAATTTTAATTTCATAAAACTTAATTTCATTTCGATTTGCAATATTGCGAAGTGTTCATTGCTGGTGAAAAAAAACCTAACTTTTCCCTGATTATACCTGACCATTTTCTCGGACTACTTTCCTATACTAAAATTTAAAAAAACATAAGAAGCCTTTTTGTTTTGGAAGTAAAACTTCTTTAGGCACGCTTGACTTGGGGAGTAAGCTGGTGAATGCCTGACAAAAGCGTTTACGGAAGTGCGTAATCAAACGAGGCGAACGGTAGTTGAGAGGGAGATATAAGTTAGTGAAGATAGAAAGAGAGAGAGTTACGTTTCGTATATTACTGTAGGGGCAAGAGAGAGAGGTGCGCGCTCACATTTTCTTTCTCTCTTCCCCAACAAATACTTCACTGGCTAGTGGCGCCATCAGGTGGCCTTTACTTGCCAGTGGCGCTATCGGGTGACTAAAATCCAACGAGAGCTAAGTAATTGCAATGTATTACTTTTGTTTTCATTATCTTTATGTAATAATCTACGTTTAAAGTGAAGAAAATTGTAAATTCATTTTAAAGTTCATATTTTGTGAATTTTCGGGTGAATAATAACAAATTAAGGCAGGAAGAAGTTTTACTTCGGTCGTGTGGTTTAAAGCATACACGTTTTTTTTTTGTTTCTCTGCGTTTTTCGTACAATCTTATAATCCATACTAATATTATAAATGCGAAAGTAACTCTGTCTGTCTGTTAAGCTCTCATGGCCAAACCGCTGAGCCAATTGTGATGAAATTTAATATGGAGATAATTTGAAATCTAGGGAAGGGCATAGGCTACTTTTTTTTTCAAAATTCAACCCCTATAAGGATGACGTAGGGGTTGTGATAATGTATGAAGTTACGCTTTCACGGCCAGATCGCTGGACCGATTGTGATGAAAATTTAATATGCAGATATTTTAAACTCAGAGGAAGGACATAAACCTTTTTTTTTACATCCTGTATTGTATATTTTTTCGTATCACTAGTGTAAGCCCCACAAGCTTCCTGTGTGGCTATGTTTTAATACCTCGCATCCTGGTTTATTGACGTCAAATGAACGAATAACAATAAGTCGAGGCTCCGAAGTGAAGTCACGAGTGGGCACTGGAATCTTTTTTGTGATGTATTCGCACAACACCTCGATGTTGTACTTCAACTGCGCAGAAATTGGGATTATTGGCGCGCCTTCAGCAACGGTACCTGAAATCGTTTGTCAATGAATTCATTGCATAACATCTTTCAATCGTATAAAATGAAAATCGATACACAATTATTACTTTTTTTATTACAGGTGCACCGAGAACTCATAAAAAATCAAAAAACAGTACCATGTATTCGATTAAACTAAGCCCAGTATCAGAAAATCCGGTCGAATAATCTGATACTTTTGAGTATCGCTATCAGTCTACAGATGGCACCCTTTACAGCATCCTTGTGGGGAAAGGGTGACCCAAGTCATATAATGTGGTTCATTTTTATTGTTCTCCAGTTCTTAAGCCATCTAACGACTAAATCGCAGTTTTGCGTTTATTTAATTATATATTCCCCAAACACGAATATATGAAGAATTATTGAACACTCGCCGTTAGTCTCCAAACTTTTGGCATCCTTTACTTGCCACTAAGACTATTTGACAAATAAAAATATGGCAACTAGAAATTTCATCGACTTATACTTCTGGACACACCTTCGCCATTTATCTTTGTAGTTGTTTCTCGGTTTATGAATGAGGAAGGATATTCGCCATGGGAACTGATTCTAGTGCTCTCTGGTGGCAGAAAATAAAAGCTGTATATGCTTTAATCACATTTATATATTTCATCTGACAGTTAGTCTATTATAATGAGTGAACTAAAGAAAAAGAATTTATTCTTGTCTGAGATCTGTGCCTGTTATGGTTTCTAATACATTTATATCATTGCTACAAATAAATTTAAAAAATGGATAGAAATTTAGGATTTAGTTAGGTTAAAAAGGATTTCATAACGACAGTTAACAAATATTCATCATTATGGAATATGGAAAAAAAACTTACCAAATCTATTGGAAAAAATGAAAAAAAAAAAATAATAAATTGATGTAGGTATAGATATAAACAGAAAAGAAAAGAACTAACCGATGAAGAAAAATCAAAGTTCCAAAAATATACTTGCTCTTGACTATAATGTGATTCGCTTTAAACACCCGTCCTCCTATCTACTAGATGTCTTTTAGAATTACCGAAAGACTTAATAATATCAGTAATATTTATTTCGAATTTATTATCGATTATAAATAAATTATGTGACGTTTACTTTAAACTTGATTAAAGCATATACAGCTTTTATTTTCTGCCACCAGGGAGCACTAGAATCAGTTCCAATGGTGAATAGAATTGCGTTGCGGCCATTTCTATCCTTTTCTCTACACGCAGATTGAGGTTAAGATAATATACTGAGAGAGATAGAGATTTGTAGGAGAACATTTTTTACGCCGCTAGGGCACAGTTCCCTACTTGTAACTAGGGCATGTCCAGGTAGTGAACAGTTTTTGAGAAATCTCTCAACGGCGCCCCGGCGCCAGTGCGCATGTCTGCCATACACCTCTAATTATATTATGTGTGTTTATAATAAATACCTTGAACAAATTTGACAATCTGCTCATGTTGCTCCTTGGCTTGACCTTCCTTAACCAGATCGATTTTGTTCTGCAATATAATGATGTGCTTCAGTTTCATGATTTCGATGGCGGCCAAGTGCTCGCTCGTCTGAGGCTGCGGGCACGATTCGTTACCGGCAATCAAAAGCAATGCCGCGTCCATCACTGCCGCTCCGTTCAACATCGTAGCCATAAGAATGTCGTGACCGGGACAGTCGACGAAGCTCACGTGGCGCACGAGCTGGAACCTTCCGGAACACGAAGGCCGGAGACACGGGAACGAATCATCCTTGCTCGAACCGCCCGAAATGTAGCACGCCGGACGCGGACATTTGAGATTGTCGCATTTGTAGATTTTAGCGTTTGCATAACCTGTCGACAAAATTTTTTATTGCAACTATTTTCGACAACCAGGCTTTTAAGTGCTGCCACAAAACGAAGAACGGACACAGACCGAAACTATAGGGGTCCTAGTTTCTAAGGAAGCCCAAAAACGTATCTAAAAAAGATACTTTATGCATTAAAAGCAGAATCGCTGCTAGCTATGAGAATGAAAATGACGTTGCTGCGGGCTCTACGGCATGGTTACATGCTGTATTTTCAAACTAGAACCGAGGCTATTTTTTATGCTTTTTTGTTGCTGACTTTGAGCAAGAACCAATCAGAAAACAGTATCTTGTCAAGTGGGCGACATGGGTAAACGCCCACAAACAAACATGAGGTCATAGTGTGTTCTGTTCAGAGCCAATAAACGGTCACTTTTGTTAAAATTTGAACTGCCACTGCGCACGCATCGAAACCATCGACAAATCCGACTTCAAAACACGCATCGTGTGAAGCCAACGCATACAAACCGTCATAAAATGCAGCGCCATAGTACGCTCGGAACCTAGCAGCAAAACCAGCCTCAGCGGCCCTTAGATATATCTAAAAAGTACTTTGAAAGTAGGTGAATGACAATGAATGATGTTTCTTTCTAAACTAATTTAAAAAGTATTCTAGATATTTTAGAAGTATCTTCCATACTTCAAAAATGTCTTAGATACCCAGTTTCTCGTTTTCGGGTCCACAGTATATGGATCCGAAAACGAGAAACTGGGTATCGAAGACATTTTTTATATATTAAAATTTTACCCGCGAGTTTACATAAATGGTTCTGACGCAGATAACCTCAACTATTTAGCGTCTATAATCTACAATTCATTGCAAACGGATACACATATCAACTCTTCTTACTAACAGTTCAAAAATAAAAGAAAAAAACGATACATTTATTAGAAATACATTTATTAAATTTAACACTAATGCAACCAGAATTTAGATTAAAAATAACTCCATAATAATATATAATTCTTATAAATTGTATAAACAAAACAAAATACATAAAAGTGCGTACACAATTGCGAGCCGAAACGATCCATAAGAAAGGAAAGAACCACTCGCGGACCACCAGCAGTCATTTGTTAGCCACCTGTATGTGACGTTGCAACTATGTCTTCGCGGTTGAAAAATTACACGCTTTTGGTGACGAGTGTTGCGATTTTAGAAATGGACAGTTTATGTACAATTAAGAGGAAATGACGACGCAACACGCTGGCGCATTAATCTGTATAAAAAATTCCAGTCAATTGGGCGACGGGACCATTCCAACTTCATTTGATTATAATAAAGAATATAAAATATCCGATATCGCGTGAGGTGACGCGGGTAATGGCTAGTATTCAATATGATATTTGCTATTCGTTGCCATGGTTACCTACATATTATGTTCACGTCATGTAAAAATTAATCAAAGCATGCCGAACTAGTTTACTTCTGACAGATCCATAGCACAAAAGAGCGGCTGATTTTTTTTTCATTTTCAAAATATTTCCGAAACTATAAAGTTTAGAAAAAAATTTTTTTAACGAAACTTTCTTGAAAAAATAAATAGAATAATAGTCCGTTTTGAAAAATATACCATTATTATATAAAAAACACCGTTATAGCATATATCTCTTCTGCGCATGCGCCGATTTTTCCCAAAAACAATAGGGCTCTTCATATTTGCATACCAAATATCCTCCCAAAATTTGGTTTCAATCCGCTCATCCGTTTGACCTGTGAAGTGTTTACAGACTAACAGACGCACAGTTTTTTCAAAAATATGTTTTTTGGATTCGGGAGACCTCAAAACGGAAAGATATAGTAAAATTTTTGAAAAGTGATTTTTGACCTAAACTAGTACCATTCTCCACTTGTGGGTTGGAATGGTAAAAAACACGCTGGTAGTGAGCTTGTGACGGGCCTGAAGTAACAAGAAATAAGCGGCCAATAAATAACTTCAAGCGAATGTAGAGTGTAAACAATGGAGCTCAGAGGTTCGTGAGCAGAAAGAAAAAGCGCTCACGAGTGGTTCGATTCGCAAATGTATACGCACGGCAAATTTAATGCAAAAATGCGAAAAACGAAATTTACAAATTGAGTCTTATTCTCAAAAGACAACCCACAATCAACGAGCAAATTAGAAACTAATTTAATTAAATGTAACGAAAAATGTATTATAATTATTTCGAGTACAATGGACTCTAATAGAATTATTACAACTCGATATTTGCGCCTTAATTACAATTTTTTATAAACTTCATATCGTACATTGTATGTAATAAATTATAGTCCAAGAGCTATCAAACACTTTTGGGTTGGCAGCTTGAAAATTTGTGTAACGCAAAACTGAAGACCTGGCCTAGCCAAGCCATGAATTTCTAACTTTGCAAAATTTTATGTCCAAAAAACGTCCTTGAGGCATTTTGAAATTTTAATACCTTCAAATTTAGTATTTAATGAAATAAGCCAGATCATTTATTCGGGTTTAAATGTCTGCCGGGCGGTTACAAAACTGTCTATTATACGTAAGTGCGAGTAAGACGTTACTGTTAGGTTGAAGTGTGAGAGAAAGTGTATATGGGCTGAGTTGAAGTATGCTGCAGTGCGATATATACGCTATCTCTCACACTTCAACCTAACCGTAACGTCTTACTCGCACTTACGTATAATAGACAGCTTTGTAACCGCCTGGCAGATATTTAGACCCGAATAAATGATCTGGCTTATTTATTTTTTTGTTTTATTAAATACTAAATTTGAACGTATTAAAATTTCAAAATGCTTCAGACTTTTTGGCAAATAAAATTTTGCAAAGTTAAAAATTCACGGATTGACTAGGCCCCACTACCCTTCGGACAAGTCTTCGATTTTGTGTTCAGACATTACAAAAGAAGTATTACACAAATTTTCACGTTGTATCAAATACCTACCCAATGTTTGATAGCTCTCCTACTATTAGTAGCGTTATATTAATTGTAAAATTATACACTTCTGAAGTGCTATCTTTATTTTTTACAAATTTTAAAAAACCATAATAAATCTTTTCTTTTTGTGGCTGACTGCGGCACGCTAGGGAAGGGTTTTGTGTTTATCAGTCTATGAATGTGTATATGTCGTTTGTGTATGTCCGGATTAAGGACTAGAGTTGGACCGGGTAGACCGATTTGAATAGTTTTGATCGTCCGAGTGTCCCAGGACAAGGTCAACGAAAGACACTGGCCTCGTTCTAGAATACATGACGTCATGAATAGAGCAATAAGCCGGGCAAGAGCCACCTCTGCATATATTCCGACGTGAAAAAATTTCAGAAAATCCCATTGAATATAATGTGTGATGTAAATGTCTTGAAGAGTAGATTTCAAAAATATATAATTGTTGTGTATATATATATTTTTTTTTCAAAAAACTAAAAAGCATAAAATTAAAAACAATAAAAAAAAACTCCGACTGCGACTAACACAAAAATACAAAACAAGCTTCCAATATGAAAAGTAATCGGGTAAAAAGTTATCGGGTAAAAAGTTATCATCTAATGTTCGTGTCGAGTTTTTTTTTGACGTTTTCAATGAACATAATAAAAACATATGCCACAAAATGAATAAAAAAGAAAAGATTGCGTAAGACTAGGTCTTATATTGCGCGTATCTTACTATACACTCTGTGCACACAAGTATTCTTATTTTTAATAATATTCACTAATATTATACTTATTTTTTGTTTCTTAAAAAATAAATTTGAAAAAGTAACAGAGGAATTATGTCTGTCATAAATGCCCATGTATCAAAACCATAGATATATATATTTAATAGATTGCGGATACACTAGCGCCTCCTGTACCTTTTAGCAGCCATTTTGTACGTGGAAAACGCCGTAAAAAAAGCGCGAGATTCAAAAATATTAATTATTTTATAATATGATTTTATTGAGAAAAACGACAAAACTCACAGTAAACTGTGATATTTCGCTCCAAAACCTATTTTTATACTGAAACGTTTCAAAAATTACAAAATTGAGCATAAATATAATGTAAAAGCTTAGAACATTTTACATTGTCAATTTGGCATCAAGGTTGACAAGCATTGATGCCAATCTGACAATGTAAAATGTTCTAAGCTTTTATATTATATTTATGCTCAGTTTTGTAACTTTTGAAACGTTTCAATATAAAAATAGGTTTTGGAGCGAAATATCACTGTTTATTGCGAGTTTTATTGTTTTTCCATCAGCATCATATTATAGAATATTCTTTTTGAATCCCGCGCGCTTTTTACGGCGTTTTCCACGTACAAAATGGCTTCCATATGGCTTCTAATTGGAACCATTCCGCACAATGCTCAAGGATAGGCATCCGCTATCTATTAATATATATATCTATGATCAAAACGTCCGAAACGATCCAGTGCTCAAGCGTATATCTAAATAACTAGATAGTGCATAATTTTTTAGATTTCAGGAATAGTTCGATAAGACATCCTTCGTGATAATTGTAAAAAAATTTTAAAACAAAAAGTTGGAAAATAATTTTAAAATTAAAAAGACTCATCCATTTGGTGTGACCAAAACAGTCCTTATAAAGAATTTCAATTCGCAACTAAGCATAGTTTAAATTAACATTAAAATAAGTACTGTCGGCACGTTTGTGCTCCGCATTTGCATCTTGTGCGGGTCGCAAGCGACTCCCTTTCATTCTCCGGAAGATCGAGTCGAACTCTTTGCTTAGTCGAATTTGCATCGGTCGCCGCCGGCAAATCGTTGGCTGGCTCCGACGTGCTCCGAGCCATATAGTCAAAAGTCAGCTCCTCGTCCTTTTCAATGTCTCTTTTCGCAAACAGCGCCAGCGACGGCAAATTCGGATCCAAACAATCGATCCAAGTAGCCCAAACTCCCAAATTTGGATCGCACGAGTGGTTAATGAAATGCGATATATTACCGTACGTGGCCGCGTCGACTGTATACGGGTGATCGCTGCTGTTAAAATCTAAGTCAAACAAATACGTGCGTCCCATTGCGTCGTAAACTTGGCCCCTGCGCTCGGCCTCCTCGAACAAAATCACTTCGCCAACGTACATGCAGATGAATTTTCCAGTCGGAATGCGTCTTTCCGCTTTGACTCCCCATCCTCTGCCGTTGTCGGTACGAAAAATACACAGGGGAACGGTGCCGCCATTTTGAACGACGCGGTTTTGACAGCTTTTGTCACATTTGCAACGCTTGTTACATTCATAAACAGGAGCACCTGGAGCGACTTTTATAAGTTTTTTATAATCGTAACAAAATCCACCTCCCTGTTCGGCGCAACAATTCTTCGACCTGAAGTTACACGTCTTGCATTCGCAGCCAATCGGCGGATCGTTCGGTATGGTGACTCCTTTGCCCGGCACGTAATCGTTTGTGTAAATAAACTTTTGAGGCGGCATCTCGAGGTCGACATTGTTTTCGACACGTACTGTTCCGTGCATTGTTCCGTTGGTATTTATTTCATTTTCCCACTTCTTAAGCAACTCTAGTTGCTCGTTGCGTTTTTTATGCAATTCCGATAAACATATCAAGCGCGTGACTCTCGATGTTTCTAGCGAGTCGCGTTCTTCGATGGGGGTGTCTAGTAAAGCTATTAAACTTCGGGTCAATTCTATTTCGTCCGGCGGCATCAAAGTTCCGGGTTCTTTCATCAGAGCTTCGAGCGCAGATCTAGTTAAATTTTCGGGTGACGTAAGTTCACATCTCAATTTAGCTAATTCTTCGTGGCGGCTTTTATATTCTTTTTTCAAAAACTGAGCTAATATTAACGAACAGTTTCCAAGATGAGCTAACGGTTCCCATGAATTATATACATCACTCCAACCTTTCCATTTCACTAGAAACAATTGTCCCTCTTTATCTACTTTTTGAGCAATTATGTTTTCTACTATATATTCGTCTTTATATGTATTTCTTTTAGTGTTCTTATACGAAATTAAATCTTTGCTCGATAACGGGCTTATTATAACTTTTGGTTCCATTGCATAAGTTTTTGTACTGACTACACTATCAGTAGAATTTGCATGTGAATTTTCTTCAAAGGTCGTTATTTCATTTGTTTTTGTACCATTTGTTAATTCCAGAGAACAATCAATTGTTCTAGTTTGTTCAACTGTCGTCTCATTTTGTCTTTGCACTGTTTCTTTTTCATTTGTCTTTTCCTCCACAATATCAAAACAATCAGTTGTTGAAATATCATCGATTGCAATTTGATTACAGAGTCTTTTAGCTTTTCTTAGTTTCTTTTTAGGTGGTTCAAACTTTTCTTCATCTTCTGCAAATTCTGTGCTCCTACGCCGCTTCACATTTTCCAATATATTTTTTAGAATATTTTCTTCTGTAGGTTTATTTCGAACTCGTAACTTCCTGTCGTTGTTTATCGGTTTAATGTTGAGCGTGGTCTCCTTGGTAGTACTTTCAAAATTTGTGTGATTTTCATCTCCTGAATCGGTATTGTTTATTAGTCCGTTTCCAATGTGGACATTTTCGTCAATATTGTTACTTTTTTTATTTTTGGAATGCCACTGCCCCATGCTTTTACGATTTTTATCTGAAAAATTGATTATTTCAAAAATTACAAACATTTTTCTGGGCACAATTTACACTAAAAATATGATCACTTTGAATATTGAAAAAAAGAAAAACCAGCATGTAAAAAAATACTAGAATTTTGTGCCCAGACTGATTGTAAATCTCAAAATATTCAATTCTTCTTCAACTAAATGATCCAAAAGATTTGTCCAAAAAAATATAAAAACATGTGTATTCTGTATAAAGAAGTAAAAAATAACGCTGTTTAATTTTTGACTCATTTTTGCTAATGGACTATAAAACTTCTTAGAAAGTGATAAAAAATGTATCAGAATTATATCTTCCTAAAAAACGGTCCAGCATGGCATTATTTTCCACACTGAAGTTCCAATAAATTTTCAAAACAATCTGATGTGAAAATCAGTCAAAAGGCACTACTTTTGTTCTGTTCTAAATAAATAAATTAAAAATTAGTTTTTAACAACGCCAAAGAAGGCAGCATTATATCTTCCTAAAAAACGGTTCAGCATGGCATTATTTTCCACACTGAAGTTCCGGCTGACACCGTGCTTCCCACGCTCCCGCCCCTGATATCTGGAGGCCCTAGGCCCGGGCCTAGTCGGCCTCATGGAAAGTCCTCCCCTGTCGTCAAATATTCTAATTTTTCATTAGACTTGTTCAACAACTACATATTATAAATTTTCAGCGAGAATAAGCATTAAAAAATGTTGTTTAAACTTCATACAAACATCAAAACAATAAGAAAAAAAAGAAACCGATAGCAGCGAACTTTGCCATTGACATTTTACGGTCCTGAAATCTTCCGTTTCATACAGTAATAATTAATTTCAGCATGTGCGTTTCGTTTTGTTTTATCTTAGGTACTAATAAATTGAAAAGAAATTACTTACAACAGAGTTTCGGTCTGTGTTATAAAAACCCGAAATAAATATAAGGTATAAAGTATATTGACCAAAAATATTATACTTTATTATAAAGTGTAATTGACAACCCTACTGTTCATATAATTAAAATCGTATGGTCACAGTTTCAGATCAATGAAATCTTCAATGTTTGTACTGGTGTGTTGTGAGTACAATTCTATTTATTCATTTGTTTATGACGCTGTTTATACTACGTTTAACGTTTATTTTAAGAATATTCTAGTGATTTCAAGTTGAAAAAATACACACAATATGACATTGCACAAATGCCCCTACTAAGGTGGCTTTAAAACATACTGTAAAAAATGTATAGTATCCCCAACACGGTGAATTGCGATTGAATATTACTACGTGATTGTCAGCAAATGTTAAAAATTTTGATTGATGGCAATGAAATCATTATATTTACGAGCAACGAGGTTTTTCTCAACACATTTCAGCAATCGATTGAGGCGTGTAACGGACTGATGGCCTTTTTGGCATCGAGAACAGGGCAAGCCAAATGGGTTATAGTGGTTAAAGAAATGTGTTTGTTTAACCCATAGTTACCCATTCGGCCTGCCCTGCTCCAGGGTAGTTCTCGATGCCGAAATCGCCATTAGTTTCCACTAATTCGAAAATTAGAACTTTTCCATGGTTACAATAGGTTTGTTCCAAGCAGCCGCGAACGATAACAGAACCGTACACAGTATTGTCACTACGCAAGACTATCTTGCGCAGTATCGATTTTTGAGCTAGTGCGCAGGACAGTCTTGCGCAGTGACAATACTGTGTACGGTTCTGTTACCGTTCGCGGCTGCTTGGAACAAACCTACTATTGAATTTTGACAAGATAGAAGCACAAAAACTGACGAAACTGTTATTTAACAAGTTCCAGTCATTGCATGAAGGTGCAATTTTGACAGATTTGTGTATCACACTTCATAAATGTACCATCAAATTTGCACCCTTTTGCGATTTTGTGGAAATGTTTAAAGTATCATCTTCATTTTACCGGCCACCAAACGTTTCGGAGATCCTTAAAGATATGACATTACACAAATGCCTCTACCAAGGTAGCTTTTAAAATATACTGTTGAAAAATTTAAACACTATAGGATAATATCGATAATGTTAAAAAAAACTTACCTAACTTAATGGTAATGTTGCGTTCTAATTCGTTTTTGAAACGTACAGTTTGAACACCAGAAACAGCTTTAACAACGGTAGATTTACCGTGAGCTACGTGCCCAATTGTACCAATATTTATAGTAGCTTGCCTACTAATTACTTCCTTCGATACGGCACTAAGTTTTGACACATCCTGCAGGAATAAAAATTAGATAAATGCCAAAAATACCTGAATTTAACCTAAAAATCTCAACAGAACACAAAAAAATTTGGCGAATAAAATTGACAATTCACGCACATCCTGTTAGAATTTCAGGAATAAAAACTTATTCCATGACACTATAAATCCAAGCTGACACGTTGGACTTCCTTAATTGAGAGCCCGCCTTTACGATAAAATGTGACAATCTGGTAGCCATTACAATGCGGTAAGACTTTTAAAACGAATTTAAAGTAAATTTTTTCGTCTAAATATGTCGTTATCAATAAATTTATAGACTTACGAGTGTTGATAAATCTTGTTTGACCAAATTTGGCTGTCCCGTTGTCACGCCGGTAACTTCGGAGGTAGCCATGTTAGTTTTAAATCACAAACACTCAAAACCGAATGAAAAATGCTTTGCCTAGTGCAACGAAGCGGCAACGGAGATGATGAAATATTGCACTTTGTAAACTTACAATAAGAGACCGCTAATATCGCTATTAGTTAATTCAAATTTAATTTGAACATTTTACTGTTTTCATATTAAAAATTGAAGAAATAACTAATAAAAGCTACATTGTATTTATAGAATTAAGTCAAAAATACAACTGTAATTTGACATTGCTTGAAATTTGTTAATTTTTTATGCAAGAACAATGATCAAAATTTTTGAGCGCCATATGAACGCCATGCGCAGTTAACCGCTAGAAAAACTTACCCGTTTTGGAAAAATACTTAACCTAACATTACAATATTGCTAACGTTTATAAAAATTGACAGTGTTTAGTTTTCGTTTATAATTTTAAAAAAGTTTTTTTTTACATCAAGCCTTGAAATTTATATTTATTCAGACTATTTACTGTACTATTCAGCCTACAAATTAAAATTATAGTCTGAACAAAAGAATATCGCTGTCATTTTCGTTTTGGTGTTAAAAGTTATTTATTTTCGCAAACTGTAACAATCAAAATGGCTTTTAGGGTAAGAATTTAATGTACGAATTATCTAATAAATTCAGTGTAATATATATTTTGATTTGATCATTTGTATGTATAGGCACCTGATTCCAAACGAGAAGAATTTCGAAAATATCTAGAACGAACAGGAGTTATGGATGCGCTTACTAAAGTTTTAGTAAGTCTTTATGAAGAACCTGAAAAGCCAACCGATGCGTTAGAGTATCCTTTTCATAGATCATTGTCGTTCTAGTGTCGTCAACGGTATTTTTCTTCATTTATCAACTTAAAATGCCGCCAACTGTGTTGTACAAGTTGACGAATGACAGAAAACTTCAAATATAACTTATGTTTTAAAACTGCTCTGTATAAAAGTCTCGTCGAAACTCTAATTGTGATTGTACAATATTATTTCTTAACTAATGATAGCTATCTACGAAATAAATTGGCTGGCGACAAAGAATCAGTAGAAGAATTAAGACAACAATTAGAAGCAGCCAACGCTAGAATCAAAGAACTAGAAGGCGGTGATCAAGCTGGAGATAACCCTGCTGAAGGCGAAGAAGCGAAACCAGAAGGGGATGCTGAAGCACCACCAGCATAATAAGTATAAACGTCTCGTTTCATTATCAGCCGTCCTAACTTCGCTAAATCTTCTAGTATTTCAAAATACTACACCAAGACGTTTTTTTTTTGTTTAATTTTAAAGGTATAGATCACCAAGCTGATTAAATTTTCGTTGAGAATTACAGTTTCTTTTTGTTTATTTTCGTTATTAAATGTTTACCATATTTATCATTCATATCAAATTATAAATAATTGTAAAAGACTAAATACCTATTTTTTCAAATATATAAAAAAGAAATAATAGTATAGCTTTAAAAATTATAAAAATCACTGATGTTTGTTAAATAATAGTGTGATTGTTGTGTGAATTAGTAAAAAAAAACTTATCCCATGAATAGTTTTTTATATACAAAAAAAAATCATTGTTTTTGAGATGAAATGTAAAGTCCAAAGATATTTCTTGTAGTAGAAACGTTGAATGCATCAAATGTTATGTCATAACCGAACCGTTTTCGCAAATTTGTCTAAAGGTGGCACTTCACATGGCTATTTGTGTTCGCTATTGGGTGTTTGTTGTATTTGGCAAAATATATGACGTCCAAGACAAACATGCAAATAGAGGCAAATACGACCACCCACACATGGCAGTCAAATAGCAAACACGCAAACATTTGGCAGCAGAACGCAAGGTTCGAAATTCCAGGAATTTTAGCACTGTTTCATTGTCCTGATTCATTTTCAATAGTAATTGTTCCAGTTCTCGCTCACAGCACAGACACAAAAATACTGCACGTCCGTACAGGTTCACGGCGCGTCTGAATATGGCCATTGTGTGGACGGTTTATTTGCCTATTTGACTCCTTTGATGTGCCTCGAAAAACCGACAAGCGCACGGTAACGCGTATTTGGTATTGGCCTTATTTGCCTATTTGACAAATAAGGCCAATACCAAATACGCGTTACCGTGCGCTTTGTCAAATAGACCCTCCACACTTGGTAATTGTTTGCCAAATACACAAATACAAATAGCCATGTGAAGTGCCGTCATAATAAAGACACACAAAATGCAATGTCTGTCTGTCAAACTTCTGACAAGGTGTTACAAAAATAGCAACTTCTGATCCAGTTTTTCATGAGTACCTAACGTGACGTAATAACAGCATGAAATTCGGTGGCATAGGTAGAGGGTAATGCCGCGTGCAAGAACGCCTAGGTATGCCCGGATTTTTTTGGCAGACCTGGTTTAGTTGCTATGAAATTTTTTGTTTCGCTAACACCTTGCTAGGAATTCGTCACAGAGGCATTGAATTTTGTGACTGTCTTTATTAAACGAATCGACGAAAAAAGGTCAGGCTGTGTTATCTTATGACGTAACATTCGACGCATCCAACGCTTGGACCATTGAGTACAGCAAAAGACTTCACAAGTTTTTTTAAAACAGCGTACATTTTTTCATTCTTAAATTATTATAAAACTACTAACTGAAATTCGTATACACATGAATTAAAAAAAAATGTCTTTTCATTCTAGTTTATATTATTGTGACTACAAAATTTGTTTCAGTATTAAAATGACTAGCGTGCGAGTAGAAGTACAACCTAATACTTAATTAATAATTTAAGATTTTGTAGGAAAATTTTAGTCATTGACAAAATATTAAAATACGATCCTAAAGAGTAAATACAGTATTTCAAAGGGTAATAAGTTATCGAAGAAGTATCTTCGATGTCTACTAAAATATAGATTATTTTTTTTTCACTTTTTATTGTTACGATAAATTTGAAATATTCTAAGTCATTATTAAAGGTACCTCGAATGTGTTTGTTTCTTAATGGAAAAAAACTACAGCAATTTCCTTATAAAAATGTTTTTGTTAGAATAATTTTAATTACAAACCATTCTTCTAAAGAAGTAATTATTACAACTACTACTTAAAATGGATATTATTTTTGTTAGTCGCCTATAAGGTACTTATTTTTGTTTTTAAATAACGTAAAGAACGTAGTACATTATTTTTCTACTAGAAAAATAAAAAAACAGTTGTTTTGTATTAAGTTTCTTTATTACTTTATTTTCAATATTAAATAAATAAATCTGAAAAAAGGTGTTTTTATGCAAACCTGCCAATCAAATTTATTTCCTATGTCGTGCTTTCTTGTCTGTTAGATTTGTTTTGAAATTTTTAGTTCGCAAAAAGTAAAATTTAAATAAAGTATATAATGTAGGAGTATATAAAATGAATTACGATGAGCAGAACAAATTAATTAAGCGTTTTTTTTTTAATTTAGACAATGCATACAAATATTAATGACCGTTTTAAGATGCAACAGTCTTCGAAGCCTGACGTCTTTTTACGTCCCAATTGAATACTCGAGCCATGTTTACTTCGGTTGTAGTAAACTGGTCCCTGCAATAAAAAGTAGGATTATCAATTCAAAAGTGGCTGTACACTCCTAAATTTAATACCCTCTATATTAGCGATGTGCCGGATCGTTAAAAATGTATATCTGCGGATACGGATTTTTGGTTTCAAGTTCCGCGGATACGGATTTTAACTTTCTTAGAGTACGCGGCGGTAAATATTGCACATCGACCTTTGGAAGGAGACTATCTGTTATGGGAAAAAGTTATTGACCTCTTTAAGAGTTAACTCTCGTAACAGATTGTCTCTTTCCAAAGATCAATGTGCAATATCTCATTATAAAGATAGTTGGTTTAGTACCTTTGAGTTATGTACTATTAGTATGGTACTCACTACGATAAATGTTTGCTATATAAAGGTGCCAAATACGTTTTAAAAAAATAAAAAATGATCTGAATGGAATTTAACAGGTTTTCATTATTACCTAATCACCTATATAATATATAAAATGTCATCTATGAATTGAAAATTAAGAAGGTAAAAGATCCGCCAAAAACTAACGGATACGGATCTTTCTTCTCCCTCGGATATCCGCGGATACGGATATCCGGCACATCACTACTTTATATTGCTATCACAGATCGGGAGAAAGACTTAAACACTACAGTGCAGACACTTATTATACTCTGAGTCACATGCGCATGGAACAAAGCTGTGAAAGGGAGGTGGCTTGCTCTATTCCACTTACTAATGGCCCCACTGCAGACGCGACACTTGCGCACAACGGTTTAAGTAAAAAGAAAGATAGAAAACAGTAATTTGCTGTCTCACTTCATGGGTTTGTTTATCAATAGCTCTGTTCCAATCTCTCTGCGAACGGTAATATCGTCAGTCATGCGCAGTAGCTAAAACGTGTTCTAACCGAGATTAGAACAGTCCTTTAAGCCACAAAACAGTGCAAAATCAACGCATGAGCACGAAACCGATACAAAACAGTTTCGTTTTAGCTACAGCGCATGACTGTGACGATAATATTACCATTCGCAGACAAGTTGGAACAGGGCTAATCATTTTTATTTTAAAAATACGTTTCTTTCCGAATTTATGTATCTTTCGTATTTAGAAGACCAGAAAACAAGGACACTATATTTTGAAAATAAAAGAAAAAAATTTACCTTAAGAAATCGAGATCGTGTTCGATGTATGCCAAATTGCGTTTAGCTGCAGCCATGTTTGATGTTATTAATTTTTCAGCATCTTCTAGAGAATATTCTAGCATAACATTGGCTCCGAGCCACAAACAAACTGTTTCCGTCGGTGGTATTGTTGCTTTTACGAATACCTAGGTAAGAAAAATTACAATGATTTATTTTAATATTCATTGCAACTTCCTTCACAAAAATGAGGTGTCACTCGGTGTTAGACACGAGAAATCTGTGTAAAAAGTGTGAATTATAAAAAAATATATACAGATTGTATCAAATCAAAACGGTCCATAGAACATTCTGTGTGTAAGACAGAGACGATATGATATAAAGCACTAAAGCAGTAAGTAAGAATGAGATAAATGATCGCTAATAGTTACTGTGGTTATACAATCTGATAGTATCGTCTTTGCTTTCTACAGTAAAAATCACAATTTTATCAAATGTCAGTATTCACTAGTGAAATTATTGATAAAATGGCTATTTATTATAATCGATTAAGATATTGTTTGGCAGAACGTGGAGGTCTTTTTGAACATTTAATAAATTAATTATTAAAAGTATTGTTAAAACTTTTGTACCAGATATAAAATAATAATACGAATTAATATTACGGTTTAGTTGTTTTCATTGATAAATTGGTAAAAAGATTTACAGTGTACGTAATTATTTATTTACGTAACCACAGTAACTATTAGCGATCATTTATCTCATTCTTACTTACTGCTTTATATATCGTCTCTGTCTTACACACAGAATGTTCTATGGACCGTTTTGATTTGATACAATGGGTGCATTCCTAAATTCGCTACAGTAGCTGTAGCGCTACAGCTACTGTAGCGAATTTAGGAATGCACACTATCTGTATACTTTTTACTGTCACAAATTTTCACTTCAACACTTTAATTTTTCAATAATAGTTGGCGCTGTTATAGTTTTGAAAAAATAAAGAAATAAGCAGTACAAACAAATCATATTGGTTCAAAAACACGCCTTTCACGTAAAAAAATATTCGCTCGTGGTATGTTTATAGGCACCGACTTTTGGTAGTTGTGAGCGGGAACCAAATTAAGAGGACCTGAATTCGGTTTTTAAAAGCACCTACATTCGATTTTTGTTTAATGTTAATACGGTTTCGATTTGTCAAATAGATAACTGGATGTTCGACTGGAAAAATTGGATCCACTCAAGTGGGAAACTAATTCCACTAATAAGTTACATGAACGTAGTATCATTAAGTTCAACAATTTTGCATTTGGGTAAAACTTAAGATTAAAAATTTTGATCGACGGTTTTACCCTTTCTTTATAAAATTTTTCCATCAAGAAAACTAGTCTGAAGTTATCTTGGTTGACTTCAATAATAATTATTTATTAGAATTGCGAGAATTGATTACAAAATGCACTTTAAAATCGCGCAATTAATTAGTAGGTAATTTGAAAATGAAAGTATATTCGGGAGTGTGCACTGAGATCAGAGAAAACTCGTATATGCTCGACACCCACACAACAAATACCTTCGTGCACGAGCATCGGATCACCAACACAGTCGATGCCTATGGATACGGCTATTACATACTTGTTCACTGAGTAAAAACTCCGTTTCAAAATCTTCTTTCTGCGTTTTAAGTTTCTGAATCATTTCAAGTGATCTCGCTAAATCAGGTATTTGGACACGTAGTCTACGACGCTTCATAAATAAATTATATTCCATAAACTTGTATTTTGAATGCTGTTCATCTAATTTTTTCAACACTTTATCAACATTACCATTATTATCTGGTAATGCCATAAACGCATCGACGTCATCCTGAAAAAATAAAACCACATGGTTAATCGGTATGCATTTACTTTGAACACAAAATTGTGTAATATTTTACATACAACGAATTCTGCTTCAGGAATTCCAGCGTACGACTTTTTATCACCCAATTCTAATTTATTATCTCCAATTCCGAGCTCGACGTCAACATGTTTGTCAGCCATTTCGAATGAATTACCAAAAATCAAATAAAATTATTG
The DNA here is from genome assembly GCA_963575645.1 of Xanthostigma xanthostigma. Classification (NCBI taxonomy): domain Eukaryota; kingdom Metazoa; phylum Arthropoda; class Insecta; order Raphidioptera; family Raphidiidae; genus Xanthostigma; species Xanthostigma xanthostigma. The sequence continues at coordinate 4,434,818 of OY754464.1, forward strand.
ATAATTTGTTGACATCTGCAAATTGAGGTTAACTATTTATAACCAACTGGCATGAGCTTCCCAACAAAGTTTAGAAACTTAAAGAAAAAAACTAAAATAATTTCCCCCTAATCTTCACTCAACTAGAAACGTCAAAATTGGAGATTTGTTCGCTCTCGAGAGTGTAAAAATTCAAGACTCTAGGATCTGTGACAACACCATAGCTATCAATTTCGTTAGTTTGTGGTTTGGTATAAAATACCTATTGCAATTTTTATTAGTGAGTGTCGTCAATTTAAATAGCGGAATTGTGATACTCATTTTACAAACGATGCTGATTAAAATTGGTTAGAAATGAGTACAGGCCACAGTCCAATTGAATTTCCTGAAGACATGTCAAGAGTGATAAACGAAAACGACATCGACGTGAAAAGCAATCGCTTTCCGTACTGTATAGTTTGGACACCGATACCAGTTCTAACATGGCTTTTCCCGGTTATCGGACACATGGGTATCGCATTATCAAACGGCGTAATTAGAGACTTTGCCGGCTCTTATTTCGTATCGGAGGACAACATGGCGTTTGGAAATCCAACCAAATATTGGAAACTCGACCCTGACAAAGTCAAGGGATCTCGTCACATATATGATCAATGCGTATTGGAAGCTTGTGAGGTTTACAAAACGAGAACTCACAATCTGTGTTGCGATAATTGTCATTCACATGTCGCCCTCGCTTTGAATAAAATGAACTATGATCACAGTTCGAACTGGAATATGGTTAAGCTGGCCTTTCTTATTTTAATTTACAGCAAGTACGTCGGACCCTGGGCTATTGTTAAAACTTGGCTTCCGTTCATTATCTTTTGCTGTGTGCTGGCCGCGTTTATCTTACCAAGACAATATTCCTAAAAAACTATTGTGATGATTTTAGAATTAGGCGTGTTAACATGACAATTCTAATTTCTCTGTGAAAATCACCAGTCTGAATATAATGAGAAGCGAATAAAAATCTCCCTACAGTCTACACAATACTTGGAAACTCCTTCGAAGTAGCAAAATGATAGCTCTGTTCCAACCTCTCTGCGAATTATTGTCACAGTCATCACTCATCAGCAGTAGCTAAAAAGTGGTACAAGATTAGAACGGATCTAGAAACCACAAAACAGTGCAAAATCGACGCATGCGCACAAAACCGATTCAAAACAGTTTCGTTTTAGCTACTGTATATGATTTGACGATAATATTACCGTTCGCAGAGAGACTGGAACGTAGCTAATACGTTAGTAAGTTGATCGGTCGGGTGACAGTTTTAGCAGGAAATTTGAATTATTAATACAGCGCACAAAAGCGACGTTTTAATTGTTTACCCTATCCCCAAGTGTGGAAGATAAGAACACTGAAAATATTTTGACTGAATGTTCTTATATGATATGCAGGTTGAATAATTTATAACGAAACGGTGCAAGATCACAGATTCGAATAAAATAATCCAATTAGGATTGTTTGATGAGTTCTAGAACTTGTCGTTATCCATTATATTCAGACCAGTGATGAAAATATATTATAAATCAGTTCTCAAATTTTTCTATGAAGTCCAGTCGATTGTTTTCTGAGCTTCTGAAAGAAAAACAGCTTTATAAAATATGGCGAAGATTAGTAGTCGATATGCTGCGACATTTTATAGTGAAAAAATAAACTTATTGTGGAGTGCATCGCCGGCCAAACTGTATAACTCCCAAACTCGAATTGCAGATGCAGAATTATGTATCATCGACTAAAATCATAATTTATCGGATGCCGTTCATACAGCTGTATGAATTTACACACCACAGAACCATCAGATTTTGAATTTAACTTCCACTGACTAAAATAGTAAAATTATAGTTTGCAGGACGGCAAGTTTTAAGTTATTTGCTCATAACTTGCGTTACAAAAAATTCGTGTTTTACATACTAAAATCTGTATTTGCCTGATAAGATGAATTGAAATGTGGCAAATTTTTGGTGTTCAATGAAAAAATTTAATGTTTTGTTTCCTATCACTCGGGACAATACCCTTGATAGTTTAGGACCACTGTTTTAATTTATTTAACTAAAGGCCGCTGCACACGAGGCTAGAAACGCTGCTAGATTCCTTGCTAGATTTGGCTACTAGTTTTCTAGCGCTGGTTTTCTTGATTGCTGTTAAGTGCTCGTTTCACACGAGACTATTTTTCAAGCGTGTTTTGTAGATAGATCTGGTGCGCGCGCAGTGACAGTTCGAATATAAACACAGAGCAAAACGGGTCTGTTGTCTGGCAGAATGACGCCATGTGGGCGTTTGTTCAAGTGCCTACGTGAAGATACTGCTTCCTGATTGGTTCTTGCTCATACCTAGCAACAAATCTAGCAGGGAAAATAGCCCCTGTTCTAATTTTAAAACCTATCTTCTGAGCTAGCAAGGCAGCCCGCAGTGACGTCATTTCCAGCTTCATACCCAGCCTGCCGGCTAGCTGAACTCCTAGCAGCCTTTCTAGCCTCGTGTGCAGCGGCCTTAACTAGATAATTGATAAGGGAAAAAATTCAGAAATATAACACAAAATTGATGTGACAACTAACGCCACACAATGTCGGTCTGAGAACTAAAATTAACTTGAGTACGCATGCGTCAAGTGAAAGACATATTTACCCATTAATTCCAAATTTATTGTACATTGGCTAGCTTGTTATTTTATGTTCAGTACTTAATAATTTATTGAATGAAAAACAAACTATAAAAAAATTCTGTACACAAAAAAACTAAATAAAAACGTGTTATTTAAATTGTTGCACCCATTGTATCATTTATTTTTTGAAAAATTGTCCCATTTGATTGAAATACTGGCAAAACTAGTCGAATGGCGCTTCTACAGAATATTAATTGCGCTGCCCTTTTGATTGGATGTAATCAAAACTAAGAAACCAACGAACGCACCCAAAGCTGCAATCATAAGATATGTACCTACTTACTGCACATTAAGATGAGAGAATCTAGAGATTAACATAGTTCAACTCATAGTTCTCGCTGCAAGAAAAAGGCACTCTTAGGCTTCGTGAATTGACATCGGTCTTGTTTCATTAAACCAAAAAGTTCCAACAAATTCAACCCTTTCATCTCGATACGCGCCTTCCAACTTTCCTTTTGCTGAACATGGGATACCACCACGTAGCTCAAGTGTTCAGCGATAGTGTAACTGAACAATCCTTGCATCCTACTCAGATGGCATCATGCAGCATTGCTGTGACGTTGTTCAGCGTTGCTTGCTGTTTCAAAATTAAAGCCATCAGATGGCAGTATACAGTATTGTGTCTGTTGTATTACAATATGAAGGTCAGATGACAGATCAAAATGCTGACGTTGTTTCAAAATTAAAGCCGTCAGATGGCAGACGTTGTTCAGCGTTGCTGTATATTAATTTACAAAAACAAAAGCAATAATAAATTTTTTAGTTGTCGATGTCAGTAGAGCAAGCAATTATCTGTAACATGATATATAATTTATGTGGAGAAATTGTGAGGTTTTTTCTAAAAAGGGACGCAAACATCTTTAACCTTAGCATATTAATATATATGATTTACTTTTCAAATTAAGAATTATTTCAAAAGATGAAAATACGAAACCAAATATGTTTATCTGACAGTAAAACAATACTGTGAGACATGGTCTTATTATAACAAACAAGTTATACATATTTATATCCTTATAATTTAAAAATTTAATTAAAATAACCTAGGACTCTTATTCATAATAATATAGTGTTAGACGATGTACGTAGGAGAGATGCATAAAATCGAGAGATGTTAAAACGTGACAGCGTAGATGTTCATTTCACTAAACCTAAACCTAACAATAATTACAATAAAAATGGAGTGGGAAAACTAGTTATACTGTTCTTGAGTTTAGCCACTGAATGTACTGATGAAGCTTGTTACGACTTGTTTTAATTTTGCGTCTGTGTCGTCTGTGATTTTGCCTTCTTTTGCGATGCTTTGCAATAATCCTTGTTCGTTGGCTCTGGAAAAATAAAACAAAAAAATCCAGTTAAAACTGACAGGCCTTCCGGAGAGTGTGTAGTCATCTTTTGGATTGAAGTTATCTAGTCAGTATGCAACTGGGTTAAAACAACAAGTCGACATGGAATTCGAGTTCATGACAGTATGATTAAGAAAATAGCACGCTACCACTACGTCAAGCTGTTGTCAACAATCAATTGATCTGACAAAATAAATTGCAATATTTAACGGTGCAAAATCTGTAATTTCTAAAATAAAACAACCTCAGATATGACTACTTTAGACACACTGCGACTGTTTAATTCTATAGCAATTAGGCTTTTCAAAAAAAAATAATTATCGATTTTTTTATTGTATTTTAAAACTTTATTATAAATAATACTGATAATTGATGCGAAAAACTTTCAAAACTTTTTTTAAATTATAAGCAATTTAAAATTGATAAAATATTTAAAAAAATCACGTGACTGCAAACGCACTAAAATTGTTTTTGACAATTAAGACGTCATATTGTTAAAATGTATATACGCAGTATACTATCAATGGCTTCTACATGTGTATTGACTAAAACTATCCTAAATTTAGTATAAAAAAATATTGTTGACAAGCACGATAACATTCAAGATTCGACATTTTTAATAAATTTCTTAATATATTGACTGTATTCAATCAATGAGAGGTTAAAAGTGTTAAAACACTGTGTAAATTGCAAGAGATGATAATAGAAATTAACATTATGACGTCACATTACGTTCGGGAAATGTCGGCGCGTTCTCGGAACTGGGTACAAAAATTTATTTTTAATTTGATCTAACTTTTGAATTATAACGAAAATAAAAAAAAAAGAAAAATAGTTATGTTATAAAACTTATATACGATCTTTCCATTTATGACAAAAAAAAATTTCATTCAAAAGCCCAATTAACCAACCCTGATTTCAGTCTAATTAAAGTTAATTATTTGGAGTTTCCATATAACCAAAAACAAATGTGACTCACTTAATGTGCTGCGTGAATTCCTTCTCGAACGCTGTGATCTTTGAGGGGTCAAGTTTGTCCAAGTGTCCACGTACGCCACAGTAAATGACAGCGACTTGTTCTTCAATGGCCATCGGCACATATTGACCCTGTTTTAACAACTCTGTCAATCGGACACCACGGTTCAACAGTTGTTGAGTGGCTGCGTCCAAATCGGAACCGAATTGGGCAAAAGCGGCGACTTCACGGTACTGGGCCAATTCCAGTTTCATTGAACCGGCCACCTGTTTCATGGCTTTCGTCTGGGCAGCTGAGCCTACACGTGATACTGACAGACCGACGTTGATAGCTGGTCGGATACCTATTGAAACAAAACAGAATGAGGTGTTAGATTCAAGTTAATAGGTAGATTGAAGCTTGTACACCGGGGTTCACCACAACGCGGCTAGCGCTCGCCCTAACTAACTATTCTTACATTGCAAAATAATAAAAATTGAACATATTTTACAGCAAATTAGGTTAACAAAAATTAATAAAAAAAATATGCGAGAAAACAGAAAAAGAGGTTAAATAATACTAATAGCTAATAAATATACGAAGGAGAAGCGTTTTCATTTAGCCTTAGATAGTGGTGGATCAGTCGTCAAAATAGAAAACCGTCAATAAAGTATGATTACAATCAAATGTCTTCAAATACATTTTCTGATTTTAATAGTATAAAGGCAAATATAATATATCGTGGGTATTATCTTTATATAATATATAAAAATCGTGTCACGATGTTTGTCCACGCTTCGAAACCAAGGAACCGATTTTAATAAAATTTTGTAAATGTGTCTTGCTTGGTTCAACTTACGCTATAGGATAGTTTTAATTAAATATTTTGTACTCAATTACGGCGTTTTCTCAAAAAAAAAACTGTTTTAGTATCAAATAGCGACATCTGACAGAATTCGCTCAAAGCTATTACTACAGAAGCAAATCTGGTAGAATTTGTTCAAAGCTATTAGTTCAGACGCCGAGCCGCAAACAAAATACATTTTGCAGAATTAAATCTATCGCACACCCGGGTGAAACCGGGATGGAGCGCTAGTTTGACAATTAAATCTTGAGATTCTATTGGAGTTTTTTTGAGCTTCAAGTAACACTAATGAGCTGTCGAGCGTCTTTAATCGACAGGGTTATATGTCCCCGATTCATACATACTGTTGCGCATCCCCCCCCCCCCCCAGTGATGCGCCTATGGGAGTTTCTAGAAAAGTCTATACAATACTCGAAGGTCAGCCAACAACAATGGATGCAGGTAACGAGCACCCGACCTTGGAAACCCGCACGCGTGTGGAGGAAAGGAACTCTCGATTCGTCCCGAACCTTCTAGAAGATGGACCGAGAAAACTATATAGGGCGAAGCAGAGTGAGCAAGTCGGTCAGTCAGTATTCGAGCTGTTCGTGATACGGTGCTCTGGCATTACGACATAATTATTACGACAAAAATTATACTGTGGAAATAAATATAACTCTAGTGAGTGGTTTTAAATAAATGACTTATAGTGAATAGACAAGTATGCTGTTAAACTTTGTGCTGTGTTCCTGTGTGTTGTGAATATTTGGTGTATAATTATTTAGTGACTCTTTATTCTCTGTTACTTAGTCTTTTATTTTATAATTTAGAACTACTAGTTTTGTTTCTGTTAACGTTATACGCTTTCGTTTGTGTTTTACTATTTTTGTTAAACATTTATTCTTGTAAATAAATCATTTCCACCACGGACTACGGCAGTTTTGTTACAATACCTTTGTAGAACAATTCTGTTTCCAAGAAGATCTGTCCATCTGTGATAGAAATTACATTGGTTGGAATGTAGGCGGACACATCACCAGCCTGGGTTTCAATGACAGGCAGAGCCGTCAATGAACCACCACCGTGCGCTTCTGACATTTTTGCAGCACGTTCCAGGAGACGTGAGTGGAGGTAGAATACGTCACCGGGGTAAGCCTCACGGCCAGGTGGACGACGCAACAACAGAGACATCTATACAACAAAAAAATGTTTTTTTTATGTTTAAACATTAAACTTAGGAATTTTAAGAGGAAAAGAAAAGAGGATGGTGATAGGTTTTTAAGTACATATTAATTTCGAATTTTAAGCAAATTATACCTGACGATAGGCCACAGCCTGTTTGGACAAGTCATCATAGATGATGAGTGCGTGCTTTCCATTATCACGGAAGAATTCTCCCATGGCGCAGCCGGAATACGGAGCCAAGTACTGCAGGGGAGCAGCATCGGAAGCCGTAGCCGAAACGATGATGGTGTATTTGATAGCGCCAGTGTCTGTCAGACGTTTAAGAATCTGAGCGACAGTTGAACGTTTCTGGCCAATAGCGACGTAGATGCAGTACAACTTCTTCTTTTCGTCTTCGGCGTCATTAAATCTCTTCTGGTTGATGATTGTGTCGATGGCCAATGCAGTTTTACTGAAGGAATTTGTTTATTAGCTACTATAGACAATTATACCAGAGTATTAAAAAAATATAAATTATAAAACAATTATTACCCAGTCTGTCTGTCACCAATAATAAGTTCTCGCTGTCCACGACCAATTGGTACGAGTGAATCTACAGCTTTGATACCAGTCTGCATGGGCTCCCGTACAGAAATACGTGGGATAATGCCCGGAGCCTTGGTACCTACACGAGCTCTCGTCTTTGTGTTGATGGGTCCTTTGCCGTCAATGGCGTTACCTAAGGCGTCTACTACTCTTCCTAATAGTTCAAGGCCAACTGGCACATCTACGATAGCTCCGGTACGTTTAACGATGTCGCCTTCCTTGATGTACCGATCGTTACCGAATACTACAATACCTACGTTGTCAGGCTCCAAATTCAAGGCCATACCCTATTAACAAAAAAAAAATATGAATATTGAAAATATACTACAAGTATGATTTTTTTTACCTTAAGACCTGACGAGAACTCCACCATCTCGTCGGCTTGAATGTTTTTGAGGCCATATACACGAGCAATACCATCACCAATGCTTAATACTCGTCCAGTTTCTTCAAGGTCGACCTATGAGACAAAATATTCGTTAATTAAACTCAAAATCAGGAAATCATACCTTTCATGAAATCTATTTAACTTGTAGAAATCTAACCTTAGGAGCAGCCCCCAAAATTCTCTGTTCGAGAATCGATGAAATTTCTGCGGCACGTTGGCTGCATGATACATGCAATTTGCGTGATGCAACTGAAACTGCAGGAAAAGCAAGATGCAGCACCTAAAAATTAAAATTTTTAAGACATGACATTTGTTATGTAATATGAAAAAGAGGTCAATTTTTGCCAATAAAAAAAATAAAAACGTAAATTGCTATCTGATCACTTTAAAAAAGTTAATGAGTCGAGTTTATTTAAAAGATATTAAAAAATATCATTAAAATAAAATACGATTACATAATATCACAGAGTGCCATATCGGCAAATTGAGAATACGGCCAAAAGAGAGCAATCAAATATAAAAGGGCGTTTTCTTTTTGAAATGTAATATTTTAGTCATACCTGTGAAGAGTTATTAGGCAAACGCCTAGCAAATTGAGCAGCCAAACGTGCTGACAGAGCCATATTTGTAACTTTTCTCCGGGAGCGAAAAATGGAGAACTGAGAAACCAACCTATATCCCGTCCCCAGAAGGCCTTGCGGTCGATAGTCTCCGCCTATGCATATCCTATGCAACGGACTTGCGCAAATTGGACGACTCTTCCGTAAATTTACCTTGATTTCAACGACAGATTCATTTGCTATTTCACTTTAAAGTACGCGAAAATGCAGCCAAGTGAGCAATATTACACCGATTTTCAAAAAAAATTTGACATTGTACAAAGGTCGTTATACAGGAAATCCGAGGAAATTCGGCCGAAAAGGAATTTGAAAATTGACTATTTTTAAATTTTTCACGTCCATGTTATTTATATAATTTACTTATAACTAGTGATGTGCCGGATATCCGTATCCGTATCCGCGGATATCCGAGGGAGAAGAAAGATCCGTATCCGTTGTTTTTTTTGCGGATCTTTTACCTTATTAATTTTCAATTCATAGATGAAATTTTATATATATAGGACAGGTGATTAGGTAATAATGAAAACCTGTTAAATTCCATTCAGATTATTTTTTATTTTTTTAAATCGTATTTGGTACCTTTATATTGCAAACATTTATCATAGTGAGTACCATATTAATAGGACATAACTCAAAGGTACTAAATCAATTATCTTTTTAATGAGATATTGCACATCGATCTTTGGAAAGAGACAATCTGTTATGAGAGTTAACTCTTAAAGAGGTCAATAACTTTTTCCCATAACAGATAGTCTCTTTCCAAAGGTCGATGTGCAATATTTACCGCCGCGTACTCTAAGAAAGTTAAGATCCGTATCTATATCCGCGGATCTTGAAACCAAAAATCCGTATCCACGGATATACATTTTTAACGATCCGGCACATCACTACTTATAACCCCACAAAGTTGAAAAAGATTTTTTTTCTTCCTGCTACACCTACAATCTCTCTCTATAATTGAAATATCGAATTATAAAAATACACATATATAAAATTTTCAACATCTGTTTATTTATGAAGTTCTTAAAATTACAAATTAATCAATTATTCACGAAAAAAATTTCATTGTTTTGATTGTTTTTCTTTCTTAGCAGCTTCTGCTTCGGCTTCCTGTTTTTCAAAGCTGGCAATCAATTCTTCCACTTCTTTACCTGACAAAATACGAGTTTTTGTTTTTCCATCGGCCCGCGTAAGAGTTGCCATTTCAACTGAAAATGTTTAAATATTTACAAGAATTCAATGTGTTTCAGTTTTTTCAAGAGTTTTTATTACCTTTCTCCGCTGTAAGTTTTGTCATATCTAAAGTTTTACTTAAAACTTTAATAGCTAAAGCTTGAGCATCCTTCAATGTAGTTTCGCCCTCCTTATATTCTTGCTTTAAGCTAGAAATGGCGGCCTACATAAAAACATTTTCTATAAATATCGTTTTCAGTAAATTACAATATTCAAGCATCCATAAATAATAAATCATACTGCTTAACTATTTTTTTAAATTTTCTGCTTTCGCATAAAAACTTTTCTCAATATTTTAAGATTTCAAAATCTGTGCTGTTATTATTATTTATTGATCAGTCAGAAGTGATATATTTTATTTCGCTACGGCATCAGAGTTCTACAGTACCATTCTGTGTTTTCATGCGGCAATAATTTCTGCTGTCTTAAACTCTAGTTTACTTTACAGTTCAGATATATTTTAGAGTTAAGCGGGTATTGTTAAAATTTTATACTAACCGCACATTCAAATATGAAGTACTGTTTTTGTGGCTCCGTTTCAAAAACCAAAATTCAAACAAATCAATATACTTACAGCACTGTTGTTCCCTATGCACGTTGCCTTCCATCCGCTGTAATTGCCGCTAGGGTCAGATTGATAGAGTTGATATCCGTAATGTTTATCCCACCCCATATAAAGAATAGACACACCAAAGGGTCTTTTACCTACGCAAAATTAAACAAAAAGCGTGACTCACAGATTCAGAGACAAAGCGAGTACATATAGGCGCTTTAGCTTACGTTATTCGCGCTTAAAAAATTGGTTGTCTGTAAAGTCGGTTTACGGACGATAGTTTTACGCGATAACGTATTCCGTAATACATAACCTAAACCTCCCAAAATTTGGTTTCAATCCGCTTATCCTTGGTGTCGGAATGATAAGAAATGTCAAAAGTGACGTTTGCAACTGTCAAAGTATTATGTTCTTATAATAATTAGTTATTCCAATACTTAACTTAGAAGGCGTTGCATTTCACAAAATACTAATGTCAAAAAATTGAATTAAACATTAGAAATTCAGCCGTTTTCATGTTAAGACAAGACATACGTTATTTTCTAATTTCCATGTACGGCAAACAAAGACGACCGACCGCGTCGCGTCATGCATTAGACAACACAACATTGCATTTATACAACTATTTTTCTATATTTTGTATAAAAAAACTGTTTAGGCAAATTCTGTTATACGAAATCTATGTAAAATTTTCTCCTCTTTCGTTTAAGACTGGTTTCAAACCGATCTGATTTAAATTGAGCGAGAAATTAGCAAAAAGCACGCACAGGGTCAGGCGGAACGTTACGCGTTAGGAACGTTACGAGCGTTAGGAACGTTACACTTTTTCGTGCATGCAGCCGGTGTTTTATCAATTTATAAGATTGGTGATTCATCAATTTATAAGACGTTATCACGTCAAAACTAAAAAACACGCTTTATATCGAATTAAAAAGTAAAAAATATTTTTTTTAAAATAAGCTTAAAACAATAATGAATAAAAAATACTAGTATTATTGTGAAAAAAGCGTGGGGCGCTTTGTTCCACATTTTCGTACATCGAGCGCCCCACGCTTTTTTCACAATAATACTTGTACTTTTTATTCATTATTGTTTTAAGCTTATTTTAAAAAAAAATATTTTTTACTTTTTAGTTTGATATAAAGCGTGTTTTTTAGTTTTTTTAAACTATATTTATTTTCCACTTTTTAATTCGATTTATTGTCAAAAATTTGCCGAAAAAAAAAACAATTTTTTTTTCGGCGTGGACGGGATTAGAACCCACGACCCGTGATTCCGAGAGTTGACGTCAGCAAAGACCCATGCTTTTGACCGCACGGCTACCCACTGTACTTACAGTGCTGGCATATTATACCACTATATAAACCACTTGCTGTAGTCCAAATGGAGATTACAAACATACATACATACAAACTTACAAGTGAAACTAATACTTATAAAGCGTGTAAAAATAAGTATAGTTTCTTAGACAGTGTGCTAAATGAAAAAAAAGAAATAATATTACCTCCGTATTGTGTGTAGGCTTGTTTAACATCACACAACCACGAAACGAGTTGTTCACACGGAATCGATTCGCCATATTGCAATAAGTAACGTTGACCAATCAATCGCAACTCATTTGTTAATACGTTAGCGTCAGATGTAATACCAGCTACGCTGCATACCATATCACTACAAAAAAGAAATAATAGATTTTTTTTCCCAAACATTTTCACTAGCAGATACAGAAAGTAATAAAAAAATTACTCGTTTAATTTGTATATTTTCTCTGAGAAAAATACTTCATCCAGGAGCTTGTTTGTATTTCGTCGTTCAGCGGCAAGAACAATGCCATCATTGGCTAAGATTCCTAAACAAGTGCCTGCATGGCTAATAGCCTCCATTGCATATTCAACTTGATACAGCCGACCTATACGTAAAGAAAATATAAATGAAACATTATGATCATGATGAACCCATGTATTTTAAGACTGCTTGTAATTAAGACAGCATTACGAAATGAACATTAATGTTCTGATAATAAATACCTTCTGGTGAGAAGATCGTAGTTCTTGTATCATATCGACGTGCCTAAAAGATTTTTCTTGTAAATAAAATAATTCCAAAATACATTATAGAGTATAGACCATGACAGTGCATAGATGAATACATAACCTCAAGACTAATAAGCGGTATAATAATTAATATTAGCACAACTATGCATTTTATTTAAAAAGTAATAAATCTGTGCTTTACTTACCATTTTTAAATGTCAAATTCGTCTACAAATTAGCAACTTGTTCAGCAAAAATAACTAAAAAACAACTTTATATTTATTATAATGCAAAAACGAAAATAAATGTCATGAAGACAACGATCCAACGATTTACAAGAATTGCGTCTACTTGCATTAAGTATCTCTGGTTGCATAAGTATCAAAAACTATTTGTATAAGTGCCGAGAATGAAACAAACGATGATTGTAAAACAATCGCAATCAGATCGCAATGCTTTTGTTGATTTTATAACAATGCTTTACAAAGGACTTTACATTATAAGTTTACATCGATTATTGAATTAAATAATTGTGACCAAATTGTGACAATTATTTTAGTATTTTTTTATACTAATGTGAACTGCTTAAAATAAATATGTTTTTGCATTTTTAAAACATGGATTGCCCTAAATAATATATTGATGATTCTGATTTCTGAATATAAACATTAACATATTTTGAACAATTCAGCTTTTTTAAGGATTACATGTTTAATCTAGTGCAGTCACGCAGTACGCAATATTTCGACTGTTTAGATATCTTCTGTATTATGTTCTCTGTTCTGTATGTGGGAATGTACCAGTCACGATAAGAATTTTTAATTTTGAGGTTAAATATTTATAAATTATTAAAAAAATTAATTATCGCGTTCAATAACAAAGGCAATAGACAGTATTATTTCTGTTCGTAAAATTAATGTCTAGCATAGTCTATTATCAGTCTGTCCAAAGTTTAAATTCGCTTTTAACTTTAAACTCTATGCAAACTCCAACAGAAAGACGTACTAATTATGGATGAACAATTTGAAATAAAAAAATTCAAATATTTTTTACGGAAGGCAAAATATGACATATTGTGTATAATTTAAATATACTATAAATAATATGTGATAAATTAATATAAGTAATAAATATTGTCATATGATGAATAATTAATGATATATGTGTGTTCGACTATTTATATCTCATGATTAATAATTAAATATGCACATTGCATAAATTATGTCAGAAACCAGTTTTTTACAACAAAAAGAATAAGTATACCTACTTACTAAATTTTTTTTTGCAGATAAGTAACCATATTCTGATCTGTGATATTAAATTAATTTTGTGATCATTACTGGCCTTTTTTAAATATCAGAACATCACAATGCCGTCCGTGATATTTCAAAAAATATTTACAAGTGTAGAAGTGCCGATGTTTTTGATGTTTTTAGCGCTTATGCTTGTTGGTAAAGTATTAATTTCATATTATTTTTAAAATTATCGTATCTCGTATTTTCAATCCTGAAACGGAAAATCTCGGAATTTCGTTCAATTTTTCTAAAGTCGTTGTTATAGACGGAGAGCTGGCTACGGAGAAAATGGGTGACTCGGTGCAGAGCTGAAAATTTGCAGAATAATAGGAGATAGTACAAGTAAGTAGGGAAAAAATTGCCAGAAGGCTAGGCGGAAGATAAAGAGCCGCCAGAAGGCGCTAATGTTGCGAAAAATCAGTGCACTTCTAGCAATTTCTATACTTATTCTGTAATTCAAAACTAGATTATATATTATATATATAGTTATAAGGGCATACTGAAAATTCAAAAATTTTATAATAATAATATTCTGGCAATTTTTTCCCTACTTATACTATCTCCTATTATTCTTCAAATTTTCAGCTCTGCACCGAGTCACCCATTTTCTCTGTAGCCAGCTCTTAGTCCATTACATTTCGAATGTAATTTCATCTTATTATTTTACAGAGTGTGTATTTCCTAATATGATAATATATCGAACATGTTACGTAACGCTTGGTTACGATGAACACAACTGCTCGTTGCTCGGAACTGGCAATAATTCGTCTGCGATTAAAGATTTAGAAACTAAAGTTCAACCTCATACAACAGTGATACTAATGACCCGTACGGTACTGGAAGCCGTAATACCGTCGTTATTAAGTTTGTTTCTAGGACCGTGGTCGGATAAAAACGGGCGAAAGCCATTGATAATCTCAAGCCTCTTTGGATTCCTTTTTACGTTTATAATTTTAACAATTTTGGCTTCTTTTTCTGCATTGTCTCCGTGGTGGTTTGTGTTGGCAACACTGGTTTCAAGTTTCTGCGGAGGACTATGCACGTTTATAACGGTCATATTTTGTTACATAAGCGATTGTGCACCGATAGATAAAAGAGCTTTCCGGTAAGAACAAAATAATTATTTTATTCGATTTATGTTCATCATTTTGCTGATTAAAGTTTACGAATTCATTTCTTATTTATCTCGTGCTTGATGGTATTATGACTCATATAGTACTCATTACTCATAACAAATTATTTGCATTCTATTGTTTTGTTTTGTTTTTTGCCTCCCTTTGAATTAATGTGTATGGGCTATGTGCAAGGAGGCGGAGTTATAAATTTATCGATGCCATCGTTTGTGGTGAGCACTAGAGGAAACTTAGAACTCAAATTTTCCGTATATGTCAGTGAGCACTGTTTATTAAAAGTGAAAATAGTTATAATTTTGTAAAGTTTATTAATTACAAAGAAAACATGAACAAAACTAGGCGATCTGGAAATGCTTGTTGTTTTCTGGGCTGTTGCTCTGATGGCGATTTAAATAAAATAAAAATCATTGGCGCCATAATTTGACGTTACGCTGTCAATACAAACTAATTATTTATATATTGTACATCATAATTGATAAATAAATAATTCTCGCGTACCTTTTATGTTATGCTATTTATATAATGGTTTACAAATCTGAATTTTATTGCATATCCTTATTACATTTTAACATGTATCATTTTTTAGCCCTGGGGTACTAAATTTTTTTGAGAGTCAATTTTGAGCGTCAATTTTTTGCGAGTCAATTTTGAGCGTCAATTTTTTCCGCGCAGAAAAAAAAAGACAAGTTTATAGAATTTCGAATCAATATCGAGGAGAAAACATGATACATGGTTGAAATTTTTGGTTCTAGAACAGAAATCTTGTATACTAGCCATTACCCGCGTTTTTTTTTGGGCACATCATGGCCAACTAAAGTTTTTCACTTATCACCATAGAAACATGTCGCGATTTCCATAAAAAGTGAGTTCAATAATTCTCTATTACCCACTAGCGGCGCTAGTAGGCTTCGTGCACACAGCCTATAGAAATTATTAAATAACATGGCTTAGTGCCTCGTCTACATTTTATTAGGAGCGTCTATGTGTAGACATATTAATAAAAATAAATAAATATGACTACTAAAACTCGCTATCGTTGATTTTTAACATAATGTCACATTCACCGTAATAGAAACATAACCAACTATTTTCAATTTCAGGATGGTTACGCTGGAAGTGTCTCTTGCAGTCGGCCTATTTGTTGGTGTGATGTCAGGAGCCCCGCTGTATAAGTTGGCCGGATACCCTACAGTATATGCACTAGCGTCGATAATCGTGGTGTTAGCTCTTTTGTACACATATTTTTTGATCGAAGAATCTCTACAACAGCCATGCACCGAATACAGTAGAATATTTGATTGTCAATACATCGTCGATATATTTTCGACATGTTTCCGCAAACGAGATAACGCCGCTAGAACAATATTGTGGACCGTTATTGCTGCAATGGGATTCGCCATTTTAAGCTATTTCGGCAATGCAAATGTGAACTATTTTTTTATGAGAAAGAAGTTGAACTGGTCGTTGGAACATTTTGCCGAGTATAATGCTGTTCTTGCGATTGTATCCATAATCGGTACCCTTGTCAGTATCTACGTCTTTCAGAATATCTTTAAAATGAGCGAGGCATTTATTGCGATGGTGTCGTTGTTTGCCAACATTGCAGCCAATATTGTAAAAGCTGTAGCGTACAAAAATTGGCATCTCTATTCAGGTATATCTAAACTGAAGACGTAACGAATGTTTATTTTTTAGACATTTGCGAATCCAAATACAAATGTGCAGTTTTATTCCTGTTGTCATTTGTCCTAGCTTAAAATTTGACTGCTGATTGGCTGCGCAAGTCGCACGCACAACATTTGCAGTGGTTCTGGGTACTAGGTTGATTATTATTAATACTAAGTAGTTTTTCAAAAAGGGGGTACAAATAAACTTTTCGCTTTAAAATGCTATAAAAATTATTTAATATTAGTTTCACATTAAAAAAAGCAAGATTTTTTTTCTGATATTAATATTCGCAAAACATTTGCATGAATTTTGCGAATATTCTAATTTATGCATTGCACATAACATATCATATGGAAAGTTATGCTTTGTATAAACAATTTCTAAAATAACGAAACATGTTTTTAACCGACTTCAAAGAAGATTTTTAAAATGTTATTGTTATATCTAAAATTTATTTTCAGTAATTCCGATTTTATTTTTTGGAAATTTGACAAACGCAATGTGTAGATCAATTGTTTCAAAAATCATACCACCTCAAGATCTTGGTAAGTGGCTACGCCCTCTCACCTTAATCGGAAGCATGCACGCATAAGAAAAAGTTCCCGTACCTAAATAAATTATATAACATTTCAGTTATATTAGGTTCGTTCCAAGCAGCCACGAACGGTAATAAAACCGTACACAGTCTTGTCACTGCGCAAGACTAATTTGCGCACTAGCTCAAAAATCGATACTGCGCAAGACAGTCTTGCGCAGTAACAAGACAACAAGACTGTGTACGGTTTTATTACCGCTCGCGGCTGCTTGGAACGAACTTATTGTTGACGACATTTTTTGTTGCAGGGAAGATTTTCTCGATGAGTTCAAGTATTGAATCTCTAACTCCATTGATTGCAGCGCCGCTTTATACTTTCTTTTACAACAATACATTAAAATCATTCCCCGGCGCCTTTTATTTTATATCGGCTATTTTCACTGCTGTCAGTTTCTTTTTAATTGGGTTAGTATTATACCTGAAAACGCAACCTTCACCACATAACATCTATTCCTCTAATATCAGGCTCCACTCGTCATTTTCAAAGTATTTATTATTTCAATTAATCCGTTTAACCCCTAATTCGCATCCTCTGGGATAAAAATTTACGGACTTTGGATTTTTCCAGTCGATTTGAGAGTACTGTCCATAAGTATGCCAAATTTCAACGCTGTAGTTCATCTGGAAGTTGATTTTCTTTTCCGAACATATATATTTTATAGATTCATTTTTAAGCTTGGCGCCAGCAGATGTCATATTTATAGTTCTACAAGTTTACCTTTAAAAAATAGGGGCGGTCTTTAAGTTTAGATCCTATTTTTTCATTCAATTCTTATATATTCAGTACCTACCTTTCAATCAAAGACCGCTAATTTTTTCTTGCTATGAAAGAAGCTCTTCTGTTCAAGGATATCGCCTCTTTCCAGTGTAAAAGAAGAGGGAGAGCTGTTGAGCAATTTCTCCAAGGATTTTAGCGATAGGAAATTTATCATAAAAATTAAACTGAATGAATTTTGTGTGTATTGAGGGTTGCGTTGTCCTTCAAATCGTGGTTTTATAAAATCTATTTTATTTTTTTCCCCTACAGATTTGCAAAGTATCTTCAAAAGAAACATCCAGAAGTATTGCCAGAATCACTTATTGATGAATGCGGTTCAATAAATGAAGATTGATCTGAAAATGGAAAAATTATAATTATGCTCAGCTTGCCTGCAATCAGTAGTAATTTTGTGCCACTTTATATTTAGAAACACTGAAAACAATGTACCTACCTAAGATTTTACAAGAGATTTTATTAGTTATATTTTATAATCTTATTATCATTAAAGAATAACAATTGAATGACTGCTAGATATTATGAAAAAATTGACAGTCAGTTTTAAGAATAATTTCAGTACCTACTTTTGTAAATATACAATTTATTATTTTTTTAATTTTATTAATAAGTTAAATTTATATCGAATATTTTAAAATATGAAAATATTCATATTTGTGATAGAAAAGTGCAATATTAGAATACCAAAAATTATATTTCAAATGTGTATTATAAAATTCTATTTTGTTTACAATAAATAAAAATATGTTTTGCATTAAATGTGTATATAAATAATTAATAAATTTTCAAAGATCATGTTAAATGGGGACAGGACAACTTTTTTTTGGTGGGGGTGAGGGCCTTACACAAATAAATAACCACAAAAAATATATCGAACGGAACTGCCTCATACGATTTTTGAGAATTATTATTTTTTAATAAAAGGAAAAGAGCGAAAACAATGCATTAAGAACCAATGCTGATTGGGTGATACCAAGTATTGGTATTGAATGAAAAGTTTTGATATTTGGTCTTCAGTGGGTGTTAAGAATCAATCCAGTTAGTGCCTAGTAGAGATTTTCTGAAAAGTTAAAATACCTATATTATTCCAGAATACAAATAATTTTCTTCAATATTCGCGAATACGAACTGTAGTACTAAGTAATTTTCAGTTACGCGCCATTGACTATTCGGCCGAATTTTCGTTAACTTTTCAGGCACGCTGCGCCATCTATCATCCGTTTAGTTAAATAGAATGTGATTAAAAAACATAAAAAATAATCTGGGGAATATTTCATTCGTAGATTCACATTTGTCGCGGCTCGCGATCATTTGTAACGATGTTCAAAGTGTCAGCTTTGGCGTTAAGATGTTTGAAAAGAAAATGTGTTTATAAAATCAAACACGCAACCAAGAATAATTAATAAAGTAGAGCTGTTGAGGCAGAATTGAAAACAGACAATTTGAACGTATTAATCGCAATTAACATGTCGAGAAAAGGTGTTGCGGAATATTCTATAAATAAAACTACGAGAAGTGACAGATACGCTCAGATGTCAAGGGTAGAGCAAGTGATTGAACAAAAAAGGCGAGAAATACAAGCCCGCTTGCAATGTCAGAAACAAGAACCGCCTACACAAAGTTCTAGCGAATCTGTAAAAACTAAAGAACGTCCCGAACCGAAAAAAAATGAGAAAAGCGCCGCGAAGAGGTATTTCAGTTTAGTCAAAACGTTCACAGTATAGAATAATAGAACTATAGATGATTGGTATTTTCTCAAAAGAAGAATATACCTAATTTAATATATATTATTTTTTCCAATAAATGGGATTTAAAAATGTACATTTTTTGTAGTCCGCAGACAAATAAACAAGCGGAATCAATCAGTAAACAGTCGTCTAATCTCGTAAATATATTTTCAAATGATGGTTCGTTTTTGGATAAATTTAAGCAGCTCAGCAGTGACAAACCTAAATCAGAAAATAAAACGCATAGTTCTTCTAGTAGTAATAAAGGAAATGAGTCTCGATGGAAATATGAAAAAGATTTTGATCGAAACCGCAAGTAATACACTTTCATTAATTTTAGCGTAGTTGTTGGTATAACTGATTGTTTCTACTCAAAAAATGTTAGGTTATAGTAATATCGACTTCAAAAATGTATATTAGTGAAATTAATCTTTTACGATTGTATGTTTGACAGTTCCGATTCTTCGAAATCGAACCGATGGTCTGGTAATCGTAAAGAACGCTCGCCTGTCCGACCATATAAAGACGAATCGTATCACAGTAAATCAAAAAAGTATTCCATCAAAAATTTGCACTCTACGTCACAATCACGAAATCTACCCCATTTACTTACGTCGCCCGGTGGCTACGATAAAGACAGCTTTCCGACTGTTGGAAATATCCAGTCACCGCAACTGTTGAATACGCGTCCACCGATTACAAACTATCCTCCGCCATCTATTGCGGCGACCCTTACCATGGTTCCCCCGCCTACGCGTTTGCCCGAAGTTCAGTCGACTTCAGTTCAGATGCCTCCTCCAAATATATATATTCCAATGGATGTTTCTATACCTCCACCAGTGATTCCTTGCGAAACTGTTGTTTCGACACCGAAACCGGTAGTAAACCCCAATATTCCTCCTCTACCGACACCGTTACAGCTTCAGAATATCCCGCCGCCATCTCCGATCTGTTTAAACGAAATTCCGGATCCAAAACCGCTAGATTTAATGAATATACCGGCGCCGGGCGAAGCTGCTCAAATATTGAACAAAACATCGGCGGATCTTATAAACACCGATGTTATTAAAAATATACCACCGCCGAATAAGTCTGTACCTCCTCCCAATATAAATACAACTCCAGTTAAAATAGAGCCAAATACTTTAAACGTTAATGTAAATATACCTCCTCCGAATCCTATAGTATCCAGTGTTCCGGTCGTTTCTACATCGTCGGTCCTCCCGTCTACGGGTGTACATTCGTTGACCAATGCTCCGCCTCCTCTAAGCTTAATGTCAATAGCCCCGCCTCAATTCACTTCAAATCAACCAAATTCTATTCCGTTGATACCGCCACCAAGTTCTATATTAGTGATGCCAACTTCGCCACCGACAAATTCCGGAGCTGCCCCTATTATACCAGCTTTGATGGCTCAACCTGTACCTCCTCCTCCTGAAATAGTACCTTCTTTAATTGAATACCCGATGATACAACACGGAACGTCTATGACCCAAAATGCGGGATCAACAGTGTCAATGTCTCTACCTCCGCCGGTTTTCAATCAACCACCGCCGACTGCTGCTGCTATGAATGTTCCACCGCCTAGTAATTCTAATCCAGGTAATCAATTTTTATTTAGTTTTGTATTCGGAAATAGTAAATCGTTTATTTTTAGACCGCTTTCAATGTTAAATAGGGTAAAAGGGTTATTGAAAATCTTTTCTATAACATTGATATACAAATTAAGTTTTCTATATATATATTTTTTATATTATTTGGTTCTATAAATGTTTTTGGTATTTTAAAAGATGCTGACATTGCATGATAAACGGATAGCTCTGTAAAAATAATATTGCGCTTTTATTTGGATATGATTAATTTCTTTGCCTATCATTCTATGACAGAACTTACTAGGCGGCCTAAAACATATAGCTATGTCTTTAACACTGTCAGCTATCAGTTGTTAGCCAAACTAAACTATTTTTTTAAAACGTTAAAATCTTGTTAATCTACTAGCATTGGCGCGAAATGATGCGGGGCTGGGGGAGTGCTAAAAAGTCTTGTCGATTTTCTCGTCTCCAACGTTTATTTTCGTGACTTTTTTATCATTATATTTAATAACCTCGGAAATTGGCTGCGTTAATTTTTAATATAGGCATTAAGGATAGGTTTGAAGACGTGCGAATTTAAATTTTGAGTGTATAGCAGCTAAATAAATTGGAAAACCAGTTTTTGTACAACTTTTTTTCCAAATGATATTGCGATGGAAGCGTTTAAAAACTATTCCAATGGTTTTCTGAGGTTATGAACGGTAATGATCAGTCAGAATAGTTTATAAAATAACCACGGGGGTGCTGAAAATCAACAAAATTTGAAACGTGTTTTCCTATGGACAGAAATCACGTGAAGAACCCTGTTTTCAAATAATAGACAGATAAAACAAACATAGAAATAATGCTCAAATTTAAAATAAAACAAAAGGAAGATTGCTGCGGCATATCTTACAATTAAACAGTAAGTGGCAGAATATCCTGTTATTATAATAGAAAACCTTGTTATTGTAAAAAGAAAATACACTAGAAAAATAAATTATAATTCTATTAATTAGTAGGATAGTTTCTAGGCTATTTAATAAGAATGCGTTTTATCGCATATTTTAATATTCACTTCGTGAAGAATTATTCACATGTTCACGATTTTCAAAATATCGTACAGCTTTATGAAAAAAATACTTCTTGATTATTAGCGCATACTAGTGAAATTTTGTATTAACATGAGAGTGCACAACACTGCAAAAACAAATGTTGCGTTAATTATTCAGCGATATTTTTATTGATTGTTTAGAAACATCGTTTCACATTTATACCTCTAATCGAGAGATATCAACATATATAATAATAATAATAATAATAATAATAATAAATTTTTTTATTGTACATAATAAAACGTACAAAAGGCACGGTTCAACTTTAAGTTGATCTTCCACCTAGCCCAGTTACATGACAAAATTTTTACAAAATAAAAAAAAAAAATATATTGCCAGTTATCGGTATCTGCCGATTCTTACTGTGTAGCACTCATAGATATATATATTAATAGATAGCGGACGCCTATTCTTGAGCATTGTGCGGAATGGTTCCAATTAGAAGCCATACGGAAGACATTTTGTACGTGGAAAACGCCGTAAAAAGCGCACGGGATTCAAAAAGATTAAATATTCTATAATATGATGTTAATGGAAAAACAATAAAACTCGCAGTAAACAGTGATATTTCCCTCCAAAACCTATTTTTATATTGAAACGTTTCAAAAATTACAAAACTGTGTATAAATATAATATAAACGCTTAGAATATTTTACATTGTCAGATTGGCATCAATGCTTGTCAACCTTGATGCCAAATTGACAATGTAAAATGTTCTAAGCTTTTACATTATATTTATGCTCAATGTTGTAATTTTTGAAACGTTTCAGTATAAAAATAGGTTTTGGAGCGAAATATCACTGTTTACTGTGAGTTTTGTCGTTTTTCTCAATAAAATCATATTATAAAACAATTAATATTTTTGAATCTCGCGCGCTTTTTACGGCGCTTTCCACGTACAAAATGGCTTCTAAAAGGTACAGGAGGCGCTAGGGTATCCGCAATCTATTAAATATATATCTACGGTAGCACTATATTATTATCAACGTTTTCCGCTAGATTGAGACAGGAACTCATTCTATAATAGTTTCGTTTTATTTATTATGTACTTTTTGTTTATTCATGATAATGATTTTCCTAATATTGTTTCCGAACATTTTTTTTATAATTCTAGAACATAATTAATAGGTTCTTTTGTGTGTATTTATATAACAATAATTTCGTTGTCGCATAAAGGCTGGTTTTGCATCGAAATGTTATATTTTTTATATAGTTGAATTTTTACACTTTTAAAAATATGATTTTGATTATTTTTATTTCTCCTTGAAATGTTAAAATTATTTGTTATTGATAAAATTCTCGGACTTAGAACATTATTGTTTGTACTCGGTTCGAAGAATTCCAGGTCTAGAGCTAGAATTGTCGGGACTAATCCCTTCTAGACGTGAATTAATATCTATACTAATATTAAAAAGATGTAAATTTTGTAAGTTTGGATGTAGGAGGTAATCTCTGAAACTACTCATCCGATTTCAAAAATTGTTTCACCAATATTTAGAATGGACCTTCAGGATGAACATAGGCTATATATTATCGCGTTAAAATAAAATAGTTTTTCGTTGAGACCAAGTTTGCAACGTAAGTCGATGAAAAAACGGTGGCAATCTGCAAATACGGATGAAGCCGGCTGGGCCGCTAGTTTTAAATATGTCTTGAATTTTTGAAGCGCAATTTCAACTGATTTTTATTCAACTCGAAATTTACTATAGGTAACGGCTGAGGTATATTTTTTTAGATTTTCGAAATCTCCATTTTTTTCTCTGTAAATTCATATAAAATTTTCATAAGAGTACATAAGAAAATATTCGAAAAAAACGTTTTCAATTTAATAATTAAATACACAGTATGTAATAATTATTTTTCATAACACTCCACACACGTAAATTATTGATAATAATTATTACTGTGTATTTAATTAACAATTGAAAACGTTTTTCTCGAATATTTTCTTATGTACCCTTATGAAAATTACGGCCGTTGTGAATTATTTTTTTTATTATAAATTTTTCAACTATATAAAAAATATTTGTGAATGGTATGATCCCAAAACGTTATCCCAAATTTGGTGTAATTGTAATTAAAAGAGAGAAAAGAACCTAACGCGGAGGTGTGTTCTGTTGCCAGTCAACTCATATTTTCTAATTTTCTAACAAATACAAACATTTAAAACTTTGTAACGCCCAAGGTCAGTCACATGCAATACGTAAAACGCATAATCCTTCTTTTGTCTTCTCTGTAATCGGATAAAAAGTCAGTGATCCGTTCTTAAGATTTGGGATAAATTGCGATATCTGTTCAGAAAACATGGCAATGATTTTTTCACATGAATGATGTGAAACCAGTCTTGCATATTATCGGAAAGGCCGTATTTAATGTTTTGTGAAGTGTGTCTCGCAGACGGTGGATCGGACGAAGCAATGAAGTCTTTGGCTCGCATGGTGGCCCAGTGCGGTGACAGCATCGAAGAAGTGGTACGGCAGCGCAACCGGCAAGATCTGAATCTGCGGTAACGTGTCTCCCGCCCAACTTCATTGCCTGCCTCGTCACAGTGGTGATGCGCTCGACATCTCTTCTCCCCTCGAATAGATTGCAGCCGAAAGAAAGCGACGCATGCCTACGTGACGCTAATACTGCCCACTGTATTTGTACACTGCTCGTTATTGCACTGACTTTGTACAGTCGGTGTCGATGTTCCGTGTCACAAGATTAATTAACCGTTCGCTTTTTATGAAAAGCCAAAATTTGACAGGTCGAGGAAAATTAAATAGTTTCGCTGGATTATTGCGTTATTAGTGACATCTACCGATATTTCTTTTAACTTGTTTGTACTCAATTTAGCCATTAATTCAATGACAGAGTATTATGAATAGAGATTTTAGGGATGAAATAATAGCGAAGTTAGGTTTTCGAGTCTTTAATTATAGTCGAACCGATTTTGATTCTATTTTATTCTTTGTATCAAGAATGAGTATGTAAAATTTAAAATTTGTTGATTTTTTAATAGGCAAAATGTCATATCTTATCAGCAAAAATTCAATTTAAAATCAGTCTGGGATATGTATCAAAAACTTTTTTGAGAGTCTTTCTACACATTTGAAATAATTCCATCACAATTTTTAAAGCATTATTAATTAAAATTTGCCTACAATGGTTGTTTTTTTATTACAGGATTTTTAACTTTAAATAGATAAATGGTTAAAAATGTAATTTTTATTAAAATTTTTAACCGCGCTTTCATTTGGTATACGAAATTTGAATATCTCAAAGTTTTTTTTTTTTATATAAATTTAATAAAAGTCGTTCATATTTGAAGTGATTCACAAAATTAATTAGTGAGTCTGTGCTATGTCGCCGTAAGAAGAGCCAGAGAATTCATGGTTTTAAAATAGATAACCGTATTTTTATAGCATTCCTTGAAAATAGTTTGCTGACTTAGCTCGTGGTGGTAGCACTGCTTTGCTTACAATTGCCAGCAGGTTTACGTAAGAGAAAAAAATGTGATATTTTATTATTCTTTGCCATGAAAATACAGTGCATTTACTGAAAGTAGAAACAGTGAATAATTCGTGTATATTACTGGATACAAAAAAAGTTGAAATAGTATTTTGTTCAATTCGAGATTTACTATCGAAAAGTGCTGAGGTCTATTTTTTTGTACTTCAAATTCAGCCAGAAGTGCACCAGTATTTTTTTTTTAAATGTCAGCATATCGTCGTTGGTTCTGTAATAGCTCTTACGTGCATAATTGGCAGATTTTACGTTTTTTAAATGAAAAGATTCAGGAAACGGAGCTCTATACAC
Source organism: Xanthostigma xanthostigma (assembly GCA_963575645.1). NCBI lineage: Eukaryota > Metazoa > Arthropoda > Insecta > Raphidioptera > Raphidiidae > Xanthostigma > Xanthostigma xanthostigma. Next base: position 4,460,926 of record OY754464.1, read on the forward strand.
TAGTAATACCTCCAAATGAATTTTACAGTAACCAACAAGGGGAAGTAACTCTTATGTGAAAAGTTGTATGAAATAATTCCTCCCATGTGCCAATAAATCCGAAATGAACGTTAAATATTTTTTAAGAAAATACTTCGTCTTAATTAAACATGTATTGTGAAGATAAGTATGAATTAGTAATATACCTCTGAAATTGCTAGTTCTTACCATCCATTGCTGAAATTACCACTTTTTGGCCTTTCCTGAAAATTTTACTTTTTGCACATTAGAGGTATTACAGAACCAACGACGATATATTCCAATCCATTTTTTCTCTATAAATTCATATAAAATTTTCTTATGTAACCTTATGAATATTTTATATGAATTTATAGAGACAAAAATGGAGATTTCGAAAATGTAAAAAAAAGCATGTACATTTTCGGTTGAGTTTGAAGTACAAAAAAATATACTTCAGCAGTTTCCGATAGTAAGTTTCGAGTTCAACAAAAACTATTTAAACTTTTTTTTTGTATCTAGTAGGATACACTGTTACCACTTTCAGTGATTACACTGTATAATGAGTACGGACTCATAAAATCAATAAGAGCCATTCTTTTGAAATTATTAAATTTTAAAGTAGTTTCTGCTACAAAATCTGCTTTACAAAAACAAATGCACGCGTTGTAAATTTTAACAGAAATGTTCGTTTGTATTGAAATCTTGTGACACGACATCTAGATGTATTCATAACACACTACTCAGACATCGTGGCTTAAAACATTTTTGTATACTTTTTACAGGTGATGTGCAATCAATTTTTTGCTAAATGCGTTCTGAATTTTATCTGTTATAGGTTTTTATTTAACGAGAAATCATCTGCATATCAACAGTATAGAAGATTGGTTGAACAGTTCAAAGTCGAATTTAATAAGAATGACAATTCAGATAGCAGTTACGGACCAGCGGACGAAAGTTTCGGTTTTAGCAATGTTTCAAACCCCGACAGTACGGAAATGAACTTCGATTACAAAGACAAGATTCGTTTTCAACCGCTCGTGTCGAAATATAAAACTGACTCGGACAGCGATTCCGATAAAGGCGACTTCAGAGATTCTCGAAATGCAAGGAAACGCAAAAGAAAGTCCCGATGGGGTGATCAGGCAACCGGTGTTCCTCTACCTGGCGTGGTGACAACGCTTAATACGCCTGCTGCGATTACATTACCGACACAAATAATTCCGTCGCAAGCACACGGTCCAATGTTATCAAAAATTACACGTAATGATCCTGCACTGATTCAGTATGCTTTCAATAGTTTTGGCAAAACTAATCTTACTGACGAGGAATGGCAGAAAGCGGAGGATCATTATAAAATTAATCTTTTATACCAAGACATGTTGCGCAAGAGGCAGGAATTAGAAAGTTTACAAAAGGCAGGCAAACATAAGTACGAGTACGATTCAGACGAAGATATCGACGGAGGCACTTGGGAACACAAACTTCGAATGCAAGAAATGGAAGCGACTAAATTGTGGGCCACGGAATTGACAAAAAAAGCAGAAGGCAAACATCACATCGGTGATTTTTTACCACCGGATGAGTTTAAAAAATTTATGGAACAATCGACGGCTCTTAAAGAAGGCCGAGAACCGGATTTATCGGATTATAAAGAATATAAATTAAAAGCAGACAATGTCGGTTTCAAAATGTTACAGAAATTGGGATGGAGTGAAGGACAAGGATTGGGCGCTGAAGGATCGGGCATTGTGGAACCGATAAACAAGTACGTTTTTTTTTTTAAATCGATACTGTATGTTTAAATACTGAAGACAGATATTTGGAATGGCCTTTAACAATTAGGCTTTTTAAAAAAAAAATAATTATCGATTTTTTTTATTGTATTTTAAAACTTTATTATAAATAATATTGATAATCGATGCGAAAAACTTTCAAAAAACTTTTTTTAAATTAATTATAAGCAATTTAAAATTGATAAAATATTTAAAAAATCACGTGACTGCAAACGCACTAAAATTGTTTTTGACAGTTGTGACGTCATAATGTTAAAATGTATATACGCAGTATACTATCAATGGCTTCTACATGTATTATTATAATAATATAAATTACCATTATGACGTCACATTATGTTCGGGAAATGTCGGCGCGTTCTCGGAACTGGGTACAAAAATTTATTTTTAATTTGATATAACTTTTGAATTATAACGAAAATAAAAAAAAAAGAAAATAGTTTTGTTATAAAACTTATATAGGTACTATCTTTCCATTTATGACAAAAAAAAATTTCATTCAAAAGCCCAATTGAAAATTAGTAACTTATCCAATAGATGGCACTACCTCTGTGTATATTAAACAGAGGCGGCCTTACCCATTGCGAGGCTCCGGGCGGCAGGTCTTTGCGAGGCCCTTTGACCTTCGTGAAAATTATGTGATGCGAAAGTAGGTCTGAATTAAGTTGTGAATTATATCAGACAGCACTGCGGCTGTCCTGATTGTTAGGCCCGACAGCAGCATTTGATTTTTTCTTAAATATAGCCTAACAATCAGGACAGCCGCAGTGGACTACGGGAGGTAAAAATCATTATTTATCTAATAATCCGTCCACCAAAACTCAAAACAATCTTGAACTTTTAATTTACCGTTATGTTATAACCTTAATAAATAATTAAGGATCAAAGTCAAAAGTTTTAAATAAAAAAATATAGTTAAAAAATATTTTTTTTAATTTGCTTGGGTTGTTGCGCGAGGCCCCGGGCGATTGCCCTGTTCGCCACCCCCTAAGGCCGCCGCTGATATTAAATCCTCTCATGTATTGGAACATCGATTTTTAACTGTAATAATTGTTTTAATTAATGTAAATTAGTGCTATTGAATAATAAGAGTTACCACCGTTTAGGGCTCCACAACGCGATCTGAATCAAGGTCTTGGAATGGATGTAATGGGCGGAGTGTCAAACAGAGACGATGAATATGAATCATACAGAAAACGCATGATGCTGGCGTACAGATTTCGTCCAAATCCACTTGTGAGTAAATAGTGACAATAATAATACACCATTTTTGTAATCTATACTAATATATGAAGCTGAAGAGTTCGTTTGTTTGTTTGGTTGAACGCGCTAATCTCAGGAACTACTGGTTCGAATTGAAACATTTTTTTTTTCTTGGATAGTCCATTTATCGAGAAAGACTATAGGCTATATAATATCACGCTACAACCAATAATGAAAAATGTTGCAAAATGTAACTCAAAATTTGTCCGTCCGACTAAATTTTTTGAACGGTAACTCCGGTCATCATGAAATTTGGACACAACATTCATCTCCCCCCATTCGTTCTTTTGCACCCGGGTAAAACCATAGATATCTATGCAGTGTTGCCAGTCTAGTACTTTTTTAAGACTTTTTTGTTGTGGAAATGAAAGGATCTTTTTTTTTCGCTTTCCCACATTGTGCCCATATACGATAAAATTTGTGAAATTAGGTTGTTAAAGAAAAGGTCATTCGTTTTTTTTTTTTTTTGCTCTCCAATTGTGCACACAACAAAATTATTGAAGCCAGGTTGTTAAAAAAAAGGTCATTTGTGGTTGGCAAATCTTAAAAAAATTCTAGTACTTTTTTCAACCCTGATCTAGTACACAAAACAAAAAAGTTCTGGCAACACCTGTATCTATGGGTAAAACCAAGCGGGACTGCTAGTGTAGTATAAAACAGTGCATGTAAAGTGTGGTCTTCCTCACTCTTTATTCGTTTGCTCAAATTTATAATTAATTAGTACTTTACTTTGCTCGTTTGATCTTCGATTTAGAATCAATATACACTCGGGTGAATCGGGGCCTATAGACCTAAACTTTCCTCAAGAAATAAGCTATCAAATGGTAAAAACTGCATTCAAAGTTCTTGTGTTTTTAGTGGCCACACAAACGAAGACGAACTGGAACTTGTGGTAGGAGAACTATAAAACATTTTTGGGGTACGCATTTGAGGCACTGCGAAAATTTGTGTAACACTTCTTTCTTAATGTTTGAACACAAAATCGAAGACCTGACTGAAGGGTAGTGGGGCCTAGCCAAGCAAAAAAAATCCATCAGCCAGGTCTTTGATTTTGTATTCAGACATTGCGAAAGAAGTATTACACAAATTTTCACAGTGCCTCAAATGCGTACCCCAAAAATGTTTGATAGCTCTTGAATTAGTAATTTTATATGATATTAGTATTGAAGTAATGATATCACAGCGATAATGATATCTGTTTTCGATCGTCTATCATATGCAATATCTATCAATCATAATAATAACTAAAATATTGTTTTGAAATTTCAGTTTCATTATTCTGTCGTTTGTTTTTCAGAACAATCCAAGAAGACCGTATTATTAACCTGTATATAATGTAAGTAAATTTCATTACATAGTAAGGATAAGTTTAATAGATGATGTACAGTGGTTGCGTGTATTTTGGTTACATGGACCTGTCTTATTCGAACAATAATTAATTATTTCTGGAATATATATATCTATAAAGTCAGTTTCAAAACACGCTTCGTGTGAAGCGAACACATAAAAGCCATCATGAAACCCAGCGCCACGTCAGGCTTTAAACAGAGCAGCCAAATCTAGTGGCAAAAACAGCCTTGTGTGCAGCGACTTTTATTTCGTAAAAGTGGCTATACTTACTGCTATACAGTATGTAAACGCGTAAGGTGCACATAGGGAAATTAGCATTGGGAAAAAATACTTGGATCAGAGTTAGCCATGAGTGCATTAATTGTTATTTCTATTAAACTATCGTGGTAATATTGAGGATTTCTATTTTATTTTGATTTATTTTTATTTTACTTGGCTTTTTTAATAATAGAAAGCTCATATAAATCATTATTTTATTTTTTTTGTACAAAAATAAAACAAAAAAACAACTCCATCTGTTTGGAAACATTTCATTCAAAAATTGTCTGACTGGTATGACATATGCGCGTTGGTAAATCAGTGACCCAAATGTCTTTAGGTTCAACACGAATAGGCGGAGATATTTGATCTCGCACCACATTTAAGTATTTTTGGGAATTTAATGTCCCATTAATAAAAAAAGTCCGATTATGTTGTAATCATTTGAATATTTTCTTCAGTAGTATATACATTCAGTTTGCAAAAGAATATTATCTGTCAAATTGAAAAACAAGATTTCAAGGCTCACTCTGATCCAGTCATTTTTTCCCAATGTTAATTTCCCTATGTGCACCTTACGTGTTTTCATACTGTAGATTGATTCACATAACCCAGTGTTTACATACATATAATATAATGCTCTTTTCGAGTTCCACTCAAACTTGACCGTGCGTTTAGTGCCTTTACAGCCATTTTTGTCGCATTATTTAGATAGTTTTTGTCCATGCTCTCTTGATTAAATCGTATAATTTATTATAATGTTAATATTATTTATTATTTTGTTATTTAAAATAATTTTTGTGATAAGAATACCAGTTTTTTTGTTAAGTTTTTGCAAAATTATATGGATAATTGTTAAGTGAAACTTCTTATGTGACACCTCGGCGATTTTGGGGGGATAAAATAACAAAAAAAAATGTGAGCCGTCGTGGGGCGCCTGGTAGATGTGATGTTTTCATTTGAACGAAGTGAAAACAAAGCAAGCTTTACGCGCTGTCATCTAGCGAAATTACTAGTAACTAAATTTCGTCCTGTTATCCAGATGTCGCCTTCAACTAAAGCCATGTTTAATCCAACGCACACAAACGTGATCCCAAAAAATTGTCGCGCCAATTGCGCGGTTTTACTCTCAATCAAACGCGGCATTAGATGTTTCACATAAAAAATCTGATTAAACGAAAAATGTGGCAAGAGCGTCAAATTTGTTAATATTGTTATATTAAAAAATACATAATTATATAGAAGTTTCACTTCGAATGTGTGTCCCGCGACACGTCTTTTTTTTGTTAAAAAATAAAAAACAAGAAATATAGTACAAATAAACATTATTTTGATAGAAGTATTTAATATATGGCCTGTTGAGAATTCGTCAAAATACATGCAGCAAATCTATGTAACTTATCCACAGAATATTATTAAGACTTTAGGATTATTGTGACAGATAAATATTTATAATATAATTATATTGTTTACAGTAGGTTACCAAGATATTATTTCAAATAATAAATGTGCATTATATATTTGAAATCCGCATTTCTTTTTTTACAAACACTGATAATTTTATTACAGATCCGATGAGGTAATTAGGGTGAGGCACCAAATTTGAAGTGTGTCATTTTTAGTTTAAAACCTTCGGACTGCTCCAGACGTATATATACGATTACCTGAGTTCCTGCTCCCGCCATATATTAACGTTTTTTCAAAAAAATGGCGGCAACCCTAGTTAGAACACAAATCCTAAACATTGTTGCGTTTTTTTTTTCTTTTGAAATCAGTGCATGTGTCACTGCTCCAGACGTATCTATGTTACCGTTAAAACCCGTCTTTAGTTTGAACGCGTATTTATTAGTTAAAACTAGTTTTCACTAAACGCCCTCGTTAAAACTAGAATTTCCTAGTAACGACTAGAATTTACTGATTTAGAAGATTGATTTTTAGGTAAAACTAGTTTTAACTGTGAGCGTTAGACAAAACTAGTAGTAACTAGAAAATTGTGTTTCAGAGGATTGATTTAATAATATTAAGCCTTGATTAAAAAATAAACATTAGGTATTACATATTATTTATTAAAATATTTATTGAGAACATTTGTGAATAGTAACATCTGAACAACATTGATATTAATTAGTAATATAAAAATATCATTCTTCCTTATGGGGATCAAACATCCATATTGGCAACTTTTATTAAAGTTTTATTAAAGTCTTACACATTTAACAAAGACATTAATAGCGAACAAAAACAATTAGTACTCCTCTTAGTCATTTGAAAAAAAAACATTATATGATCACATATTATTTAATACAATATTTATTTAAATATTTACGAATTGAAACATGCCAAACAAATTTAATATTTAAAGTTAGTAGCATAACACAGTAAAAGAATATTTTTCCTTATGAAGATCAAACAGCCATGTTGGCAATTTTAATTAAAGTTTTATTGGTGTTTACTTGTTATTGCAGGGCAAACGCAGGATTGTGGACAAAAAGTTCTTTATTCAGGGTACGACGTTTCGTCTATAAATTAAGACTTTTTCAAATAATTATGAGAATAATATAATATAATATTCTCATAATTATTGTTTTAAATTTTCACATTAATTGTACTTGAAAAAGTCTAAATTTATAGACGAAACGTCGTACACTGAATAAAGAACTTTTTGTCCACAATCCTGCGATTCTTATTAATAATTGTCTCGATGGACACGATTTCTAATATATATTTGTGGAATCAGTTTTAACTGCTTGGTGCCGTTAAAACGCGTTTTGACTAGTTAAATCTAGTTTTAACGGATATCCATTTTTACCAACAGTAAATTCTAGTTTTAACGAGGGCGTTTAGTGAAACCTAGTTTTAACTAGTAAATACGCGTTCTAACTAAAAACGGGTTTTTACGGTAACATCTATACGGAATACACGAAAAAATTGCGCACACAGCTTGCACTCTCATAATATAAATGCACAGTGAAAGGGTTAACAAAAATATTACATTTTATTCAGATTTTCATCAGATTAAATGTTCGTTAGCACTGTTAGCAGTGTCCACCAGTCGGATGACGAATGCAATATATATGTCGCCGGGATATTGTCAAATCCGTGATTTTGTAATTTCACTAGTGAAATTACAATATCACGATTGACAAAGATTCGTGATATTATAATTTCACTTAGTGAAATTATAATATCACGGATTTGACAATATCCCGGCGACATATATAATAAATTATAACAGAAACAAACACTTAGGGAAAATAGGTATGAATAATAAGACTATAAACATTTTGTTTTTCTATGTTTTGAGTTTATTTTTCACTAATGGACTGCTTTAAAACGAAAAAAAAAACCCACATTGATTAAAAACCGTCTTTTAATAGTCAGATTTTGGTTGATTTTGATTCGCAGCCAAAAAAGGTTGCCAACGTCTATGCTAGATAGTGTCAATTTCATTTTTTCAAACTTACCTTGTAAGCTGTGTTGTACATGAATTTGTTTCCTTATTGAACTATATACACAACGTTATCATAAAATAAAATGAACTTCGCACAACAATAAACACCATAAGAAATTAACACACATCAACTTAGAAATAAATACCTAATGAAAAAGACTTTATCGCGTTCTAGCCTAAAAGCCTGATAAATAAAAAGTATTAATTAGCAGACATTAGGTAAGTTGCATTTTGTTTAATGAGAAAAATCAAGGTCAAAATTCGTTAGATAGTAGTGGGGAGATGACGTCACCCACCGAACCTGTCAGTTGTATACCTGCAACGGCTGTTGTTTTGACGTCATTTCCGCGCTTATGCTGATTGGTCAGATGGAATGAGACAGCCTTTATAATTTACTAACCTTAGGCGCGTACAAAAAAATCGAAGAAACTCTCAAATTATAATACAAAACGTATACTCTCTCCCTCTAGAAATATTATATTGACCTTCCCATCTATGCAACCATCCACGCGACAACTCGCACCCATACAGTCTTGTGATGGTAGGTGAAAAATCCGTTTTGGATTGGATTTGGATAAAATCCGTTCTTAGTAGATGTCTACATCGAGAAATGAGTAGCTGTGCCAAATTTCAAGTCAATCGGGCGTATAGTTTTTGAGATCTCGTGATGAGTCAATCAGTGAATGGTTATATATGTTACGGTCTATACCCGAATTCGGTTAATGACCGAAATAAATGCGAAACTAGTTTTTCCCAACGAATATTTCCCAAACCCGAAATCTTACAAAAATGGACAGAACTAGTTTAGTCCAACTGAAAATGCGCAAAACTAGAATATTGCTCATTTTATAACATTTAATACCCGTTTAAATGTAAGATTTCGGGTTTGGAAAATATTCGTTGGTTAAAACTAGTTTTGCGTATTTATTTCGGTCATTGACCGAATTCGGGTATAGACCGTAACATATACAGGGTGAGTCAGACCACCCGTATCAGTCGTTTTTTTCGAAAACGGTTAGTCGTAGAGAGTTTTCTCAAAAATCTGTATTATAAAAGCCCTAATAAAGAATCGAATGGTGATATTTTTTCCCCCCGGAAAGGTCGGCTTCCCTGTTAGTTTGCTCCGGAATGTTAAATGGCACGATAGGTCGAAAGTGGTATTGTTGAAAAGATCTTTAAAAAATAAGCAAGTTTTGTAGGACATTTTTTTTTGTTACTGCCACCCCTGTTAAGTAATATTCGTTTGAAATTATTAAATTAACATGTCAGAATAACATTCTTAATTTTAAAAGTCGGCATTTAAAATCTAGTTACCTAATTAAACTATGTCACAATAAGTTTTCAATAATTGCAATTGTTTTTTTTTTATCGGAAAATACTTCCAGGTACTCATAACATATCTAGAAGAGCTCTGCAGTGTTTAGAAGTAAATTGAAGACAGTTTGAACATTTGTGACATTGTTTAATTAGGTAACTAGATTTTAAATGCCAACTTTTAAAATTAAGTTTGTTATTCTTACATGTTAATTTAATAATTTCAAACGAATATTACTTAACAGGGGTGGCAGTAACAAAAAAAAATGTTCTACAGAACTTGCTTATTTTTTAAAGATCTTTTCAACAATACCACTTTCGACCTATCGTGCCATTTAACATTCCGGAGTTCTGAACATTTCGGAGCAAACTAACAAGGAAGCCGACCTTTCCGGGGGGAAAAAATATCACCATTCGATTCTTCATTAGGGCTTTTATAATACAGATTTTTGACACAATTCTCTACGACTAACCGTTTTCGAAAATAACGACTGATACGGGTGATCTGACTCACCCTGTATACTATGTAGATAGATTGTGATGCAAAACGATAGAATCGATTGCAAGGGAACTAAATAATTTCAATTCTTTATTCGTACCATTTTAATGATTTAGATATACGTATTTTAATAATAATAATTAATATATAAATATATATTTTTGTCATTAATAACATATAAAACTTTATATAATACATTATAAATATATGATATAGAGACACTTTGTTTTATCGCAGAATAATATCACTTTTTTGTTGATTGAATATAAAGAGCACTTAAAAACCCATAATTGCATTTATTTTTGTAAAATTGTCATCATGCTCAAATTGAATCGGGAACCCCTCCAGTTAACTTTGCTGCATATAAATTGATTATCTGCAATAACATTACGTCATTAGTCATTACGTATTACATTATACTAAACTATATATATATATTATATAGCTACTGCGCATGGCTTTGACGGTTCTGTTACCGTTCGCAGAGAGGTTGGAACAGAGCTGATGCATAGATTTTGACATGAACAATATTTCAAATTGGTGGGAAAGTTTGGGACGCCATCAGCCGTTATTGTTTTGGCGGCAAATTATTGCCGAGTTTATCTAAAGTATTTAGCTAATATTTTTTTATTACTCATGCTGTTACGGTTGAAAAGTAGCTATTTTCATTTGCGTGCGGAAACTTTATTTGCCGCATTGAAATTATTGTTTGCCGCACGCAAATTCAAAGAAAAAAACAAAATAATAACGCGGTGTTAATGTCAACGAAACAAACTGTCATTTGAAGCAGATTTGAGGTTAAAATTTTCGATTATGGACTTTTATTCTTGACAATTTTAACATTTTTAACTGAATTTTCAACTTTTTAATGATTTAATTTTAATTTTTATTACTTCTAATTTCTTTTTTTAATTCGTAATAAAATTTTAATTTAATTTAATTCGTAATAAAAAATAGTATGTGCAGCTCGTGCGGCATTGTCGCACTAGTTGCACAATATACTATTACATACCTTATAAATGAATTGATATTGATCCTTGGTTTGTACAGCTCCAGCCCGGTCCCTGCGCACCTGGTAGACTGTTTTAGGTACGTCTATCATTCTGGTCTGTTCAAATTCCCTGATTGAAATATCACTACTTATCACCACGCCGGTACGTCCAGTTCCTGGACTGCAATGGACAGTAATTGGACCTGGACCATTGTCTCCATCACAACTTATGTAATTGTTTGACGATTCAGTTGTCTAAAAATAATCAAATGTTAATGCTTCAACGTATGCACAGATATTATTAACTGACTGAACAGGCATATTTTGAAATGTGCTTCGCTCCCATGTAAAATTTCATTAACAGCTATCTGCTATTAATGGCCCATGGGCCAGATCTTGCCCTCAAAACTCCTGGTTCACAGGATAAAAAGGTAAAAATACGGCCCAATAAATTGATTGCGGCCCGCGAAATTTTTTTATAATGTTCATTCAGCCCACCAACAAATGTAAATGCAAATCCCTGATCTAAAAATACAAACCTCTTTCTCGTTATTTCTATCAACATTTTTATTTGTTTTCAAATAGCTCCTTGCTTCTATTAAAAATGCAATAATGGAATTCACTTCTTCAGGTACCCCACGTTCAGGCCAACCAAGATACCATAGATGCGTCACATCATGCCATGAGTTCGACACCATATTCTATAAATATAAATTAACATATTTTAATAAACTATATGTTATAGACCAAGTAGCAGCAACAGTCATTTTTTTTAAACTCGGGAAAACGTAGGATCTGAATCTTGTATACCTGCTGAACAATGAAATATATGGAATAGTATCAAAACTAAAATTAAACTATAGAGAAAGAAAAAACACAGATTTTTTTAGTTTTTGCTCATATAAAACTTGTCTAATGTACATTTTAAGGCAAATTCCGTTTAATCCGGACTTTCGATGAACTAATCCAGATTAACGGGATTCTATTTTAATCCGGACTTTCGATGATCTAATCCGGATTAACGGGACTCTATTTTAATCCGGACTTTCGATGATCTAATCCGGATTAACGGGACTCTATTTTAATCCGGACTTTCGATGATCTAATCCGGATTAACGGGACTCTATGTAGTACGATTTGAATAAACCCCTTTTCCTAATATTAAAAAATAAATGCACGTAGAAGCTACCAAAACAGAAGTAATCATCATTATAATAGTACATTTCGATTAATGGAGCAGCAAATCAAGGAAACAATGTGAAAGCATACCCCCGTCCCATGCATATAAACTATGCCGCTTGTGAAGTACAAATGTATGACTCACTCCTTAAATTTTGAATTTATAGTATTTAGGTAGGTATATCCACAAAACAAAAAATCGAAAAGCAGAACAACTCCAATACATTTACCTTAAGCTGCAAACTCGAAATAATATATTTTTCTTTGACTTCTCTCTTTTTCAAAGTGACCTGAAAATCGCCAAATTCACGGTGACAATCCAAACCTTCAGATGGAGGTAAATAGTCAGCACATTTTTCCTGAAAAATAATATATGCATATAAAGGAAAAAAACACAAAATGCTTATTAATTTCATTGCTTACTACAGACAAAAGGAATAAATATATGTCATATATGTACATAAAAAAGGTAACCGAGCGGGGCGGCGTAGCGATGAGAGCACTAGACTCGCATTCGGGAGTACCGGGTTCAAATCCCGGCGGGGGCAGATGTAGCTGGGACTTTTTCCCGCTGCCTCTCGCCGAGAATCGGTAATTCCTGTACCGGTCATCTTGTTGAGGTTTTCCATGGTTTCCCTCAACAATTCCAGATAAATATCGAGATGGTTCCTTATTCAAGGCCATGGCCGATTACCTGTCAAACTCCTATGCTCAAAATTTGCCTACCTTAACCTAATTTCCTAAACGTCTTTCATTCGCCCATTGCTATTAATTAAATTTAAAAGGTGTAGAAAATAACGGGAAGTGTGGTAGAAAAAAAGTAGTAATGGTGCGAATGGCGTCTGTTATGGCATGAAGTCGAGAAACGGACGTTAAACGCATTATTATTATATAAAAAAGGTACGACAAAAAGAAACTTTAAAAGACATTTAATAAAAAAAAAACAATTAGAAGCTCAAGTATTACCACGAAAACATAGATTTTATTTTATTTAAGAGCCCGTTTGCCGATCTCAGAGGGGAAGCTGTATTTTGCGGCGTGTGGTGAGGAAACATTTTGAAACATTCCATTCATAATAGTACAACTATGGTCTATGAGAATTGAATGCTCTCTTTCTATCTTTCACACATGTGAGAAGGATTGACAAAGAGAACCGAAATGCCTACCAATAGTGATATACATACTATTACATGTGTTGGTACACCAACACAGACACATACTATACTTCTTTCCGTAGTTACAGCACCAGTCAATTCAACAAATTACGATGTTTTTTCATTTCAGAGCTACGGCTCCTCCTATAAACTGGGTCGTAATTTTGAAAAACAGGCTATGGAATATTTTTTTCTAGTTATATTAAGGATCAATCTAGGGCCGTATTGTAACAAATTTTTCATTTTTTACTTTGTTAATTAATGGCGAATGCTTTTAAAAGACACTTTTTACAGTTTTTCAAATTTGTTTAAAAAATTTTCTGCTAAAAAAATTAAAAAAGTGGTACAGTAGGGACCTAGATTGACCCTTATCTTCATAAAAATAATTTTTCATAATTTTATCTCTTGTTTTACGATCAAATTTATAGGAGGCCGCAGACCACTGTATTGCATTGAGAAAACCAGAAGAAACGGGCTCTTAATACGTGTAATGGGTTAAGCTTTATAGGACCGAAATTTTACAGTTTTTAAAATTTTTCGTTACCTGGTTAATCCTCTTTACAACATCTTACTTAATGGTTTAAGTGTAATTTAAAACAAACTAACATTATTATTACTTACAACTCCGTTTTCGAATAAATCAGTCAACATAAGGATTACGGTACTGTTTTGTTCCCAAATCATCCTCCAGAAGTCGTTTAATGTGTTTTCCATTGGCGCTTGACAAGCAATGTAGCATTGTTTTTTACTTTTGAAACCCTGAAATTTAAATAATATGCATACAGACACTGTGACAGTTATAGTAGGAGAGCTATCGAACATTTTTGACTAGGTATTTGAGGCACCGTGAAAATTTGTGTAACATTTCATTTATAATGTCTGAATACAAAATTGAAAACTTCGCTGAAGGGTAGTGGGACGTAGCCAAGCCTTGAATACTTAACTTTACAAAATTTTATTTGCAACAAAAGTCCTCGAGGCATTTTGAAATTTTGAAACGATTAGCTTTGGACTTTTTCGGATAAGCTCACGTAATCGTCTCGTAATATAATTTAAAATAAATTTTAATAAAACTAATAAACAATTTAAAATATTTATTTTGAATGTTTTATTATAAAATTGTTGTTAACAAGATATCTTAGAATGTACACACAGAAAATTTCTGATATCTTAATGTGGTTGGAATTGACAAAGTGAAAAATAATCAATTAAACGACACATGCAGAAAGAAATTTGGATCGGTAGATCACCAAGTACTCCAGATTCTCCCTGATGTGATTTAAAAGAAATATTTCAGCACTTTTTCACAGCTTATTTTTAATACATCCTATTTCAACCTTTTAAAAGCTACTGCCTTTTTTCAGACAAAAAACATATTTTTCTCTTTATTTCACTGCGTCGTTCAACATGCCAAAACCAAAATTGACACGCGCCGTGACAAAACAAATAGACAAGTACAGTAAATACCCAATTCTAATTATTACCTCTAAACTACGTACAATGTAATATAAAAGTTTTGAATCGTTACAATTTTAATACCTTCAAATTAAAATTTTAAAATGACTCCACGACTATAAATATATATATATAAAACTTCGAAAAATTAATAATTCAAGGCTTGGCTAGGCCCCATTATCCTTCGACCAGGTCTTTGATTTTGTATTCAAAAGTGCTGCACAAATTTTCACGGTATCTCAAATACCTACCCAAAAATGTTTGATAGCTCTTGGACTATTAATATTTAAATGATTGGATGGAAAGTGTAGCTTATGGATCAATCCATCTAATCATTTCGATACAAAGGATCGCAATTTCTACTAATAGTAGTAAGAAGATAACACATTAATTGTGAAAAAATAACTCTAATAATTTAGAGTGATGATGATCCTGCTTCAATGTTGGAAGATTAAAAAAGGAAGAATCCTCGTGGTATAGGATCGATGAAACAAAGCAAATACTGAAGGTTTTTATTGTATTTTATTGTCTGACGTTTCGGCAATCTTTATGCCATCTTTATTCTCCGAAGACGGCATAAAGATTGTCGAAACGTCAGACAATAAAATGCAGTAAAAACCTTCAGTATTTGCTTTGTTTCATCGATTCTATGCCACCAGGATTCTTCCTTTTTTAATCTTATAACACATTAAATTTTAAGAGACCTTCAAAGTATTACCATAAACCATTGATTACTTTATTTTGAGGTGGCTTACAACATTTTCTTGTGCTTTGGATTTTCTCTTTTTCAGTAGAGAACAGACAAGAAGTATACTACTACTCATTTAAATATGAAAATATATTAACGGACGAAAAGGTCACCCAATCAAGGTGACTAGCTGATGCTAACTTTAAAGAAGGCAAATTTATTCATTTATGTTTTGTTGTACAAATTATGTCTATCCTTGCCTACGGTACACTAAATTAATCCTTATTGAATTTATTTATTAACTCGATTAACACTTCGTACGATCCAAAGAATATAATAAAAGATTGAATGTTCGAACTTACTCTGACGAAGTTAGCGTTGATGTAATCGCTACTCGGATCATTTTCTACAATTTTCAAGAACACTCTTGTCTCAGGTAAAGGTATCACATTTGCATATCTATTCTTGTGTTCACATCCAGGAGGAACTTCACTGCTTTGAACAGTTATTTGGTTAATTTTATCAAACTCGTTTGCTATTTCTTCAGTTTCCAACATAAAATTTGCCAAGGCCGCAAAGCTCATAGGATGTGATAAAGAAACCTGCATTCAAAAAATAGTTTTTATCAATTTATTAATTTAAGTGCAAGTCAAATTATTTTTTTAAGCTTCCTCTCGTGTAGTAGAGTTAGCGCACATTTAACACAGTGCACTGGTAAGTATTTAATCTATATCTATAAAAATCAATGCCACTTTTCGTTGTAATTTTATAACTCAAGAACGGGCTCACCTATCCAAACCAAATTTTTAGGTTTTGTTCGGACTATTTAGTAGATGGTTTATGTGAAGTTTGCACAAAATCGGTCGAGCGGTTCTTCATTTATCACATTTTTTTGTAACAAATGAATTCAATAAATGGCGGATCATTTTGTTAATGGGGATTTTGCTGTCAAATTGAAACTTTTTTCGGATGGGGACTGTGCTGTCAAATTGAAACTTTTTTCAGTGTTGACAGTACAAGCATGTTATGTCATTCATGCGGTCATTTCATTTTGGACGTGCTTCGATTAAAGCAAATTGTCAGCGATAATTATTGCTTTGTGCTTATATTTTTAAACATATTGTTGAGTGCATTCATACAAACGGTGAGTCTTGAATTCTTCAAATGTACTATGTATATGTGTGCGTGTACTTTTCTCAGTTTTTTAGCGAGCCGTCGGTGTTTCATATCGTTTACAGGCTTTTTTTTAATTAAATTGTCAAACGCATTTACACAAACGGTAAGTTTTGAACTGTTGAAGTGAATTACATGTATGAATGTGTGTTTCTTTATTTGAAAAAACATATTGTGTGCATACGGGTGTTTTATTCTTTTGTAACAGATGGAAGCACGTCGATTTAAAAATGAATTATTTAATGACATTTTTATATATATTGACGTATGCAGTCATATATATTTCCATACACACATATACGCACATGTATATTTTAAAATAGCTAGCAATTAATAAAATATTTTTTTATTTGAATAAATGAATTTGATGTTCCAATTAAATTTTTTTATTATTTCACTTTATACGTAGCGAAGCACGTACAGGGCCGCTAGTTAGTCATAAATTAATTGAAAGTTAGCTTACAGGATCTTCAAACGCTGGATTTCCATACGAACGCTTCGATGCATGTAGCACACCTTTACGTCGCATACTATTATAAACTGAGACGCTATCCAAACTATATGCATCCAAACTGACAGGAGTACACCTTTGACCATAGTTAAATCGTTTTTGGCGTTTTCGTAAGATAATCTGGAAACGATAATAATGATTAACAGTCCAGTAAAACAACAAAAAGTTGATAAGATCGGGCAGAGGCGTATCTACTGAAAATTGCTTCTATTGCAAGCACTGAAATTGCGCCCCTGTCGACTATCCAAACATCTGATGTTCATCTTTTGGCTAACAACGACTAACAATGAAATAAAATGCCCAATGTAGCTTATATTTTCGATCGTCTTGTACCTTCTTTTAACGAAAGATATACATGTTTCTCAAAATGTTAGAAAGGACGTGAGGAAAGGTGTCAAGCCTATAATGATAGCATTCCTTAAATTAATCTTAAATTTTAAAATGCTTACCAATAAACCGGCCAACAATATCAAGCATACTCCCGCAATGCTAGAAACGACAATGGCCACTATTTTAGCCGTAGTATAACCGTCGTCGCCATTAAAATCAGGATCTTCAGTACTCGTAAAATTACTACTGGATTCCCTGTATCCCAACGTTTCAGTTATGTTAGCAACGCTTGTTTTATTTTCAGCGTCTAGTGTAATTGTGTTCTTACTGCTTGGTGTTGTAGAACTGGCCGTTGTGGGTTGTACGTTGATATCATGCCCAGCACTATCATCATAATCTTTATCCAAACTGCCATGAGCATATTTATTAGAATCAGTATTTTTAGTACCGTTATTGATATCCAACTCTCCAAAATTATGCTCTTCTTCATCGTCGATTCCTTCCCCTTGTTCACTTACTTTATGGTCGTCAGGAATTGTATCAAATCCTTTTTGATTTTGATTTGCATCGTTTATTTTAGTTTCTTTGTTAACCGTTGTTTTATTTTCATTATTGTCAAATGGCTCATCAATAACACTTCCTTCATCCAATGTTTTTAGATCAGTTGATTCAGACGGCTCTTTGTCGTTATTTTTAATAGAATCATCATTAGTTACATCCAATGTTTCCTTATCTCCAGTTTTAACTCCACTTGGTTTTATCTCTGTGCTTTTAACTGATTCCACTGCTCCCTTTTCTTTATTTTTCATTCCTTCTGGTGAATCTTTCTCACTATTTTTAACTACTTCTGAATGTTCATCCACTATATCTTTGTCATCAGTTCTAACCTCATCTAACGTGTCTTTCTCGTCATTTTTGATTTCATCTAGCGGATCTTTCTCATCCTGTTTAATACTGTTTGACTTTTCTTTATCATCGCCCATATTCTTTAATATGCTGTCAGTATCTGAGTTTTCCTCAGATTGTCCATTATCAAAATCATGTTCTTCATGAGCAATTAAATTATGGTCTGGAATTATAGACATTATTGGGGCATTAGTACTCGGTACTGTTATATTATATACTGAAGGTTCTGTTTTTAATTCTGTTGAGTTTATATCTGTTAAAGTAACCGCATCAGTCGTTGTAGGTTGTTCAGTTGTTGAAATTACAACAGTACTTTGTGTTTTAATAGTTTCCGTATCACTCTCTGTTTGATATGTAACTGTTGTGAATTCGTCGGGTTCAGTTGAATGTTCAGTAGTATCAACGGTCCCTTGAACAGAGCTAGGATTCTCAGTATCCAAATTTTGGGTTACCGTAGTCGACTCATATGTTTTTTCTGTAGTTGTATCAAGCGTTGTATCCTGAACAATTTTTGTGCTAAAATATGTAGTTGTTTCAAACTCCATAGTAGTGGTTTCAATTTCATAATTCACTTTTGTTGAAGTCTCTGCTTCTAGATTGTCAATTTCTTTTGAAGGTGTGCGTACAGTATTTAATTTCTCTTTAAAATTAGGAGCAACTGATGTGGATGTATTTTTTTCTGAAATTATATCTTTGTCAATAATATATTTAACTGAATTTTCTTTATCCGTTTTTTCTAAATCTTGGTCAGAAACACGATTTAATAATATTGATTGAATATGGTTTTCTGATCCAGCAGAAGAGGTCTGGTTTTTAATAGTATTTAATTTGTTGTTGTTATCATTTTCGTTAAATGCCAGTACTATTTTTTCAGGGTAGGTATTAATTTTTTCAATATAGGTTGTGTTTTTTGAATTTGCCATAGTAGAATTTATTATTACTTTGGGTATATTTGTTGGGACAACGTCGTTGACAAATTTTGTGGAACCTCTTTTCTTTAAATTTATATTATTTTCATTGCTGTTTACAAAGTGTTCTTTTTCTAAATTTAATTTTGTATCTTCCATTAAAGGATCTATACTGGTAGGCACTGATGTTGACAAATAACCTGATTTACTTTTCGTGTAGACGTTTAATTTTTCATCGGCAAAATTAGGCATGTCCGTTGTTATTCCCGAAAGAACTTTAACGCTTTCAAATTCATCGTCGTCGATAGGACTGTGTGTTTTTGGTTTAACTGTGGTTAACTTTCTTTCCGAAACACCAAAATCTTTTGACTTCAATGCTGCCTTTATATATTTTTCTTTATTCACACTAGATTCAGTTGATTTCTCCGGCATTACTTTTGTTGTCAAATCGATATTCTGAGATTCTGAAGTGGAATGGTCTATAGGTTTGCTCTTTGGAATATCAGTATACGATTTTGTTTCAACAAATTCAGATTTTATATTCACCAACGTTCGATTTTGGACATCGAGATCGCTCTGCTTTTTGCTTTCTTGTTGGTTGTTATTCAATCGCAATTTTTCAAAATTTTTATAATCAACATGCGAATCGTCAAATTTCGTGACGAACGTGTTATCAGAATTTTCTTTGGTCTGATCATGCGCATTAGTATCGAAATCAACTGCTTCTAAATTTTGTTTAATACTGTTTGAGATCCGGGAATGTCCATCATCAAAAACTTTGGTCTTTGGTGTGGTTAAATCAAAATTGTTAAAGCTTGAATAATGCTTAAACGGTTGAATATCATCTGTATAACTATTATAATATGGAATACTGTCAGCATATCCACCTATACCACCATAATTATTGCTATATTCTGCATTTACTAAACTGGGCTTAGTAAAAAAACTGTTACTTGTGTGGGACTCTTGAGACACATATTTATCAATGCTGTATGATTTTGCATTTTGGTTAGATTCTGTTGGACTATCGTTTTTCTTTTTGACAATGATTGTTTCCGTTAATTTCACGTTTTTATCTTCGTACACCTTCGGGCTGTTTTGAGTAACGATCGGGATTTTAACTGTTGTACTTGTGTCTTCATTTCCTCTTCCGAATTTTACCGATCCCCGACCGGAGATTTTATTCTTAACATTATTTTTTATCTCTTCTTCAAAGTCTGAATTGACTGATTCCGAAGTGACTTCATATTTTAAATAATTCTTCTTTTCTTCTTCCGCTGAAGAAACGTACGGCTTTGGAGTAGTTTTAAATAGTTCGTATTTACTTGAATCTGAATAATCATTATTTTGATGTTTTATTACAGGTCGGAGATAAATATTTTCTTTTTGTTTGTCATTGAATTCGCTACTCGTATCGAGCTTATTGAATTTCGTAGTTTTTCTAGTGATTTCTGATGGTGTTGTGTTTTCGGAAGTTTTTGGTAACACAGAAGTTTCATTATTCGATTCGTATTTTTGATTATCCGTAGATATTATCTTGTCGAGTTCATTTGTTTCGCGAATAGGTCGGAAGTGATGCTTTGTGGACGCGCAGTCGACCATATAAGACGTAAGAAGCAAGAACACTCCTACAAAGAACAAAAATCAAACCAACATTACGTTTATTTCGTAAATAAGCACACCTATTAGAAGTCTCATTTTTCTACTCATCAAAACGAAACACTCAACAGACATTTTAAAAACTGTGAAATTACAAATTATTCTTGTGAAACGAACAGAACAATAATCGTATTATGTATTGATTACACGCTGTTTTGATTATTGCAATTTGTACACAAAATATCATCATTAGGTAAGATTTTAGATTTAGACCGAGCGATATAGATTCTAGAGGTTACAGAGTTCGATTCAAGTTACATAATAATACATACCAATCCATACTTGAGGCTGACAGAATAACATCATGTCACATATCAATGTATGTTTTTCTTCTTCTCCATCACACAATCTGCAACAACAAAAAAAACAGTCAATTATACGTATATTAATGATTCCAATATTTTACGATTATGAATCTAGACGTCATCTTGAGACCGTGCTTAAGATGCACTGCTTAAGAAGACCTGATTTTTAATATCCCCCTAAGTTCAGTGCCGGATTAATCATTAGGCAGAGTAGGCAACTGCCTAGGAGCCCCGCATTGATTAGGGGCCCGTGCACGCACCAAGAAAAAAAACTTTTCATTGAACGAAAATTTTATTTGAAAATTTGTATGAAATTTCTCAACAACAATATTATTTTCTTCGTTGTTTATTGTAATTTATTGCATTTAACAAGATAAAATTTAAAATAATTACGTTACGTCTCATTTTTCTTTCCTGACTCATCAAAAAACCTGGATCATCAATTATGTATAACCTATTGCATTAAGGCCGTTTCAATAAAGCTAAAGAGTCAGGTAAGGCGATGCAGCATCTAGTCAAAGTTATCATGTTGTTACAATATCATATATAAGACATTGAAGTAACAGGATGCATGGAGCCGACCATCTGGAAGTTACTCACATCCCTTCATAAACTTGAGAAGACCTGATTGCATTGCCTAGGGGCCCGGACAGGATTAATCCGGCCCTGCCTAAGTTGTATAATTACGAGGCCAGAGCACGTCATACGATGATGTTAAAATTTTTCAAAAACAGCTCTAACATAATAAAAAAATACTATTGGGTTCGTCATTTCCTACTTACGACCTAAGCAGGACAGTCTTCCCGCTAACTAAACCAAGTTTTTCAAAAATATTGATACGTCGAGGATTTTTGAAAATTTTGACTTTTTTTCTCGTATTTTCTTTATTTGTATTTTTCATAAGTTTATAACTTTCCGCAAAAATGTTTCGTCGCATAAAGAAAACCTCCCAAATTACAAGTTATTGTTTGCGAAGGTTATGAAACAATATATAAATACGCGAAAAAATTTTATAGACAACATTACTGATTATTTATGAGAAGTTGCGCTACTTCAAGGTTAATAATAAGTTGTGATTTTCCCCAAACGTAGTTTCCGTGACTTAAGGCATTGCAGTTGCGCCCATGGGCATGTCATAGTTTTTGCCATTACATATTGTGTACAAACTACAAACATGAAACCGGTTTCCTATACATGCGGTGCCATATACGTCGGCAATTGTGGCCTTACTCGAGATTGTTTGCATCTATTTGATAGAACTAAGTGTATCTAAGATCCAATCGAGGCCAAACTCTGGCCAATATTTTGAGAGGCTCGTACGCCACCTGTCTTTGCAATTATGTCTTATGATGCTACGAGTAGGTACAATCGACACGCGCTGCAAGATTAGCAAGCATAAATAATTTCCGGAAGAAAAATAGAACGATCCGTGATCTCATCATCTCGATTTCATACTGCGAACAATTTATATACTGTTTGAGTTTTCAATCTATACTAATGTCCTATATCGTGGGTCTAATGCCAAAGTCACGAATGTGCATAATTGATGTTTTGAGAAAAACGCGTTTTAATAATTGAAGACATTGCTAAAAATAGAGAAATAATGTCAGTTGAAAATTTTACATTTTTGTAAGGTTTTTCAAAAAAATGTTAAAAACATAACTCAACGTGGCACATTCGTTGATTTGAATCTAAATTGTAAAATAATTTGCAACGGCAAAAGCACGAACGTGGTACATTCGTGCTTTTGCCGTTGCAAATTATTTTACAATTTAGATTTAAAAACAACGAATGTGGCACATTCGTTAATTTGGATCTAAATTGTAAAATAATTTGCAACGGCAAAAGCACGAATGTGGTACATTCGTGTTTTCGGTATAGCAGCAAATCTCCGACTGACGCTCTAGTGGAATGCGTCCCGGCTAGAAGGAAGAGAGGGGATAAGCAAATACTTTCGAGCTTTTGGCATTGAATACTATGGATAAAATTGCACATGCTGCTGCACATAGGCGAAAATGGGCAAATTGGCACATTCGTGACTTTGGCATTGGACCGACGATAATATATTGTTGCACCAAGATATTATTCAATCTCATTCCTGCGGAAATAAAAAATAATACAAACTGTCAGCAGTTTAGGAAAAACCGAAAGGCTTTCCTTGTTCGCAAATGTTTTTATTCTTTAGAAGAGTTTTTTAACTTGTAAATTGTTGTTTATATATTGTGTAAGTGTTTATACGACTTCTCCTGTACAAATCTTTTTGTTTTTTGGAGCAATAAAAATTATTATTATTATTATTATATGAAGAGGTAAAGTTTGTAAGTTTAGATATAGGAGGTTATCTCCGAAACTTCTCATCCGATTTCAAAAATTGTTTCACCAATATGTATTTAGAATGGACCTTCAGGATGGACGTAGGCCATATTTTATCGCGTTAAAAGAAAGGGCTTTTAGTTACTATACAAATATGACATTTAAGTATACCGCGTAACGACTTCCGTACTGAGATACAAAGATAGATTACAGATGTTCAACAGCTGGGGTCATCGTGTCTATGTGTGTATTAGAGAATCTGCTAGGTGGCATATATACAAGCCGACTGGTACGAGCTCGAGTTTCTGGGAGCGCTAATTCTCAAAAAAAAAAAAAAATCGGATGCTAACTACATTCCAATGTTTCCCCTGAAGAGTCCCGTACTGAGAACGGCTTAGCGCGGAGAACTGCCAAACTTAAACTTTGAAGTAGCATAACTTTGTTATTTTTAAAGATATTACAAAAATCTTCTCGCCATCAATTTTGTATTCTTAGGACTATGTGTGTGTGTGTAGCAGCGTTGCCAGTTTTTTTTCGCCAAGTCGGGATTTTGGAACTCTTTGAGTGAAAACAGCGGGATTCTTTCGTCGAAAGCGGGACATAGTAAAAAAACGTATATAATCAGAAGTTTTCAAATAGGTACCTATATATCTTTTTATTTGAATTAAAATTACGTTTACGTGACAATAGTGAATAGATAGCAAAAATAGCCATAGAAAATGTATTTTAATAAAAATATAATATTTTAAATCAGATTTACCCTTTCGTTAAATAGTTGAGTCTTACTCGTCTTCAGAATAAAAAAAACAGAAATCAAAATCAAAAAAGTTTTATTCATTAGAAAAATATGGCGTTTCAAACAATAGTCTGAGGAGTGAGTGTTACAAATTGCAACTTACAATAAGAGAATAATTATTTATAAGAATTACTTATTCATGATAAATATTTCTGTGAATATTTAACTTCTTTTAAAGTTATCCCTGAGTTATCCCCGAAAAGCGGGACTGAGCCTGTCCCGCGCGGGACATTTAATTTTGATTTAAAAATCGGGACGTCCCGCCAAAATCGGGACGTCTGGCAACGCTGGTGTGCAGCCAGTTTTACTTCGGTAGTGTGTAGTATAAAATACACACGTCACTTTTTTTTAATTTTTAGGTACATGACCTATGTCAACAATACCCGGCTTCCGCACACAAGGAAAGTCACTTATGCTTTGTATACATTACGTAATAGCAATGCGTAATCGTAATTATGTTCATTATTTAATAACAATGTGAACCTTATTGCTACTGTGTGAAAATATTTACCATAATATAATGTACCTCTAATAAAAAAACAAACGAATTTGCATCTAAACAGGTCATATGTACACAGTAGCATAGGTACCTACCTGTACATATTATGTTTAATTAATTAGTGCCGAGATATTTATCGGATGATTAAAATAAGGATCTAATTCTCACGCTTCTAAATGATTCAATATATGACAAAAAGACAAAACATCTTATATAAAATCTACGCAATAAAATTATATCATTCAATGGATCTAATTTAAATATCAAAGATTAAAGCCTCCACTACACAAGTGGCCAGCACCGCCACTCAAATAAGTGCCTATCATCGCCGCGATGATTGCCTAGCCCTCCACACAATCGTGCCGGTCCGATTGTGTGTACGGGCGCACGATGCTGGCCACGCATTCCTTTGATGTACCGACAATCAACCGATTACTGCCGATTACAGGCGATTATGTCCACGCACCGACGAATATGCCCTCTACACAATCGTGAGTGCCTGTAAGTGGCGGTGCTGGCCACGTGTATAGTGGAGGCATAAGATATGAAACTTGCCGGTTATCATGATTGCGTTCTAATACCATTCATTCGATTGCAATGAAACTCTGGTGGGGTGTTCGTTTGTGCACCTGCGAAAGTTTCTGACAAAAGATTCAAAGTCTATAGACTATAAGCATTGTTTTGCAATATAGTGAAGCCGAAGGCTACACCAGAGGTTCCCAATTTTATTTGGCCATGGAACCCTAATTGTTTTTGGCTGTTTTGACAACTAAAGTGTTCCTTGTTGTTTGAATATTTTCATGTTAGATTCGAAGAAATAACAAATTATAAATGAAAAATAATTATTATAAATATTGCAAAACATTTATTGTAACAAAGAAATACAATTTAACTCTCGGACAGACCGCGGAACCCATTTGACCCTTTCACGGAACCCCAGGGTCCCGCGGACCACCTTTTAGGAAATGCTGGGCTACACTACTGTTGTCACCGCCGAAAGTGGCCCAGCCTCGTTATAATGTATATATTATCTGAATTTAAAAGTTGACGTGGATTTTCACTGGCCCCTTCCCTTTAACGAACGCCCCCAAATAAAAAATAAAAGACGCCGAAAAATATCTAGCCCAGGGCGCCCGGATGGCTAAGACCAAAATTGTTGAGAATCTTCTTTTTTGAAGATTTTTAAAAATAAATGCAGTATGGAAAGAACTCACGAGATAAAATAAAAGTTTGACATAAGTAAACAGATATTTTAGACGTTTATTGTAATATAATAATGTGTGTACCTATCTTCTTTAATCGCAGTGAAACAGATTCACAGCAGCCATGACCCACATTTTCCTTAAACGCATTAAAAGGTTGCATGTGATTTGCAAGTTGTGTCTTTAAACTTAAAACCTTTTTCGTTCCGAAAAATAATTCCAATTAAGGCATATGAATACGCTTGTACTGCTCTTTTTTAAATCTCAAATTTGAAGAATAAAGTCGATATACACAATCTGAGAAAAAAAATCTAATCTATCAGTTCAACACCGATTCGTTGCTCTTCCGTGTTAGGTATTACGTTATACGTACCCACGCTGGTTTGCAGGTAGTACAAGGCATTAGTCCGGGAGCTGTCGATTTAAAAAGCCCCCTCATATGTGCATACACTTTTTTTTATGTAAATTAATAGTTTAAAAGTATATAAACAAGAAACGCTTGGTTTGCGTTGATTTAAATAGCCGAAAAAATGTTTAAAAAAATTAATTATAAAAAAATGACATTAATGTTTCTCCTACATCACGGATATTGGTTGCTAGCATCCAATTTTACAAAAAATTTCGTGCTTTTTAAGAAAACATTCGCGCAAACCAATTTTTTTTGCCGAGAGAGTCAGGCAACCCTCTTAAAGTTTGTGATGAGGGAGAAAATTTCACCGTCATTCGTAACATAATTTTTTTTTTTTCATTTTATTCGTTTTAATGTGAATTTTAAGAATATGTAGGTTTGCGGGCTCTAAAATTGCCGGAAATACTCCGCAAACCAGTTTTAAATGCGCTAGCTCCAAGCTTATTTTCCACTAGTAATATTTAAATCAATAAATTTATATTAAAATAAATGTTATATAAAATTAAATATTGAATTTTTTTTTAGATTTATAATTATGAAAGGATATATATGATCATGACACAATAGACTGAAGGGACTAGTCAGCTGCAACATTCAAAAATGCTATAGGACAACCATTACCTTTACCAAAAAAAAAGAAATGCTTATATAATATCTCCTCTCTGTCTTAAAGTATTATGTATACCCTATAGCAGATGCAGGTAAATTTCAAGCGTACAGAAGAAAGAAAGAGAAACATTTCTATAAGTTATTCCACTGCAGCAACTGTATCATGTATAAAAAAAAAAGAAAAATTAAATTTTGTAAGAAACAAAATCAATATTAATATAACAAACAAGATTATAATAATTGTGGAACAACAGTAGTTCTACAAAAAACATTTATTTTAATATAAATTTATTGATTTAAATATTACTAGTGGAAAATAAGCTTGGAGCTAGCGCATTTAAAACTGGTTTGCGGAGTATTTCCGGCAATTTTAGAGCCCGCAAACCTACATATTCTTAAAATTCACATTAAAACGAATAAAATGAAAAAAAAAAATTATGTTACGAATGACGGTGAAATTTTCTCCCTCATCACAAACTTTAAGAGGGTTGCCTGACTCTCTCGGCAAAAAAAATTGGTTTGCGCGAATGTTTTCTTAAAAAGCACGAAATTTTTTGTAAAATTGGATGCTAGCAACCAATATCCGTGATGTAGGAGAAACATTAATGTCATTTTTTTATAATTAATTTTTTTAAACATTTTTTCGGCTATTTAAATCAACGCAAACCAAGCGTTTCTTGTTTATATACTTTTAAACTATTAATTTACATAAAAAAAATTGCATGCACAATATGAGGGGGCTTTTTAGATCGACAGCTCCCGGACTAATATTATAAGACTAGAACCTGTGACAAGAAGATCAAGTTTTTGGAAATATTAGTGTTGACTAATAACGACTAAAATTTAAAAATAAAAAAAATTACTTAAGTTCAGAAACTAAAACCCGACTACTGAAAAGTATGAAAATTTATAAGAAAATATTCTCATCTGAGGATACCCGTGGTCGTATGCCGCCTCATATATATGGTCATATGGCGCCCTCAAGATGTATAGAGCGTGATGCACTTTACCCTAAAGCTTATGATCGCTTACTATTCTTAAAATTGTATTGTTTTGTTAAGGTAGGTGGCATACGACCACGGTTATCCTCAGATGAGAATATTTTCTTGTTTCATAGTTTTCAGTCGGGTTTTAGATTTAAATTATTTTTTTTGAAGTTACTTTTTGTTTTCAATTTTCTCACCCCTCGGACAAAAATTCCAAAAAATAAATGTAGCCTATGTTACCCCGACCATAATAACAAATCGATTGATACCTTATTTATCAAAATCGGATGAATAGTTTAGGCGCTACGGTGGAACATCCGTAAATACAAACATATATAGACTGCTAAACTTATAACCCTTCTTTTTTGGCTGCGCCGCACTCGGGTAAAAAAGAGATATCAAAGCACTAAAAAGTAGAAATTAAATTTCTTTCTCTTCTATAGTGTTTAAAAGCGTGAGGCACTCGACGAATTAAATGAAATAGTGGTACAGTGAATGTAGCGCGCTTTCAAACGTTTCAGAATAGAAAGAAATTGGTTTTCCTCATTTTAGTGCGTTGTTATAAGCGCGTTTTTTTAAAATGTATTTTTATCATGAGCTTATCGGTTTATTATTTCATTTATAGTCAAACTCGGCGGTTCTTGCGAGGCTGATTGTGGATTGTAACATTTGTAACCAGTTAAAAAGATCATTTCGCGACATTTACAAATATCAGTGCGATGTTATAATTTCCTTATGGCAATCAGCCAGCTGCACATTTCCGTATTATGTAATAACTTAAATTCATTAAAGCGTAACAGTTACATCTAAATTTTATCGTGATCCACGATTTGTTAATCATAGTTGATATATTTTATAGGTAGGTAATATTATAGTTTCTAAATAATTCTTTTCAACACATTACGACCGTGAAGGAGCTAGAAATCGGAACATAACTTAATAATGAAGGTGAAAGAAACACAGTAATTGATTTTTGAAGTTATACTTCTTTTGACGCGTTATGAAAAAATGACTAAGTTACAATTTTCGAGATCAAAATTAACAGATTAAGGTGCCGACTATAAGTAACATATAAATTAACATAATGAAGTTGCTCTCTAAGCCATACGCCTTATAGATATATTGTTAAAATATTTTTATTATAGACATAAGTTAATTTCCGTAAGTAATAATAACACTTATCGCTTTATTAGAAACATTTATTTTTCAAACACTGTCACCGTCGGGATACAGGCCTCCAATCTGTCCACTATCGCGGCGGAATGGGTTTCCTTACTCCACAGTGATATATCTGAACAGGCAACAATTCTAATATCATCATATATATTAATACGCTAAGGTTAAGATGTTTGCCTCCCTTTTTAGAAAAAACCTCACAATTTCTCCACATAAATTATATATCATTTTACAGATAATTGCTTGCTCTGCTGACATCGACAACTAAAAAATTTATTATTGCTTTTGTTTTTGTAAATTAAATAATTAACAGCAACGCTGAACAACGTCTGCCATCTGACGGCTTTAATTTTGAAACAACGTCAACACTTCGATCTGTCACCTGACCTTCATATTGTAATACAACAAAAAGAAAAACGTTATAAGGTGCAAAATTAGAAACGAATTGAATACCTGCAATAAATTTTGATTCATTAAATTGAGTTGAATGATTTAATTACATAATATATACATTAAGACACAATACTGCATACTCCCATCTGACGGCTTTAATTTTGAAACAGCGAGCAACGCTGAACAACGTCACAGCAATGCTGCATGATGCCATCTGACGGCTTAGCTCAACGCTTTTGCTACTTGCGCCTCTATATGACAATTTTAGTAAAATATTTCTTCGATCTGTCATCTGAGCTTCATATTGTAATACAACAAAAAGAAGAACGTTATAAGCAGTGTGCAAAATTAAAAACGAATTGAATACCTGCAATCATATTTAAAAAATAATTTTGTAAAGTGATAATTATTATACTTATTTAGTGCGAATAATTCGCACAGGTCACTCTAGTTTAAAACAATTTGTATAGTGTTATTTCACATCATGCGAAAGCCAATCTTTACATTGGGTGTTTGTTTTACACATTTCTAACAGAACGTGTAATACTAACAATATAAATTTTACATATATTAAATTATTATTTATTAATTAATAAACAAATACACATTATGTATTGTTCTCTTTGTTACCTATGGTAGATAGGTATCGCCGTACCCGTCTATACAAGTGAAAATGCATTAGCTTTAGCGTTATATCTAATTGCGGTTTGCACAGGAAAAGTATTTTGAAGAAAAGAAAGTTGCAAATCACATCATACAGATAGGTACGAGGTTCGACAATAAAGTATTGAAACGTTTTTTTTTTCGTCGCAAATATCAGCACAGCATGAAAAAGTTACACGCAAAATTAGTGATGAAACGAATGTCAATTTTTAGACATTCGTGAAAGCGAACATCCAGTTTTCAAATTTGGCGTCATTTGTTTAAGGTTAAAATTTGACAGCTGATTGGCCGCGTAAGTCTCACGCACACATTTGTAGTGGTATTAATACTAAGACAAAAGCTTTACCTAATCTTAAAGTTAAATGCTGATAAAGAGATATCATTGCAAGGTTACATTGGCGGAAAAACTTAAGTTATTTTTTAAAAAAGGAGCTTACTTATGAAATAATCTTTACTAATAAAAATGCTATGCAAATGTAAAAAATATACGAATATTCGAGTACATCACTAGTACAAAGTAAAACAATGGAGAACAATGAACCAAAAAAAATAAACAGCGAGTCAAAAATACTATAGGCCTGACTGACAGACAATGTACAGCCTAAACCGGTGGGTCTAGACTCTAGAGACATGAAATGCACAGGAGTTCCTTTTATATACCGTAAGCACTAAGAAAGGATGTTTGAAAAATCATCCCCTAAGGGAGGTTTCTGACAAAAAAAAAATCGAAGGGTTTTTAAGTGGTACCTACTACAATACGGTGCAACCGAAGAAGTAATAATAAAAGAAACCTTGCGCTTTGAGCATTTTAAAAATGTTATTTTACAATTATAAATCGACGTATTATAGACAATTTGGGGTTATTAAAAATATTGTAGTTATAACGTTTTAAAAATTTAGCTATACATAAAAAGTCAATGACGCACCGAAGTGACCTGAATGATGGATGACACTACGGTACAATGTTTCAACACTTTGTAACTATGGTTGCTTGTATAGGTAATTGTCTTGAACAGTTACAATATGGGATTGTGGCGTCACAGTTATCAATTCCCAATAATATTGTGTTTTATGTTCAGTAGTTAATTTTTATACTAACACTATAAAATCGTAAACCTTTAATCATACAAAATTACATGGAAGTGCCGTAAAACTTAAAAATACGTCCAATAATATACTTAATAACTATATTTGACCTCTTTTTATACGATACTTCCATGTAATTTTGTGTGTTTAAAGATTTACTTTTAGATAACAATAACATTTGTAATTTATTATTATTAACAATATTTCAAAGCAAAATTTAACATTGTGTACTTTTGTACCAACCAAAATTCCGCAATGAATTTGATACTTTATGGTTAGACCTCGTACAATGGTTGTATAAGGTACCGTTCTTTGGCCTTTTTCTGTTTTTAGTGCAATTTAGAAGGAAATTTAATAAACTAAAATTATATTTAACCATACAATTTTCGAACTTTTTGCTGTTTTCTCTTTCAATATTCTTTTAAAATAAGTTCTTATTAATTTTTTGCACAAATTATTGTGAACAAAAGAAAATCCTAGTCAGACAAACGGCTTAGTTCGTTGACGCTCATGGCAAGATTCTGATTTCGGGCTTTCAAAATTTTGTTGGCTGTTATATTCAAATAAAACAATCGTGAGTGAATTATAGACGCTCAACAACTGAGGTCATCAGAGTAAAATAAAACAATCATAATCGCATTGCTGATTAGTGATTGCGCCTTTTCGGGTTAGGGTCCCTGCCGCTTATTACGGCCCTGCCGAAACACAAATTGACAGCACAAACAGCCGTCATGTGGAAAACCACTTTTGCTTGTCCACTTTTCAGAGCTTTCAATAAGTTATTAATTCTACACTTTAACTAGTACAGCTAACGTGCTTTCCGCGCTTCGAGATAGTCTTGTAAGATACGCTGCCAGGACAGAAAAGGGAACCAATCAGGAGCTCGGAAAGCCGGACGAAAATGGCTGTCTACATGGGAAGAAACGGCAACTTGCCTCTTGCGTTCTCGTTTAGATATACCAAAAACACTGCTTAATGTTTATCATCTTTGCGCTTAGTTACACAGTCTTTGCGTGACATTTTTCCAGTTATTTGCCCCTTTCTGTTTTTTGAGCGAAATAATTACACATTTTCATCTTTGTTCACCAAATGCAATTTGCACGAAAAAGAGCTATGGCAGTGTTAATCGTTGTTTATGAAACCCGCTATTTAATTAGCGTATTTAATTCATCATCTTGTTTAATGAATGCCACACAATGCAGATGTTTAACCTCAAAAATCTTTCAACCAAACATTAAAAATTGTGATATTTTATTCGCATCACAAAAATAAACTGTAAATAAATGCAACTGATGTTTTTTTTGCTGGAATCTGTTAGTTTTATAAAATTAATGCAATAGACAGAACGTGACAATCACTGTTTTTCTACAAGTACTTATCTAAAATTATACTGCATATTATTTTATATGCATAGTAGCATAATTGCATCTTTATGCAAGTCCATCACCTCGGCAGCTGCTCTCTATAATTTCTATTATTTGCATAGAATTCAGACGTATGAATCATAAATAACTTGTAGTTCTGTGAATAACAGACACCCCCCCCCCCACCCGTATGTTTTGTAACATCATTTTTGTAGACCTTCTTACTAACAATCTAATATGAATCCTTTTAGATTATACATTAATAAATATCGTCGTTGGTTCTGTAATACCTCTTTGCAAAAAGTAAAATTTGCAGGAAAGGCCAAATAAGTGGTTCTTTCAGCAATGGATGGTAAGAACTAGCAATTTCAGAGGTATAAGTATTACTATTTCATATTTATCTTCACTATACGCGTTTAAGACGAAGTATTTTCTTAAAAAATATTTAACGTTAATTTCGGATTTATTGGCACATGGGAGGAATTATTTGATACACCTTTTCACATAAGAGTTACTTCCCCTTGTTGGTTACTGTAAAATTAATTTGGAGGTATTACTAGTATAGAACTCCGTAAAATCTGCCAACTATGCACACAAGAGCTATTACAGAACCAACGACGATAGATTAAATTATTTGCAATTATTATTTTCCATTTAAAGTCTGTAGTATTTATTTTCAATAATTATGAATAATTAATTAATTTTTGCACATAAGATGCATTACAGAACCAACGACTCTATACTAACATACACAAAGATAGTTAATTCAATCTTGTTTTTTTCATCTTAGACGTGAATTTGTTCGCACTCAAATTCAATAGACTCCAATACCAATATCATCTAGCCCCAAGTGATTGTACTCGTTGGATCAATCTCAGCAACCATTATTCACAAATCACAATCCATATAGGCAATTGAGATCAACGATGTGTGCTGACCGAATTTATATCACGCGACAAAATAATCGGGCATGTTTTTGCTGGCTGACAAAAAACGCGATCACCAATTTTTTGGGTCGCCGATAAAATCGATACACTTCTTCAATATGCTGCAGTCTTAAATGAGTCCACAAAGACTTCGTGTAACGATCGGTTTAATGGTTGGATACACAGTCAAAATAATCGTGCCAAAAGTAGTTTCATATATTAATTAATATGGAGGCTATACAAACACATTATAAATTATACATACCTACATATATTATGATACTAACTACATGCCGAAGAGTGATATTATCATTTTAATGCAATTTGGCCATTGTAATTTCTTCTGCAACCTTGAATAGATACTTACGTATTTGGCGTGAAATCATTGCGCCGTGACTATTGCAACAAATATACCTAATTAATAATTAAAATATGTATTACCGCCAACTTGTGAAATATGTTTAAAATTCGGTACCATAGTTGAATCATATTGATGTTATATTAAGATTAGGTCAGGTCTTACAAGCAAAGAGGATATACAGTATGTAAACGCGTAAGGTGCACATAGGGAAATTAGCATTGGGAAAAAATACTTGGATCAGAGTTAGCCATGACTGCATTAATTGTTATTTCTATTGAATTATCGTGGTAATCTTGAGGATTTCTATTTTATTTTGATTTATTTTTGTTTTATTTGGCTTTTTTAATAATAAAAAGCTTTTATAAATAATTATTTTAATTTTTTTGTACAAAAATAAAACAAAAAAAACAACTCCATCTGTTTGGAAACATTTCATTCAAAAATTGTCTGACCAACGCGCATACGTCATGCGCGTTGGTAAATCAGTGACCCAATGTCTTTAGGTTCAACACGAATAGGCGGAGATATTTGATCTAGAGCACCATATTTAAGTATTTTTGTGAATTTAATGTCCCATTAATAAAAAAAGTCCGATAATGTTGTAATCATTTGAATATTTTCTTCGGTAGTATACACATTCATTTTCCAAAGAATATTACCTGTCAAATTGAAAAACAAGATTTCAAGGTTCACTCTGATCCAGTCATTTTTTCCCAATGTTAATTTCCCTATGTGCACCTTACATGTTTACATACTGTATGTACTTTAATATGTATATCTTCGAGCCAAGTGGTATGTTCAACGAGTCAGTACGTTTTGTAATAATAATAATTTCAGGAAAAAAAGTAAATCTATACAATGGCCAGTCGACAAATGTACGTAATAGTAGTTTTTGCACACATCTCTATAAAATAGTTGATTTTCACTTAATTTTCAAAATTTTTGACAGTTCAATTTCTAATTTCGTAATTTTTTAAAGCATAACTCAGGGCAACAGATAAAGCTCTAAACATATAGATTTCATTACATGAAAATTTTATTATGGTTTGGCTGGAGGCAAACCTTTTTCCATAACCCGCTGCCTATTTGATAATCATGACTATAGTCCGTGCTTTAAACTTTTTACTAAACCACTGAACCGATTTTGATCGAGCAAGTGTTTCTTAAATAATATTAGATTCTAAAGTACAAGTCAATACTGTTAGCCGGAGAGCTGATGACACAATTTTGGGTACGTATTTTAGGCAGGTTGAAATAATGAAAAAACAGTAATTTATCAATGGGTGAATCTGGAATGGTGAGTCTGCCTGAGCGTTTGCGGTTATTTCGCGCCTGCGCAGCATATGACATCTGCAAAAAAATTACCCCAAAAAACATGTTTTAGGCAACTTGCAACTTTTATAACCTTTGAGTTCAGCATTTATATAATCCAGAAATGAAAATGCCAGAACATTTTGTCGGTTATAAAGTAGGGGCAGAACGCCACGAAGATATTTTATTAATATACGCAATGAGCACGATACAGGTCAAACGGATGAACGGATTGAAACCAAATTTTGGGAGGATGTTTGGTATGCAGATATGAAAAGCTCTATTGTTTTTGGGGAAAATCGGCGCATGCGCAAAAGACATATACGCTATAACGTTGTTTTTTATATAATAATGATATACTTTTCATAATAGTTTATTATTCTATTTATTTTTTCAAGAAAGTTTTGTGAAAAAAAAATCTAAACTTAATAATTTCGGAAATATTTTGAAAATAAGACAAGAACCAACTGCTGTTTTGTTTTGAAAATCTGCCAGAAAAAAAAATAGTTCACAAAACTTTCTTGAAAAAATAAATAGAATAATAAACTGTTATGAAAAGTATATCATTATTATATAAAAAACAACGTTATAGTATATATCTCTTTTGCGCATGCGCCGATTTTCCCCAAAAGCAATAGAGCTTTTCATATCTGCATCCTCCCAAAATTTGGTTTCAATCCGTTCATCCGTTTGACCTGTATCGTGCTCATTGCGTATATTAATAAAATATCTTCGGGGGGTTCTGCCCCTACTTTATAACCGACAAAATGTTCTGGCATTTTCATTTCTGGATTATATAAATGCTGAACTCAAAGATTATAAAAGTTTCAAGTTGCCTAAAACATGTTTTTTGGGGATATTTTTTTGCAGATGTCATATGCTGCGCAGGCGCGAAATAACCGCAAACGCTCAGGCAGACTCGCCAATCCAGATTCACCCATTGATAAATTACTGTTTTTTCATTATTTCAACCTGCCTAAAATACGTACCCAAAATCGTGTCATCAGCTCTTGGGCTATGTGCATGTATGAACAGCTGAAAGAGCGTCAAAAGAACCGCATTGTTAGTGAGGAATTTACATTGTTTCGAATCATTGTCTCGTCTCTATTTCTGATTCTCATGGAAGTGTGAATAACGAAATTTCTGTGAATAATAATTAATAAATTATAGTATACTATACACATAATCTGATATAACACTGATTTTTACTTTTATTTATCTGAACTAAACAGTTGTTTTCTCTAACAATGTAAAACTGGCGCTTTGTGTTATAATATAATGTCTGCATAAATGAAAGTAAAATTTTTGGTGCACTTTAACCTTTCATAGGTCAAAGATTGATCGAAATATAATATATAGCAAAGTAGCGGGATCTTTGTCAGTAAATGGCTAGTTTTGCCGTCGATTTGCCGCTAGATTCCTTGCTAGATTTGACTACTAGTTTTCTAGCTCGCTTCACACTTGACGTCTTTTCAAGATTGCTTTATAGGTAGGTTCGGTGCGCGCGCAGTGATAGAACGGTAACAAAAGTGGACATTCTGAACAGAACACACAGTGTGTGTTTGTGGGCGTTTGTTCATGTCGCCCACGTGACAAGATACTGTTTCCTGATTGGTTCTTGTTCACAGCAAGCAGAGGACCAAGCAAGAAAAATGCGAGCTAGCAGACGAACCTGCAGTGACGTCATTTCAAGCCTCGTAGCCTGCCAACAGAAGTCCCAGCAGTGTTTCTAGCCTCGTGTGTAGCGGCCTTAACGTAGGGTTCAAAAGGCAGAAAAACGTGGGTTATTACTGTATGTTGACTATTTTTAAGGTACCTAGGGCTTTGTCTATGTCCTCCTTTACCTACAGCCCTGCTCCAGCCTGTTAGTATGCGAAATATAACCCAAATACTTGCGAAATAAAAATATTATATCATTTGTATAATTAATCAAGCAACCGTTAATTAGAAACCGACTAATTTTGTTTCTTAAATAAAGAGAAAACAAATATGTCAATTTACGTATAGATTATTTTATACACTGGTGAAAATATTTCCGTAAAAAACGTCTCAACAAAAACTTGCCAAAATTAAAAAGTGAATTTATGCAATACATTATATTAAAGACGCAAGAAAACCTCAAAGTGCATTTTACAACTATTAAAATTCAGTAAGCAAACTAAAATAGTTTGATAATTTCTAATGTCCGACCGTAACTAGTTTTTTCAACGAAATAGAATTTCAATTTCGGCCGAAACCGAAACTGTCGCAAATAATGTGTTTGTGTTCATATAGAAGCAATTAGTTGATAAATTAATATTTTAGTTGCTCTAAAAAAACTAAGTATCCTGTTTGATATTATTACCTCAGGTAAGCGATATTTAATTAAATTATTTCTAACTAATCAGTAAAGTTACCTGATTGATTGGAAATAATAAAATAACCTCAAAATTGATGAATGCACACCGCAACGCAAAACAAACAAGTAATAACGCACGAGAGGGGACAGTTAGCACGGGCGTGAGGGGAAGCCGTCTGTGACATTGACACTCTTCGCCGCCTTCCCACTACGCCGATCGCTCCCGAACGCCGCAAGGAAGCTCACGAACCTATAATTTAGGTTCCAGTTTCGGCAGATTTTCTGCTGACACCGAAATTAAATCGAAACTCGTCGAAACTGAAAGTTCGGTCGGACACTAATAATAATTTCTTATGAAATTCTAATAATATTATTTGTAGGAAATATGTTTAGTTCCGTTTTCAATCTGATTTCACCAACTCCGCCTCAAACTCTATATGGTCAGATGGTGGGATTATTCTCCCAAGAGTCAGAAAAGAACACCCACTTGTTCGGAATGATTGTGAACACTTTTCAGACATTAATGAATTACATCCACGATGCACTGATATTCAAAATAACATTTCCAGGCTATTTGCTAATCACATTATTTGCTTTTAACGTAATTTACTATATTATAAAGAAAAATAAAGAGGTTGAATTGCTAGAAGATCTTTCATCGATGCAAGATATTCAAACGCAAATTGATAAAGTGAACAATCTAGTGGAGGACATGAGTGAGCGCCGTTCGAATAAGAAAAAAATGTGGAAATTAAACTCACCTTTAACGATGGTGAAGAATAAATCAGATTTGCCTCTTAATGAAAATGTCACATCATGTGGGGATTCACCAAACATCGTTAACGAAGAGTAACTAAATTAATCTCCTAATTTTATTCTGTATATTATATCCGTATTATGTATGATATTGTATTTTGATTATTTACAACAATTATTTAGAAAATATACGTTCCTATACTTAATTTCTACGAAATGTGTAATTATTGTAGTTTTTTCGATGTTCTGATAAACGAATTCCAAGATTATCCCATTTCACAAACGGCTCCGTTTTGGTCGCTAATGGTGGGTACAACTTTCAATGGAAGTACAGTGTAATCTCACTAATCCGGCACTATTAAAAACCGGAGGGTGCCGGATTATTGGAATGTTCGGATTACTGGATTATAGTGAAAAAGTCATAGGTAATGAATAAAATAAAGCATTTCATAGAGGGAATAAATGAAGCGCACAGGTATAGAGGGGCGAGGGAGGCGTGGGCGGAGGGTGCCGGATTATTGGACGTGCTGATCTATTGAAGTGGCGGATTAGTGAGATTATACTGTATATGTATACTAGTGACGCAACAAATGTGTCAAAAAATTGCTAAGAAATTGTTTTATATTTTCACATTAAACTTTTTTTCTGATATTAAATATTTGCATGAATTTTGAAAATGCGAATGCGAATGTCAAAAAATATGTGAACATTCGCGAATATATTCGTTACGTCACTAGTACATATTTTAATGCTGGATTTCTAACAATTGAGTCTTATTCAATATTTATATAGCATATTCTTGGCGAAGAAAATCTCAATACAAGGGTTGATTGGTAAATTTTGAAGCGTTTCACAAGCCACCAAATGACATAACAGCTGTAAAATCAACATTCATATCTATAAAATTTTTATAGTGATAAGCTTATGGGACGACTCATGAGTCATGTTATATCAATTTCAGATAAAATTGATATATTAGAAATATTCATAAAACAATGAATTCTCTAGATACAATTTTTTCTTTGCAATCTATTATCCGTCACTGGTTCTATGTCTCCGTATAATCGCAGTGTCTAATTACTTTTTACTATTTTATTATCCGACTGCGCCAGAAGGACTGTAATATTTTTGAGGTCTATGTATGTATCTACAGTAGAACGCCGATTATCCGAATTAATTGGGACCGGGGTCGATTCGGATAAACGAAAATTCGGATAATCGGACATAGACTGGCAATAAAGAAAAACGAACTGTCACACATAGAATAAACTTTATTAAGTTTAACAAACACTAGCTTTCAACCATAACAGTTAAAATATATCTGGACTCCAGCGAGTTCCAACTTCGACGTGTGCTGATACCATTGTAGCCAGGCGCGGTCGCAGCCTGAAATTTTGGAGGGGGTCACCCACTACACTAATAAAAAATAGGTATCTGGAATAAAATAAACATTATTGCACAAGACACAATTTTATTTTATACCTACATTACATAAAACAAATGGAAACTATAAATTTATCGCTGTTAGGGGATAGCTAAAAATTTCCTTTTATTATTTGGCAAATTTTTGAGATTTTTCAATAGCTAAAAATTTCCTTTTATTATTTGGCAAATTTCTGAGATTTTTCAATTTGACCTTAGATTTTGGGGGGGGGGGGTCATGTCCCCTGTGACCCCCCCCCCTTCGGACCGCGCCTGATTGTAGCGTCTACACGGCAATTGTCACTCGCATTTTTGTATTCTTGCGTCCCCACAAAACTTGTTTTTATTGAAAAATTACTTGGTTTTAATTTTTTATATTACGCTTAGAACCGATTCGGATAATTGGCGATTCGGTTAATCGGCGTTCGGATAATCGGCGTTCTACTGTATACTAATATATAAAACTGAAGAGTTTGATTGTTTGGTTGAACACGCTAATCTCAGGAACTACTGGTTCGAATTGAAATTTTTTTGTTGGATAGCCCATTTATCGAGGAAGGCTATAAGCTATATAATATCACGCTACGACCAATAGAAGCGGAGCATCAGGGAAAAATCTTGAAAAATGTAACTCAAAATTTGTCCGTCCGACAAAAACTTTTGAACGGTAACTCCGATCGTCATGAAATTTGGACACAACATTCATCTCAGTAAACTAAGATGAATGTGCGTGCTCATGTCCCTCCTTTCCCCATTCGTTCTTTTGCATCCGGGTGAAACCGGGCGTATAATATATATGCATGTCGACAGCTCCGTCGGGTCTCAATTGTCGTGGTCACTCAATAACTCAGAGTATTGTACTTATGCATGTATGTATGGTTGTTTGTATTCTATTAACATTAAACACAATAGCAGAAAGGTAAAACAGTAAAGTGAATGTAAAATAGGCACGGCATAACAATAAGCTAATAAGCTGAAAAGAGTTCAAGGATATTAATGACTTATCAGATACAATAATTGCA
Source organism: Xanthostigma xanthostigma (assembly GCA_963575645.1). Taxonomy (NCBI): domain Eukaryota; kingdom Metazoa; phylum Arthropoda; class Insecta; order Raphidioptera; family Raphidiidae; genus Xanthostigma; species Xanthostigma xanthostigma. The sequence goes on from OY754464.1 coordinate 4,501,745, forward strand.
GATTTATTCATATACATTTTTATAAACAATTCTTATAAAAAAGTGTTTGTTCAAAACATGTCTGACGTTTGTATAAAAACCCAACAATAGGTATAGTTGGATTTGAAAATAGTAATTCAATTGAAATGATTTTACAATCTACACCCCAAAACATAAATCACGACATTTAGTCAAGATGCTGTGGTCTAAAGTTGTAAGATTTTTGTAAAGGCTAATATTTTGAGATTAACATAAATCAGCGAGTCGGCGGTCGGTAACTCAGGCGTCGGAATGGTTTTTAAAAGCTTAAATTTGGCACAGGGTTAATTTATTGAATATAATGAAAAAAGTACAATCAGACCTCATTTTTATAAAACCGACTTATATTAGTTTGTAGTCGGTAGAACTTCTAGCAATTAAACAAATCAACTTGGTATTTTTGAGAATAGAATAGATTTTTTTTGGCAATTGGAAATAACAAATTTCATCTGACATGCCAGTACAAGTAAGTTAAAATTTAAAGTTAATAAATTAGTTGATAGAATAGAATCCATTTGAAAGAAGTAAATCCTTATTTTTTTTCTTGAAAGCACTCGAGGTAATACTGCGATAATTATCAGGAAGTTTGTTATATAAAGTTGCTCCAAAGTTGTTAGGGTTGAATTTGAAAATATTAATAGTAGCCCCTGGGACATCTAAATTATTTTTTATACGCGTGTTCTACTGATGGGAGCTATTGATTTGCTGATAATTATTTAAGTTTTTACGGACCTCTAATAAACAGTAATAAATATAAATGCACTGTAATTTCTGATTTCTTATTTATAATGTCGAATACCCTATTTTGGATCGATTGTTGCTTTCACTTAGGCACATTTTTGAACGTGCTGTATGTTCAACAATAGCAGAATTGCTGCAGCAGAAAGAGAAATTCTCCGAATTGTAGACCATTTACGATAAAACATACCTCATAATAAAACGCACTGTTATATCACGTTTATTTTGTAAACGTCAAATGTTTCTACCGCAAATTTCGTTAATGGAGTAAAACACGACATTTATTCATTTCATTTATTAGGCAACACGAGAGGTGACTAACCTTTGTCTTGGAATACTTCGTAACAACATGCATCTAAAAATAATATTATAGAGAAAAAAATAAGAGCCGTCGTGGAGCGCTTGACTAAAACTTAAATTTGAGCGAAACTCTATTCGGAACCCAAAGGAATGGTGAGACCTCTGGTGAGAAATGCACCGAACTGTCCTAAGGGGGTTTTTTGACAGGTAAACTATGGAAGCATAAGGTAAACATTGATATAGAAAAGCATGATGGAAATTAGGTTAGCCTCCATCATGCTTTTCTAAATAAATGTTTACCTGTCAAAAACCCCCCTTAGGACAGTTCGGCGCATTTCTCACCAGAGGTCTCACCATTCCTTTGGATTCCGAATAGTAGCCAAATTTCGTCCTGCCATCTAACGAAATTCTAGTAACTAAACTAAACGTATCAACAAACGCCATTGTTTGCCAATCTAACACACAACCACAGCAAGCACTAACGCATACACACAGCAAGCGCAAATGAAAAGTAACACGTTCCGTGAACAGCGTCGTGTCAATTGCATGGTTTTACTCCCAGCCAAACGCGCCATTAGATGTTTCACATCAAAATACTGCTAGATCAATAAAACAATACTTCATGAACTGAACATAAACTACCGCCGTATTGACTTGACGTTGCTCGAGGTATTTCATTGAGTTCAAGAAAATACAGGGCCTTTCTCGTCTCAATTGTTCGACATAAAAAAGGGATCGCTTTGCTCGTTCGGTCGCGTTAAAATGGAACGCGCATGCAGGAGGTATCTCATAAAATTGCGGCCCCCTACAATTTGCTGTCCAGGTCTTGGCCTACTCGGCCAGTTGGTAAGGCCGTGACGCAGTCACTGTTTCCAGATCCAAAAAAACAAGTTATTCTCACTTCGAGACAATATGCTGTCAACGTTTATAGATTACAGATGTTGCCTCGTTTCATTTGACAAATCAGCATAGGTGCAGGAATGACGTCAACTGGCAGACCATTCACATTTTTGTCAACATATTTTTATCAAAAACGCGAATTATATTTAACTAGGGCTATATGTATTGCAAATAATACCAATATTCTGTCTTTTAATTTATTTCATTTAGTTAAATATTGCAAGCTTATAAACAACAGCCGATGTAATAAAATTACAGATCCGCCGGATATTGCCTTCCCTCCACTACTCTCCAACGGAACGAGGCAGCATCTGTAATCTACTAATCACATGCTGTAAGATTCCAGCCGTCTCGTATGTATTGTGGGCTAATCTCGACTCCTCGAGATTTTCAGGCATGCCTCTGAAGTGGTAACGTGGCCTACGGAAATTGGTCATTAAATATTATCTATTTTAAACATTCAATTCACAGTGATCCTTTATATTGCAAACTTTTGTAGTGTCCCGTTATTTATTGGTCTATTACCTTAACAACTTGTCATATAATTTGTATAATCTGCTCCAAGCAAATGTACGTAGTAGGTACATGATAATATTATTATAACGTATTATCTATTATAAGTAAGTTAAAATATAATCATCCACTTAAGAATCTTAAATAGACAACCAAAACAGGGAAGCACACTGCAGCAAAAGTATTATTCGTTGTACTTGCTGACTGTACATTACTTTATACCGGAGTGTCCCATGTTAAACGGGCTGTCCTCATATCTTCGAATTTTGCAGACATGGGAGAAAAAACTTTAAATAGGTAAGTGTTTTTTTTCTGATTTGTTGGCCCTGGTTTTAACTTTCAGCCAGAAATAAGAGTTTCTTACTAATAATGGAGACGCGACTTTATTTGAAAAGTAACCGTGCGCTCCAAAATAGACGTCTACTTTGTTGTCTCTGTTGCTCATATGGATTTAAATGACAACTGACAGAGAAATTACTATTAGATATTGATAAAATAGCATTTTCTTTGTTTATTTTATGCACTAGTACGAAAATGGTCATTTTAATGTCGCTACACAGGCATTCGGAGTCCAATGGAATGATGAGACCTCTGATGAGAAATGCGCGGAACTGTCCTAAGGGGGATTTTTGACAGGTAAACATTGATTTAAAAAAGCATAATGGATAAGCTAACATTGATTTAGAAAAGCATGATGGAGGCTTTCTAAATCAATGTTTACCTGTCAAAAACCCGCCTTAGGACAGCTCGGCGTATTTCTCACCAGAGGTCTCACCATTCCTTTGGGTTCCGAATAGCAACCATAATTTTGTTTTTTTAAACCCACATTTTTTATTGGCTCATTAGAAAGAAGAGATTGTAGATGCTATCAATAACGTTCAAACCATTTTTAACTCCAGTTCATTTTTCCCTATAGAGAAATGTTTCAACCTTAATTGTAAAAATGATCATTACTAAAAAAATGGGCTGGAACAAAAAATTTCTAATGAACTTATAAAAAATGTGGGTTTCCATTTAAAAAAAAAATTGGCAGTTTGTAAAGTCGGTTTACGGACGATAGTTTTACGTGATAACGTCATAAAGAAACATTGATGAACTCTCTGACGTCACGAGAGAAGAGAGAGAAATGCGTACAAGCCGACTCTTGGGCCGATCGTGCCTCTCTATCGCTCATACCGCTCTCTCGCTTGCACGCTCAGGCTCAGGCGGAACGTGACACTTTTTCGTGCGTGCAGCCGGTGTTTCATCAATTTATAAGACGTTATCACGTCAAAAAACAACGTTATGATCGCTATTTCGACTGTGGCGCCACCCGAATCAACGTCCTAGCTAATTAAACAAACGCGCGTGCGCCTAGACTCGTGCGACGGCGTCAAAGGAAAAAACAAATCTTGCGCGACAAACTCGTAAAGACATGCTCTACCCGTTGTGGACTCAACCGTTGTTAACGCATTATTATAGTCTCGTAGTTTTATTAGCGATTGAAATCGTAGAATATTTCATAACACAAGAAAGCTCGACCGGCTATCACTGTACTTAAAAAAAGTTCGCGGCGGGATATCCCTATCTTGAAATTAAACCGTGCGAAGCCGGGGCGGGTCGCCAGTGTAGTTTTAATTAAATGGTACAAGGTAATAATATACGGAAGAATAAGTGGTAATCATTGAATAAGTTATTCAATGATATTATCAATATTATTTTTATACATTTATAATTTCCATCAATACCAATCAAGAAATACGCCTCGTTGTGGATAATATAGCAGATAGCTTATTGGTATCTTTTATTCATGAAAAACTTTCTTTTCTAACAAGTTTATAGCGGTTATTATATCCGAGTGATCTATTTTATGTAAGTATAATCTGTTTAGAGATCGACTATTATAATAATTATTTAATACTACTCGTACAAACAATTGCCTGGCGGCTGATGAAGTGACCGACTCACAACAATGTATAGGTACGATTGTAGAGTTGGTATCTGTGTACTAACCATACCCGATTTTGTGTCCGTGTGTAAACAAATTTTTGTCGTGCGAATCAACCGATTGAAATCGGGTTTGCGGCAGTAGAAATGTTTATTGAGATTTAGATCTGATTAGATTTTGTAATCAATAGGTCGATCAGTTTCAAAGTTATTCGAAGAATAAAAATTAAAAATAACATTCTTCACGTTTTTGTCGCATAATTTCTGATCTACTTGTTTATACGGTAATCAGAAAAGTTCAATTAAAAAATTTGGTTGTCTGTAAAGTCGGTTTACGGACGATAGTTTTACGTGATAACGTATTCCGTAATACATAACCTAAATTTATATAATAATTAAAATAATTCGAATCTATGATATTGCATCTTTCGCTTCAAATTTAGGTAAATTTTATTAAGTAGAATAATAAAACACTATAAAAAGTACACTATTATTATATAAAAAACAACTATGGCATGTATCTCTTTTGCGCATGCGCCGATTTTCCCCAAAAAATTTACAAAAATTTCTAGTAAAAATAGATAGAGTAAAAACCGTTTTAAAAACTATATTATTATTATATAAAACATCATTATAAGAGATATATTCTTTTACGCATGCGCCGATGTTCCCCAAAAACAATAGGCCACTTCATATTTGCATATCAAACATCCTCCCAAAATTTGGTTTTAATCCGCTTATCCTTGGTGTCGGAATGATAAGAAATGTCAAAAGTGACGTTTGTCAAAGTATTATGTTCTAATAATAATTAGTTATTCCAATAGTTAACTTAGCAGGCGTTGCATTTCACAAAATACTAATGTCAAAAAATTGAATTAAACATTCCCGCTATTTTCGAGTTCAAAACGCTCAAAAATATATCAAATATAGCAAGAAGTTTATTTTTTAGCTCTTCGAGCTCAAAAAAAAACCACTTTGTTACGAAATTTTCGTTCACGATATCTCATGAACAAATGAGCCGATTTTGATGCGGTTTGCTGCAATCGACGCAGTTTTTTTAACCTAAGAAAGTAAATTATTACAAAAAAATCGATTTGATAAGATTTTTACGAGTAATTTTAAAAAATTACTTTTTTTCTAATTTTTCGTTCACGTTATCTCATGAACAAATGAACCAATTTTGATATGGTTTGCGGCAATCGACGCAGTTTTTTTAGCTTAAGAAAGTAATTTATTACAAAAAAAACAATCTGATAACAATTTTAAGTCATTTTAAAAAAACACTTTTTTACGATTTTTTCGTTCACGGTTTCTCGTGAACAAATGAACCGATTTTGATGCGGTTTGCGGAAATCGACGCATTTTGTTAAGGAGAAGAGCTGATTAGTTTTTGGAATTAATCGGTTTAGTATTTTAGAAAATTTTTTACAAAAACAAATTTTTAAAAATTTTTGAAACTTGTTTTTTTAAGATTTCTCAAAATTTTTTGGGCCGAATCGTTTCAAATTTTCAGGAAGTCTAAGTTCACCAAGATCACGTCAGATGCCGCAAACCGCGTTTCAGTCGGACACTCCGTTCAAAAGATATAAAAGGTTTACATACATACATACACACACACACTCACACACGCACACATACATACAGCCCTACGGACATCATCGCCAAAATAGTTTCAATAGCTTCCTAGGACCTCAAAACGTCGAGATCTGGCGAAAACTCGATTTTCGAAAATCGGGGTGAAACCAATAACTTCCCGATTTTTGAAAAAAAAAAAAATTTTTTTTTTTTAAAGCGGGAAGTTAACAAGACATACGTTATTTTCTAATTTCCATGTACGGCAAACAAAGACGACCGACCGCGTCGCGTTATGCATTAGACAACATTGCATTTATACAGCTATTTTTCTATATAAATTTGTATAAAAAAACTGTTTATGCAAATTCTGTTATACGAAATCTATGTAAAATGTTCTCCTCTTTCGTTTAAGACTGGTTTCAAACCGATCTGATTTAAATTGAGCAAGAAATTAGCAAAAAACGTTACGCGTTAGGAACGTTACGCGTTACGAACGTTACACTTTTTCGAACATGCAGCCGGTGTTTTATCAATATATAAGATTGGTGATTCATCAATTTATAAGACGTTATCACGTCAAAAAATACATTTTTTATGAGTCAGAATTTCTTAGCTATTGTTTGCCCCCTTTAATCTATATTAATGTTATAGAGATAAAGTTTGTAAGTTTGGATGTAAGAGGTAGTCCACGAATTACTCATCTCATGATTTCAAAATGTTTTCGCTAATATTTAGAATGGATCTTCAGAATGGACATAGGCTAGGTATATATTATCGCTTTAAAATAAAAGTGTTTTCGTGGAGACTAATTTTGCAACGTAAATCGATGCAAAAACGATGGCAATCTTCAAATTCGGGCGAACCGGACCGAACCGCTAGTGGGAAGTTTTAGGGTTGACTTACAGATCAACCGATTTCCACATTTTTTTATAAAATAATAAAATGGAGAGTGCGAATGCACATCCCCCGCTTTAATCAGCAATCTATTTGTCCAATTGTAAATGTTAATATTATATTTTCTACAGAAACCGGCCATTGATAAATATATTATGTACCCACAACTGTGTCACTGTTAGTGGTTAAAGTCAACATTTATATAATTTTTAATCTACTACTTTTTTTATAAACTTTGCACTAAATAACACAAGAGTAATTACAAAATAATTTAAGATTAAATATTTCACTTACATAATTCAATGTTGATACAGCTGCATCTAGTTTTGAAACCGTGCACGCCACTGACAAGTTGACAACTGGTTACTTGACGTCCCGTTGAAAAAATGACAATAACAAACAGTTATTATTTCTTTCACAAGTGGTCACTTACGTTTAAATAACGATAATATTTATAAAATAATTTTAACAACGTTGACACGAACAGATAATTTTATTCTAGGTACATATTTAACATAAAACAGATTTGACTCACTAGTATTTAATTGCAGATTATAAATAATCAATCGGACAACAATAACATTGATTTAACTGTAAAATGTGCAAGTGTTTTCAACACTAGATATATCGAATAACCAGTTAACTTGAATTATTTAAATGTTGATAATTATAAAATACACGAAACAAGTGAAACATTGATGAAATGATATCATCAATACGTTTAATGTCCAGTAGATAATGTTATGGCTTTGTGTTCCAATAAGTTAGAATCGTTTTGTTGTCATGATAAATCACATTAACGAACCGTGTTCCCTTTTTTCCAATAGGTTATAATAATAATCCACAATAAGTATTAGATTTCTATTGCACATGGCACAATTCACGCCCACAGTATGGAATTTCCATTCCGCACACAAACGTATGACGCATTCAAAAATTAAATACGTGTTTACTGTACACCAGGTAAAACTCGACTGGCACTTCTTGGTTCATAACGTATAAAACAGGTATATTTTAATCTAACATGCAAACTCCCTACTCTATAGGTGAATAAGTCCAGCAGTCAGTGCAGAGACATGAGTCAGTGGCTGCCTTGTCCATACCGCAACATTATTTTTCTAGCGGCCACTGGACTAGGGATAAGCAAATGAATAAAGAACGACAATTAACTATTAAGAGCCCGTTTGCCGATCTCAGAGGGGAAGCTGTATTTTGCGGCGTGTGGTGAGGAAACATTCCATTCATAATAGTACAACTATGGTCTATGAGAATTGAATGCTCTCTCTCTATCTTTCACACATGTGAGAAGGATTGACAAAGAGAACCGAAATGCCTACCTATAGTGATATACATACTATTACATGTGTTGGTACACCAACACAGACGCATACTATACTTCTTTCCGTAGTTAAGCACTAGTCAATTCAACAAATTACGATGTTTTTTCATTTCAGAGCTACGGCTCCTCCTATAAACTGGGTCGTAATTTTGAAAAACAGGCTACGGAATATTTTTTTCTAGTTATATTAAGGATCAATCTAGGACCGTATTGTAACAAATTTTTCATTTTTTACTTTGTTAATTAATGGCGAATGCTTTTAAAAGACACTTTTTACAGTTTTTCAAATTTGTTTAAAAAATTTTCTACTAAAAAATTAAAAAAGTGGTACAGTAGGGACCTAGATTGACCCTTAATCATCATAAAAATAATTTTTCATAATTTTATCTCTTGTTTTACGATCAAATTTATAGGAGGCCGCAGACCACTGTATTGCATTGAGAAAACCAGAGGAAACGAGCTCTTAATATACGTGAGATATTTATCTCTAAAAACCTCCAGGGAGAGATACGTTGACTATCGACAATTGTTTTTGCCGCGAAAATTTTTGCGAACGCAACCGGCTTCGCGCGGTTATTTCGTACGGGTTATTTTCACAGTTAAGCAGGGTTACACAATATCTTTTAGGTTATTTCATATATCTAATAATTACCTATAATATGAATAATTGTCTATCTACTCAATGTGCGGTGAGTGGAGGCAACAAAGCGTATCGAAAATATATCTGCGTCTCTTTCTTCGATGCAGTCAATAGTATCTCTGTTTCAAAATCTTTGTGTCTGTCTATGACGTTAAGCCAATCAGAGCCAAAAAATTCTTATGACATAAAAAAAGACATCTTTATACCCTAATGGTTCAATTGCAGTTTTATTCCTATGCTCGCTATAGAATAAAAGTATACATGGGTTCTTTGGTCCCTAAATAATCAAAAACAAAAAAAAAGTTTCGCCGGTTGTAAAGTGATATTCTCTGAATTAAAAAGTTGAAGCGAAATGTTGATGTTCCTCCCTTTAAATGAGGTTTTGTCAAGCAATCCCCCATTTTCAGATCACGTAATTTTATTATTTTATTTTATACAGTGCGGGGTGGGGATCTAAAATCACTGAAAGTTTGCTTACGTCATACTGGGCCACCCTTATAAATAAAAATTTTGCATCAACTGTTGACGTTGAAACACAGTAATTTTTTACTCATCCTTACTCACTACTTTCTCAGACAATGATTACAATTATTCAATTGTCATTTGTTTACTTGTGCCGAAGGGTTGTCCAAATCGAAATTATATTAATTAGTAATCCACATTACCTTGAGTGTTCATATTACGATATTACTATGTTTAAAATAAACCTTACCCATATTAATTGTCCGAGGACCGGACTTCAATAATGGGGACGCGACTTTACTTGAAAAGTAACCGTGCGCTCCAAAATAGACGTCTACTTTGTTGTCTCTGTTGCTCATATGGATTTAAATGACAACTGTCAGAGAAATTACTGTTAGATATTGATAAAATAGCATTTTCTTTGTTTATTTTATGCACTATTACGAAAATGGTCATTTTAAAGTCGCTACACAGGCATTCGGAACACAATGGAATGATGAGACCTCTGGTGAGAAATGCGCCGAACTGTCCTAAGGGGTTTTTGACATGTAAAGACTTAGAAAAGCATGATGGAGGCTAGGTTAGACTCCATCATGCTTTTCTAAATCAATCTTATGCGTCCATAGTTTACCTACCTATCAAAAACCCCCCTTACGACAGTACGGCGCATTTCTCACTAGAGGTCTCACCATTCCTTTGGGTTCCGAATAGCAGCTATTTTATAGGGCGCCGCGCAAAAAGAATATTTTTTTCGGTTTAATGTTGTAATATTTATGTAAATAAAACTACATTATCTTTTCTATAATTTAATGAATATCTATAGAATAGGTATGTTTTATATATCACTGGTGTAAATAGCTCAAATAGTTCTTTTCTAAATGTTTACAACATGTTATAATACAATGGTTTTATAAAGAGAAAAGCAGTTTTATACATAAAATATTTAAAAAAGAATATACAATTATCAATATATTAACTCGGCATTACCCTGGTCCAAGTGAAATTGAACATGTCCAAATCTGCAGGGGCGCATCTAGAGCTTATTAAAGTTCAATGGGGTTCGATTTTATATTAAGAATCTTTACATTGGCGTTTAAAAATTATTTTTAATAACATCAACATCAGAGTTGAAACTTGGTGGCCTTGAGCAAACAAATAATACTATGAATTCACTCAAAATTTGTGAAAATTTACCCAAAAAATATTCCAAATTCACCAAAAAACTTGTCAATATTCAATCAAAAATTTGTAAAAATTCACTCAAATAGTTGTAAAAACTCACCCAAAAAAAAATGTCATAATTCACCCACGGTAATGATAATAACAGTTCATATAATTAACTATTTTTTATTATACGACACGTGCTCATTGTTAATGAAGAGGTATTAAAAATGTACGGTAAAAATTCAATTTTTGAGGGCCTTGGGTAAAATCCGCCCCTGCAAATCGGAATAAATAATATTTAATAGTAGGTACTTGTAAACGAGGAATGCTGTAAGTAGGTGTTATTAACATTCATAATTAGTTAAATTCGTATTAATCAGTACAAAAACTGAACAATTTACAAAGCATGATTCTAAAATGTCAGTAATGCAATTTACATAAACGAATCTTCATCTCGAAAGATTATTCAATTTATCTAAATGCGAAAATGATATTCAAATTAATTATAGACGCTGATGATCTCAGCTGTTGAGCGTCTATAATCTACAATCTGGCGTCTTAAGAGCCCGTTTCCTCTGGTTTTCTCAATGCAATACAGTGGTCTGCGGCCTCCTATAAATTTGATCGTAAAACAAGAGATAAAATTATGAAAAATTATTTTCATGAAGATTAAGGGTCAATCTAGGTCCCTACTGTACCACTTTTAAAATTTTTTTAGCAGAAAATTTTTTGAAAAACCGTAAAAAGTGTCTTTTAAAAGCATTCGCCATTAATTAACAAAGTAAAAAATGAAAAATTTGTCACAATACGGTCCTAGATTGATCCTTAATATGACTAGAAAAAAATATTCCGTAGCCTGCTTTTCAAAATTACGACCCAGTTTATAGGAGGAGCCGTAGCTCTGAAATGAAAAAACATCGTAATTTGTTGAATTGACTGGTGCTGTAACTACGGAAAGAAGTATAGTATGTGTCTGTGTTGGTGTACCAACACATGTAATAGTATGTGTATCACTATAGGTAGGCATTTCGGTTCTCTTTGTCAATCCTTCTCACATGTGTGAAAGATAGAGAGAGAGCGCATTCAATTCTCGTAGACCATAGTTGTACTATTATGAATGGAATGTTTCAGAATGTTTCCTCACCACACGCCGCAAAATACAGCTTCCCCTCTGAGATCGGCAAACGGGCTCTTAAATATCTGCGTTAAATTCTTATTAATTTTATGAATGTTTACATATTTCAAATGTCTGAATCCCACTACAAAAGCAATGCTAACCAAGGTAACGTCCAGTTATATATTCGTTAAAAATTACTTATAAAACATTATTGCTCTTATCACGAAGTCTGTAACCAGAAGACCCAGCTCTAGCGTAGCGGTTAACCGATATCTGTCACATGAACCAATATGACGTCAGCTACTGGGTAACGCACACACGTTCATGGCTTACATGTGTGTAGAAGTCTGTGAAGTTAATCAACTTTGGTAACTATGGCAAAAACGGGTGGAAGTCCGAAGTTTTCCCAGGTAGTGATAACAGCGCCAGAAAACGGTGCGTCATGAAACACAAGCATAGGAAGCTAGGTCTCCAGGTTACCGACTATGTGGCTCTTATTAATAAACTATAAAAAACGAATATGACAATTTCAATATGTAAAGTATCTTCTATCAAAACTGGAAATATCTCTGAAAATTCATTTATTTTCATATATTTTGTTGCAAAACGTATTTTTAAAACAGAAGTAAAATGTATAATAGGCTTTTAATTAAAATTAGAGGTTCATATGCTACAGAAAATACGTTTTATTTTCGCGGATAAAATTCTTCATTCTAAATGGACACGTATAAACATTTTGGAAAGATGTACACAATCCCTCATTTCACGAACGCTCAAATAAAAAGTTTTTGATTCTAAAAACGAAGTACTTTTTTATTTACATTTCCATTTTACTGGAAAAAATCACATCTTTTCCAGTACTGACAAACGTAACAGCAGGATTTTCGATTGACGATATTTCTTTACAAACGAATTACGTTCATAAACCAAGGGATGTCTTCATTTTATAATACAGCATAAAAATTAAAAACGCTAGAAAAATACTAAAAATACCTATCAAGTTCTCTCAGAAATAAGTAATTATTTTATTGCCTCAAAATTTTCAGGTTAAAATTCTAATCATACGGAAAAAATGTGCTTAATTCGTTGTCACGTTTGGAACTATGATGCTGGGTTACAAAACATATTGTAAGAAAACCTGGGTTTTTATACATGCAAAAACAGCCTAACGTCGCTGCCAAACTTTTGACTATGTAAAACAGCTTTCCCAATTCATCAAAACAATTTCTAGATCGCTGCATACGAGGCTGGTTTTGCCGCTAGATTCCTTGCTAAATTTCGCTGTTATATTTCAAGCGTGCTGTAACGCCGGATTTCGTGATGGTTTTTATGTGTTCGCTTCACACGATGCATGCATTGAAACTTGCTTTGTAGATGGGTTTGGTGCGCGCGCAGTGACAGTTCAAATGTTAACAAAAGTGGACGTTTGTCTCTGAACAGAACACACGCTATGACGCCGTGTTTGTTTGTGGGCGTTCGTCCATGTCGCCCACGTGACAAGGTACTGTTTCCTGATTGGTGCTTGCTCAAGACAAGCAGGCGAACAAGCAAGAAAAATAGCCCCGGTTCTAATTTCGAAATCCGACTATCTTGTGACGCCACAGTGACGTCATTTACATCCTCGTAGCCCGCACAAGTCCCATCAGTGATTCAAGCTGCAAAACCAACCTCGTGTGCAGCGACCTTAGTACCCAGGGCTGGGCAGGCAATTGGCCAGAAAATCTAGCTTCAAAAAAGAGACAGCGCGAATGTGCGGCTATCTCCCTCTCACTCTCTTGGCGCAGTTCCAACAATGCGTTTTGAAATCCAACACAATTATAATAAACAGGTCAGTAATGAAATTGAGTGTGCGATTTCGGTTTTAATTTATATTTTGATATATTTTATATAAAAATATTACGTCTTATTTACCTAAACAAATTAAAAATTATTAATTATGCATTATTTGAAACGGAGGTCAAGGTTACTAGGTACACAGGCTACCTCGTTCCATGAATGACGTCGGCTGGCAGACTGTTCATATTTCTATCAACCAACGCAATAATTGACACGTCCGCTAGATGACATCGCACGGAACGAGGTAACCTACTAGCTTTGTGATTATCGTATCCATACAGAAATGTATCCGTTCAGTATTGACAAACGATTTTTAAGTGGATTTGCATAGAAATGTCTCTATACTGATACAATCCGCTTACCATAAACGCTACCAATGCAAATACGTACATTAAAAGATATTTATGTGATCGAATCAATACTGAACTTATACGTCCCGGGTCTGTAAGAACAATTGAAATCTTCAGAGAAGTGTTAAAAAGTTTGTTTTGGTTTTTACTTCTTCTTACATAATATATGAACGTTTTTTTTTTATTCGTTCAATACGCAAAATACAGTTGCCACCTAAGTCAAAGAGAAAATTTCACCAAGGAGATTATAGAGAACGAAGCTCTAAGTTGAGAGAAAATAATGCGATTTACCAGGTGGTGCTGCGGGTGTACTCGAACCTGCGCGGAAGATCTTTCGGGGCAATCTACACATGTCGCGTGCGATTGTTTCTGCGCAGAGCACCGAATTTCATACGGTGGGCAGTTTCGAGCACGCCTCGCAGCGCCGCCTGGTATACGGCCGTATTTTCTCTCAAGAGTCTCAGGCGGCCAATGCAAAAAGCATGGCAGTTCGTTTCGCCTCCTCTCTAATGTCAAAAACAATTATAACCTTAATATTATAAATAGATCAGTCGGATGTGCTTCTCAGAAACTGGACCATAATATTATTGATCTATAATTTCACGCCGTTGTTATATTTTTACACACCAGTTTTGGAACTAGAACTACAAACAGCTGAAAAGCATTTGTTGCGAAGACGATTTTTAACTGTGAATTTTAAATGTGCTCTAGAAAAACAAAAAAGTTTTCAAAGTACTATGAATGGTCCTGGACCGTTTAAAACCAAAACAAACTTGCATCCTTATACTTAAATTATTTTTGATTAATGTTGTTTAAAGTATTTTACTATTTTTTTACAGTTCAGGAAAGCAGTTAAATTAAAAAAATATACTGTCCATTAAATTTTTTTTTGCTTTAAGAAAAATAACATCGCATCAAAATATAGTGACATTTGAACGCAGTTTCGCTGTTCATTTGTTTTTCAAACAGATCACCGCCGTATTTTTAACGAAATATAAAAAATTTTGCTTGTAAAAAGTACTGAAGACCTTTTTGAAATTATTTTTTTTATGAGATTGGCAGATTATTCTTTCTCTATAGTAGATTCAACCCTACAGCATTGAATGGAAAACATCGAATCAGTGGCAGTGAAACAAATGCAACTTAGCATATTTTGAGAAAATAAAATATACGTTGTAAAAAAATGATTTGATGCAATATTATTTCTGTTTGTCTTTCACAAAGCGAATAATCTTTCTCTATGAAGTCCAATTTCTTCACTGCAGGATAAATTCTGAATAACATTATCTGACAAATTATTTATTTGAATGCTCTCTGCGCATGACTCAAACAGTAATGACAACTTCTTCAACGCTGTTTTTATAACCTCAAAAGTATAAATAAAAGCGTCATTATAATAGCAAATAAATAGTATTGGAATTATTTGTGAGATGTTAATGTATTTTCGACTAAATGAAAATGAAGCTTTTAAATATTTTAGGTTAGATTTACTTTGCGCTCTTTGATCTCAGTAACGAAAACGAACTAAGTTATCTGTCACACATCTTTTAAACTGGAAACGAGAGCCGTGAAGAAATCGGTCATAAAAACATTTTCGTATCTCTAGAGGTATTGGATGCATTTAATATGTATAGACACCCTGTATACACGCAAAAACATTTTCACTGCTTTTTTTTTAAGGAAACATGTATGAAAAAGTAGACATAACAAAAGAAGTTGATTCAGACAAGCAATGGAATGGGACAGGCAATTTTTCTATGTACTATCTATTTCTAGTTTTGGCAGACGTTTTTTTTTTTGGTATTCAAGCTAACGCTGAAGCTGGAAGAGAACTGTGTTTTGGTTTCATTTTGTTAATGAACACCTTGATGCATCCGTTGAAGTCAGCACTCACAAGCACATGGCCGCCACAACCCTTTGTTCTTTGTTCAACCATCGGATCTTGTTCCTACAACAAACGCGTGTGACATTGTCTTTTGAAGTTAATCATTGTATTATCGGAACTAGCAAAATTTCAATTCAATCGGTTAACGGGAAGTGGATAAAAATTTAAAAATGAGAAGCCGAGGCGGTCGCCTTGTTACCATAATATTGTATTGTCATCGGAACTACACATGTGTGCAAAATTTTAATCGAATCTGATAATGAAAAAAAAATGAAGAATCGGTCGCAAAATTTGAAACAAAATTAAATACATATATGAAACGTGATATTAAATAAAACCGTTTAAAAACGACATTAAGGAGGTTGATCCGTTACAGTCCCAATCAAAAGTAAGTCGAATTCTAAATGGGAACTTTTATAGTTTATAAGTCAATGATACCAATAAATTATTGTCATAAAGGCATAAATAAACATTTTTTTTTAATATTAATTATTTATTTCAGTATTTTACTTAATAAACTGACTTTTGAATTTTTTGTACAAAGTTAGGTTAGAAAAAATAAATTTATGTAAATATCTATATTTTACATATTTTTTGCAGTAAATAATTAAAAAAAGAAATTAGAAGTAATAAAAATTAAAATTAAATCATCAAAAAGTTGAACATTCAGTTTAATTGTTAAAATTGTCAAGAAAAAAAGTCCATAATCGAAAAGTGCTAAGGTTTATTAATTTTTTTTATTGATTAAAAGTCTCCTAATTAAATTGGAAAAAATATTAAAATATGCGTAAGACATCGATGCTTTACATAGGTAGTTAGTTTTCGGAACTGCTGACATTATTTGGTTCTTTGCAAAAAATTAAAATGTACTGTTTGCATGCTAGGTTGACATATTTTCCATAAGACATGTAAAAGTTTTTTTTAATTTTTTTCTTTATAAATCTCCTGATTTTGGATTTTTTACAAAAAAATTTGTCATAAAAAATCTATTAAAAACAACTTTATTTCAGATTTTTTTCATTATCTTCGTAAAACGGCTCAACCTCCTTAACGCAAACAAAGTCGCGACTAAAGACTAGTTTTTTTAAAAATTAAGGTTCTCACCTTTTCCTCTTCGATTAGTTGATTGCGAGTTGCAGCTTTTCTTTCGTCGAGCATTTTTAATATAGAATCGGGATTCGGAGCAAACACTGCGCAAGTCACAACCGCATTGTGGGCTTTAATCGCTTCCCAGAAATCATTTCTATCTCGTCTAACCGACGAAAATTTAGAATAATCATGGTGAGTTTTCCACACGTAAATATCTCTATTTTCTGATCCACTTACGATATATTTTCCGTCGTGACTAAAACTAGCTTTGATTTGACTGCTTACATTAACATAACCTTTATATTTACACGATAAATTCAAATCTCTCAAATCGTACAATCTTATACGACTATCGTTTGACGTCACGAGAATTTTATCTTCACCCGGCATCGGTTCGATACCGCTAATCTTTCTACCAATGGCGTTTCGACCTCTCGTCGAACGCACATGTATTTGAGTATGATATTTCAATTGGTCCGTATTGTAAAATATGCATCGTCCATCATATGAACCTACGACGGCAAATTTACCGTTCTGACAGAAATTAGCTGCCGTAATCAGTTTTGTTTGACCGTCCACTTCGTTCCACACGGCGACTTTTTTATCGGGTATATTCCACAATCTTAATTTTCCGTCTAACGATCCGCTTAAGAAATATCGATCGTCTCTCGGATGAAACACGATCGCTGTTACGAAATCAATATGCTGGAAGCAACACAAGCACTCGTGCCTCGATATGTGCCATAAACGGACGGTTTTGTCCATCGACGACGACAATAGAAAATAGTTCTTTGACCACGACACGTCGAGTAAGTCGGACGTGTGTCCGGTGTACGTGCAAAAAGGTTTTTTCATAAAAATGTGGTTGTTGTCCTCGCTGTCTGAACTGCTGTTGTGCATTTGTTTTGATTCTTCGACCGAGTGATGCGACTTCAACGATTCCTGTGAAGGTGTCGGGGATACTTTTTCTGCATTGTATTTGTTTCTCATATCCTGCAAAAATACATCATCTGCAAAAACTGAATTTCACAAATATTTTTCAGATGGACACAGTGGGCACTGAGTGTGTACTTAAAAATAATATTTTGTTGTAATAAAAAAAATTCCAGTCAATTGGGCGACGGGACCATTCCAACTTCAAAAATGTTGACGTTTGATTATAATAAAGAAAATAAAATTTCTGATATCGCGTGAGGTGACGCTGGTAATGGCTAGTATTCAATATGATATTAACTATTCGTTGCCATGGTTACCTACATAATATGTTCCACGTGACAGATCTATAAAACAAAAGAGCGGCTGATTTTTTTTTATTTTCAAAATATTTCCGAAACTATAAAGTTTAGAAAAAAATTTTTTTTACGAAACTCTTGAAAAAATAAATAGAATAATAAACCGTTATGAAAAGTATACCATTATTATATAAAAAACACCGTTTTAGCATATATCTCTTCTGCGCATGCGCCGATTTTCCCCAAAAATAATAGGGCTCTTCATATTTGTATACCAAACATCCTCCCAAAATTTGGTTTCAATCCGCTCATCCATTTGACCTATATAGTGTTCACAGACTAACAGACGCACAGAGTTTTTCCAAAAATATGTTCTTTGGATTCGGAAGACCTCAAAACGGAAAGATATTGTAAAATTTTTGAAAAGTGATTTTTGACCTAAACTAGTACCATTCCCCACTATTGGGTTGGAATGGTAAAATTGTTAAACAGGCATAATTTGACTACAGAAGTATATTGCGTATAATGTGTTTGACAGAGACAGATATAGTAAACATGGCTGGCAAGTAATTTCACAGTTGTTTCAACAATTTTTATGTACTATTTCCCCAAACGTACACGCGAACGTTTTTTCATTATGATTTTTATGTTGTCTCAAAGAGTCAAATTTTCGATAGATCACTTTTTCAAAATTTTGTCTGGAGTCAATTTGGTTTGTATGTGCATTTTCGGCGAGTCCTTCATTTATCATTGTGTTAAAAATCACATATTTTATGATTACTTAAAAACTAGACGACTTGAATTTTTTTTTATTTAGTTGAATGTACGAGATATCCATAAATAACATGTTTAGTCCTATGATTTTTCGAAAGTCGCTCAGGACACATAGATGGAGAGCTGACTACGGAGAAAATAGGTGACTCGATGCAGAGCTGAAAATTTGCAGAATAATAGGAGACAGTACAAGTAAGTAGGGAAAAAATTGCCAGAAGGCTAGGCGGAAGATAAAGAGCCGCCAGAAGGCGCTAATGTTGCGAAAAATCAGTGCACTTCTGGCAATTTCTTTACTTATTCTGTAATTCTAAACTAGATTATTATATTATACATTATTATATAGTTATAAGGGCATACTGAAAATTCAAACATGATATAATAATTACATTCGACAAATATTCAAAATTATTAATGACATTTTGATAGAAATAAAATTAATCGTCATATATTTTCATTAGTAAAATTACGTTGTTATAACAACGTAATTTTATTAATTTATTTAATTTTATTTCTATCAAAATGTCATTATAATTTTGAATATTTGTCGAATGTAATTATTAGGTATATCATGTTTGAATTTTCAGTATGCCCTTATAACTATATAATGTATAATATATATAATATATAATCTAGTTTTGAATTACAGAATAAGTATAGAAATTGCCAGAAGTGCACTGATTTTTCGCAACATTAGCGCCTTCTGGCGGCTCTTTATCTTTCGCCTAGCCTTCTGGCAATTTTTTCCCTACTTACTTGTACTATCTCCTATTATTCTGCAAATTTTCAGCTCTGCACCGAGTCACCCATTTTCTCCGTAGCCAGCTCTTAGTCCAACACCACCTATCTACATAGTTTATTCTAACCTGAAAATAATGATAGGCATCTTTGACAACCCAAACTCTCAATATTCGATCTTGTCCCGCTGTTGCTAACAACCTTCCACAGGCACTGAATTTCATGCACCAGATAGGTCCAAGGTGACCTCCGTTGCTTTCGTCTTCGCCAGGTACAGCTGCGCTTAACTCTTGAACATGCTGAATGTTTTCAAGTTCGTACGGGCCTTTATGAGAATTCGACGCTTTTAATTTAATGTTCTGCTCGCCAGGATTTACCTACGTCAAATAAATAAAATGGAAATTATTACTCATTTTCTTAATTTTTGTGTCCGTTTGCAACTTAAAAAGTGGCATAGTTTTGAGTAAAACTCGGAAAGTGGGGATTTATAGTATCATAACCATGATTGGCTATCTCCTGATATAATACAAAGACGGTAAGGCAGATTCCGCCGTTATCGGTTGGTAAATTTGTATGTAATTTTATAACCAACAAGGCCAAACAAATGAACGCCCGATTAGCAAGCGTAACATCGTTCATTGGTTCATATTTTACTACCTGACGTCGTAATATGCCACTGTTGGCAGTTCACTTTCAACGGCAAAAATTAGTTTGAAAAAAACGTGATATTCCACAGAAAATTTTGATTTTCTTCTGTCTAATTTTTCTCGTGGATATTTAAATTGAATTTTAGCTAAGTGAAAACTAAAAATGGCTGTGTACTTGTATCAGAAACGTGAATATTCAGTAAATGGGATGGTCTCATTGCAAACAAAAGCAAATTAGTAAACGTCAAAAAAAAAAGTTTCTATTGAAATATTCGTACCTCATCGACAATATCCATTATGTCTTCCTTGTGACGGGCATGGGAAACTTCTTGTGCTATTGATTTGGCTTTATGTACAGTTTTTTTCATTGTTGAACCCAGGAATCGCTTCAGTTTTGTTGTTCTTTTGCGAACCGTACCCGATTCTATATCACCTATTTACAAAAAAAAAAATAATTAGGTGGTATCACGGAACACCTGGCAGATGTGAAACAAAAATTTAAGCTTGCCAAATACAACTTAAAGTTTTAAACCCCTATGGAAACTTCCTAAAGCCCTATGGACACTCTACGGACACTTCCTGAAGCCCTATGGACACTGCAAAGCGTTACGCGCTGTCATCTAATGAAATATTATTAACTAAAAAACTAAACTAGTAAATAAATTTCGCCCTGTTATCTAGCTGTCGCCTTCAACTGAAGCCATGATTAGTTCAACGCACACAAACGTAACGCCCTCCCATAAAAGTATCGCGCCAGTTGCATGGTTTTACTCCCAACCAAACGCGCCATTAGAAGTTTCACATCAAAAATACATCTGTTCAACAATCAATATTTTGTGACAATATTTTTTCAATAAGGGAATCTATTCACCTGGAGGTATAGTGGACACTTTACTGCTTATGCTCTCTTCATCCGATTCTTTTTCTTTTTCTAAACTAGTGGTGCTCACGTATTCCGACGTCAGCCGCATAATATGCAAAGATAATGGATTAATACACTGCGGAAGTTTGTCTTCAGCAATGCTGAGCGGCACTCTTTCTCCCGTGTCCAAATTCAAAACCGTTACCTATTAACAAAAATGAATCGTTAAAAAACCGAGTTAATTCGACTATTATAGATAACAGTAAGAACCGCACCAAAAGTTTTTGGTATAAAAATAAAATAAATATAGTTTAAAAAAAACTAAAAAACACGCTTTATATCAAACTAAAAAGTAAAAAATATTTTTTTTAAAATAAGCTTATAACAATAATGAATAAAAAATACAAGTATTATTGTGAAAAAGCGTGGGGCGCTTTGTTCCACATTTTCGTACATCGAGCGCGCCACGCTTTTTTCACAATAATACTTGTATTTTTTATTCATTATTGTTTTAAGCTTATTTAAAAAAAAATTATTTTTTACTTTTTAGTTCGATATAAAGCCTGTTTTTTAGTTTTTTTTAAACTATATTTATTTTCCACTTTTTAGTTCGATTTATTGTCAAAAATTTGCCGGAAAAAAAACAATTTTTTTTTTTCGCCGTAAAAAAAACAATTTTTTTTTCGGCGTGAACGGGATTAGAACCCACGACCCGTGATTCCAAGAGTTGACGTCAGCGAAGACCCGTGCCTTAGTCTTAGACCGCACGGCTAGCCAGTGTACTTACAGTGCTGGCATATTATACCACTATATAAACCACTTGCTGTAGTCCAAACGAGTTTACAAACATACATACTTATATGCATACATACATACAAACTTACAAGTGAAACTAATATAAAGCGTGTAAAAAAAGGTTCTTATACTGTATTGGAATTATATTACATAGGTCGCAAAGTTAAACCGAGTCGAACCGAACGAATCATCTTCTGTGGGTCCGGTGTATTTACAAGATACAGAAATTTAAAAAAATAAATAATGTTTTTTATTTATTAGTCGAGCCACAATTAAGCTCTCGAAAATCCATATGCGGCCCACGAGCCACAGTTTGAGCACCGTTAGTATAAAATTTGTTAATAGAATTACCTGTTCTAAAATTTCCATGTCGGTGAGTTGTTTGCCGGAATCCGTTCTTGTCCTCACAAACATATTTAGTTGCTTTATCAAGTCTTCATCGCCGGCCGATCTTCTTCTTTCTTTTGAGCCAATCAAAATTGGATTTAACCTGTACAATCAATAATGTTAGATTGATTATAAACGTTTGACAATTATTACTGTTATTGTATGCACCAGGGATAAGCATCGATGCTAACATTGAATTATATATAGCAACTGACCATCGATGTCAAAAACATCATATTATGAAAATCAAAAGAAAAACAAAACATTGAATGATATATTGCAACTATCCATCGATGATCGGTTGCAAAACATCAGTAATCAATGTTTGTGAAGTGTCGATATAATTCAACAAAATACGTAATTCTATGATCCACCAGCAGGGAACTATTTGACATTTATTGTGAGATTTTCTTATGGATGTTACGAAAACATCGGTTGTAAAACATCGATGTCACAAAAACATCAGTTGTAAAACATTGATTTCCGATGCTCATAAACAAACAATTACCGAATAAGAATTTAAAAACCCCTACAAAATAGGCCTCTAAAATAATAAATAATTTTATTTATAGAAGAGTTCTATTCAGACTTCAAAGATTTGAAAAACAAAATGTACCGAAAGGTCGTTGCGCTAAGTATAAAGGTACAAACCACAAGACAGATAATTTTTTTGAAGGACTATTACCACAAGATAAGTTGTTATAATCCTGACCTTTTTGTGCCACGGGAACAATTTCCAATGCTATTACTGCTGGACGAACCGATTGTATTTCTTGTTCCGGTTGATTCAAACTGAAGTAATTCTTTTTTAAGTCGCTCTAACCGTTCCAATTCCCGTAATGTTGGTCCTTCGGCTTTAGCTTTAACTTCGTCCTGTGGTTTGACGACGCACTGCCCCTGAGTTGCCAGCTTCAAATCAAGCGAACATTCAAAGTTTTGTGACAGCGATTTGATGGTACTAGAGCGTGATGTTTCTTCAGATTTAGAACGATTTTCTTCATCGAACGAATGGCTCCCGCCATAAAATCCATTTGTTCTATCTAATGAATGTTCAAATTCACGAGTAAGGGATTCTATAGTACTTGCTGGACTTACTAAAGGTGATATATGGTTGCTATTTGATGCCTAAATACAAAAAAAAACAAAAGCTGCATTTTTTTTTTGTTTGAAAACAGTGCAACTACTGGGTTATGTGAATCAATCTATACCAGGGGTGGGCAAATCTTTTGATCGTCGGGCCACATTGCGGATGAAAATTTGACCGCGGGCCAAACAATTTCTTTTTCTAATTTTAAGTATAGTTTAAGTATAGTTTTTTTTAAACACTATTTACTATTTTTCTAAAATACTTTTTATGCGCCAATTTATATTGACAAACAGTAATATTTTTGCTCTTAATAATCGTTTATAAAATGCTTCGCGGGCCGGAGAAAATTCTACTGCGGGCCGCAATTTGCCCAGGCCTGATCTATACAATATTATAAAGAGATAAAGTTTGTAAGTTTGGATGTAGAAGGTAATCTTCGATACTACTCATCCGATTTCAAATTTTTTTTCACCAATATTTAAAATGGACCTTCAGGATGGACATAGGCCATATATTATCGCGTGAAAATAAAAGCGCTTTTCGTGGAGATCAATTTTGTAAAGTCGACGAAAAAATCTACAAATTCAGACGTTTTTTTCCATTCACAATTGTTGTTCATATCGATTTTATTAAAGCCCGATTTAAAAAACAAAGAAAATATAATTGGTCAGCGATTTACCTGCGCTACATTTGAATCATTTGTTTTGCCTTTCTTTTTCCTCCTAGGTGGTGCCACAGGACCTCTGTTCATCGATTCAATGTTTGTTTCATTACGAAGGGTGTTATTAGTACTCGATGATTTCGTACTTGCTATTACATCAGGTTCTTGCAACGGTAATTCACCAGGCCTTGAAGATGAATTATTACTATTATTTTCATCAAGGACTGTGTAATTTTTAGATTCTGTTTCGCTATTATTCGGCGGTAAATCTGTAATATAAAAAAAGATTGCATACATTTTTCAAAACAAATTATTCCACACTGATGTTTTCATAAAGTTCGTTCCAAGCAGCCAGCAAACGGTTCCGAAACCGCCACCCGCATGCGCACTAGGTAAAACGAAGCTGTTAGTGGCGATTTTAGAACACGTTATACCTACGGCGCATGCGGGTGGCGGTTTCGGACCCGTTTGCTGGCTGCTTGGAACGAACCTATAGAAATGTTAATGTGAGATAGATCTGCGCTTCTCAATATTTTTCTGTCCATAACATTCTTGAAAAATGGCATCCACACAGCATAAAACATGTTTCATGAGAATACCAAGAGGCAATGAGTTTCTACTATATTATACGAAATTTCTAAGCTTGAAATTGTTATTTTTATTTATTTATTGATATAACACTCAACAGGACAAGTCCCAATTGTAGAGTGCAAAAATTGTACACACAAAAGATAGATAAGTTATACAATAATAATAAAAAAGGAAATACTTAATTACATAGTAACTTACAAAAATATTGCAAAAAGCGAAACATAATAAACTATATAGAGATATCTTTATACTTCAAAAAAAAAAAATTGGTTGTCTGTAAAGTCGGTTTACGGACGATAGTTCTACGTGATAACGTATTCCGTAATACATAACCTAAACCTCCCAAAATTTGGTTTCAATCCGCTTATCCTTAGTGTCGGAATGATAAGAAATGTCAAAAGTGACGTTTGCAACTGTCAAAGTATTATGTTCTAATAATAATTAGTTATTCCAATACTTAACTTAGAAGGCGTTGCATTTCACAAAATACTAATGTCAAAAAATTGAATTAAAAATTAGAAATGCAGCCGTTTTCATAATGCATTTATACAGCTATTTTTCTATATAAATTTGTATAAAAAAACTGTTTAGGCAAATTCTGTTATACGAAATCTATGTAAAATGTTCTTCTCTTTCGTTTAAGACTGGTTTCAAACCGATCTGATTTAAATTGAGCGAGAAATTAGCAAAAAGCACGCACAGGGTCAGGCGGAACGTTACGCGTTACGAACGTTAGGAACGTTACACTTTTTCGTGCATGCAGCCGGTGTTTTATCAATTTATAAGATTGGTGATTCATCAATTTATAAGACGTTATCACGTCAAAAAAAATTGTTCGCATCATGTATGGACTTAGATGGTCTGATTCATGTAGGGGTCTATTTAAAAATAATAAAATTCTAACCATCCCATGTATTTTTCTTTACTATTGCTTAATTTATGCGCGTCTACACTTACATTCGTATGCATGTGCAAATACAGTACATGATCATAACACTCGTTACAATAAACTATTAATAAGACCGAAAGGGCATATAAATTTATTTTTTAAATAGTCCCCACAATTTCGCCATCAGAGCTTATAATAAATTGCCCACAGTATAAAGAAATTTAGCTTCTCTAACGGCATATAAAAATAAAATAAAACAATTTTTAATTGAATCTGAATTGCACATACCGCTAAACTAGCGGTATGTGCTTTATTATCGCTTTGTGCGTCAGAGCTGACTTTCGTTCATATAAGAAGTTATATCTAAGTTAATTTCACACGAAATCCATTCAAAGAAAAGAGGAGATTCTAATCTATAAAACAGAACCATTTTTAAATCAATTCGAGTTCATAAATACTATTAAAATTGTAATTGAAAATTACAAACAGCAGTTGTCGGTTGGTCTGTACGTATGTACGTACGTCACGACTCTACAGATCGCAATTTTGGTCGGATTGCCTTAGGTTATATTTTATTCACTTTGTTTACTATCAGACCAGAACCCTATTTAAATTCACTAAAATGTGTTCAGTAGTTTAATTTTTATAAACAGTTTTATTTTTTATTATTTTTGACAGCTAATAGTTTAAAAAAACAATATAATAATTGCTGTGTAAATATAGTGTAATCCATAAAACAAGTGCTACACTTCTATACCGTGATAACACCACTACAGGTATTAGGCCGCCGTGGCGTAATGGTTATGCCGTTGTTTTACAATATTAATGAATTTTTAAATTTACAACTTTAAGTTTTTATGCAACTATGACATGTCAAATAAATGTATTTCACGTTTCCATTGACAAATAAAATATACTATACTATACTACTATACTATAGTATAGCGGATAGATGAGTAAGAACGCTTTTGTCATAGACTAATAATATACAATGGAACTTCGTTAATTCAAAGTTGAAAGAATTGGCCCAAAACCTCAATATAACGAGACTTCAAATTAATGAATTTTTGAAGTTGACAGCGTTTTTTCTCTTTTAAATTGTCAAGCCATCCTACGCTGGTCTTCAATTGATCTTTCCTAAAACTTTAGGTCAACCCATCAGCTTTACTTCTGATAATGGCATCACAGATAGAAATTCTCAAATCACGAGCCTGTTTAAACCATTTTACAGGAAGTCGGGACCTGGAAGAGTCCCTTTTCATCGAATTGTTGTTCCCACTCAAAATCCTATTTTTATTCTTTGTCACTTCTGATTTTTTGTTCGCGAATAACTTCCACCTTCTTGCCTATCGCTAATGTTTTCTAAGGCATCTTCTTACTTGCAAATTTTGGGTATTTTCAATTTCTAAAATACTCACGGTTTATTTCGATCAATGATCCTCACGGTACGGTGGCCGAAAAAAAAAGAACCAACAATTCCAGACTTCTCTAGAAAAAGTGTCCTTTGTTTTAGATACGCCTTTGTTGGACCAAGGTAAAAAGTTCGGAGTATCATATTTGGTGTTAAAATTATTTACGAAAATATTACAATGTGTTATAAGGGGAGTTTAAAGAACCAGCCAAAAAATTCGAATTATCGAAGTTCAAATTAACGAAGACCCACCATATAGCCTATGTTTACTCGTCAAGAAGTGTGTGTTTAAACCATAGATATATATATTAATAGATTGCGGATGCCTATCCTTGAGCATTGTGCGGAATGGTTCCAATTAGAAGCCATTTTGTACGTGGATAACGCCGTAAAAAGCGCGCGGGATTCAAAAAGATTAAATATTCTATAATATGATGCTAATGGAAAAACAATAAAACTCGCAGTAAACAGTGATATTTCGCTCCAAAACCTATTTTTATACTGAAACGTTTCAAAAATTACAAAATTGAGCATAAATATAATGTAAAAGCTTAGAACATTTGACATTGTCAATTTGGCATCAAGGTTGACAAGCATTGATGCCAATCTGACAATGTAAAATGTTCTAAGCTTTTACATTATATTTATGCTCAATTTTGTAATTTTTGAAACGTTTCAGTATAAAAATAGGTTTTGGAGCGAAATATCACTGTTTACTGTGAGTTTTGTCGTTTTTCTCAATAAAATCATATTATAAAATAATTAATATTTATATATTAGAAATCGTGTCCAACGAGACAATTATTAATAAGAATCGCAGGATTGTGGACAAAAAGTTCTTTATTCAGTGTACGACGTTTCGTCTATAAATTTATAATTATTGTTTTAAATTTTCACATTAATTGTACTTGAAAAAGTCTAAATTTATAGACGAAACGTCGTACACTGAATAAAGAACTTTTTGTCCACAATCCCGCGATTCTTATTAATAATATAATTAATATTTTTGAATCTCGCGCGCTTTTTACGGCGTTTTCCACGTACAAAATGGCTTCCAAAATGTACAGGAGGCGCTAGTGTATCCGCAATCTATTAAATATATATATATCTATGGTTTAAACAGTAAAATTAGTTTTCAAATAGATTCAACGGTTCCCGTGTTATGATTTAATTTTTATATTTATAGATTTACCTGTAACATCGTTACTGCCACTGAGCAATCTACCGACACGCCCCAAAGAACTTAAGCTCTGTATACTAGTGGTGTCATGTTCGACAACGCGAAACGGATGCGATGCTCTACAGATGGGATCGTTGATTATATTGGACAGTCCGTCCAACGAAGATGTTTGACTATTTGCCGGCGATGTGTTCCATCCGTATCCGTCGTCGTCTTCTTCTTGCATTCGCTGACGAAGCTCTTGAAAGCGTCTACGATTTTGTATGGCATCTGGGATCTAAAGAAGTATTATACTTTTTTTTAATTAAGCTTTTAATATTACCTACTCTGTCTGACTATGTATGGCACATTGTGCTTTTCATACAATACATTTATGTATGTATGCATGTATGTATGTATGTATGTATACGTATTAAAGAAATTTGGATTCATATTTATCTTAGATATTTAAATAAATTTAAATAATTGGAATAGTGTTTCTGTAAGAATTTCTAATTTAAAATTTAAAAAATCTGGGATCTAATAGCATCGGATTACAAATATGTTAAGAAAATATTTGATTTCACTGTCTATAACGTCTAGAGCACATGCAGAAAGGGCGGAGCTTATAGCAGGAGAGCTGTCAAATATTTTTGGGTAGGTGTTTGAGGCAGCGTGAAAATTTGTGTAACGCTTCTTTTGTGATGTCAGAACATAAAATCAAAGACCTGGCTGAAGGGTAGCGGGGCCTAGCCAAGCTGTGGATTTTTGAACTTTGCGACATTCTATTTACAAAAAAAATCCTTGAGACATCTTGATATTTTTATACCTTCAAATTTAGTATTAAAATAAATATACCAGATTATTTAGTCTGCCAGGCGGTAACAAAACTGTCTGTTATATGTGAGTGCGAGACGCTACAGGTAAGCTAAAGTGTATCATATTACATATTTATAAAGGAATTATGTTAAAGATAATAAAAAAGTTTATGATAACCGAACGAATACATGCCTGTGATGTTGGTATTTCAGGTGGAATATAATTTGTGTCTTCATCATGTGAAAACTGAGTCTTTTCTCCGAAGTCATCTTTCTTTTTATCGGCATCTTTCATAAATTCATGTTCCAATTTGATGTTACGTCTAGACAACATAAATGATATTGTTATAATAATTGTAAGAAATTAACTGATTAATAATTTAAAATAAACTTCCAGGCATTTTATAATTAAATATTGCATACCCCAAGCGTATTTTTATGCAAATGATTGTAACTATAAATCATATGGATTAATTTAAAGGTTTTATTTTTGTGCTGTCTAATTAAATATTTGACATAAAGGTACCTCAGTGTTCTCATAGGCGTATGATCTTCAGCATCATAGAATTCGTCAGAATCACTGCTACCTGACATTTTCTTAATGTTTAGTTTCAATAAAAGTTTACATCACAATTAATTTTAAAAGCACATTTCATTTTTCCATAATCATTTTCATCTGTCATTGAAGTCAGCCATGGCAGACAATTGCAGAAATTAAAATTTTCGACCAATCCTAATACAAGTAGTTTTTGTTTCGTTGGCTGAATTGTACGTAAATTTCACTGGTTTCCTTTTAATAAAATCAACATGGAGGATCTCACAGTGGAAGTATGCGGAGAAAATGGAGCTTATTATAAGGTCTGTAATTTTAACACTATTCATTTTGTTGTGTTTTTTCATCTATTTTAAGAATATTTAACAATTTTTTTAGTGAGAAAATGTAATTTTTACCTTTGGGAATGCATACTTACTTAGAAATTTTTATTGTGATGCGGCACGAACGCGGTTACAATTACTCTGACGCCATATACATTTGACAGGGCGTGAATTTTCACATGTGAATTTTTTCTAATATAAACCTCCATTTTAAGCCACAATATTCCACAAATCCATCAAAATATCCGCTTGTTATTTTAAGATACTGTTTTCCTAAATATCGTCCAATTATAAAGTAATTCTTATGTATAATATTTCATGGGAACCTCGTCCTAGAATCACCAGGAATCAGTTTGCTCCGGGAAAATATATTAGCTTGCTCGAACCCCGACACATGAATGATAAATGTGTTTCTAAAGATTATTTAATTTTGTGTAGTCTTATTTTACAAAACCAACGCATAAATTTCGGTCATAAATTTTATATTTTCGGATTTGATTTATTGCAAAGATCTTTTAGATTACATTGCATTTCATGTTAAAAAATAAGGCATATCACAACTCTTAATATTTTTGTATTTACTAATTGTGAAGATCTAAACCGAAAAAAATGTAAATACGTTGTAGTCATTGATCATTTGCAGATAATACTGTATGCTTAATAATTACTAATACTCATTGAAGTAAAATTATTCATCATATCTCTCAGGTATGATCTCATGTTGGATGTAAGTACGCCAAAATACAAAGTAACTAAAATGAGGTAATAAAATCTTTGCACTGACTGTTAATCTGTATCGTTTGGCACATTATAAATGGTGCTACCACTACTGCAAATCAATATAAATCTTCTGAAAGCTGAAGTAACTGCAGCAACATAAAAGATACTGTATTTTTGTAATCGCATATAAAAATGAGTTATATAATATAACTGTATCATTAAACTCTCTTTAATTTATTATATGTACAGAGTACAAAATTAGTTTTTTGAAATTACTGTTCGATAAAATCGAATTTCAAACATTTTTAACTATCGGTACTTAATACTAACTTAACTTAAGTAAACATTGACCTCTTCAATGAGATATCTAAATCGAAACGATAATTTCTTTTCTAGTTTGTTGATGTTACCCGTTATTACATACTTTAGCTTTACTATAACCGAGCATCGGAGTTCTCAGGGCATAACAAATGAGAGTCCGACTAGTGTAAATTTTTAATTGAAATTTATTTTGGTAATGAAATCTTGAAGTTAATGTAAAATTGATGGACGCCTCCATATTCGATTGCATTCGTTAGCTTGCTATTTCTGTCGGTGAACTTTCAACTCTTCTATTCTACCGATTTAAACCGATAACACGGAATCAAATCGACCCGATCACAGTCGAAAAAATAAACTAGTCGAATTTGTAAATAACTTCCAATGCTGTGAAGCGATGATACAAACTTAAGAATCTACTTTGTATTTAATAAACAATTCCAACTTTCATGAATGAATAGGTGACGATAGGGAACAGGAACAAATTTCCAATCACTGACCCAGCTTCCAGTCTTGAGTCTCCATAAAAGGCAATCAAATAATAAAAAAAAACACTGTTCTTTAATAATGTGGACTAAAAAGTAAAAAATAAGTTTTTAATATAAAGATTTTGTTCAACATTGATAGGAAGTCCCCCAACTCGTTTTTTGAACATTTTTATATTTAAAAATTATTTTTTATTTTCTAGTCGACACTACTATCAATCACGTGTTTTATTATTAAAAAAAACACTACTTTTGCTTTTACGGTTCCTTTTTTTTATAATTCTGACTCACAAGGACAAATTCCATTT
Source organism: Xanthostigma xanthostigma (assembly GCA_963575645.1). Classification (NCBI taxonomy): domain Eukaryota; kingdom Metazoa; phylum Arthropoda; class Insecta; order Raphidioptera; family Raphidiidae; genus Xanthostigma; species Xanthostigma xanthostigma. The sequence continues at coordinate 4,533,246 of OY754464.1, forward strand.
TCTTACAATTGCTTTGGAATTATTTTCTATGATACAATAATCAAACATTTTTGGGTAAATATTTGATACAACGTAAAAATTAGTGTAACACTTTTTGTAATGTCTGAATTCAAAATATATAGTGGGGCCTAGGAAAGCCTTCAATTTTTAACTTAGTATTTTTATATCTTTAATTTAGTATTTAATAAAATAGAAAATAAATAAGCCAATCTCATTTTAAGTTTATTCAAAAAAATTAAATTATATCGAGTTAAGGGACATCCTATCGCTGTTGAACAAAATATTTATATTTAAAAATTATTTTTTACTTTTTAGTTCACATTGCTATAAAAGCCTGTTTTTTAGTTTTTATGATTTTAATTTTCCTGTAAATTATGATGGTGGAGAGAGTTCGTATATTTTCTTTACTATACTTTTTAATCTTTGCGTTTTTTAATTATAAAAAATATATATTTATAATTATTACAACGAGCTTTTCCATTTGATACGTCACATGATGCACTTGAATAATTTTTTTTTTTTTTTTTTTCTAATTCGCCCTCCAAAGTTAATCCCCAAAATCGGAATTCGTTTATATAACGCTAAAAGACTGTGAATGGGTCATCTAACTCTATATATGTGTACCAAATTTTAACTTTTTTCGTCCAGTAGATTTCGACAAAATCTACCGTGACAGATGTAAAAAGACTGATACGATAAGAATTCCGTTTATTCATGAGATCTAATATCTACGGAACTCTAAAAATAATTTTGTCACTGTGTTAAGAAATTAAGTTATTAATTTTTTAAAGGATGTATAATCCGAGAAAATATGTCTTCACAAAAAAAAAATATTTGGGAAGGACAGAGGGAAAACATTTGAATATTTACTTATTCCTTGTACTTGAAACTAGCTTAAAATCCTCTCAATTGAGGGTTAATATTTTCTTATTATTTTGTCAGATAGCGTTAGTGGCAAGTAAGGTAGGCGTCAAAGTGTGAGGTCGAACTTTTAGAGATTAAATTAATTATTTCTAGTGATGTGCCGGATATCCGACGGAGAAAAAAGAGCCGTATCCGTATCCGTTACTTTTTGGCGGATCTTTTACCTTATTAATTTTCAATTCATAGAGGAAATTTTATATATAGAGGTGATTAGGTAATAATGAAAAACTGTTAAATTCCATTAAGATTATTTTTTATTTTTTAAAATCGTATTTGGCACCTTTATATTGCAAACATTTATCGTAGTGAATACCATACCAATAGTACACAACTCAAAGGTACTAAAAAACTTTATAATGAGATATTGCACATCGATCTTTGGAAACAGACAATCTGTTATGAGAGTTAACTCTTAAAGAGGTCAATAACTTTTTCCCATAACAGATAGTCTCTTTCCAAAGGTCGATGTGCAATATTTACCGCCGCGTACTCTAAGAAAGTTAAGATCCGTATCTGTATCCGGTGATCTTGAAACCAAATATCCGTATTTAGATCCGTATCCGCGGATATACATTTTTAACAATCCGGCCATCACTAATTATTTCCATAATTACTAAATCAAAGAAATGAAATTTACTGTACTGATTTTTGAATGACACTGACACACACCTCACTTGCAAGTGGCGCTATCAGGTGGCAGAAAATAGCCGGGTAGCCCCCATTATGATTAATCAGGCAAGTCTTTGATATTTAAACGGCAGTATTTAATCAAGATCGGCAGACTAGCAGAAGATTGCCATTAACGCACCTAGCGGTTGGGTTATATTCTATAGTTTGGTTTAAAAAAAAGAGCAACGACCAAAGACTACCGTATTGGGATTTTATGTGAAGGCGGAACCCATTTCAAAATTTTCAATATGGCCGCCCTATGCGAAGCGTTTGCATTGACAGTATACGGGGTTTCGATGTTTTATTTAAAATGCATATTTCCGAGAAAGAAAATTGTTATCGGAAGGGGAAAAATCATAAGTACAGATCACATTGTTAAATGCGACAGAGTCATTGATCCAAGCTGTAATGATAAAATTGCAAACCTCAAATTTTAAAGAGAAACCTCACAAAATCAACGGTGTATAATCAGCCAAGAGCTGTCACTTTTCAATTTAATAATTTTATAACAACATTTACAATCGATCTATATTGCGTACTACACAACACATATCGTGATTCGACTTCGATTTTTCATCGATGTGTGTAATTTCCATAATAATATAAATATTGGAAAAAATACATAGCGCGTAATGTTTTACTATATGAGACGCTTCGCAAAGAATAGTTCACTGAAGTACTGAGTAGATGGCGCATGGTCGAAGTAAAATCCCAATATTGAAGATGTTATAATTTTTTTTTTTGTTTTATTTTTCCAGGCTACTATTACAGACGTTTTCGATGATGGAGTTTCCGTCGCATTTGAAAATGAGTAAGTGTTGGAAATTATCAAAGAATGCTAACGAGACAAGAAAACTCACTGATTAATGGTATATTGTTTTTTAGCTGGCAACCAGAGTCGAAGTTCCCTTTCTCACAAGTTCGTTTACCTCCAAAACCCGACCCCAGTCCCAATTTTGTGGAGGGTCAGGAGGTAGAGGTTTTCTCTCGTGCTAATGATGGAGAACCATGTGGATGGTGGAAAGCAGCTATCAAGGTGATAATTTTTTCACATCGAAGACAGCTTCTAATATATTATTTTATAGCTTTTTTTTTAAGAAACGGGTTTGACAAATATTACACGCTTTATATTAGTTTCACTTGTGAGTTTGTATGTATGTAAGTATGTATGTTTGTAAACTCGTTTGGACTACAGCAAGTGGTTTATATAGTGGTATAATATGCCAGCACTGTAAGTACAGTGGGTAGCCGTGCGGTCTAAAGCACGGGTCTTCGCTGACGTCAACTCTCGGAATCACGGGTCGTGGGTTCTAATCCCGTCCACGCCGAAAAAAAAATTGTTTTTTTTTCCTGCAAATTTTTGACAATAAAGTGGAAAATATTTATAGTTTAAAAAAAAACTAAAAAACACGCTTTATATCAAACTAAAAAGTGAAAAATAAATATAGTTTAAAAAAAACTAAAAAACACGCTTTATATCGAACTAAAAAGTAAAAAATATTTCTTTTAAAATAAGCTTAAAACAATAATTAACAAAAAATACTAGTATTATTGTGAAAAAAGCGTGGGGCACTCGATGTACGAAAATGTGGAACAAAGCGCCCCACGATTTTTTCGCAATAATACTAGTATTTTTTGTTAATTATTGTTTTAAGCTTATTTTAAAAGAAATATTTTTTACTTTTTAGTTCGATATAAAGCGTGTTTTTTAGTTTTTTTTAAACTATATTTTTCATATCAAAGACGGCTTATAATATAAATTATTTTATAGCTTTTTTTTAAGAGACGGGTCTTAGGCTGACAAATATTTAAAAAATTTACTTCAATGTAGGTTCCTCTGAAGTAGCATTCAGTATTTATGTATGTGTAATACGCGTCACGAATCTAAAAGGCTCGGAAGTTAGATGCGAATGCGGCCTTGCGCTTGTCTGTTGAAAAACTACAAACTCGCAACTCAACAAAACTAAGACAACTTGACAATAGCGTACTCGACTGTACTTTAAAGCAGGAAAGCGACAAGTGACAAAGGCAACGAGCGATCGCGGTCAATCACCGACGAGCGCACGTTCCGTGCAGGTAGCTGGGAGATGGTGGAGGTCTCAACGGCTCTAAAATGTGCCTTTGCGGCGCTGTTTGTGACTAACTTCCGAACATTTTAGATCCGTGGCGCGTATTATAAATTGGAACGTTTATACTGTGTTAATTCATTTATAATAATATTTTGATGAAATGAGGATTCATATACTTATGTGTGTGTGTTTTTTTGTAGATGACAAAAGGCGATTTTCATGTAGTTGAATATCTTGGCTGGGAAAATAGTTATACAGAAATTATTGACGGCCATCGGTTGAGACCAAAAAATACCAATGAACCAATCGATAAATCGCAGTTACATAAATTTGAAATTGAAGTGCCTGAAGAACTGAGAGAATAGTAAGTAATTATTTCGACTTACAAAAATACATTTCTTTCTTTTTTCTACAATGTTTAACGAGTCGGTTTTGAATTTTATTGAATTATGAGTGCAAAAATAGATGCAAAGAAACAATCGAAATCACAAATTAATGTTTTTAAAACAGTCTAAGCCAGGGGTCGTCAACCTGCGGCTCTTTGTAAAGTTGCGGCTCTCCAGTTCCATACGCAAAAAATAATTTTATTATATAAACCCTTAAGAATCGTCCAATCGATCCATGATTGAGCACCATGTCTATCTCTCAGCCATTCCCACTCGCGTCTCACCCGCACCGCCCCTGTCGCGACGTCTTCTAGGATATATATGTCACCGGGATATTGTCAAATCCGTGATATTATGATTTCACTTAGTGAAATCATAATATCACGACTCTTTGTCAATCGTGATATTGTAATTTCACTAGTGAAATTACAATATCACGGATTTGACAATATCCCGGAGACATATATATTTTACTTATACTAATACTATTGTAACTTTTGGCACTTTCGTCTCAAAAGGTTGCCGACCCTTGGTCTAAGCAATCATCAACTGAAACCAAAAGTATACCGTTATAATAGGGAAAAAAAAAACAACGTTATATCACATATCTCTTCTGCGCAAGCGCCGGTTTTAACAGGGCTGCTCATATTTGCAAGCTAAACATCCTCCCAGAATACCAGCTTCAATAGTTTTATTTTACAAGCGGATGTAATTTTACAGTGCCAAAATTGAAAATGTACATAAAGAGTTTCAAAAGGCTATCGGTGCGGAAATTTGTCGCTATCTGCCGGAACGCGGCGTTCTCAAAGTAGTATCTCGATGTGAGACAAGCCGTAAAAGATCACAGATGATACAGGAGATGCACTTTCGTAACTTGTCGCAAAAGGTGCTGTTGTTGAAACGCACCGAGGAAGCGGCGCGGCAACTCGAGTCTACAAAATTACAAAATACCGTCGGTTACACGGACGAGTTCAGCGTGAGGGAAGATCTAATGGGACTGGCCATTGGCTCGCATGGCGTCAATATACAGCAGGCGCGCAAGGTTTCGGGCATAACTAACATAGAACTGGAAGAACGTTCCTGTACCTTTAAAATATATGGAGAGGTCAGTATTTGCTCGATAATAATTACTAGTCAAGTAAATAAAATTGTCGACCAATTTTTCTCAGACCAAACGATATATTGACAAAAAATGATAAAAATACAAATCAATATAACACAAGATGACGTTTCGATCCGGATTTGGATCTTCTTCAGAAATATCTAAAAAATATAAAAATTAATTAGTATTAAGTAATAGATTTCACGCAGGATTGAAATCTATTTTTTTAAATTGTATTTGGCACCTTTATATTGCAAACATTTATCGTAGTGAGTACCATACTAATGGTACATAACTCAAAAGTACTAAATCAACTATCTTTATAATGAGATATTGCACGTCGATCTTTGGAAAGAGACAATCTATTATGAGAGTTAACTCTTAAAGAGGTCAATAACTTTTTCCCATAACAGATAGTCTCTTTCCAAAGGTCGGTGCGTAATATTTACCACCGCGTACTCTAAGAAAGTTAAGATCCGTATGCGCGGATCTTGAAACGAAAAATCCGTATTCAGATCCGTATCCGCGGATATACATTTTTAACGATCCGGCACATCGCTAATAATTACACACTTGTGAAGTACTAGCAAGTTCTGCATAGAGAATTTCCCGTTTTAGGGGATCGTGATTTTGGCCATAACATATTGCGATCATTTGTATGTGGTTTGACAGGTTTTGCAAATGTTTTTGTTTCAGACTGATGAAGCTGTGAAAAAGGCAAGATCTATGTTAGAATATAGTGAAGAATCGCAACAAGTACCGAGGGCTTTAGTTGGGAAAGTAATTGGTAAAAACGGTCGTATAATTCAGGAAATCGTAGACAAAAGTGGAGTGGTAAGTACTTCATTTATGGAGCGTCATTAATACCAAAGATTTTTTCTAGTTTGCACGGATTGATATGCCAATTACGAAAAACAGTCTCGATGTCGAGATCTATTTATGATCGGTTTACATTTCAACGATAACAAATCCTAATGGATAGGAATGCATTGTGAAATGCCAAACACATTCTACTATAAGAACTTGTGAATTGGCTTTTGAACTGTATACAAGGCTAGCAAACAAAAAAATTTTATGCGTTGATAAAACGGTTTATTTGATTCATGCAATAAAAAAAGGCGAAAAACAGTTATGTGAGGCGTTTTGGGTTCAGTCCATCTTCTGCGGCTACCATTTTAGAAATTGGTGTATACCTAGTTATATAAAAAAAAATGTGTTTGTGCTGTTACACGAAAACTCTGCAATGAAAGAAAACACTCGGTCCCTCGAGTTTCGTAAGAGGAAGCTTAAACTTTATATTGACAAGATATGAACATGCCGCAGCACTTGTTCTAGGTAATATGCGATCCTAGATGTTATTGTCTTCTCTTTTCTTTCTTTCGAAGGTACGCGTTAAAATTGAAGGTGACAACGAACCTCAGCCGACCATTCCGAGGGAGGAAGGGCAGGTTCCTTTCGTCTTCGTGGGAACGGTTGAAAGTATATCAAATGCAAAAGTATTGCTCGAATACCATCTTGCTCACCTAAAGGTAAATCGTGTCGAAACGAGACGTCGGTTCGTACGCGGCGACTTTTTTTTCTGAAACGCGTCTAATTTCGAAACATTTCAGGAAGTAGAACAGCTCCGACAAGAGAAACTCGTCATTGATCAACAGCTACGCAGCATTCACGGATCGACAATGGGTTCGATGCAGAGCATCCCGATGGCGCGACGCAACGACCGGCCGTACGGAGGACAGGACATGGATGGCGGCGGAGGCAGAGGCGGCAGCAGGGGCGGTTCGCGCGGTCGCTCGCGGGGAGGCGGCGGACGCGGCGGCGGAGGAGGAGGCGGCGGTTCGCGCGGAGCTCCTTCGGATCAGCGCTACAATTCTTCGGGTACGGGTGCGATGAATGAATATGTCAATAATGTCAACAGTAAAGAGTCCGCCGTGTCGTCGACGACCGTCAGAGGCGGTGGCGGTCGCGTCAACGGTCGGCCGAGAGGACAACGTACCTCGGCGCGTTTGACTAACGCCGCCGACCGCGAGAGGAACTGATGTTGGAACGATGCGGCGGCTCGCGTACTCGTCACCTGAATGCAATAATGTTCACGACATGCGCTATTTCTTCTCAAGGTTTTGTTTTCTCTTTTCGTTTCAAATAGTTTTATACGTTGTTGACGTTATTATATTCGTTTAAAGAGATGAAATTACACGAAGTGAGAGGATTTATTTTGATCGGAAACCGTTATCGATTATTGTCGGTCAAGACGACTCGCTTACGTTCCGCTCGGCCACACGGCGGGCGGGTGGCACTTTTTCTCGAATTGTGACATGTTGTAATCATTGTTGGATTACTTTAATAGACTGACCCGGCTTAAGACTAAATAAACTTGATTTATGGACAGTGGACAAACATAATTTACTATATTGGAATCGATAAGCCCGCTCGGTTGGGGCGATCGTTTCAAGCTAGGAAAAACAAAGAATATAAGCTTTTGCTTTTCCAATAATAAAATTTATATTAGAGAGACTCCTCGGTTATGCGATGTTTTAGTTTTGTTCAAATCATAGCTATTTGAATGTAACAAATAAGTCACTCGTGAATGATATATTGCTCTAAAATTTTTATCATTCACATTCAACAATTCCCGAATTATGATAATCGTTTTTCTATTACGCTTCGTATTCGATTGTTGGGTCACATTCACTTATCTTGTAAGAGTGCTGTTCATTTCAGCCATTTTGCCTGTGTAATTTGGAGGAACTTTTTATTATAGGACGATAATAATATACAACCAGGTCCCATCAATCTGTGAGTTGTGACCAAACGACAATTAATAAATTGTGTAGTTTCTGTCATTTAATTGTCAAAGATAAAATTATAGATTAGCTTTTTGCATTAAATTAATATGCTACGACAAATTTGCATGCCGAAATCGATTTAAATAGCGCACAGGTTGATGGAAAAAGGTGTATGTACGCTGAAATGTTCTTTTTATAAAGATATATATTATATATGTATATATACCTATACATATTGTATATATATTTGACTTTGCTGAATTACTTCTTAATTTCATTTTTGTTTATGTAGATATTATATAGAGTAGGCAGTTTTTTTTTTTCGTGTCGGTTGAAACTGTGACTCATCGAAATAACAAAATTATTTCGGAATAGTAGCATGTCTTGTCATCGCTTTATCAAATGTTCCGCCAGTTATAATGAAACTTTTACAGAGTAAAAATATTATTATTTCATTATATTATGATAACGATTTTGTGATTTGTTTATAATCGATTTATAAACGATATATTTTCCTTGTTTAAAGGTTTTTCTTTAATTTGATATTTTCTTTTTTTTTTTATTTATAATAATAAAAGTTCAGGACTCGGTGTAATATATTTTGTTGCAAAACTTTTTAAATCGTATTGATTCATAAAAAAAATCACTTTTATTGATAAATACTGTATTGTTATTATAAAAAAATGAAATAATCACTACTTGGAAATATCCTGTGTAAGAAGTTGTAACTTTGTTTTTTTAACATCGAAACAATTTAATATGGATATAATAATATTATATAAGTATATACTTCGGCCGCTAGTTTTTTTACTGATTATATGTGAAATCTTACTTAAAGTAGATTGTTTCTTTTTAAAGTATCAAAAACTATTAGACAAAGCATAAATAATGGAAGTTTTGTCTTGTAATAATCCAGTGAATATTTTTATTTCTGGGTGTCGATTTGGCAATCGATAAAAAATTACTGCGCGATCCACCGGTATTTAAAAACCGATATTATCGACACCCCCACTATAAATTATTAGAAAATAGGAGTTCAGCTCAATTAACAAAAAGAAATCTTATAATATAATAGTAAGGACGCATCTACTTAAACAAGAAAATAGATTCTGACCGCCAAAAAACAGTAGACCTCTGAAATTTGAATATTCCTAGTAGATCTCACAGAACAAAATCAAGTTTCTCTATTTATAACAAAAGATCATTCGTAAAGCTATCCTTAATTAGTCTTGTTCCAATGGATATTTAGTGGAGGGAAGTTTGGCTGAGGAACGATTTAAAAAAGATGGTTTACCGATGTTTCGCTTGGCCAACGTTCAACTAGCCTGAAGCCCTGCAGAAGAAAATAAATTTTTCAAAACGTTGGTCACAAGCGAAACGTCTGTAAAGCTTTTTTTTTAAACAAACTTTGCCTTCACGTTTATTATTCATAAAGATATCCAAATTTTATAATAATGAAACTGAATAAAAAAAATTAAAAAGTTTAGTTTTTGATGCATATTAAAATAGAATCACAATTTACTTGTAAGTGTTTGTTGATCTTATATAGAATCAGTATCAATATTTTGTATGGAAGAAAGGCCCTCAAAAACAAGTATATACAGTGTATTTTTTCTTTCGAGAAACCATCGATGAACGATTAAACTAGGAGAAAAGAAGTTGTTTTTCTGTACTAAAACATTCAAATTTTACTTCTTCGATTTCTGTATTGCGGAACTATAGCAATAAAATTTGTCGATTTCTAAAGGAACCAATCACAAATTATTCTAGCAATAAATAAAAATAACTAGTGTTGTTGAACTTTAAAACTAAATAGACTGAAAATATCGAGACATTTTTTTAGAATGTTCATTTTTCCGAAAAGCTGCCAACTAACGTCTAAACATAATTTACAAAAGTTTTTGTGATCAATGTTAAATAGGATGAAATAATATTATGGAATTACACAAATTGCAAAAAAAATTTAGTGTGCTATTTCTGCTAAAAAAACTGTTTGAAACATGCGTTTTTTGGCCTTTTTTGTAAATGACTTTGAACTCTTGTCAGAATGTTTTAAAAAAAATAAATATCCGGACATATAACAACACTAATTATGACTAAATTGTGATAATGTAGTGGGAAAAAAGTCGTTTTCAAATTCGCGGATCAAAATATAATATAAAAGCTATAATATATGAAGATAAAAATGTTTCTTTTTATGCCTAATATAGTAGGAAAATTACTTTTAAAAATCGTCAAATTTCACATTATCCGCCAAGTGTTGTAGAAACAACAAACGTTCTGAATTTGTTTTGAAAAACAACTTTTTTTGTTTGACCGTTTTTCAGAATAATAAAATCGTTCACTTATAGAGATTTAAAAGTTGAATTTAGAGAAAACTACTCATTCATATTGTCTTTTAGGAAAAGTTGTGACCAAAGTATTAAAAGTAATTAAAAAGAAAAAAAAACGAAAAAAAAACTACAACATTTTTCTGAAATGTCTGGATTTAATTTTTCTCGGGTTTGGTTTCCATTAATTTGTTTGTCGCTTTAGTCATTTTTTTTCGCATATATTTGTTTAATAGGAGTTCTATTCTGTCATATTAATTGCCGTATAAATATTCTAAGCATTCTTAAAACATATCCAATGTCCCAAAGACGCCACAGTAGAAAAATAATAGGTTTGTTCCAACGCACAGCCAGTGTATCGTGTACATGAATTAGTTCATACGCGATTTTACAATCGTGAGTTAATATTTACATTTTTTCGACTGATATAATATCAACATTCTGTCTTTTGATTTCTTTGACATTCGTTAAATACTGTTATTAAAGTTTATAAACAATAATCGTTTGCACGCAATCAAGTGACAAGTCCGCCGGATGACGTCAGCTCCCCACTACTATCCAACAGAATGAGGTTGATCTCTGGGACACAGGATATGCTCAGTCTTTTTTTAATATTCAGGAATCCGAACGGACATTTTCTTTTAACAAAAGTGCAGTTTTAATAACGGTGCAAAAAGTCATCGAAGTTTCTAACTGCTAAATGACCCCTTATACGAATCGAGATAAATTTCATCTATCGTTCGATGATTTTACGTCCGTGTTAGGTTTTGCGCTCGAGCCAGCTGTCTCATTCGTTACGACCTCGATCCGGCACAAATATAGGTACCCTTTTTGTTGCCGAAACATTCCGTTCACATATTGTCGTCTACATCAGCTAAAATTACAAGACATACTTTTTACAAAACAAAATCTACGCGTCGAAACAAATCGGCTGAACTGTTCATTTTATAGTTCAGTTATATTACTGGATCAAAGGAAGATTATGATACAAAATGGCCGATCTGTAGATTTCATTTTGTGGAAAGTTGATTTAAAAAAAATTTTTAAATCCAACTTTGCAGAACAAAACGCGTTAAGGTTATACGCTCTCGACCGTATTAGTAAAAACTGCGTCCGTATTTTGTTGTAACAAAAAAATGTTATATGACTTGGTAAATTTATTATTTCTTATGGAAATATTATATCCTGTTGATCAGAACTTTATTTTTTAATATTTAAGAAATAATATTTAAACATTTGACATAATATCATAAAGTTGTGACTTAAACAGTATATTTAATTAAGTACAGTGTACACGAATGATTTTATCTTACGTTTTGGTTTTAAAAACCTTTGAACCGTTAGACGTATAGTTTTTGAGTTATTGGATATTAAATGCAATTTTTAATACACGGTAAATGAGATAATATCCAATTTTCAAGTTTTAGTTATTAGCTACGTCAAAAAAATTATTTAATAAAAACAAAATTTATGAAAAACTTTTTGTGTAATCTGGTTTTCATGGTGATATAATTCAAATCTAGAAAATAGAGATTTTGAGATTTGTTTCGAAAATTTTTAATTAATATTTTTCCGAAACTGCACGGGAAAGTATAGTTTTTTTAATTTTTACGTTATCTAAAAGAGTCAAACTTTCGAATAATCAGTTTTTTTTTAATTTGTCTATAGCCAATTTGGTTTAATCTCATTTTATATACACTTTATATACACTTCCGGTCAGTCTTCTCATATATCATTGTGTTAAAAATCGCATTTTTAATAATTAATAATTTGAAAACTGGACGGTCAATGTTTTTTAAAAAATGCAGTTGAATGTATGAGATATCCATAATTAACATATTAAAATTTCAGCGTATTATCTATACATTGCTCTATCGGGCGTATAACCTTAAGTGACATTTCCTCTACTTAAAAACGTTTACTAGAGACATTTCTTTTTAGAAAAGATATCATCGCTGATACTGCAAAACCGCGCAACATCAATCTGCAGTATCGATTAACGTCCTACAACAATTCTGCGCAATTTCGTGAAGTAGAAAAGTTGAGGTTAGGTTCAGGCGTGATTTACGAGTAGGACGCCATTGCGTCATGCGTTTGAATTAGAGAGATTTAAATACCGCGCATGTACTTCAATGGGATAATGTTACGCGGTATTGCAGAGTGACGTGCAACGGTTTTACAGTATCACCGATGATGTTAGGTTACGTAGTCCTTACTCTGTGACAAATGTTCGTATATGTCACCGTAAAATTGTCAATATCGTTAGGTTGTAATCTGTCTCGCGAGATTGTGAACTGTCGAAAGATTGTGAACCTCAACGTAATAATAATACATTAAATTGTAAGCAGTACGTTGAGGTTCACAATCTTTCGACAGTTCACAATCTCGCGAGACAGATTACAACCTAACGGTATTTACAATTTTACGGTGACATATACACAGATTCAAAGATTAGAGGTAAAAGAAAGAGCGTGGTTCAATTGCTTGGAGTACTCTCGTAAGCGACACGTTTTTGTTCTGCAAAAAGACTGGAATAAATCATTCGTGATTGATTGAGAGTTATTTTATGTAAAGTATTTCAGATGATGTAGCGTTTTGGGTCGGTGCAACTGTAAAAAAAAAATATCACTACTGCGCTATTATAATTTTCTTATAGTGTGAATTTTATTTTATTATTGAACATATAACAATGATAATACATAATAACACAATTACCTATACTGACCGTAACAACAATGAATTTTAAAGTTGAACATACTGTAATAAAGCCTTTCTTCTAGAGTCTAGACTGTTCTATCAGTAAGTTTAATAAGCTGTCATAACTTTCTGTCTGGATTTTGCTAAATACCAATTTATCCGTGCTTAATTTTAAAATACGCAGTTTAATACAATGCTATCATTTTCTGTTTTGGTAATTATGGTATTGCATTGTGATATGTTTAGTAATTAATTCACTGGCTTTGTTTACGCGAAGCCCTAAGAGTTCTATTGTCGGTGTTAGCAGTAGTTTTTAAGAGGCGCATTATGATTCATCAAAAGTCGTTAGCTTAATTTTTTGAGGTTAGGTTTTCTAATTCTGTTAGACCTGTTCTTCGCTAAATAATGTCAAGGCGCGCTTATACTTAAGAAAATCGATGTTAAGATCGTTCTTAACAGTTTTAAGTTAGATTAACTCGCCGCGTAAACGAAGCCATTGTAAACACATTTTCAAATCGTATTTTTTTTTTCTAAGTTCAATAATTTAATAAACAAATTAAACTGGATATTATTCATTGAAAGTGGGGTTATTCGATGGTATGTGTAAAATTTAAGTAGGTGTTTTTGAACAATATTGATTGTATGAAGAACGAAATTATTTAGAGATTTTTTCGTTAGCTGAAAACACTACTTACCACCAAGATTTTTAGACAACCTTCAACTTTGTAATATTGTGATGATTTGAAAATATTTCGTGCAATCCACTAAAATTGATTCTTGAAATAACTTTCGTTTAGACAATCTATTTAGCAATTTTAATGGCCGATTTTGTTTACTAACACAACACAGCCGTACATAAATGTTTTCTCTATAATGGTGGCACTTCACATGACTATTTGTGTTCGCTATTGGGTGTTTGTTGTATTTGGCAAAAAATGTGACGTTCAAGGCAAACATGCAAATAGAGGCAAATACGACCATCCACACATGCAGTCAAATAACAAACACACAAACATTTGGCAGCAGAACGCAAGGTTCAAAATTCCAGGAATATTAGCACTATTTCATTGTCCCAATTCATTTTCAATAGTAATTGTTCCAGTTCTCGCTCACAGCACAGACACAAAAATACTGCACGTCCGTACAGGTTCACGGCGCGTGCGCTTCTGAATATGGCCATTGTGTGGACGATTTATTTGCGTATTTGCCTATTTGACTCCTTTGATGTGCCTCGAAAAACCGCCAAATAGGCAAATAAGGCCAACACTTTGTCAAATAGACCGTCCACACTTGGTAATTGTTTGCCAAATACACAAATACAAATAGCCATGTAAAGTGCCGGCATAACGCGATACAACATATTCCTAACGCTAGCCCGAACTTGGCGACTGCGCAAGCGCCGGTTTGTCGCACGGCAAGGTCATTGGTTCATCAGTGCTTTAGAGACTTGTTAGTTGTTCCTGTATCGTCAGGGGCGGATTTAGGTTTCTCGGGGGATTTAAGAATTTTATGAAAACTAGTTAGCAGATACGGATTTACTTACGGCAAGATTTGACAATGCGACCTGACTTATTTTTTTTTCATCTTTTGAAAAAAATGAATAATTCGGACTAGCGAAATTACGTTTTTTGTTGTGAAAATTATACATAAATTGAAATAATAAATTTAAAGTTTAATTAACTTTTATTATAGGAACATCGGAAACAAATTAAAATTGCGCTAATTATCCACATAGAACAAAATGTCGACATATTTCGTGTTAGCAAATGAAATATATATAATAAAATGATTTAAAAAAAAAATTGTAACTCGAGAAGAAAACCAATCTTTTTTGCATAGCAAAAAACCAATATCAAAACAGTTGAGCATTGATTATATCCAAACTAAATAGGACCAGACTGTCGAAAGTTAATAAAAGTAAAGATAAAAAAAACGAAAGCAATTAATACAGAAATAAGAGAGATGCCACTAAAAACAGCTCTTTCAACAAGCCAGGTGAAAAAATAACTTTTAAACCATCGATAGTCTTTTTTTTATTAATGGTAGTCGGTTTGTCACCGGGAACACTGCAGCCTCTAGGGCGTATCACCCAATCTCTTGTATCACCCGATCTAGTATCTTCGTTCCTTGTACTAGCTTGTACAGCTCGTGGACTGGATGGTTGATATATAATCTTGTTGATTCATTCCCTGCTAACATCCTTAAAAGATGCAACTTTTTTTATGTGGGTAAGCAAATTTTAATTTTAATGCGAATTTTATCTTGAAATCAATTTTGCGTGAGTTACTTGGTGGTACCGCTTTTTCACGTCATTTCAATTTACTGAAGCTTGTCCCTTAAGGTATAAATATAAAATAAAAATTATCCACAATGTATAATGTTATTTCCAATGCCGCTTATAAATTGCAATTAAACGACCCCTGAGTAAATTTTAAGATTAATAGCATTTCAATCAATTGTTTTTTTTTTTTTTTTTTTCAAACAAGATTGATTCATTAATATAAATATGTCTGGTCATAATCTAAGGCCTTTGACAAATCAGATTTTCTGAAAATGCTTTCTGCACCCAGTATTAGTGAGCGCAATTGTGAATTAGAATTGTGAATGATTCATATTTGAAAAGTCTTGGAGCCTACTTAATTTTTGATTTTAATGATTTCGCGAATTGAAGAACTTGAGTTACAAACACAATTCACAGAAGTTCGGTCACTAATGTAAAATTTCGGGTATTTTTACCCACGACGGAACGGAAAAGGTATATGCGTTTAGCCTGAGAGATTGTTTGTTTGTTAGTTTATTCACTCGAATGTCGCCATTTATCTGGAAAACGGTTTGATCAATTCAGATGCGGTAGTACACATTCCTCATTCGCAAGCAAATAATGTTTTTATATTTCTCTTAAAATCGTTGTTCCGTGCTTGCTCACTGACTGTCCAAAAAGCAATACTGGCGTTGTTGGAGCTCAAGGAATCAGCCACCTTGAACTTGCAAGGTAGGCGCGCTAAACCGCTCGGCCACATAACGCGCTTCGTTTTGGTATATTATTCTAAGTACTATACTCAATAATAAATCGTGACGTTGCGAAATACTCGCTCGTTTTTTGTACAGTCTGCGTCCATAACCTGCATCAAAATTATCAAGAAAATGTATTTATTCAACACGCGTGAGTAATATATAATTTCGGGGCCCTGCTAAATTCGGGAGAAATAACAAATTACTTCATGTTGACGCGTAGAGTGCTAATAATGAGCCGAAACTGTACGATAATGTATTACTGCATAGTTTCTGGACCGATAGGAACGCGGTAGCGAGCCGAAACTGTACGGTAATGAATTATTACTGCATAGTTTCTGGACCAATAGGAACGCGGTAGCGGTTTGTATATATGAAAACAGCATCGCAATTCAGCGAAAGTCAGGGCCATCTTGTGTGCATCGAGGGCGGTGAGTACGTCAATCAATGAAGTGATTTATTATTTTTCCCTCTTTTATCAGGGCCCCGATTACATATTATTCGTGCTAGTTGAATAAAGTATTATGTGCGACCATTGATCGAAGGAGAATATTCCACTCGCGTGTTACCGCACTCGCTAAGCTCGTGCGGCAAATTTCACGCTCATGGAATCTTCTCCTTCTCTCACTACTCGCACAATATACTATTTATAGCCTGTAATGAAGACAAACCAACAAGCGAGGAGAAAAAATGGACGACTCTCCGTTGTAAATTATTTATAAGCGGTATTGGAAGGTTGTGTATAATACATAAACATATATAAATATAACTATTATTGACTTGATCATTTAATTCTGATTAGTAGAGATACATGTTCTTAGAATTATGTAACTTACCTACATACATATAGATATTAATATTTTTTAAGTAATAACTTAAACTATGTCATGTTGAGGCGCGACGGTGTTACTGCATTGTTGCGACCTCTTGCAGAGCTTACATAAATTGTATAGTTTTGAATTTCGTTCAATTGTTCCGCGGAAGCAGACGAGAAACAGTGCACTAGCGAACTTTAACCTAAAAGTCTCTTGGTTAACGGGCGCATGATTTTTGAATTCTTCGGTTAGGAAAAAACGGGTATTTTTTTTTATAAGACATGTCTAGAAAAACCGTAACTTTTCCCGTGTTGATTAATGGAAGATTCGACTCTCTCGGTTTATGAATTTTCGGGCTATAAATGATTTTTGAACGTCGTCCGTTAAACTGGTTCATGTGTTACTGCAATGTTTTCGTGTTTAAATAATCTATCGACAGTTGCGATGTATTTTTTTAATGCGTGAACTGACGATACTTGCGTTTTAAAGCAATTGTCAATTTGTAAGTGTCAGCAGACAAGTGATGCAACTTGCAAAGATTCGATTTTTGTTTTGTTTTACACAGATTATTAGTAAATAGCAAAATAAATGTGCAGAACACAATAAGCAAAAGTTCGGGTGAAAAAAATTACCGAATACATAAATTTTTATGCATTCGGTCATTCTAGATGTATCAACATATTTCTGTGTATCGTTCAGTATTTATAAAAAGTATAAATTGACAAACAGAAAGTAACGTGGACGAATTGCATATCTTTAAGTATTGGAATTATTACAATGCGTTTCACTTGGCGACCTTGGTCGCGAACGTCACGTATGACGTCACAGACGGCGCGCGCATCGAGCTCATGAAACCCGCGTTTGTTTATGTGAGTCAGCACAGTTTCCCGCGCATTTTAATGTCACAAATATACAGCAGAATATGTTACATTTTACAATATTGAAATTGATTAATAATATCGGACTCATTTCAGCTCAGTATGTTTGCGGAGGATTGCGAAATGTATGTAACATTTGATTGATTTAAGTCTTGAAACAACATAACCTTACTTTGCTGCTAAATATTCTATTTTAATTTTGGCGCGTGTTAGGCGTTACACTAAAGTGTTCGCCTGTTTGTAAGCTAGCGGAATAGCAAAATGTGAAGTCAAGCGCCAAGTGGAACGCACCTAATTTACATATCCTTATGAAATTATTTTGGTTTTATTATGTATGTATTTAGACTGGAAAGTGAACTTTACATATTTCTAGCTGGGGCCAGAATGGTTGCCGAGTACAGCAAAAATCACTTTATGGTCGACGTGCATACATTTACTTTATGTGTGCGATCTATGGAAAAAGTTTTTTTTTTTTTTTTAAGTCACAATGACAAAAAAAATGTCAATTCTTTTTTTGATAAAGGCCATCGACAGTTTGGGCTATTCAGGTCTAGCACCAATTTATATTTTCAATTTATTGTTTGTTAATATTGAATTAGGAAGTTTCCACTTGTCAAAAATACTAATAGTTATAGGCCACATTCCGATAAGGACGATTTTATAAATGTTGAAAACATTTCGATATCTTTAATTTCAACGTATATATACATATTCAATTTTTTGTGAAGATATTAGAAAATGTTTTGGCGATTTGATTTAGTAATTCTTAAGAGTATGATTCAGAGTTTTAAAAAAATGGGAAACTTCCTAATTGAAAATACATTATTAATACTTTGACAAGTTCTCGGATTGCTACACGCTGGGTTATTCTCAAGCCACGCCTACTTTCTTGATAGATCGTACAAAAAGGGTTTTTACTTGTATTTTTGGTGTTTGGAGAGATTTTTTTTTTCCAATTAATACATAACCATCAAAACGAGTGGCCGTTTAATATAGCTTTTTACTAATAACAGAAATAGCTTTTTTATTTTAATTTTAAACGCAATGCTTTAAAATCGTTTGGTAAATTTGAAACTATACAAGAGAGAAAAAAAAACAAAACAAAGCAAGAGTACCAATTAACAAAATTATAATAATAAACAACATGAAAAGAAACAATCTCAAGTTGAAATGAACTTTTAAAACTGAGTTTATGAGAAATATATTTATATTATAGAAATGCAACTGATCCAGTTAGATTTTTTACTAAACTGTTTCAGTTCATTGAGGAAATATTAAATATGACGTAAAAACAAAAGACAGATTAATATGTGACTCAGTTTTAAACCTGAAACAAAATCTGGAAGGGTAATCTAAATCACATATTTTATAACACGTAAAACGTAGAAAAGTTGCTCTGCATAAAATATTGTGTCAGACAGAGCTACCAACATCTCAAAATGAAATAACCTTAAATGGAAACAATTAAATGTCTTACCCTAAATGGAAATAGTATTATATCTAAAATAAGAGTGTAAGAAAGACTTTTTGTATTTAAAAAAAACTTGATTGTAATTACTATCGTCATGACAGATATTGTTTAAGTAAATTTTTCTAAGAAAAATAAATTTATTTAAAAGCATGGGTTTTCTTTCTATTTTTTACAGAAGGAAAGTTGTGTGAAGACTTGATTGACCCTTTCAGATTTATGTTTTTTTTTTTTTTGTGTTTCTGCTTTGTTTGAGCTGTGCTAGACAGACGCGGCTAACCTGAATTTGTTATAAATTGAGTGTGTTGCTAACATATTTTTTATAGGACGTGTATTGTTCACTAATTGTTTTGCATGCCATTTTACGTGCCTGAAAGGGTGAAACAACGCATTCTTGTAATGTCCGTCGAGTCTTGACTCAACTTTTTTTTATTGTTTTGCTTTTTATATTTCAGGTAACTAACATATCCTACTCATCAGATTCACTTTTATGTCACGTTCGAATATTTAAAGGTAGATTTATATTATCCGATAGGTCGTATCCATTTAGCACCGATCAGACAACTATTATCCGGACCGATACTAGCGCCGGGCTTAGGATTTGGATGCGAGTCAGTTGAATCCCTTTATACCGTTTTCCATCTTCAATATGGATACATTTGTAAAGATCCGCGGATATTTGTCCAATCCTAAATCTGCCATTGTTTATTACCTTCCACCATACAAACGTCTACTGGACAAAGCTACTAAAATTTCATTTGTGAACTAACCGTTTGCCCGCGATTTCATCCGCGTTAGTATAGGTGATATATTGTACCCAGTTTTGAATTATTTTATATAAAAGCCACCTCCACCCCGTTCAGGTAGTTGTTCAAAAGACTGTTAAACGGGTATTTCTTCATTTTCTAAAAAGAGTATTTTTTTCCAAGTTTCGCGTTTTAAACTTAGCAATTTCAGGGATACAGCGTATCCTTTATAGAGGTTTTCGTCCCCATAAGGGTTCTTTTTGGGACAAAATGCAGCCCAGATCACTCATGGCATAGCCCTTTGCCTATCTGTGAAGTGCCATCACAATCGGTTCAGCTATTTCAAGATTAGCCCGGACAGACAGACAATTCAACTTTGTTCGTATGTAATACGAGAAAGATTGACTGTTTGGATATGCCACTGTTCAGTAATTGATAACTCATCCCGCCGCGATAGTTTTTTACTTTGACCCTGAGCCATCTACTCAACATTTCAGTGAACTGTCCTATGCTAAACGTTTCATATAGTAAAGCAATGTGCGCTACCTATTTTTGTAAATATTTTTTGTATACAATTATCAAAGTCACACACGTCATTGACAAATCGAAGAAGAAGCATGATGTGTATTGTGCAGTACCTAATTGTATTAGTAGATCAAGTGTAAATGTTGATATCAAATTATTAAATTGAAAAATAACAGCTGTCAGCTTATTTATACACCGTTGATTTCGTACGGTTTCTCTTTCAAATTTAACGTTTGCATGCAGAAAGCAACAAAGTTAACCATATCAGCATCAACGATTCTGCAATATTTTACGATGTGACCAGTACTCGCGATTTTTTCCCTTCAATGTAATTACGTTTTGAAGGATTACTAATCATCTCAACCACAATTTTCTTGCTCTAAGATATACATTTTAAATAAAACATCAAAACCTTGTATAATGGCAATCCAAACGCTTCGCATAGGGCGGCCATATTGAATATTTTGAAATGGGCTCCACCTCCAGGTAAAATCGCAATAGTGGTGGCGTTCCGTTTAGTGAAAATTGCGGTGTATTCCTTAGTCCGTATTAAAGTGCAAAAGTTCCATAAATTAAAGTCGAAAGTTACATCACAAGTAAACATTAGTCAACAGAAATATAGACAGTGACAGTTCGTGCTTCGATAAATATATCTATAAATCTTGTCCTCATTAAATAGAAATGACGCATTTTCGATTCACGGTTTTTTTAATTTTGTATATTCTCCACAGTGTAAGTAACTTAAAAGTAACAAAATATGTCTCTCAAAAAAAAGTAATACTTAGTCTGCATTATAATACCTGTACAATTTAAACAGGTAAGTTTTGTTTAAACCACTCTGCTTTGATCGACTTAACGAATATACTGTATACGTCTATCGTATGTTGTAACCAGAAAAGATAACAAAACCATTATGTAGAATAAATTATACAAAAAAAAAAAATGTGATTTGTAACGATAAACACTTACAAGAGCTAGCCAGAGCTGAAGGTGTCACCTAATTTAGACAATAGGCTATTTGACTCTTATTTTTAAAATGTCTTAAAATATTCACAGGAATTTTTTTCAGTTATGTTTTTTTTTTTTTTATTCGACATACTCTGCATTTTCGACCGCAATATTGCTTTATTTTATATTTCTATTAGCTAGGAAACAAACAAGTAGAATAAAATTTTCAATCCCGTTGGGATCCCCAAATATAATCAAATTGGCTTTCGTATAAAACTAAACAAGTTTAAATATGTCTGATCACAACTAGATTTAAAATTTTATTGCTTGTTTCTTATTCAAAACAAAACACTGTTGACGTCGACAATGCAGGGTATCGATGTTGAATAAAAAAAACACTTTATTAATGACTTACATTTTAATATTTCAAGATATAGAAACTGAAGAGTTCAAAACTTTTTTTTTAATTTCAAAATCGTTTCAACAACAAAAAATCAGATGACAACGTTCGCCATTAGCTTTAAATTTGAAATTAGCTTTTATTTATCCTGACATCTCGGCTCCTAGTATAAAATAAAGACTATCTTTAAAATAGTTATCGATAATGTTTTAGGTTCGCGTCGACAAACGCCCGACACAGACGAACGTATCCGTGATTTACCTCCGAGGCAATCGAGAGGGGGAGGTATGGGATCAAGAGTTCAGAGAAATCGCATTGATTCTAGTGTTCGTAGAGACAGTCGAGGCGGCCAACGCAGAGAAGACAGACGTCGAATTAATGACGACGATGGCATAGTACTGGATAGTCATGAAGTATCGAGTGTAGAGCGTGGTAAATACTATATTCTCTTTCAAAAAATTTTTACCAGAAATACAATTCCAAAGTTATTGATTTTACTATCTGATACTGTTAATATTAATTATGGTACAGATTATGTACACACGTAACGTCAGGTTTCCGATTCTTGCCGGAATCCCAGTGTATGAGAAATGTTTGTTTTATTATGGGAAGGGGAGTACTTGTACTTGTAGGAGAGCTGTTAAACATTTTTGGGTAGGTATTTGAGGCAGCGTGAAAATTTGTGTTACACTTCTTTTGTAATGTCTGAATACAAAATCGAAGACCTACCTGAAGGGTAGCGGGGTCTAGCCAAGCCGTGAATTTTTAACTTTGCGAAATTTTATTTGCAAAAAAAGCCCTTCAAATTTAGTATTTTATAAAATAAATAAGCCAGATTCTTTAGTCGGGTCTAAATGTTTGCCAGGCGGTTTCAGAACTATAGGTTGAAGTGTATTCTACGTGAGTGCGACTTGAAGTGTAAGAGAGAGCGTATTTAGGCGGCCTTCACCTATATAATATGCTCTCTCTCGCACTTCAACCTACCCGTGACGTCTTACCGAACTCGCGTATAAACGTACAGTTTTGAAACCACCTGGCAGACATTTTAACGAATCTCAATAAATATTTAAACATCCTTAGAGAGTGAAGACCACCAAAGATACTTTTTTTAAATTGTATTTTTGAAAATAATAATTTTAAATTACGCATGGGTACATATAACTGACGTCACCTGACAATACTAAAAATTAAACAGCACATGTTGCGTGTGTAAAATTCACCGATGTAAGCCACCCTTGAGAAAAGTTATAATTTTACATAGAATCTTTTATAATTTCGACAACTGTCAGTTTGTTGTTTGGCTACATATCTGACAATACAAATTATTGGGCACTTTTTTT
Source organism: Xanthostigma xanthostigma (assembly GCA_963575645.1). Lineage (NCBI taxonomy): Eukaryota > Metazoa > Arthropoda > Insecta > Raphidioptera > Raphidiidae > Xanthostigma > Xanthostigma xanthostigma. The sequence continues at coordinate 4,556,341 of OY754464.1, forward strand.
AAGAGTACAGTGATTATGCTATAGAATCAGTGTCGAGTGCCGAAGGTACAACTAAGGTTGCAAATCAGAAGAGACGATCCAAACGCCGTCGAGCTCGTAACCGTAGCAGAACACCACAGACTGCTCTTGGTGAGTAATACAATAGTGTCGTAGCTTTTGTTTTCATTCAAAAACAAAGCGTCATTTCTGCAAAAGCTTTTTAATAGGTACTACTCATCGCATAACAGTTCATATGAGGTTCGTTCAAGCAGCTGTGAACGGTAATAAAACCGTACACAGTCTTGTCACTGCGCAAGACTAATTTGCGCACTAGCTCAAAAATCGATACTGCGCAAGACAGTCTTGCGCAGTAACAAGACTGTGTACGGTTTTATTACCGTTCGCGGCTGCTTGGAACGAATTTAAATTATTAAAACTTCGTTTTCAATATGCTATATATTATGGTCGATGTGCTTACATGTTACAGAGTAAGACATTGGAGAAAACTGGACAGTTTTAATGGACTGATAAAATCTAATTCCATTTGAAAAGACCTGAATGCTGTCTACTGAAAATGTGTAGCAATTGTTTTGTTGATTTTTCGACCTTGAAAATAGTCTAGATCAACTTTTTAATCCAAGAATCCTTAAATAAACTGAAAAATTCAGGGTGTATATAAAAAACGGTGCAACAAATTAAACAATAACTATCTAAATCTTTGATTAACGTCTGATTAGAACTCTTCAATAAATAAAATTGGTCGATAATTTTATTTATTGAATAACTATCTAACTTATAGCGAGTGAAAGCAAATCTATACTAATATATAAAGCAGAAGAGTTTGTTTGTTTGAACGCGCTAATCTCAGGAACGACTGGTTCGAATTGAAAAACATTTTTTTTGTTGGATAGCCCATTTATCGAGGAAGGCTATAGGCTATATAATATCACGTTACGACTAATAGGAGCGGAAAATCAATGAAAAATGTTGCAGAATGTCAGTCAACATTTTTCACCATAATATACTTATATTCAGGTGAAATGCCGTAACAGAATATCCCAATATTAGCGACGCACGCACCAAATCTCGGTTAGCTAAGTCGGTAGCGCGCTCGACTCTTAATCTCAGGGTCGTGGGTTCGAGCCCCACCTTGGACGAATATGTTTTTAATGTTTTTTTTTTTTTATTTTCTACATTGCTTTTTTCTAAGGCTATCATTTAAATTTATTTTAGTTTTATTTACAACTAATTAAAATTAAATAAATCTAAATAATAGCTCATTTGAAAACTCTTACAGTACCTATACCTATATATAAAAATATACTGATTTAAAAGAAATAATTATTACTTAAAAAAAATATTTTCATCCAAAATGGAGGTTTGAGTTTAAAATAAGTAATAAAGCAGGGAACTGCCGAAAACTGCAAAACATTTGGACCCAACATTCATCTCGGTAAACTAAGATGAATGTGCGTACTCATGTCCCTTCCTTCCCCATTCGTTCTTTTGCACCCGGGTGAAACCGGACGGGACCGCTAGTACAAAATATATAACGGAGCAAATATAAATTACAAATTTGAACGCTTTCGGATAACCTGTATACATGTGTTAATTATTGAAAAAGTCTTGAAAATTCAACATTATTAATTTTAAAATATTGACTTAGTTAATCTATGAATCCTTAGGGCTCCACGAACCACACTCTGAGAAATATTGACCTGGATTGTTGCGACAGATGTTTTTGTGATATTATCAGAATTTCGGTTTCAATTCTAAGTTAAGGTAAAAGAATAATCTAGATTTCTAGTGAACTTTTAATATTAAATAGATCTAATAACTGCCAATCGACGGTTTTAACTATTGCTGCACATTTTCGGTTGCCGCCATTCAGAACGTTTACTAAAATCAAATAAGTTTTTTCAAATTCAGCATCTATTAGCAGTCTGTGGAAGCTCAACTATCACTTGTTGGCGATTTGCCACTGATCTAGATAATAAATTAACGTTGGATCGTATTAAATAAAAGACACCTGGGTGACCGAACTATTAGGCATAAAAAAAGTTTAATCACCATAAATTAGCGACCTGAGTCGTCCGTTTATCGCTTCGATGGAAAGAAAATATTGATCTGTTACATATTATATTAACACATTAACAAGTTTGTTTGTATGCAGTTTCGTTTACGGAATAATAATTGCTAGCTCGTTCATTTGCTTACTAATGCGACGTTACTTAAAATACATTTTCAAGGTTAATTCGGCAACAATATTGTCGAAACAGATTTCATAAATCTTAAAATCACCTGAAACTCAAGTTGCCTTGAGAGAGAGTTTGTAGATTATAGACACTCGACAAAGAGATATTTTGAGAAATTTGAGATATAACGTACCTCTATGTGACTTGTGAAGCCACGAACAAAAAAAGTATGCGTGAGACGCGCGTTAGAAGTGAAACTTCTTGGGTTCTAGCGTTTGTTGAAGATTTTAATATTTCTGGATTACGAAATGATTATGTAGATTTGGTTACCGAGGCTATAGAAAATGCTACATTTACACACAGTACTCATTGCGCATGCGTGCAGAGTTGCGCATGACGCTTTGACAGCGAGTGTAAAAACGATTCTCACACTCTCAACTGCCGGTTGAAATCGGAGAAGGGGAAGCGTTTCAATTTTCGTCTGATCCAATTTACCCTCCTAGCGCGCCTAAAAAAGTTTCACTTCAAAAACGCTTTTCAGCGATCGAGGCTTACGTCAATATTTCAAATTTATTTTTGAATAATACCTTTCAAGAAAACTCCCCATTGTTTTAATTTAAAACGTTCCAAAACCGATACAGTTTCGTTTTAGCTACTGCGTATGATTGTGACGATATTAGCGTTCGCAGAGAGGTTGGAACAGGGATTAAATTTTTCCCTAGCAGTATTCCTTTTTTTGTAGTTGTAATTGAGAACTATAGATTAATTGTTTTTTTTATTAAATTCGATAGCAAACAACGGAACCGGCGACAATATTGATATAAGTGTAGCTCCGAGTGACCAATCGACAATGAACAGCAAGGAGGGAACTCCGTTCAACAACGATTTCAACGGTCAGTCACAACAGCGTGAGATCAAACCACAACGTCAAAAGCCCCCCGCAGCTAGAAGAACAGTCGGCGAAAACGCAAAGACCACCGATAAGCTCGTAAACGGAACAGTAGTTTAAATTCACATATATGCCCATAGTGCCAAAGTATTTTTACATTACCATACAGTGTTTTACAACTATAATAATATTGTAACGCAATGATTGTTTCTCAATTCTCAAAAAAAAAGATTTCTTTTCTTTTCAGTAATATCGGTTTACGTTACCAAGTTTAATGGACATTTTATTTGTTAATCGGTGATAAAATTTGTACTTATGTAATAATGGAAACTTGTTGGCACAAAACTGCGTTCGAAAAAAAAACAAAACAAAATAGCCTTTGCTTATTAATTGTAATCAGTTGCTCATTGAGCATGGGTGCTAATTATTAAAAAAATGTTTGTGCTATCTTAAATTTGTTAATTTTCTCACATACTTGAAAATCGTACACAAAATCTTATTTCTGTGTGGAATTTGCTATCCTTAATGATCTGGCAGTAACTTTTACAATTATGTTTTTTTTTAGTTATTATATTTTTTTTTTGTATTTAAATAAAATATTGAGTAATAAAACCCCAAATGAAATATAAATAGATAAGTAGATTATAAAGTTTCGTGCACAATAACCTAATACATACTTTAAAAATTACAACTGAAAATGATAGCCGACATTTTTGTATCTATAAAAAACGTTCAGATGTCAGCAAAATATGTTTTTGCACGACCTTCTATAAAATAGCTGCTTTTCATGCCTGTGCAGCGGTAGTAAAGTGACCCATTTTCGCACTAGTAAATCAAAAGAAATGCGAAATGTAGTGGTACTATGATTTTCGTACACAGCCTTGTCACTGCGCAAGACATATTGCGCACTAGCTCAAAAATCGATACTGCGCAAGACAGTCTTGCTTTATAGTAAAAGTATGAAAATCAAACGCAGCCTACAATAGAAGTGAACTTGCTCAAAATTGAACTGTCAAATTTTTTTTAATTATGTGAAAATCAGCTATTTTATAGGGAATACTTGCCAAAAATGCTATATGTCTCTTGTACATGATCATATTATGACTTATGGCTGTTAGAACAACATCACATTAGTCATAATATATGTCGTTACGTACTACACACAACCTACAATTTTATTAATTAAAATTATTATTAGATGAGTTTTATCATGGTAATAATTGGACTCAATAATTAAATGTAGTTACTGTCTGTCGATAAATAATAACATTATTAATTTAGAGCTACAATCTATCTAATATGGATTATGCACGTCGGCTATGCATCGTGTTCCTTTACTTTGTTTTTAAAAAAGCTTTAAAAGTTTTAACTGCGACTGATCTACATTGATACTACACAAATAATTTGACAGTATAGTGCAGTACAAATATTTGTTAATGTGCGGTTTATATGATTTGACATTTTTTGCAAGATCAATAAAATTGTTTGTTCAAAATGAAATTGCTGTATATTGGACTTTCCTACTATCGTGTACTTTAAAATTAATAAAATGTACATAAAAAATAGAGTTAATTTAATTTCGAAAAAAAAATTCAAATTACACGTCCAGTTCAACAGTAGTGGCTTTGAAATGACATTCAAGGCAATCGTGATGTAAACACACATGTTTAGTTGCAAAGTATTGAAATGATCGGCTACTGGCTAAAGACAAAAACTAGGCCAAGCCAACGTAAATATAAAATCATGGTGACGCCCAGTGCTCGGTATATGAATTTAACATTTGAAGCTACGACATCTGGTGACAAAAAATCAAAGTACAGCAAATGTGGTTTTGCGATCTGGCCATGTCTTTATGTCACATCCCTATATTAAAGTATAAGAACCGTGTGTAAAGTTCTCATTGGATAGACAGTAGCTTAAAACAAATTGACGCAAAAAACAGATTTGATAAACCGTGTAATCTTCATCTCCGAATAAATTACTGTCAGCTATATTCGACCCTCCTTGTCTAACGGTGAAAATTTGAGGTTATATTATGTACTGTCAATGTATTAAAAGTATATGATGTATTCTAATGTGAATGTCTAGATATAGGCAAGACGGCGAGGAGTTTTGGGTGTATTTTTCGGACACAGGCGAGATTATTGTTGGAATCGCTTCGTTTTAGGGTGTAGTTCCAACGGAATACTAAAGTTGAATGGATTTGTAATTTTTATGGCTTGGTCCGACCAGCGAAACCCGTTTATGAAAAAAATGGCGCAATTTGCAATTAAGGAAACAAAAAAAAGGTAATAGTTAATTACTCGAGAAGTAATTGACCGATGACGCTAAAATTATTCATGCATGTTTGGGTCAACATAGACATCATTTTTGAGAATTTTCAGCTATCTATGTGCGGTCATTTTTTGGTAAAAAAATAGTGAAAAAAACGTGTTGTTTTAACTTTCGGGGCTATTTGCAAGTTAACAATTGCACTTAGCGACCTCTGTCGGTGCTAATTTTTTAGGAAATTTCATAAGGAGCTTTCTCAATGCATATGCTATACTAAAAGTCAAGAGGAACGGAGATATTAAAGGAAATAGAGAAAAAAGCACTATTTTTGTCACTAATTGTCAATTATAAAATCAAGCACACCGACAATTTGTAAGCAAACTTAGGGGGTTGAACTACACATTAAAACGAAGCGATTCCAACAATAATCTCGCCTGTGCCCGAATAATGCACTTTTTAATGTTTTTACTTCCTCGCCGACTAGGCTAATATGTCTCTTAAAAAGTATCGGGAACTTTGCTTGTTTTTTTTTTTTTGTTTCAATATTTACGGCCCTCCTATGTGTTTAATAACTTTTTACACAATAATAATTATTATCTAACATTGTAGTGGACCAATTAAGAAAATACTGAATGGTCATTGAAGTGTCCTTTTAAGGCGTTCAAAATAACAAGCCGATGACAATTATGTAATTTTTTCTTTTGTAAATACATTAAAAATTGCGCTTACCTCGTACATATTAATAATACGTTGTTATTGCTATTGAATTTTGTACCAAATATTCCAGTTCTATGTATTAATTAATAAATCTTAACATCATAGGCTTTTTAACGGAGTGTAGAACGATAGTATCTAAGTATTTTCATCTATAATAATCAATCGGTACTGTAGATAATTATCATTTCACGGTATTAATTTATTTTACAAAATGTAATAAAAACTGGAATGGATGGCATTAAACGATAGTAATGCTTGGATTAAATGGTTATTGTTTTGAATTGAATGAATTTAACGCGAAATACGGTATCTGTTGATCAACCAATTGTTTAAACAATCGATCTAACGTCCGAGCTACTACAACATTTTTTTTATTTTTACTCGCCACTCTCCTTTCCCCCACCATGTCACAAGAGGCAGCATCTTGCTACAACAATAGACTTGCCTGCGTCATCAGCTATTCCAGAATCCAGGCGAGTCGAGCTACTGTCATGAGAGTACCCAGTGGCAGTACCTGTCTACTACGACATCAGCTTGCACTGTGTAACTAAGTCTAATGGATGAGTGAAAATTACTTGATCTCGATCCAAATCGCTTCTGAAATACCAATAAAATTCAACTTATATTTTTGGCAATGTTTAAATTATTATAAAGTGGAATAATTCTGAAACTTTACACCAATATAATATAAAACTAACTCATCGTATTTATTACACTGTATATAAAAAATGCCTTCGTGCAAATAGAGCATCATACAAACAAATCAGGTGGTATTTTTTTTAACTGCATGCTTAATATTAAAGCCCTAAGATCATGATCTGTTGGTACCCAAAGTTGAGAAAATCATAATTTTCAATATAAAATTTAAAGGTGTGCGGGTGTTATCAGATGCCTGACGTTGTATAATCATTTAAAAAGAACTTTGTACCGCTTTGTACTACTAGTGGTTTTGTATTATATCAGTGGCGTGTTTAATTAAAAAACAAAAAAAATGTATTTATTATATTTTTCATAAAATGTGTTCAAAATGCATCACTCCTATATCCAAATATTTATTGTTGGTTTATTTATGATCGGGTTTGTAACGAGTGATTTTTTTGCTGGTATCTTTTTGGCAACACTGTTTTTGACAGATCACGCGTGAATCGTGTCTTGTGTCATTGTCAAACTTGTTCAGTTTGGTCTATAATTTAATCATGAATCGACTTACGAACGTCTAACATTTGGTGAATGGGCGCTGGCAAAGTTGGAGGAAGATCCACTTTTTTATCGAAAAATTGTGTTCAGCGACGAAGCTCATTTCTGGTTGAATGAATACGTCAACAAGCAAAATTGCCGCATCTGGAGTGAAGACCAGCCAGAAGCATTGCAAGAGCTACCAATGCATCCCGAAAAAGTCACTGTTTGGTGTGGATTATGAGCCGGTGGCATCATCGGGCCGTACTTCTTCAGAGGCGACGATGGCCGGAACGTTACTGTGAATGGCGAGCGCTACCGTGTGATGATTGACGATTTTTTTTTGCTCAAAGTGGAAGAATTGGACATGCCTGACATGTGGTTTCAACAAGACGGTGCCACATGCCACACGGCGCGCGAAACAATGGCCAAATTGAGAGCCGCCTTCGGTGAACAGTTTATCTCACGTTTGGGGCCCGTCAATTGGCCGCCTAGATCGTGTGATTTAACGCCTTTGGACTATTTCTTGTGGGGCCATGTTAAGGCTCATGTCTTCAGGGATAAACCAGCAACGATTGACGCACTGGAAGCCAATATTGAAACGTTTATTCGTGAAATATCGGCCGATATGTTGGAGAGAGTATGCCAAAATTGGACCTTGCGCATGTGCCATCTACAGCGGAGCCGCGGCCAACATTTGCATGAAATCATCTTCAAACATTAAATTATATTGATCGTTCTATCGACTCCAATAAAGATTTCATCAATTTTTTCACATTTTTTGTGTTTTTTTTCAAAATCAAATCCTATACCTCTTAAAAAATCACCCGTTATAAGGGCTGTCATATCAGGAAGCCATGATGACACTGCCAGCAGATTTTTCACGTAATTATCGGATTTAACCCAAATTTTGCGCCGCTGAATATTAGGTCTGAATTATTAAGTTGTCACTCGCTTCGGTTGTTCGTTTTATTTTTCCAGTTTAGAATCGATCTAATTTGTTCCCAGGTGAGTCAAGCCTAGAGACTTTGGAACTCTTTTTTCATATATATTAATACGCTAAGGTTTAGGATGTTTACTTCCCTTTTTAGAAAAAACCTCACAATTTCTCCACATAAATTATATATCATTTTACAGATAATTGCTTGCTCTACTGACATAGACAACTAAAAAAATTATTATTGCTTTTGTTTTTGTAAATTAATTAAAATACAGCAACGCTGAACAACGTCTGCCATCTGACGGCTTTAATTTTGAAACAACGTCAACACTTCGATCTGTCATCTGACCTTCATATTGTAAATACTGCCATCTGACGGCTTTAATTTTGAAACAGCGAGCAACGCTGCATGATGCCATCCGACGGCATAGCTCAACGCTTTTGCTACTTGCGCCTCTATATGACAATTTTAGTAAAATATTTCTTCGATCTGTCATCTGAGCTTCATATTGTAATACAACAAAAAGAAGAACGTTATAAGCAGTGTACAAAATTACAAACGAATTGAATACCTGCAATCATATTTAAAAAATAATTTTGTAAAGTGATAATTATTATACTTATTTAGTGTGAATAATTCGCACAGGTCACACTAGTATTGTAATATTTTAGTAAAAAGTAACGTATTTTGATTGTTTATTCATACGCGTTTAGAGAGCCTATCCACTATCCGTAAAATGGAGATCACTGCTTTTGGTTGTATTTTACGCTGTATATCCTCCTTTAGACTTTAGCTCTATGATTAATGCTACACTTTGAACGTGGCCATGCTGAATGTATTGTAATGCGCAGCTGCTTTCTTCTGTCGCCATTTGCTGTTTTTTCGTTAAAGGGTGTGAAATATTAGTGCTCTATCTATGTTTTAAACGTGAATTGTTTCCTGAAATATAAAATCGCGTAAGTTTTGTGTGCTTTAATAATTCAGTAAAAAACATATTTTCATTTCACTATAATATTCGAAATAGTTCTAGAACCAAAACGACCTTGTGTTTTCTGTATATTGATTACTGAAACATGATTTTGTAATGGAGCATATTATAATACAATACGTCAATTTAAATTAAATGAAATTGTTTGTTGTGCATTTTATATTAAGTGATTGATTAATTGTCTGTAATATTATTTTAGTCATACAGAATGAGTTCTCGCGTTTTTGTTGGCGGATTAACGTACAGAGTGCGGGAACGCGACTTGGAGAAGTTTTTCCGAAAATACGGAAGAATAAAGGAAATTGCAATTAAAAATGGTTTTGCGTTTGTGGTGAGTGTTTTTGATTTTAATTAATGATAATTTTTTTAACTTGATACAGGCGGCCATAAATAAGTTGTTTAAGGCCGGTATTGGCGGCGGGGCATCATTAAAAATGGTGGACGTATCTGCAATGTTTTATGTAAATAATATTGATAGTTCTGTATAATAATCATTTGAATTGATTTCAGGAATTTGACGACTACAGGGATGCGGACGATGCTGTGTATGAATTAAATGGCCGTGAATTGTTGGGCGAAAGGTTTGTTTTGTTTTTTAACAAGATCTGTAATATAATAATAATTTTGAAAATTATCGTCATTTTTCTTTTTACAGAGTGTCGGTTGAACGAGCTCGCGGGACTCCAAGAGGAAGTGATCGTTGGAGAGGAGGCGGCGGCGGTGGTGGCGGCGGAGGCCGCTCTTACGATCCTCCACCAAGGATGCGTAGCCGTGAGAGGTTTGTAAAGTATTATAATTATTGAGCAAATTCGAGTATTTCATACCAGAAAAAAATTATGGAATCTATTATTTTGAAGACAACAATATTACACTGTTTTTACAAAATTGTATTACTTCAGTTGTTTCTTGGAATAAAACTTCTTTAGGCGTGTTTCGTTTTGTGCTACGAATAGCTTGTGACGTTTTTGAGTGATCTAAAGCTGGGTTGCAGAAAGGTTTGTCAAAAAAATTGATTTGACAGACTTTAGATTGTGATCAAATAAATACAGTTTCCATACATCAGGAGCAGTGTATAATACGCGCCACGGATCTAAAAGGTTCGGAAGTTAGTCACAAACAGCGTCGCAAAGGCACATTTTAGAGTTTGAGATTCCCACCACCTCCCAGCTACCTGCACGGAACGTGCGCTCGTCGGTGATTGGCTGTGATCGCTCGTTGCCTTTGTCACTTATCGCTTTCCTGCTTTAAAGTACAGTCGAGTACGCTATTGTCAAATTGTTATTTTAGTTTTGTTGAGTTGCGAGTTTGTAGTTTTTCAACAGACTGTACAAGCGCAAGCCCGCATTCGCATCTAACTTCTGAGCTTTTTAGAGTCGTGGCGCTTATTATACTCCCATCTAGATTCTAGAACATTAGATTGTACTCACACAAAAACAAATGCTTCTTCCATATAGAAAAAGACCGCTTTTCAAGCTAGACTTTGATCAAAATGCGTAGTTAAACGTTGTTTCGAAGTGGAAACTATCAACACTACTAAATACATGAAAACACAGTTTAAGAAAAATATTGTTTCGATCGATCAATTATTTTTCGATCAGGATCGATTTAAAACTTCATGTGGAGAAATATGTATCTTCGCAATCTAGTCATTGTTTTTGACAACCCTTTGTGCAACCCAGCTTGAGTAATTTTAACTGTTAACTTATTTTGTTTCAGATATGGGCCTCCAACTCGCACGGAATATCGTGTCATTGTTGAAAATTTGTCCAGCCGAGTCAGTTGGCAGGTAAATAGTTTTTATGTTTTATACAAGTCATGCTCATTTTTTTCATATACATCTGTGTTGTGAATTTAATATTATTGGAAAACATAGTCTTTTTCTCTATTTTTATTAGAGTAGAAATACGCGGAGATAACGGACGTGTAAACAATAATAGTTTAAAAGTTGCATAATTTTTCATGGTTTTCTCTCAGTTTTATATTACATCAGTATATGGATGTGACGTGTGAAAGATTAAAGATAAAAATAAATAATGTGTATGGCGCCGGTAATTCTGCCAACCAAGCCCCGCACCATTATTATCTTCAGTGAGATCATCCCGCATTTTATGAAGTTGATTTATAATAAAATTATCGGATTTTGCTACTTTGAAGCAATGCTCAAAAAATGGTTGCGATAAAAGAAGAACATCACCAAATTTGTGCTGTACGCGGCTCAACAATCGATTATTAGTTTTTGACTGAAATAATTAAAATAACGATTTAACCGAATAAGGTTATAATTTGACGGCTGGTTTTTGGACGATAACAGCAGCACTTACAACATCGGCGATAAACATAAACACGTGAAATCAGTACGGACACTGTGACGTCACGAGAGCTCGGTACTTAAGTTTGACAGATTTAACAATTTTTTTCTCGCGTCGAAATACACAACGTAAAAAGTGGGTGCATTTTAGAAGTTATACTTCTTTGGCGTGACAGTTAACTGTAGTTATACTGAAGAACACAATTTTTATCACTAATATTCACAGCCAATAAATGTTATCAATAATATTCACCGATACTATCAATCACTAATTGCATATTATAATTTACTAGTGGTCCCGCCCGGTTTCACCCGGGTGCAAAAGAACGAATAGGGGGAAGGGACATGAGTACGCACGTTCATCTTAGTTTACCGAGATGAATGTTGTGTCCAAATTTCATGATGATTCGAGTTACCGTTCAAAAGTTTTTGCCGGACGGACTTTTGAGTTATATTTTGCAACATTTTTCATTGATGCTCCGCTCCTATTGGTCGTAGCGTGATATTATATAGCCTATAGCCTTCCTCGATAAATCAGCTATCCAACAAAAAAACATTTTTCAATTCAAACCAGTAGCTCCTGAGATTAGCGCGTTACTAAACAAAGAAACAAACTCTTCAGCTTTATATATTAGTATAGATAAGCTCATATACATATAATTATATTCGTATTGAAATTCAACATTTGTTGCGTGTATGGAAACACCTGAATAAATATTAAACGCTACACGCATGCGACCATAATCTTTACCCTTATTCTGTTGGTAGCCTTTTCTGCAGACAACTTCATCCCCTGTTAATTTTGATGTTACAGTGTGCGCGCTGCGCATCGTAAAAATTCATCTTTTTTTCCATTATTTCACAATTCGCCAAAAGAAGTAGAACTTAAAAAAAAAATTTTTTTTTCAAACGAAACTTCAGAACATGCAAATAGAAAATTTTTGGATGACTCCATTCACATTTTCGTGTTTTACTTTTTTCAATAATATAGCGCGAGCGGAAAATTGGTAAGAAGTTAGGTTAAGATTGCCGACTAAGTACAGATGCCGAAAAGTTTTTGTCCATGACCTTGTATAAGGAACCATCTATGCGTTAATCTGGAATTATTGAGGAAAATCAGGGTCAAAATGGTCGGAATACCGTTTTTTTAATGGAAAACATTCGGAAAAAGACGTCTGCCTCCATCAAAACTCCTAATTCACTTGATAATTTAAAAAATGATGATGTTTCGTTACCATTCCTTCAGTACATGGACAAATATTATCTTCGTAAACGGCGCTGATTTCTTCAGACACGAAACTGCTTCTCGGAATTCAACTACGAAATCGTGGCTATTGACGAAAATAATCAAATATGGTTCAGCGGGATAGCGCAATATGCCGGAATACTGGATCCCAAAGGATTTTTTAAAGGAATTGCTCCTAGGAAGTTTTATTTCGTTAAAAGACGATATCGCCTCATCTGATATTCCCAGAATTATTTTTTATGGAAGAATGTACATTTTTTTTCAACACGCTATGCAACTTTCTCGGATATGAAAAACAGTTGAAGATGAAAAAAATGAACGATGCATTTAAAATCGCAAAACAGAATTGAATATTGTGGTTTTTAAAAATTTCAGAAAATGTCACAACCATATGCTGAAACCTCGTGTTTTATGAAAAAATTAATGAAGTAGAAAAATAGAAACTATTGTTTTTGTCCTATTGACAATTACAGATTTATTTATTGACTGTCTCTAATTCTAAAATCTCTCTTTGCATAATTATGGTCTAAATTTCTCTAAAACTGAGACAAAACTATGAATAATGATTTATGACTACGTTATCTTTAATAATACATATCAAATTTTTATAAATAAATTGCTATGAAGTACATAATATATTTTGAGTTGTTTAAAAGGTAAATTTTCCTCGAGTCTTTATTAACAATTAGTGATTTTAAAGAATTCAAAACTTTTTTTCATGCATTTAAAAGTGTTTGTTTTATTCTAAGCAAAGAGCTAAGTACAATACAATTTTTCCTAAGTACAATAATAATATTTAAAATATCTTCTGCTGATTTCCAGAAAGGCTTGTCAAAGAATTTGATTTGACAATGACCTTAGATTGTGATCATATAATTAGTTTCCATATATCAAGAGCAGTCTAATGTGTCACTCAAACTTCCTGTGTAGAACATTAGATTGTACTCACACAAAAACAAATTACTGTTCCGTATAGAAAAATATCACTTTTCAAGTTAAATTTTGTTTAAAATGCGTAGAAAAATGTTGTTTCGCAGTGGAAACTGTCCATAAAACGATTTTAAAGGCAGTTTAAGGAAAATATTGTTTCAATTGATCAATTATTTTTCGAGAAGATTTGATTGAGAACTCTATAATGCTTTTCATATGGAGGAATGTGTATGTTCACAAATCAGATTTTTTGACAATGCTTTCTGCAATTGACTCAATTAAAACTAGGATTTGGACCTGTAGCTCGTTTTTGTAACGAATGTATTTTTTTTTTTTTAAGAATTTCTCCAGACAGTAAATAAAAATGGTTGATGTTTTAAAACAGAACACGTGATAATTTGTGATTGATTGAACCTGTTAAGTGATTAATTTATGTCAATTTGTTGATAAGGAATGTCTTGAGGTATTCACTAACACATAGAAATAATTATGATGAAGGAAGGTGGTTGAGGATCATAAATAAGCCTTACCAATGTTACGCTAGTGGCCAATGTTTCGAAAAATTTATTTTCATCTTCAGGGCCTTAAGCTGGTCAAAACGTTGGCCACTAGCGTAACATTGGTAAAGCTTATTTATGATCCTCAACCAAAACCTTCCTTCATCTTAACATTCTATTGGATCAACACTACTTTATGCTGAAGAAAATATTATGTACTTGCAATATTAGTAACCTTGTGCATGTTTTTTTTTATGCGAGTAAAATTGTTTAATAGTGAAGTTTGGTTATAATAATATCAAATGTAAAATAAATGTTATTATTGAATGATTTTCATAACAGTCCTATCCCACATATGGGTGCAGTTCCATATCGTGGCTGTAATCAGGTCGGTCCATTCGCTAGCGCCACTGTAAGAAATACTGTTGAAATAAGAGGACTGTTGACTTTGTCTATGTAAAGAAATACCATCACGATATACGATGGGGATACGATCCGCTACTCGATTCAAAACCAAATGTATAGAAGTTGTCGAAGTAGACTGTTTTCCAAAATCAGAGACGTCAGGGGGGAGCGTTCCAAATCTATCCAATCCATCCGCAAGCGTGTGCTGTGCGCCAGGCCCCAATTCAGTCTAGTTCTCGCAATGCGTGTGCCTCCTACCGTACCGTACCGTTCACTATGTACACTGTGTCGATCGATCGATCCATCTCTGTGGTGATCCGATGGTGTTTTGGTGGTGGTGGTGATGGTGGTCGAGTTACACGACCGTCACATGTGCCGTCTGGTCTGGTTGTGACTCGGTCTCCAGGCCCATTTCAGATCTGTCACAGTGTGTAAGACCTCTCCTCGAAAGGTAATTAATCGGAGTTGCCAGTGCACACACACACCCAGGCAATGATCAGTTCAAGTTTTCTTTGCCGATAAAGCATGCGTTTCGCTCTTCGCACCGCGCCGCCCGCCTTTTCGGGGCGCTGCGCGCTGAAAACGAGAAAGCGTTCCGTGCGCGCGACGTTTCCCCGTTCTAGTGTTTCGATTTCGGTGTTCGGCAGCGCGACGTCATCGACGGAGTCTTCCTGCGCGGCGGGTGACTGATGCCCGGTGTTCGACGGCACCAAGCGGCCACTGTCTACAGATGAGCGGCGTCACTTTGGCACAAATAGATTTGAAATTTCTCTCGCTGACAATATTGATATTTATTTTTGGCGAAATTAATTTTTAAAAATCAGCAAAAATGTTGAATATAAAAAATTGTTTGTTTAGAAAGACTTTTTTTTATTTTGTCCTGGAAATAAATTTGTTTGTACCTCATTATTTTATCATTTCAATACTCAGAAATTTTATATATTTTTGAAACATGAATATAAAAATGCGACAAGAAATTTACAAATCTTAGTTGCGACATGGAATGTTTTCTCGTTTATAAAAAAGATAGTTGCGAAATTTTCATGAAGAATCATTGCGTTTCATTTGTTTTATTGTATTGTAGTCAAAGAATATTTTTATTTTACTTGTTCAGTTTTTGTTTCTTATACATTATTTTTAAAAATTCACCTTGGTACCAATTTAGGACATGTATATCTTAATCAGTCCAGTTGGATAATGATAAATATGCATTTTAGCTAAAGCCATTATTGAATTTAATGATTTTTGTGCACACTTGCTGTTCGAAATCTTTTATAGCAACAAGCGATCACTTTTCTCTGATGTCAGGAGAACAGGAATTTCATATTTTATGTCAGTTACTGTATTAATGGTACATTTACGAGTTAAATAAAATAGTTAAAAAAACTTT
This sequence comes from Xanthostigma xanthostigma, assembly GCA_963575645.1. Lineage (NCBI taxonomy): Eukaryota > Metazoa > Arthropoda > Insecta > Raphidioptera > Raphidiidae > Xanthostigma > Xanthostigma xanthostigma. Next base: position 4,572,273 of record OY754464.1, read on the forward strand.
TTAAAGGAAAGCTTTTATTGATATGTACTGAAAAAGAAAAAATATAATTTTCAATATATAGGTTCATAATTATAAAAGCGTGGATTGTATACTCTTCTATAGTTAAATAGTCACAACCCACGCTCTCATAATTATGGCCCTAAACTAATACAAATTATTTTTTCCTCTTTAGTACATTTCAAAAAAAGCTTGTCTTGGCAAAGTTTTTTTTTACTTTTTATTTTGTTGTTTTCAGTCTTTCAAAATTTTAACTATTTAAGCATTAATTTATCAAAATGAATTGATTATTTAATTATCAAAAAGGATTGAATCATGTGCTGTCACCGAGAATACATATAGGTACCTACAAACAAATTTTCAAATCGACCAAATATGTTGCGTTCGCCATATTGGGTTTACAATGACGTCGCATAACTCATCATATTCAACTCGTCAAACTCTTCCACTTGAACCCATGCCAAGAGGATTGTGGAGAAAAGGGTAATCCGCCATCATATGGGGCGTCCGTCATATTGGATTTCACACAGTTCATGATATTCCACCCGTCAAACTGTTTCATTTGATACCCATGTCAAGAGGGTTGCGAAGAAAAGACAATCCGCCATCTTGGGATGTCCGCCATATTGGATTTATACATTCTCATCGGATTCAGTGCAAAATATTTAATTAGATCTAGTCTAATTTTTGATCGCAAGTTTTTAACCCAAACTAACTGACATGACTGACTGACTGACAAAACATGGCAAGTTAAACAAAAGCTTGCAAAAGAGATTTTTTTCCGAAAATGAAGAATGTTCTACCAGATTTTATGTCTATTGCAGTGGCGTTCGACGTTTGGAACTCACTTCTTTCCCGTATACAGTAGGATCTGTCGTCGTTCATTTTGAATTGTTGAACTTAGAAAAAGTTCGAACAAAAGAAATAGATTTTTTCTTGGCGCTGCAATGATGATATCACAAGAATGAAGTTAAACGTTGCGAATGCTACTTAGAAAGAGGCGTTTACGTTAAACGTAACCGATTTGAATTAAAGAGAGCTCAACGTATGGAGTCGCATTTGAAAGTAAAATTGCGTCAGTGCTATATACGAATCGGAAATGTGTCGGATGCAAAGAGCTACTAACTGAACGGAATATGGATCTACCAGCTTACTCGAATAATGTTCATATGTATTTTTATGTTGTATGTTAAAATTAATAATAAAGGTTTTTTTGTAGCAGTGTATCCTAGTCAAAGGTGAATTTTTAAAAGTTTTCAAGTTTTGAATTAGCGAGACGTCATGCTTTATCTTCAAATTTCACATATTTTCAATAGGTGTTAATTTAATTTTTTTTTTGGATGTTTTGTTTTAAAGATTCGACTTCAATAAAATGTGAAGTATTAATGAAATGCAATTTTTGTGTAGGATTTAAAGGATTACATGCGCCAGGCTGGAGAAGTAACTTATGCTGATGCGCATAAGCGGAAGAACGAAGGGTAAGTTAGTTAAGGCTTCATTTATCCCTGGAAACTTCTTAACACGCAAGCTTTGTATATATAGTGAACCCGGTTATAACACAGTATAAAGAAGCACATTCGTGATTCTGAACTGTGGTTATAACGCAAGGCTATAGTAGATTACAGGGGTTATCTCGTGCCATTTGATAGTAGTGGGTAGATGACGTCATCCGGCGGACCCGTCAATTGATTGCGTGGCATCGGCTGTTAATGGCAGTATTTGACAAAATGTCTAAGAAATTAAAAGACAGAATATTGTTATTATTTGCTATGAATTGAATTTTTAAGGTAAGAGATTTACTTCGTTAAATATAAATGATATTTTTTATATTGTCACTAAAGGTTGATAAAAATATGATCAGTCCGCCGGCTGACGTCAGTCCCGTATTTGCGCTGATTGGTTAACCTCTGTAATGTACTAACCTTAGTTATAACGAACATGACCGAATGATCAAAATTTGTTGATTATGTACGAAATTTGCAAAAAATGATAATGCAACGAACAGAAACCGTCAGCAAACTGACAACACGCGCGCATTTGTTTGAGACTTGAAATTTAGCTCTTTACAAACGTTCACTGTATGCAAGAGCGTTATAATAGTTATTGGCGTAACTACTAGTCTAAGTCATTCATCGCGCTGACAGGTCATGACTTAGCCTACAAGTTGCGCCCCTAATTTTATTCAACAATTGCGCGTTATTCATGTTTTAATTATAATGAGATGTTGTAAATATCTATTTATTTCTTTATAAAAAAAAACTGCCAATACTAACAGCACCAAACAGCACGATTCAATGTTTTGGTTTGAGGTTAGCCGGTTATGAATAAACTCCATGTCGAAAACATTCGGCCTCTCAATTTTAGCCTCAATGGGTAACAACGGAGTTGTTGTTACCTACTATTTCGTTACGACTCAGAAAATAGTTACGTTTATTTTCATTACTCCACAATGGCCGAGCTAGTAGGAATCTTCATTGAGTTATGACAAGTAATTGTCACCAGTCGGTAAATGGCTATTTAGGGTTCGGTTTTTAGGCATGATAAAACATGAATAACGCGCATGAGTTGAATAAAGGAAAAATACCGTACATTAAATCGGAAAAATTAAATCTACTGCACTAAACGGAATGTTTTATTGTTTTGACTTTCTTAGACTTGTGGAGTTTGCCACTTACTCCGATATGAAGAAAGCGATCGATAAATTGGATAACACTGAATTGAACGGAAGACGTATTCGGGTGATTGAAGACAAGTTTGCCGGAGGCCGACGATCAAGGTCTTCAGACAGTGGCTCTCGTTCCCGATCTCGCTCGCATAGGCGCTCCAGATCCAGAAGGTATTGTATTTGTTGCAGATTTTTCCATTTTTTTTATTACACGCTTTATATTAGTTTCACTTGTAAGTTTGTATGTTTGTTTGTAATCTCGTTTGGACTACAGCAAGTGGTTTATTACTGTTAGTATGTTATGCCACTACTGTAAGAGCAATCGTTGACCGAGCGGTCTAAAGCGCTAGTCTTCGCTGACGTCAACTCTCGGATTCACCGGTCGTGGGTTCTAATCCCGTTCACGCCGAAATAAAAAATTTGTTTTTTTTTTTTTTCGGCAAATTTTTGACAATAAATTGAACTAAAAACTGGAAAATAAATATAGTTTAAAAAAAACCAAAAAACACGCTGTATATCAAACTAAAAAGTGAAAAATAAATATAGTTTAAAAAAAACTAAAAAACACGCTTTATATCGAACTAAAAAGTAAAAAATATTTTTTTTTAAAATAAGCTTAAAACAACAATGAATAAAAAATACTAGTATTATTGTGAAAAAAGCGTGGGGCGCTTTGTTCCACATTTTCGTACATCGAGCGCCCCACGCTTTTTTCACAATAATACTAGTATTTTTTATTCATTGTTGTTTTAAGCTTATTTTAAAAAAAAATATTTTTTACTTTTTAGTTCGATATAAAGCGTGTTTTTTAGTTTTTTTTAAACTATATTTATTTTTCACTTTTTAGTTTGATATACAGCGTGTTTTTTGGTTTTTTTTTAAACTGTATTTATTTTATTACAATCTATTTAACAAGGCATCTACCGACCAGGGAAAATACCCTCCATGGACAGAACCAAAGTCCCCTCTAGGCTGTGCACTAATTTTTCAAAAGTTGCGCAGCTGTTTTTGTATTCTGCGCACAATAGGCGTCTTGTAGAAATTCCTGTTTTTTTTTTTGTCACGTACATTTTCCACTAATAATACCGATCGATATAATATTAAACAACTTTGTTTCAGCAGCGGTTCACGTCATAGTCGTTCCAAGTCCAGAGACCATTCCAAGAGCAAGTCACGTTCAAGGTCGCGTCATGGATCCGAATCCAAGAGGTCTAAGTCAAGGTCAATTTCCAAGGCCAAAGCCGATTCCAAGTATGATTTAGCATATTAAAAACATACGTAAAGAAAGTAAAGGTCATGTTTTCAATTTGAAAGCGGCAAGGCTTCTTATTTCTTTACAACTAACTGATTTGGATATTAAAAAGATAGAGGACCGGGTGTTTTCGATCAATTGATTATTGTATTACAGTGGTGGCGCGTGAACATTTAAAATGTTTTACTGTTTACTAAATTTGTCACCATTATAACTTCAACAATTTTTTTAATACAATGTTAACTTTCGAAATAGATAAGTGCAATTTAGAAGTCATTAAGGTAGTACGAGCACCAAGGCAATTTTAAATAAAAGGCTTGATTTTTTTTATATGAAGTTGGACTAAGTCAACCAATTCCGAAAATTTTAGGAGGGGTTGCCCGATTATTTAAATAAATAAATTACTTCAAAAGTAGGCATATTTAACATTGGCTTTATGGTAAAACGGTAGATGGATGATATGTTTTCATTGATTTCTCCAAAACTAATCTGTGGAAATTAAAAAAAAAGTTAAAACCTTAATAAATCATTGAAAACAAAAAAAACCGTTGTGCCCGACTAATTAAAAAGATTAAATATCTTTTTAATTAGTCGGGATTTAATCTTTTTAATTAGTAGGGCGCAAGGGTTTTTAAGGTTTTAATTTTAATTTAAATAGTTTGTTTTTAATTTCCACCGACTAGTTTTGGAGAAATCAATGCAAACATATCATCCATCTACCGAAATATAAAAAAAATCAAGCCTTTTATTTAAAGTTGCCTTGGTGCTCGTACTACCTTAAACACTAATAAAATGAGTTCTATTAGTCTATGCAACTGGACGCAAAGTTTAGCGACCTCCAAAATTTAAACTATACTCAGCTGTCATTTTTTTTTTACCCGTGTATTTTCTGATCTCGGCCCCCTTTCAGTTGAAATAATATTTTTGTGTAATCGTGAATTTCTATTTACAGAGAACGGTCCCAGTCTCGTTCTCCAAGGCAGAGCAAATCGAGAAGCAACAGTCGTAGCAGAAGCCGTTCGGGCGATCGTGCTGATGCCGATCGTAATGGAGATTAATATTAATGTAACAAGATGATTTGATGATGCATTGTTTTTTTTTTTGGAAAAATAAATGCAATTTGGTTTTATTTTTTGTCTAACACATTATTAAACAGTAATGTTATTTCTTATCATACAAATATAGTGTAACTTCAGTAATCTGAATATTGGTGTTCTTTTCCTTTTTACCTGATTGCGCCAGACGGAGGGTTATGTTTTTCGGCAAATCTATAATATTTAACAATAATGATGCACTCAAAATAAAAACAGAAGTATTATTAACTGCTTTGAATATTAGGTTTGTTTCTATAGAGTTTAGATAATCGTGGACCTATCCTTGAAAAGCTTCTGACCTCTTTTTACCCTGTGCAAGAGGGATAATGAGCGCACCCGAAGGTCTGTATCTAATATGGGGTAAGAGTACGATAACTTGCTATGCAAAATATCCACTGGAAATTCACAATTATTGTTTTATATAACATATAACAGCGTTATTGGTCGTTTTAAGTGCGGAAAATTAATTTTTAAAAATTAATTTCAAAAATTTAAATAATTATGGTATAGTAAGTTGAGAGTATATTATTTACTATAGCGATCGCTATCTTGTCTCATATAGTGATAAGAAAAGAGAAAGTTATATATACCTGTATCTATGATAAACAAAGATAGAAATATCAATTGGTTGGAATGAAATACAATTGAACGTTCAGGGCAGAGTCGTATTTGGAAATTTTTAATTTATAAAACGAATTTTAAATTTAAAACTCACATTTTCATGAAGATTGAAAACCACCGCTTTTTTTGATAAAGGGGTATGCGAATTGTCTCGCAGTGAAACGGGAAGGGGCAAATGTGTAGTTTTTAAAAAAACAATTCCGGGGTGAACGATAAACGGGTATGCGAATTGTAATTCTGGGGTGAACGATAAAGGGGTATGCGAATTGTCTCGCAGTGAAACGGGAAGGGGCAAATGTGGAGTTTTTAAAAAAACAATTCCGGGGTGAACGATAAACGGGTATGTGAATTGTAATTCTGGGGTGAACGATAAAGGGGTATGCGAATTGTCTCGCAGTGAAACGGGAAGGGGCAAATGTTGAGTTTTTAAAAAAACAATTCCGGGGTGAACGATAAACGGGTATGCGAATCTAAATACGACCCTGCTTCCATAACACAATCGAAAGCTGCATACAAAGTGAGATAGTTATACAATAATTCTACACCAGCTGCTATGACGTGTATTTGTGATTTTTGATTGGTTAAATTCAAAAAATGACAGTGAAAGACGAAAAGTAGTTCCATTTTTTTCACGTATTTTTGAGGAAATTTGTGAATAATCCGCAAAGTTTTTTTTTTGAACGTCAAAATTTAGCGTTTTCTATGACTTAAAAAAAAAATTTCAAAATTTGGGTGCATAGTGTTATCGTACTGGACCCCTAATATGGTTTCAGAGATGGATACATTCGAATGTAGTTTCAAACACTTCAAATGCCCACCAAAGGAAAGTTGAGTTTATTTTTTGATTCAGAGTGTCATTTCCTGTTAGTATAAGCCAAAAGGCGAGTTTTTGGAAAATGAAAATCGACAAAACGAGATTTTTCGCACGTTTTAGAATTTTTTTGATTTTATTTAACAATTTTGGAGTATCTCTCGGATCTGATTCGAATTCGGTAGGCTTATGGAAAATGACCCGCTGAAGTCACCAGGCAAAAATCTCGTTTTTCGTTGATTTTCGACATTTTCCAAAAACTCGCTTTTTATTTCCAGACGGCTTATACTAACAGAAAATGACACTCGCAATAAAAAAATAAGCTCAACTTTTAGTTCTGTGGCCATTTGAAGTGTTATTAAACACATGAAGCAACGTCTTTATCTCCGAAACAGTATTAGATACAGACCTCCGGGTGCGCTCATTGAATTTAGAATTTCGTTTTCTATCTGAATGTCGAGTTTGAAACGTATCCAATACAAATTTTAGACTTTCCATTAAAGCACTTCGAACAGAACTATCTCCGAAACGGCAACGAATGATTTCATAGAATTCACCCTGCCGAATTTGAAAAGGATTATAGAGATTGTCCAACTTTGTCCCACACTTTTGGAGCAAGTGAAAGTTATATTCATATTTTAAGGCTCCACTACACACGTGGCCAGCACCGCCACTTACAGGCACTCACGTATGTGTAGAGGGCATGTTCGTCGGTGCGTGGACATAATCGCCTGTAATCGGTTGATTGTCGGTACATCAAAGGAATGCGTGGCCAGCATCGTGTGCGCGTACACACAATCGGCCAGCATTCAGTCGCACGGCAGAGGTTGAGGGAGAAATTGCGTGAAATTGTTTATTTATTTATTTGTTTTTGTGGTGTTTAGCGCGAAGACAATGTCTACGTATGCGTGGACCAACACAGAGACTTTTAAATTTATAGAATTCTGCCAAAAAGAACCATGTAATTGCAGCAGCCGCTAGCACTTCGACATCCATGTCAAACGGATGACAGTGAGTGAATCGAGTGAATGAACCGGCACGATTGTGTGGACGGCTAGGCAATCATCGCGGCGATGATAGCCACTTATTTGAGTGGCGGTGCTGGCCACGTGTGTAGTGGAGGCATTATATACTGTCTGGTGTTTGGGTATTTGACCAGGAGGTGTACAGTCTAACCGTGAAATCATTTTACTTTCATTTTCTGTCATTTGACGTCAAATATTTACAAATATAGTAAATTTGAAGTTTTAAATGCTAGGCATTACTTAGTTATGAGTGCATACACGGCGTTAAAACAAAGTAGTATCGTTAAGAAAATGTCAAATTATAGTTCATTTTCGACTCTTTTACGTTCAGTAGTTTAAATAAAAATGGACTTACCAAATTGTGAATTTTCACTTGATACGTTAATTCTGATGATTGTCATCACAGGACTCTTTGCCCATTGGTCTTACACGAAAAGCTGTCCTGGCAACTAACGAAAAAACAAGAAAATAAACAGGTAATGTTCAAAATTCTCGTTATAGTACAAGAACTACCGAACAATTTTGGATAGGTATTTGAGGCAGCGCGAAAATTTGCGTAACACTTCTTTTGTCTGAACACAAAATCGAAAACCTGGCTGAAGGGTAGTGGGGCCCAGCCAAGTCTTGAATGTTTAGCTTTGCGAAATTTTATTTGCAAAAAAAGTCTTTGAGGCATTTTGAAATTTTAATACCTTCAAATTTAGTAGGTATTTAATAAAATAAAAAAAAATAAGCCAGATTATATAGTCGGGTCTAAATGTTTGCCTAGCGGTTTTAGGGCTTCGTGCATCCAATAAAAAACGGAATCCTTTTAGGAACACTCATGTCCGTCTGTCAGTTTATTTTCTCTGAATCTACTGGACAAAAAATGTTCACATTTGGTGAATTATATTATAGAGTTGATCCAGTCACAAACAAATCCCGATTTTGGGTGACGAATTAGAAAATAAAAAAATATGTATTTCTAATGCATCATTTGACGTATCAAACGAAAGAGCTCGTTATGAGAAATACAAATATATATTTTTTATAATTTTAAAGTGCATAGTTTAAAAATATTAAAGAAAATATATGAAAATCGAGCATTTTGCCCTTCAAACAACGGAGCTTAAAATCGGGAATATATGATCTCACTCATAATTTACAGGAAAACCTAATGAAAATTCTAAGGCTTAAAGTTCTCACGGAAAACAGAAAACTACGGAACCCTCTCCACGCAAATTTGGCTCGCACTTGACCGCTTTTTTTTCTTTTTAGCTTACAATGCCTGAAGAAACTGACACCTGGAGAATTCCTCTGATTATTGTTTGTAGTTCTATAATTATAAATACAGCGATTATAATAACATACCAAACGTTTCGTAACAACAATAACATGCCAGATGGGCAATTTTTTACGGACATAAAAAATCAAAAAAATTATTACGTCATAAAGCGCGCTGATTATTCCACTGTACAGGTAAAATATGAGAATCGATCAATCATGATAGGTGTTAATTTAGGTTATCGAAATTTTTAACTTCCCGCTATTGAAAATTTCCAAAAAAAGGGAAATTATTGGTTTCGGTCTGATTTTCGAAAACAGAGTTTTCATCAGATCTCGACGTCTTTGGGTCCTAGGAAGCTATTCTGACTTTTTATAACTGGCCCATGGCCACCCAAACTTCTTATAGAAATGATGAGTCAAATTCGATCTAATTTAATAAATTTTTATTTAATTTGTTACAGATTTTCTATAATTAGAAAAAACAAAACGCATAAATTTTAGGTTTGTCTACATAACACACAGCTTTGTTTGTTTATAAGAAAATTATTAATTACGTATATAAAAAATATGCTAAGTACAATAGATAAACTCAAGAGGAAAGGTACTTCAAAACTAAATTAATTTATTTCAATTACAATTCCATATATACAGAGAATTTAATCATTAATGCATTACAGAAAATCGTTCCACATTAAATGCATACGAACCTCCCTTGGGCGCTCGGTCTACGTTGCATTTTATGTGGAACGATTTTCTGTAATGCATTATTGATTTCCATAGCTACCATATCAACAAAACTCGTGTATTCGGAACCCAAAGGAATGGTGAGACCTCTGGTGAGAAATGCGCCGAACTGTCCTAAGGGGGGTTTTTGACAGGTAAACTGCATAAGGTACACATTGATTTAGAAACACGTCATAATGGAAGCTAAGGTCTAGCCTCCATCATGCGTTTCTAAATCAATGTTTAGCTTATGCCTCTATAGTTTACCTGGCAAAAACCCCCCTTAGGGCAGTTCGGCGCATTTCTCACCAGAGGTCTCACCATTCCTTTGGGTTCCAAATATATTGCGCCAACTAAAAACAAAATTTTTAATGGTAGTTACCTTAGAAACTTTACAAAATTGTTTACATTGTTTTCAACGTTTTTCATCAAATTTTTTGACATTATATTTCTTGTCAGATTTCGTAATTTCCGAAAATAAATTGACTTTCATTATGGAAATACCACCGATGTCAGATATGATAAACGGAGTGGTATTTTTTGGAACGCTTATAGCGGTTGTGGCCTACGACTATATTTCCAAAAATTCTGCAGGAAATTAGTTAAGAAAATAATAGTACTAAATATTTACAATGTAACATTTATAAAATAAATTACGTGAAAAACAATTTACTAATACAACTTAAATTGATAAATATTTTGTGTACATTTCTACCAGACTTAAATCGGTCTGGCTTTAATTTAGTCACGAAATTCCTGTCCGGTAAATTAGATATGGTTTGTCGGATAAATAAAAAATAGCGCATCAAAATTTCAGCTGTGCTAAAATAACTTAAAAATATTTTTTTTATTTAATTATAAATCACATTCTGTCACGATGTTGAAATGGTGAAACCGTCTGGCAATAATATCACGAATATTCAGCGTCTACAATAATCTACAATCTCTCTCAATATCACGAAGTTAACAAAAAAAAAAAAAGGCAGTTTTGTATTCGGTCTCCACCTTCTTGAACTCAGTGGGAATAAAATGTCGGGGTGGTCCCATTTAAATTTATTTTATAAGCCCCCGAGCGACAATATATATATATTAGGTAATATATTTTCTCATTCATCTGTTATAAACGAAACTTAAGTATAAGCTACTTTTAATGCGACCGATAAAAGTTTTACAAACTATTTAAAAATGCATTACTCACTTGTCAATTTTCATAGAATCGATTAAAAGCGCCAAGCTTGAATTTATAACAGTAAACTATTTCAATATTAATTAATTAAAAGCAGTGAAATAGTATTGAAATTGTCATGGCATAAAAAGAGTCATTATTAATTTTAGTAAAGCGGTATGAGTATCTCTTTCAGTGAATCATATAGCGAGCTTGAAATAATTTTCAATCACAAAGAAATATAGCTCTAAATCTTCTTGGTGTTCGGGTTTGTGAGCCGTAGTCCATTGGTATTTCTACCTGACGTTTCGTCTACAATTGCGATAGACATTATCAAAGGCGATGTGGCAGCGGGAAAAGTGTTCTTCTAGGCAGCTCACAGGTAAGTATGTGTTCTCCGCTATTTAAGCAAATAAGATACAATTAATGCTAACATAGGAGACTTATTTTCTTAAATCAGTAGATTTCTTGATGTTGATAAACGTAAATCCTAGAACATTTTCACGTAGATGAAAACTGCGATTAGTTGAAGAAATGGTGACTTCAAAAGAAGTCTCTTAGATGCGGTTTCGCCACCACTACTGTACATAATGATTCTTTCATTATTCAATTGTTCTCTGCGATAATTTGCTTTTAAAAATTCGCCATCTTCTGTTTTCGTGTTTTGAAAATCTTTTACCTGTAAATATAAACAAATACAATAAGATCAAACAAATTAGCTAAAGGAAAGACTTGGCATGCATTAATTACAGGTTTTATCCAAGTATGTAGGCATTTACGACCGATTTTGTTCCAAATTGTCTCGATTTGCAGGCTTGTAGACCGTGGTGCATTGATATTTCTACCTGACGTTTCGTCTACAACTGCGGTAGGTATTATAAAAGGCGGTGTGACAGCGAACGGAGTGTCCTCCTTGGCGTTTCTCAGATAACTGGTGTTCTCTCTTCTATTATACTCAGCGGCCATAGTTCGCTCTTCTGTAATTGGTCGACCAACCACGGAAGAGTAGAGAACATTGACACAGTGAGCATAAAAGAGGGGAGAACACCAGTCAACTGTTAAATGCCAAGAAGGACACATCGCCTTTGATAATGTCTATCGCAGTTGTAGACGAAACGTCAGGATATGGCTTACAAGCCTGGAAACCACGAAGATTTGTACCGAACTCGGCCGTTTTTTTCACATTTTTTTTTTTGTGGGATTATAATTACTTGTTCGTGTGAAACAGGTAAAGTTTCTTCAAAAACTGTCCAGACGACAGCTTCGTCACAATTCGGAGTTGTTAACGATCCAAAATAACGATAGAATGTGCCTTTATCGTGTGGCAGCAGGCTTTCTGGATCTATTTTATTTTGTAATTTGACGCCCACATTGTTATACGTAAACACTCTGGAAGCTTCTTGTAAAACTTTGTCTAATGTCTTATGCCCTCTTGAAGAATTCTGAAAAATCGTAATTATATTGACATATATACTACTCGTATATTTTAATTAGTGATGTGTCGGATATCCGTATACGTATCCGCGGATATCCGAGGGAGAAGAAAGATCCGTATCCGTTATTTTTTGGCGGATCTTTTACGGTTCTTTTACCTTATTAATTTTCAATTCATAGATGAAATTTTATATATATAGGTGATTATGTAATAATGAAAAACTGTTAAATTCCATTCAGATTAATTTTTATTTTTTAAAATCGTATTTGGCACCTTTATATTGCAAATATCGTAGTGAGTACCATACCAATAGTACATAACTCAAAGGTACTAAAAAACTATCTTTATAATGAGATATTGCACATCGATCTTTGGAACGAGAACAATTTGTTATGAGAGTTAACTCTTAAAGAGGTCAATAATTTTTTCCCATAACAGATAGTCTCTTTCGAAAGGTCGATGTGCAATATTTACCGCCGCGTACTCTAAGAAAGTTAAGATCCGTATCCATATCCGCGGATCTTGAAACCAAATATCCGTATTCAGATCCGTATCCGCGGATATACATTTTTAACGATCCGGCACATCACTAATTTTAATCATGCTTTCAATCCACTAATTCCCTTTACACTAAAAGTATGATGGAGTGAATAACGCGTTCGTTTTTTTATAGAAGTGTATTTTCTTAAAATGTATAATAATAATTACGTGAAATAAAACTCCCAGCACGGCAAGACCGTCGTGATATTTAAGGGCTTCCTCGACAGACCCATACTTGACGTTTCTGTGGACCAAATGAGCCTCTAACGGAAACCTGAAAGATAATACGAAATTTAGTGTGAACATTTGCTTGTCCATAGTTAAATAGTCAAAGGGATACATTGAATCGCAGCCTTTTATCGTCATTTTTGAAATTGACGGGTTGTAATAAAGGGATTTTGTAAACGGATTTTCCATTTTTTAAATCATTTTTGACGTGATAACGTCTTATAAATTGATGAATCACCAATCTTATAAATTGATGAAACACCGGCTGCATGCACGAAAAAGTGTAACGTTCCGCCTGACCCTGTGCGTGCTTTTCTCGAAAACGGCCGTAACGATTTGGATGAAATTTACTGAAAAGGGATTTTGGGGGGCAAAAAATCGTTTTAGCTAGGTCTCATCTCTCGAAAAAATCGTTTTCATACAAATTTTATCATTATAAAAATCAATTTTTTGACGTATGAAAATACTTAAATATTGTAAGTAGGTTTTGGAATTTTATATAAACAGTGAAACAATTGTTTTCAAAATATTATGACAATTAATCTTTGAGACTTAAAATAAATACGAAAGAAAGAAAGTTAAAAAAAAACAATTATTATTATAGGTGGTGAGTATTTTAATACATAAAATTAACCTAAATTTGAAGCGAAAGATGCAATATCATAGATTCGAATTATTATAATTATTATATGTAGAATTTAGGTTATGTATTACGGAATACGTTATCACGTAAAACTATCGTCCGTAAACCGACTTTACAGACAACCAATTTTTTTATATAAAAATAAATAATTCACATACCCGATTATTTTATATAAAACTTTTCAATTACCTTTCTCTATCGACGGTGTGTTCGGAGCCTCCCCAGTGAAAATGAAGTTGTTCCAGCTCGTAGGATTCGGGTAGTCCTCCGCCCGATACCCATATTTTTTCACTTTTATCAACAGTGACTTGTACTGAAATAACAAACCATAAGTTATGAAAAAATATTCTACACATTTAACAAACCTATTAAAAAGTGGTTTATTTTTAATTTTTAGCGTACAAATGCTAAAATCAGCTCTATATTTTTATTTTATATGTTCAGATTGGCGGTATTATGCACATAAACCTACCGGAAGAAATATTCGACTAAAACCGCATCAAAATTATTAATCCACTGTGTAGTTTAGAAGAACTAAGCGAACAAGCAGACAGACGCAGATAGCGACTTTGTTTTATACTATTTATTAGGCATTAGTGAAGAGATGATGGTGTCATTAGATTTTAGTTACTTACTGCTATGACCGGTGTTTCGTATATCACCAGAAATGGCTTTGTCATAGTTTCTGAACTTGAAAAATCCTTCAAATGATTTGGTCGCTATTTTTTGGCTTAATTCTATCGGAGATTGCTTTTTTCCTTCTCGACAAAATGGTGGCCAGTTATCATCATTACCTGTCAAAAAGTTTATGTATTAATATATATTTAGCATGCGTTATTTCCATAATTCGGGTTACGTTATTTTAGATAGCCGTATATATTCTCGGTATACTTTTATTCTATACTGAGCATAGGAATAAAATCGCAATCGAACCATTAGGGTGCAAACATATACTTCTGTCTTTTTTTACGCCGTAAGCACTGGCGAATCCAGGAGGGCAAAACAAGCACGGAGGACCCGGCTTAAGAAATTTCTAATTTGCACCCTCCTGGGTACGCCCATGTTAACGTCATAGAAAAAGACAAAGTTTTTAAAACAGAGATACTTTATTCTGACTGAATGCAAGTACATCAACCAATCCTATCATCGGAGAAATCAGGGAACTACATCAAAGAAAGAGACGTAGATATATTTTCGATACGCTTTGTTGCATTCACTCACCGCACATTGAGTAGTTAGGCAATGATTCATAGGTATAGTTAATTAATAGATATATGATATTCTCAGGCGCGGTCCGAAGGGGGGGGGGGTCACAAGTTTACATGACCCCCCCCCGAATCTAAGGTCAAATTGAAAAATCTCAAAAATTTGCCAAATAATAAACGGAAATTTTTAGCTATCCCCTAACAGCGATAAATTTATAGTTTCCATTTGTTTTATAGATAATGTATAAAAAAAAAAAAAAAATTCTAATGGAACAGAATGGCCGGAAATTTTAGTTTGTCTTGTTTCTGTTAGATGGCAGAACGATCGAGGTTTAGTGTCGGGGTACAGAGGTGGGGAACGTATATTTCCATCTCTCAACTTCAGAAGCAAATTTGAACGTTTATCTAAAAACGGAAAAAAATAAATATAAGAAGCTCATCAAAAAAAAAAAAAAAAAATTGTGTCTTGAGCAATATTGTTTATTTTATTCCAGATAGCTATTTTTTATTAGTGTAGTGAGTGACCCCCTCCAAAATTTCAGGCTGCGACCGCGCCTGGATATTCTTAGATTATGCAACAAAAATACGGGAGACCCCATTGTATTTTTAAGAAGGATTTGTCCGAATATTTTGCTTCGCAAACTGAGATGTAAGTATATGTATCATAGATTGTATGTAACATAAATAGGTACACATTATGCAAATTGATCCTAACTTTAATTCAAGTGACCATAATTATGCCAATGCGGTGATACGATAAACTAGTTTAATATGAAACTAAGATACGAACTGAATAAATTCACCCTACCTACATAAATATTATGTAAATACGTATGGATATGATACATAACGTCGTTGGTTCTGTAATACCTCTTATGTGCAAAAAGTAAAATTTGCAGGAAAGGCCAAAAAGTATTTCAGCAATGGATGGTAAGAACTAGCAATTTCAGAGGTATATTACTAATTCATACTTATCTTCACAATACATGTTTAATTAAGACGAAGTATTTTCTTAAAAAATATTTAACGTTCATTTCGGATTTATTGGCACATGGGAGGAATTATTTGATACAACTTTTCACATAAGAGTTACTTCCCCTTGTTGGCTACTGTAAAATTAATTTGGAGGTATTACTAGTGTATAGAGCTCCGTTTCCTGAATCTTTTTATTTAAAAAACGGAAAATCTGCCAATTATGCACATAAGAGCTATTACACAACCAACGACGATAAGGCCTAGTTTATATGAGAGGCGTTCGACGCGCGTTGAACGCTCTTTATGTGTGCTAGGCTTAAGTACAGTTGACTGCTTTGTCAAAAACCAACTCTGTCATGATTTGTGTCAGAAATGTCTCTGCGGTCAGATTTCTAAACTCGTGCAGAGGTCCCAGCCCAGCGTCAATAACACAAGCTTTGAACAATTTTTTTATGATATATTTAAAGATATCGTTTATTAAATAAAATCTACAAAAAAATGTACGTTTCTTTCAGCAAATTCGGTAATTAATTTATCAAAATTTACATTTTGTAATAAACAAGTGAATCGGTAATCATTAGAAACAAAAATATTCTAAGGCTGATTTCTATATTAGGAAATGTTGATGTTCTAATTCCTTTACTCTGCTATACCTAATTAGCTCAGGTCCACCCAAACAATAAAGACAGCACCGGTTTTACCACCTTTTCGTTATAATTATATTTAAATTTAAAAAAAACCTAAGTAAGGGGATGACCCCATTCACTAATCTCTTTATGTATTTATTTATGCAAGTATTTTGAATCAGCGATATTAATATTACAGACATCCTTATTTTATCTTCCCGCGGAAATGTGTTCAACCACAATTTTTATATCTACAGGATAATAATTTTTTTAATTACGTTTTAGTTAGGTTTTAACACGTCTGGCAAATAACATTAAATTCCAGTTTCAAAAAGTGCACTTATTGAATACTACTACTCAGTGGCGGATTTACCAGCAGGCTGAGTAGGCTTGAGCCTAGGGCGGCAAATTTTAGGGGCGGCAAATAAAAATAATTTAATTACGTTTTTGGTGTGTACATTATTGTGTATAAGTACTAGTGATGTGCCGGATATCCGTATCCGTATCCGCGGATATCCGAGGGAGAAGCAAGATCCGTATCCGTTAGTTTTATGGCGGATCTTTTACCTTATTAATTTTCAATTCATAGATGAAATTTTATATATATAGGTAATTAGGTAATAATGAAAAACTGTTAAATTCCATTAAGATTATTTTTTATTTCTTAAAATCGTATTTGGCACCTTTATATTGCAAAAATTTATCGTAGTGAGTACCATACCAATAGTACATAACTCAAAGGTACTGATAAAAAACTATCTTTATAATGAGATATTGCACATCGATCTTTGGAAAGAGACAATCTGTTATGAGAGTTAACTCTTAAAGAAGTCAATAACTTTTTCCCATAACAGATAGTCGATGTGCAATATTTACCGCCGCGTACTCTAAGAAAGTTAAGATCTGTATCCGCGGATCTTGAAACCAAATATCCGTATTCAGATCCGTATCCGCGGATATGCATTTTTAACGATCCGGCACATCACTAATAAGTACCATACATTACCCCGCTTTGTTAGTCGTACGTGGTTAAGCTTTTATTAACTCAGAAATATACCCAAAAACTATTTCTTGTGCAATTTCAACCAAATTGTTGGATTGTAAAAATAATCTATAAGAACTGACAATTGCTGCGGTAAGGGCGGCAAAAATTTAAAAGCCTATACTTGAAAAATCTGTAAATCCGCCACTGCTACTACTTATATAATTGCCAAATAGTAGCTTGTGTTGATAACTTACACCAAAAAGTGTACGTTATGGTGGCACTTCATATGGCTATTTGTGTTCGCTATTGGGTGTTTGTTGCATTTGGCAAAATATATGACGTTCAAGGCAAACATGCAAATAGAGGCAAATACGACCATCCACACATGGCAGTCAAATAACAAACACACAAACATTTGGCAGCAGAACGCAAGGTTCAAAATTCCAGGAATTTAAGCACTGTTTCATTGTCCCAATTCATTTTCAATAGTAATTGTTCCAGTTCTCGCTCACAACACAGACACAAAAATACTGCACGTCCGTACAGGTTCGCGGCGTGTGCGCTTCTGAATATGGCCATTGTGTGGACGGTTTATTTGCGTATTTGCCTATTTGACTCCTTTGATGTGCCTCGAAAACCGACAAGCGCACGGTAACGCGTATTTGCTATTGGCCTTATTTTTTCAAATAGGCAAATAAGGCCAACACTTTGTCAAATAGACTGTCCACACAATATTCCAAATACACAAATACAAATAGCCATGTGAAGTGCCGGCATTAGGTATAAAATCCATTGTTACACTTTTGTATAACAAAGGTACCTAATAGTATCAAAGTGTCAACACTTTTCAAACTCGAACACGATAGATAGATTGTAGATTACAGTCTACAGACGCTCAACATCCGGAATCATCAGCATCTTTGTGTGTATTAGAGGAATTGATTTACAAGAGTGTTTTTGTTTAGAGAAACGTATTTTACAGATGTGTACAAAAAAAATCTAATTTATCCATTTCATCCTCGCAAGCTCTCAAAATACCTTCAAATTAGTTTGTTGAGTGAGATGTTTAATTCTCTCAAAAAATCTTAAAATATTATTACTAATTCTTAATACCTAGGTATGTGTATTTATTCAACGTCAGCGGTTGTTACAAAAAAATTAATTTTGTAAACACGTTTCTGCTGCAAAAACTATAGGTATACATACAAGCGTTCGCAATAGTGCAAAATTTGCGAACAGTTGCCAATCTTTTTTTTGGCAATATTTCAAGGCATGAAAGTAAATAATTTATATACAGGCTGCTGACAAAATATCTCAAGGAAGATAGATCTAAAAGAAAACGAGGTTAGCTACCTCTATTTTAACTATCTAATATCTATCTCTATCTAATCTTTGGGAGGCATTTTCAGTGTCGCTACTAGGGTCATCGGCTCCCATGGCAAGATACATTTTATCCCAAAAAATGATCTTAGCTGTTTAACGTCTATAATCTACAATCTCTCCCTCTCTAACCGTTGACTTAGTCTACTAAACTAACAAAATCTATTCTACATAAATTGAAATTAAGTTATGAAATTCTAAGCTAGATCAACAAAATTTTCGTGCGCTGAAACAAGCTTCCCTTCTCTTCTCAACCAAAGTATGATTGAAGACTTAAATGAAGATATTTACATTGTAGAGATTAAATTTAACTTAATTTATTTTTTCAACTTTTCGATTTTGTTTTCTTTAAAAACAGCAATTTGAAATGGAAATAAGTTTTGAACTGAAAGGTGGGGAGGGAGAACAGTCGACAGTAGTGATGTAACGAATGTCAATTTTTAATCATTCGCGAATGCGAATTATTGTCGCCGATATTGTCGAATGCAAATATTCAGTTTTCAAATCTGGCGTCTTCTGTCTAGGTCAAACATTTGACAGCTGATTGGTCGCGCAAGTCGCACGCACACATTTGTCGGATCTGGGTACTAGGTTGATTATTAATACTAAGTCTAAAGCTTTCTTACCTAATATTAAAGTAAAGACTGATAAAAGATACAATTGCAAGGTTACCTTAGCGAAAAAAATTGTTTTTCTAAAAAAGGAGTAACTAAAATTTTTTCCTAATAACAATGCTAAGAAATTAATTTTTTTTTGTCTTATTGAAAAAAATATTATTTTTTCTAATATTAGTACAGTAGAGTCTCACTAGTCCGCCACTATTAAAAACTAGGGGGTGCCGGATTATTGGAATGTTCGGATTATTGGATTCAACTTGAAAACAACACATAAATATGTACTTACCTGCTATTGTCATAATTTTTGAGATTATACTGATGCCGGTGCGCGAGCGCGGAACGTGAGCGGAGGATGCCGTATTATTGGACGTACCGGACTACTGAAGTGCCGGATTAGTGAGATTTTACTGTATTTGCATAAATTTTACGAATGCGAATATCAAAAGTATGCGAATATTCATTACATCACTAGTTCTACAGCGTCTCTCACCTCGATACATGCCGGCCCAAACAAACAGACAGATATAACAAAATTTATAACTAATTGCAAAATATAACAACGTTCAGACTCAACACTGAGCAGAAGCAGGATGTCTATTATTAATTATTATTGTTTATAATTATCAAAAAATTTGGCACAGTCCAGATAAATATGAAATAAATTCATGAAATATAATATGTAGATTTAAAAGCACTACAGGTTTGTTTGCTATAAATACAATATTGGTGAGTTATGTATTATACCTACTTATTGGTTGATTTATCGTTTTATAGTGCTTCAATATTTGTAGATTATAGACGCTAAACAGCTGAGGTCATCAGCGGGCTTCAATCTTTCTAAGGGAACGCGTTATCTTGAAGACATTGCATTGGGCTTGTACTCGTTAATTTATTACCACGATTCCAAAAATTCCATTACCGAATATATATACTATAGAGGCCCGACCCGGCTTCGCCCGAGCGCAATTTTTTTGTCCGCGATTTATTATTATCATTGTGTATAATAGACTTTCCTATATAAAATAAGTTTTTTATTTACGGGATTTCATTCGTTTATATTCATTCGCTCGATATTATAATTAATTAGGTTCGTTTCAAGCAGCCAGCAAACGGTTTCCCGTCACCCGCATGCGCAGTAGCTAAAACGTGTTCTAAAATCGCCACTAACAGCTTCGTTTTACCTACTGCGCATGCGGGCTTCGTTTCCGTTTGCTGACTGCTTGAAACGAACTTATTAATACAAGTTGCTTCGCTCGAAATTATAAATTATTTATTAATACACTAGCAATCCGATCCGGCATCGCCCGGTAGCATATACCACAGGCGCGGGTGAAGAAGGAATACCGGGATTATTTTAATGAAATCGTTATTTAAGTCGCCGTTAATATTATTCTACCAGAAATTTGACATAGGTAAGTGATATTACGGCGACAATATTATTTATTTTGTCTAGGTTGGTATAACAAAAGCAAAATAACAAACTAAAAATAATAGCATGTTTTTGCTTTTGTAATCATATTTATAATTATTGATAAGTGCAGGTCAACTTCTTATGTTTTGATAAAATTTTAAGTTCAGACTTTAGAACATGAATAACAACTTTTACTAGAATTGTCCAGTGTGTTGAAATTTTCAACACACTTAGAACTTATGTAGGTACATAAAATTATTATCGTCAATGCTATTAGTAATAGAAACTTCGGTGGGTACTTCAGATAATATTATCGAAGTAAAATGTATATAAAACTACACTCAGTCCTGCCCGGATTCACCCGGATTTGTAGTTTGCCTAAATTAAAGAAAGACTTTCTTATAAAATAGCCGTATTTGTACAGCCTTGTTTTTATTATTAATTATTTAACTAAGTTATTTATTATTAAATAACTTAATATTTGATTTATGACCAATTTATTAATAGATAATTATAAACAAAATTAAGTTATTTTAGAAATTCTCATAAAGAAAAAAATCCCCATAGGATGCCCCAGGAATGCCCGTTCACGCGTGTATGCCCGCGCGACCACGTTTGCTTTACAGACTTGGTTTCGCTTCTCCTACTTAACCTTGATCCCACTACGGGCGATCGGAATATGCATAAGTGGTGGGACAATTTTATAATGATGACAGTTCAAATAATAGGTAGCCCGTATAAATACAGCGTAAACCTGATGTACCTAAACTCTATATAGCGAAACTGAAGGGACCTGGTATTTTATTGCGTTACTAGCGGTCCCGTCCGGTTTCACCCGGGTGTAAAAGAACGAATGGGGAAGGGGGGAACATGAGTACACACATTCATCTTAGTTTACCGAGATGAATGTTGTGTCCAAATTTCATGATGATCGGAGTTACCGTTCAAAAGCTTTTGTCGATAAAAAGCAGTATTTATACTTTTTTAAACTAATAATTTTTTTTAATTAATTAAATAAAATTAAAATAAATTTAAATGTAAGCCTTAGAAGAAAGCAATGTAGAAAATAAAAAAAAAATAAAAATATTTTCGCCCAACGTGGGGCTTGAACCCACGACCCTGATGTCGACAGTCGCATGCTCTAACGATTGAGCCATCTGACGTTGTGTACGCACAACGCTAATATGAGTATATTTAGTTAGTGCATTTCACTTGAATAGAAGTTTATTTTTGAGATACATTTAGCAACATTTTTCATTAATGCTCCGCTCCTAATGGTCGTAGCGTGATATTAAATAGCCTATACCCTTCCTCGATAAATGGGCTATACAACAAAAATTTTTTTTTTTTCAATTTTAACCAGTAATTCCTGAGATTAGCGCGTTCAAACAAACAAACTCTTCAGCTTTATATATTAGTATTAGTATAGATAAAGAGTAAGAGAAAATAATATAATTTTACGAATAAGTGGAATAATTTTGACTAAATTAAGAAAAAAAAAATTACACAACAAAATTATAATCTGTTAACTTTGCTAGTCGTTTTTTACTGTCAGTATTTTAATTGTATCTTTTTACAACAAACAAATGAACACATTTCTACGAATTCCGTTGTTGGGGTCTAAAATAATAACGTTTCGTTATTGAGAGTGGTTGTTACGCTACATAAAGTTTCAATATATGCATAACAATGTAAACCAAACAATCCTTAGCGATTTCTACGTTTTAAGGAGTTTTTCGTTAAATAGAAGTTCGCTATATGTGTAGAGTATAATAATATAGATAAGTATACATTTAGAAATTGAAACATACCATTTTCGCCGTAAGACCAATGGTGTGCAGATGGTGTGAGATCTGCAGCTATCCCAATATTTATAAAAATATCTAAAACAAAAATATTTTAAGTAAATCTTCTGAAATCTAACAGACAACAGAGTACTCATCACCTCTCGAAATAATCTGATCTCTTAGGTTTAATGGCGCAACTATACAATATATAATAACTTGCGAATATTGAGATTTATACAAGAATACGTTAATAAAACAGTACTGTTTTTGAATGTACGTTACAATCATCCAATGTCAGTAGATTACAGAGGTTACCTCGTTCCGCTGAAAGTAGTGGGGTGGATGACGTAATCCGGCGGACTTGTCGAATGGTATTGCGTCATTCATGGAACGAGGTAGCCTCTGTAATCTACTGATCTTAATAAGCGCCTACCTCGCTCAGCTGTCAGTTGCGGCTGTCAGATTTTGACCACTCCCTTCGCCGCACGATCGTCGCAAAATTGTTCTTTTTTTTGCAAATTAACTAATTTTAATGACATTCAATCAATTTGATCGAAAAAACAAAAAAAAATTTATTGATACGTGAAAAAAATGTAGTGCATTTATTTTTAAACAATTCTGTACATTATTGACGTTTTGATTTTGTTTTATGATAGCTCAACAAAATACAATCCATTATTATAATTACTATAAAATGAATGTTTTTTAATGTAAAAATATTAATTTTTATTGAATTTCAACATAATTTATAAATAACACCAATGCTTGTCGCAAAATTGATCTTTTGAAACTAAGGTCATGTCTGCCACATCTCACCAAATCTTGCCAAACCGAAGGAGGGTGTCTAAATTTTAAAAGAAAAAACACCTCATGTAATTAATGGGCGTCCCTAAACTTCTTATTTTCTTTATAAAAGTATTAAAGACTGCGCACACCTGTACAGCACGGAGAAAAAAAGTCCGTTCGTGAAGGTATATTCATGTTGTTTAACGGTGCAGCGCACATTAGACCAGCTTCTGCAACCAGCAGCCAGCACCGACCGTCAAGTCGATCGCCTGCAATTTCTCTCTAGCCGTGCTGGACCGATCTAGTGTGCTGGTGATGTGTCCTTTTCATTAATTAATTTGCGTTGATAAAACTACTTGAAAACTAAAAGTGTCTAGCGCACATCACGAAATCTACACTAAAAATTGCAGGTTTGTGCTCGTTTACGCTGATCTAGTGTGCGACATCTTGCAGGTTTCTAGTTTGTGTTGTGCAGGTCGTTCAGGTTTATGCTTGACAAGTGTGCGCGGTCTTTTATTGGTATGCAAAATCTTTAAAATCGATTATAGGCAGTGTCAAACAGTATAATTGGCAAATTAATCCCCTCTAAAAATAAAATTAATTCGACTTAAAATGATTTGACTCTTTGAATGTGTTGTGCGATTACATCGTGGGACATCAATATTCAATACAACATCCTCATTCAACAGACAGATATTATAAAGGGGGATTTACAATGCGACTGAATAATAATAATAATAATAATAATAATAATACATTTTTATTGTACAATTACAAAAGACAAATCGCTAAAATGCATGTTTATTTAATTTTTAAAGAATGGGATTATTATGACGTGCAAAATATCAACATTATCACCAGATTTTTTTAAGGTAGCTAGAGCTAGTACAAATTGAAAATCCAGTTTATACTGTTAAAAGACCGCGCACACTAGACCAGCACAAACATGCACAAGCCAAACAATTTTAGTACAAGTTTCGCGAAAGTATAGAAAATTCGAGTAATGACTAATAAAAGTTAATACATCTACAAATGATGTTGTCTTTATTTTATCGTAATAAAAAGGAAAACAGGGGTAGACCGCAAAGCTTGTCTCGAAAACAGATTATCACAATTTAGTATTTTTTTTACCGTTATTGTTCTATGTCTTTCATCAGATTAAATTTTTGGGTTTGCGCAAAAGTTTTATTACAAATTGTAATATATTTATTTGTACGTTACCTGTGACAAAAATAACACAAAACACTGCGGAAGTCGGTTTCATTTTCACAATAAAGTTTTATGCACAAGTATAAAACACGTTAGTTATTCGTATGGTATTTGTACGGCGTCGTGATCCGTTAATATAGACGCTGAGCGCCGCGAATTCGCTTTGCCAGTCCTGATAATGCTTATGTAGAGTACTACAGCATTGGGTATACCTCTACACTTAATACATATCAACATAATACAGACATAACCCGTTTAATAACAAAAAGTTTGTCCCTTATCTGTACTGCTCAAAAATATGCTGAATCGCTTTGATAAAAGTCACATACTGGAGTCTGGAACCCCGCAATACAAGAAAGTGCTGACAACTAGATTTTCGAAATCTCGGTATTTTCAAAACGTATTTATCATTGGTCATAACTGAGGGTATAATGAACTTTGTTTCATAAATGGCCAGTATCTATGAGCTATCGGCGCAGTGACAGACGGTGTCAAAGTTGAGGAAAATACAAATTATTAAAATTGCACATAGACCACCGAGCGCAATTTTATGATTTTCTTAAAAAAATTTCCTTTTTTTTAACTAGCGGTTCCGCCCGGTTTCACCCGGGTGCAAAAGAACGAATGGGGAGGGGGAGGGACATGAGTACGCAACGGACAAATTTTGAGTTACATTTTTCATTGATGCTCTCTGCTCCTATTGGTCGTAGCGTGATATTATATAGCCTATAGGCTTCCTCGATAAATGGACTATCCAACAAAAAAAAAATTCAATTCGAACCAGTAGTTTCTGAAAATAACGCGTTCAGCCAAATAAAAAAACAAATTCTTAAGCTTTATATATTAGTATCAGTGCCGGATTAACATATAAGCAAATTAAGCAATTGCTTAAGGCATCACGTCTCAGGGGGCACCAAGAAGCACAACTCAGAAATCAAAAAATTCCCCCCCTAAACCTAAAGTACCTCACTAAACCGTGTCAATATTTTTTTTTCTTTTTGTCATGTTCTCAAAAATTTGATCTATACTGGGTTGTCTTTAGAAGTATAAAAGTTAAAAATAATTTATTTTTGAAAATGGAAACGAAAAAAACATTATTTCTTAAGGGTTCAATTTTTTTAATTTTAAAGTTTTGAAAATTTTTTTCTATTAATTGTAGGTATAAGTATGCCTAAGGTCCGATTTTATAGACAGCCAAATTTTCAATGAGAGCATTGATTGTAAAATTCAATTTTTTTCCCTAAAAATATGCTTTTTAACTTCTTTCTATCAATTTGATTTTTTTTATAAACTGAACATATTAGAGATGGGACCCATAAACAAGAAATGCTTAGGGCATCAAGAAGTCGTAATCCGGCACTGATTAGTATATAGATAATGATACATTAATAATTTTTTTTCCACAAAAAATTGCTCTATAAATACTTATATCTTAAACGAGCTTTAAATTCTTAGTTCAGAGATGAAAAAATCGTGGGGAAGATCACCCACCACCAAAAAATTCAGCGTTAAACAGGGTACACTTGTATTATGTGGGTAACGATTAGGGCTGGGGTTTTTCTGTCAGTATATCGATACATCATCTATATTATTATAATAGCACTTTTCATTAGAAATCCAGCTCATTCAGCAATTGAAGTTAATATAAACATGTCTGTCTGTCTGTCTGTTACAGCTTATTTTCTGCGGATCTACTGGCCGAAAACAGTTAAAATTTGGTACATACAAAGAGTTTCTGACCCAATCACGGATGTATAGCGTAAATTAACGAATTCCGATTTCAACGGGTAAATTAATATATTTTTCAAGTGCAGAAAAACAAATATAAATGCGTAGTTTAAAAACCCATTAAAGAAAATATACAAAAATCGAGAACCCCTCCGTAACACTGAAACTACTGAGCCAAAAATTTTGAAAAAAAATAGGGCAAATAGGGCCTTACGCATAGTTTACAGGAAAACTTAAGCGAACATCCTAAGTCTTAAAATTCTCAAGGAAAACGGAATCGTACGGAACCATCTCCACACGAGTTCGGTTCTGATTTTTCATATCGATAAAATCTGTGTACCGACAATTACGTAGATTTATATATAATATCGTTTTAAATTCGATATCGATATTTTTTTTATGTTTCAATATCCCCCAGCCCTAGAACTGTGATTGTGGCTACTGCAAACGCGTTTCGTCCCGTTCGTTGCGTTGTGCTTTGGCCAATTTACTTATGTTTCAGTAGGCTAATTATTAACTTTCAGCACATCAAGCGTGTGGACTGTGGAGTTATTCAAATGACACTAGCCTGAACCCGCGGCTTCGCTCGCGTCATCTATAAAATGAATACGGGAAGGAAAAAAGTTGTGGTACCGATTTCAGTGTGTTAATTCGCACACATTGTGACGAAACATACATAGTTCTCTTCGTTTTAATGAGGGGAAGTGCATCATATAAGTTTCACACGAAGTATACGAGCTAACACACTCAAATCGCTACCACGACTTTTTTCCTTCCCGTAGTATGATATAGAACAGGGCTGAACAATTTCAGGAGAAATAAGAACCTCAATAAAGTTCAAACTTAAAAATTTAGTGAATTACGGTCGAATTTCGAGCAAATGGCGACCATTAATACATACTAATATAATATTTTAGCTTTGCTTCCGGCGTGAACGACAAAACAAAGTAGAGCTGGCCTAACTCGACGGAGATATACGCTTAATTAAAAAAAATTATCAAAATCGGTCAAGTGGAAATCACTGAAAGTCCTCGAGCAAAAAAAATCGTCTTGTGTTTTAGATACGTACATAGATAAGATAAAGTAGGTGCTACAAATGCATTGGCAAATTTCACTTTATCACAGATAAAAAAAGTACTTGTCCGTAAGAAGCTAAATTGCAGCCAAGATCCCATACCTAACAATTTTATAATTTATATACGTACTAGCTGTATCTCGCGGCCACGAGTTGCTTTGGCTCAGTCTAGTTTAAATGAAAATAAAAAAAAGAAGACACACGTTTCTAATATGTTTACAATGCTTGCGAGTAAACAATGTTTTTTGTTGTTTCATTGTCAGTGCATACATAAAGATTGTCTGGTTTGCCGACTCTAGAATACGCAACATATAATTGTCCATGTGAGAAACAATCGTGTCTAGATCTAACAAACTCAATATAACAACGCAATTGGAAACATTGAAAATGCTAAGGGACACCAGCTGTCATGAAGCACGCTGTCCGGCATTTTGCAAAAAAAGCATGTTTTCACCTGTCACACGTGGGACATCTATATAATATAATAGGTATATAAAAACACGGGCGTATTCCATGCAACGTTGTATCAAAATTTTAAAGCAATTGCTGAAGAACTTTTGAAGATTTAAGATTTTTAATTTTGTATAGATTAGTAATGGCTCTGATTCACCATACTTTTTCCACGTTTGTGGTTTGGCCGGAATTCCTACTTGTTATTTTTTGTTAGAACGTTTTTACCTATATTTAATCATTTTTATTGGCAATATCCTTTTCAGTAATCAATGTAAAAATTGCATCTTTATCACATAAAAATTGCGACAGTTTTGATAAAAGGTTTTTTCAGGACAGGATTTACTTTTTGTTGTTTATTTTTTCCTTGACACATGAAATTTTTTAGGAAACATTTATTCACAATGATTTTCATCAAATGTGTTCCGTGTTTCGTAAACAAATCTCGTTTGGAGACGTCCATTAATTACGTGGTGTGTTTTCTCTAAATTTGGCTCCCCTCCCCCATACCTCATAGTTTTTAATAATGTTATCTGTTAATATATTACAGAGTAGCTACTGTCTGCTACAATTGTTAAGAAACACTCATTGTTACAACGCTATCAACATAGAAAAATTAGTTTATTTTTTTAAAACAATGTCACCGTCGGGACAGTGCCGTAAATAGGGCGGTGCCACCGGTGCCCAGGCACAGGGCGTAGACTCTGGGGGGCGCAAGAATGGCCAGACCAGGCAGGACTATTATTTTTTCGGTTTGCTTCTGATAAGTTCCCGCTGCGCCCCTAGTGCTCGATTCCAACACATACGTACCTACATGCCAGTATCATCAAAAACGTCTATTAAATTAGACAAAACACCAAGTTCCTTGTGCTTTATTTCATCACCCTGAATGAAATAAAGTAGGCCTATACATAGCATTGCTCTAGGGTACCTATAATATCTAAAAAAAACAAGGGCGCAGTTATAGAAGCTCGCACAGGGCGCAAAAAAGGCTATTTACGGCACTGCGTCGGGATACGATCCCCGAATCTTTCCACTCTCGCGGATCGTATTTAATGTAAGGAAACAATTTCACCTTTGATTCACTCATAGCTGATGGTTCACATCTAGCGTTAACTAATATAATTGGCTCTTGCATGATGTGAAATAATCAGTTACCAATGCTATAAATATTAGAATGATAGTTTGATAGTTGTGTCACTGTGGTGTAATGTAACTCAGTCCACCGCGAGAGTGGAAAGATTCGGGGTTCGTATCCCGACGATGACATTGTTTAAAAAAAATAAACTAATTTTTCTATATTGATAGCGTTGTAACAGTGAGTGTTTCTTAACAGTAGCTACTCTGTAATACCTATATTATAATAAAAACTAACTTTAACATAACTCATCTAAAAAGTAATTATCTGTTAATTAATGTATATTTTCAGAGTTAAAAAAAAAACGATATTGACGTCGTTATGGTTTTTTTATCAAAATCGAATCAGCCGTATTTTGTTTAAAAATACTGCAAAAAAAGTGGATTTCACACGAAATCTCGCGAATAAAAAATGAGATTGACTTTGTTAGGGTGCCAATCGAAACCTTATGAACTTCAAGTATGATTTGAAAGAAATTTTATCAGAATCGGTCCAGCCATATTTTTTTTTTTTTGTTTCAACAAAAAGACTGCAAAAAATTATATTTCAGGATTTTTTGAAAAATATTTCTGGAGTTTAATTTGTTAAATATCTACATGTATTTAATATTCAATATTGACCATACTGGGAAGTTGGTTGTGTGGTCGTCTTTCAGGGTCGGTCTTGTAGAGTCCCAATAAAACGAGTCACTCATTGTTTCAAAATGTAGTAATATAGACATTATTATCAAAATGTTTGCCAATAACGGCCGTTCCAAATATTTAATCGATAAGTTACGAAATAGTGACAAAACAAGGAAAAACCACTTAATGATAAAAGTGACACGGAAAACATATTTACGTACACTCATCGATATTATCTTTTTATATCGCCTAGTCAAAAAAGGTTTTTGTAAATGCATATCAGACAAATCTGTACTAAATTATACAATAGTGAATCTGTGTGCAGCACATGCTGAAATGACCACTTAAGACAAATTGTGTTTAAAAAGAATATAATAGAGAGATAATGGAGCGTAAAGATAGGGACAGAATAAGTGGTGTTACATCAGATAAATCATAGAAAGGGGCACATTTTTTGCTGCCAGCAACAAATCACATTCTAAACGACACCGGTGAAAACAAATCTATATCAATGTTGCCAAATGTAACTGATCAATGAATGATGTAATTGATAAAACATGGATTACTAAAAATGATACTTTCAGGTCAGTTATTGATGGTATCAGTGATATACAGTATGTAAACGCGTAAGGTGCACATAGGGAAATTAGCATTGGGAAAAAATACTTGGATCAGAGTTAGCCATGACTGCATTAATTGTTATTTCTATTGAATTATCGTGGTAATCTTGAGGATTTCTATTTTATTTGGATTTATTTTTGTTTTACTTGGCTTTTTTAATAATAAAAGTTCTTTTTAATTTTTTTGTACAAAAATAAAACAAAAAAACAACTCCATCTGTTTGGAAACATTTCATTCAAAAATTGTCTGACTGGTATGACATATGCGCGTTGGTAAATCAGTGACCCAATGTCTTTAGGTTCAACACGAATAGGCGGAGATATTTGATCTCGCACCATATTTAAGTATTTTTGGGAATTTAATGTCCCATTAATAAAAAAAGTCCGATTATGTTGTAATCATTTGAATATTTTCTTCGGTAGTATACACATTCATATTGCAAAAGAATATTATCTGTCAAATTGAAAAACAAGATTTCAAAGCTCACTCTGATCCAGTCATTTTTTCCCAATGTTAATTTCCCTATGTGCACCTTACATGTTTACATACTGTAGATAAGATAAATTTTGAAATGGGTAGAGCCAGTTTTTACCCTACACTTTATTACTTTCCTTTTCCTCAGAGCCGAAATTTGGTAACGTTGCAAATTTGACAATCTGTAGCAGCCAAATCACCATGGAGACCACATGAGTATTGTTTTACCTTAATATTTTTCTCGAAAGGGACATTTTGTGCGATTTTATTGTGAATAAATATATATATTTTTTTAATTTCGAACTGTTCGCGATTTTTAAGAGTATTTAAAAATAGGGGAATTATAAAACGGTCGAATAAAAAAAAAATTTGGGGACTGATGATGAGATACTGTTTTAATAACTTGAGATATTAAAATAATAGTTGGGTGACTAAATTACTAAGTGAGCGACTAAATTACTAAGTGAGCGACTAGATACCTAAGTGAGCGATTAAATTACTAAGTGAGCGACTAAATTACTAAGTGAGCGACTAGAATGCCTTCGGTAATTTTGAAGCAGATATCTTCTTTTGTTTTTACTTTTTATTTCACTTTGAGACTACAACTTAAAACTCACATTTTCATGAAGATTGAAACACACCGCTTTTTTTTGATAAAGGGGTATGCGAATTGTCTCGCAGTGAAACGGGAAGGGGCAAGTGTGGAGTTTTTAAAAAATAATTCCGGGGTGAACGATAAACGGGTATGCAAATTGTAATTCCGGGGTGAACGATAAACAGGTACCTATGCGAATTGTCTCGCAGTGAAACGAGAAGGGGCAAATGTGGAGTTTTTAAAAAAACATTTCTGGGGTGAACGATAACGGGGTATGCGAATTGAATAGTTAATTGTTTGAATAGAACTGCGTTTTCTAAAAAATGTATATTTAATTGACAGATGCCGCTCAGAATAAATAAATCATTTGCCAAATTTTGAAAAAAATGCAGGACGTAACGTTGACACTCAAACAAATATTAGGTCGCTCAAATATTATGAAGTTTCCCCACTTTGTATTTTAAGTAGCTCAAATGGATGTTTGTAAGATGCTGTTTTGTTGATTTCTCGTCACGCGCAGTCAGTCGCTCACTTAGTAATACAGTAACCCAAATTGATTATTTTTGTCACCCAAAATTGTAATTTACAGTCACTCGTTGAAATACTACCCTTAAAAATAGTTAAGTAGTGCTATGTGTGTAAGAAATCTAGAAAACCTTTTTTCAAGAAAAAAAAATAAGCAGAACGTGAAAGAATGTGTTTCAAATAATAATTATAGAGCACATTTTGCAACAATAAATATTTATTGCCAAAATTATAATATTATAACGGCACATATTAAATTTAGTTATTTCTTATAGCTACATACCTATGACTACAAAGCACGCCCCCCCATTACTTGTCGAACTGCATTCATTTCTTCACCGGACAGTGGATTTAACATTAAACCAGGAACAGGTGGTAAATATTCCAAATCTCTTAATTTGTTCACTTTCACTTTCAATTCGCTTCTTAATATATTAATCTGTGCTTCTATTTTCGTTTGATCTGCAATACATAATTATTTTACTATATTACATCTATAAAATGTGAAAAAATTAACATTTGTATTTGGAAATTTTTTTGAAGAATAAAGATAATAAAAGATTAAGGCCTAGTTTATATGAGAGGCGTTCAACGCGCGTTTACAGTTTCTATACAATTGTATAGAACTGTTTATAAGATAACGCGCGTTCAACGCGCGCCGCTAACGCGCGTTATCATATAAACAGTTATATACAATTGTATAGAAATTGTAAACGCGCGTTGGGCCAACGCGCGTTGAACGCTCTTCATGTGTCCTAGGCCTAACTGCCAAATGGAATAAAAGTTATTTTAACGCTAGAGGGTTTCGTAATTTGTACTTCAAAAGGAACCTTGTAGGATCACTCGATTGTCTGTAGTTAGTTTCTTGATTTTACTTACCTTTCAAAATAACTTCTTCGCACTGTTGTTTCGCCGTTTTTAACATCATTCCTCCAATACATATCCACTGTTTATTTTTATTTGATTTCTGTATAGCTCGCAAAGCTTCGCGATTTTTATTCATTTGATTACTTAATTCGATTATTTCTCGTTTATCTGATAAGATCTCTTCTGCTAAAAACTCAATTTTCTCCAAGTACTCTATACTTTTCTGAAGATTTTCATCGTCTACTATATTATCCATTTTTTTAAAAGGACTTCGTCGAAAAATTTGCGAATAACCTCCAATTTTTTGTTTGTAAACAATATATTATGTCACGTTTTTTTCATGCATAGCATTTTTTTAGTTTGATGGCCTTAATTATGTAATTTCAGGCAGTGTTTTGAATATAAATTGCTTATTAGTTATTTTACTATTAACAATTTATTCACTTCCCTCCATAACTTCTAGCTAGCACAAGCACAGCCATCAAAAATCAGAGCACACAACTACAAGTGTCAAATTCTTGTTTTTAATACATCAATGGTTTAAATAAAGATGATGACGTGTGACATTTGTAACGCAATGACGTTTCTACCTCGATGGAATTTCTATAGAACTCTGCAAAGTGGGATGGTAGATTGTAGAGGTTAGTTTTTTAATAAATAAATATGTTTACTGCAACAAATAAAGTTTTACTTATATTTAACTAAATCTGTTCTTTATGTTTTCTAATATTTTTTTTTTGTTTTCATATTAGACCGTTGGTTTATGAAATGTGCAGTGTGTTAATACGTTGACATGGCATTTACTTTATGGAATTTATTGGAAGCATCTTTGCTTATGTTAAATGCTGTATGCATTTTACACGAAGAACGATTTTTAGCCAAAGGTAATACTCATAAAACACCGCTAATTTTACTAGGTTAGGTATAGATCAATACCTTATTGAAACCGAACAAATATTTTGTAATATAATGTACTGTCATTGAAGGAGTTGAGAATAATTTCTTTTGAGTATTTTCGTATTTCGGTGCACTCCTACTCTTAACAGTTAAAGGCAGATAGAATAATCTTTCACTAGTGATGTGACGTCACACGCCAGTTACATTTTTAGTTAGTTTAAATTTTAAAAATCTGTCAATCCGCTAACGTTAAACTGACCGTTGAAGTAAAATAATTAGTGTACATACAGATTGTATCAAATCAAAACGATCCATAGAACATTCTGTGTGTAAGACAGAGACGATATATAAAGCAGTAAGTAAGAATGAGATAAATGATCGCTAATAGTTACTGTGGTTACGTAAATAAATAATTACGTACACTGTAAATCAACAACTAAACTGTAATATTAATTCGTATTATTATTTATATCCGGTACAAAAGTTTTAACAATACTTTTAATAATTAATTTATTAAATGTTCAAAAAGACCTCCACGTTCTGCCAAACAATATCCTAATCGATTATAAATATTTTCCCTCACATTGGCTGACATCTCATGGTCAACTGACTGACATGCATTGGAAATCTGTATTTTCAATTCATTCAAATTATTAGCTCTATTTTCTTGAAAGCCATAAATTTTGGATTTTACAAATCCCCATAAAAAAAAAAAAATTCGGAGATAGGCAGCCATTTGATTCAAATTCTCGTATGACACTGCGAATTGTTATTTTAGACGGAGACTGTTTTCAAAGGCAGCTACAAATAAATTTATTATATCGGCGGTTGAATTACCACCATAAAACCATTTAATTATTTGGATTTTTTCCCGAACAGTATAAATAGCCAATTTATCAATAATTTCACTAGTGAATACTGACATTTGATAAAATTGTGATTTTTACTGTCTAAAAACAAAGACGATACTATCAGATTGTATACCCACCACAGATTACTGTTCTGTGATACCCACAGTAACTATTAGCGATCATTTATCTCATTCTTACTTACTGCTTTAGTGCTTTATATAATATCGTCTCTGTCTTACACACAGAATGTTCTATGGACCGTTTTGATTTGATACAATCTGTATATTTTCTCTAAACTAATCAATGTCCATGTACAATTTTTAATAACATTTGATAATGTTTGTTTACAGTTGGTTGGGGTCCTAGAACACAACAAGAATTTGGCGAAGCACCTACCGTTAAATCACAGCTCTTGCATCTCGTAAGGTCAATTCGAACAGTTACTAGAAGTAAGTTAATGTGATATATTTTTATTGTGAGAAAATTGCCTTCATTTGCTGTGGAGTAGTTCCATCTGATCTCTAACTGCTGACTAGATTAACGATTCAGAGCAGCGCCTCGACACAAAGTAGAAACTATAGAGCAATGAAGTTATGGTGTAGCTGTCGGGTGTAAATTGTACCAAATGTACTTGCGCTGTAGTAGTAAGTTCCACTCATCAAAGACTTACTGAGTCCACTGCACACGTGACTGATTTTGCAGCTTGATTAACTGCAAGTTTCAGAGCGTGATGTCGCACTGGATTGTGTGATGGTTTGTAGACAGTTCGAATGTTAACAAAAGTGAACGCTTATTGTGTCTGAACAGTACACCATATATTTAATACCCTCTATATTGCTAGCAAAGATCGGGAGAAAGACTTAAATACTACGGTGCAGACATTTATACGTCTGTCTCACTTATTATACTCTGAGTCTCATGCGCTTTTAGCTCACAGTCCGTTAATCTAGTTAAATATAGAGATCAGTAGTAAGTTCTCCACCTACAAATATTTTTGTTAGGTTATAAATTACAAAGAACGAGTTTATATATGTTTCTTTTGTTTCAGTTCCGTTGATATTTCTCAACGTTTTAGTAATATTTATAAAATTAATACTTGGATAACGACATATATTAAAAATTCATATTTTATTTTGTATTTTGTAAAAAAATAATGGCTGCCGAAAAATATATAAATTTGAAAACTTGGTCTTGGAGAAAGTTATTTTCCAATTCTAATTAAATCAACATTTATCTTGCCCGAACGAACACCCAATCTTCGCAGGGGTTTGTTTTTCTTGCCCTGTTAGAAAGTACTAATTGTTATGAAAATAGGTAGGCTCCTGCGTTTCCAGTTCCTAAATTACAGCGTATCAAAAACGCAAAGATCTAATAAAATTCCGAAAAAAAATGTGTAGACTGAATCCTATACTTCCCTACCATAAAGGTGCGGAAGTAAAAATATGTTTACAGTTGCATTCCCAAAATAAATAAAAACAAAAAATCTGTAATAAATACTCGCTACAAAAGGAACTATATCATATTTATTTTTAGATATGTTTAAAATCGGTCTAGGCGCTAAAAACGTATCGTCAATGAATTTTTAATAATTGAAAACGAGTATTAAAATAATTATTTTATTTATTTATAAATTTAAAGTACAAATTATTCCAAAATATCACATTTGTTTTTTTTTTTTTTTTGGTCTCAGATCAACTAAGTTTATGTAAAAATTATATTTAGTTTCTGGGATACTTCACACTAATAGCAGAGAAATTTGAATAAAAAATTGTAATACTAAAGTCAAATTCGTGTCAGCTGTTTTGACTAACGTATTTAGCGTTTGCGTAAAAAAGGTCAGAAGCTTTTCAAGGATAAATCCATAACTGTCTGTGGGAACGAACCTAATATTCAAAGCAATTAATAATACCTCTGATTTTATTTTCAATACATAATTAATTATTGAATATTATAAATTTGTTAAAACATATTCCTGTAAATTTGTCCAAGAACCTAACGTGTTAGCTCTACTTCCTATACACATTTCTCTTTGAGCTAGTTCCATGTCTGGAACGCAATTTATTTTATGATATACATGCATTAAACTAGGATCACAACTTCTAAAAATAGTTATGTTGGAATTTACAAACTTTTCATACAAAGTAACATCTTCCAACCCCCAACCTTTTAATGTTGTATTAAAACCCCCTATTAAATCTAAATCACACTTGTATACACTCACAATACCATAACCAAAGTGTCTCCAGTACCCGGCGTTTTCGTTTGTATTAAATGGCGCACTAATATTTTTTGAAACTGTTTGTTTGTATTCGGTATTAATAGCATCACACGAAATATTTGTATAATCATTTACAAAAATTGGATTGTATTGACTAAAAATTACCGGGAAATAGACTTGACTTCTTTTGACAGTATTGATTCGAGAATTCGTTAATATATCTTTCGAAAATATTATATCCACATCGATAAAAAACAACAGTGCATCGTCTTTGAATCGGTGACTACCGATTTGTAACGCTTCCCCTCTTGAAAAAGGTTTGTTCAACACTGGTATAATTAACAAAGAATTCTTCATTGTTTTATATTTTGCTTTAAGATCACTTATAATCGCGGCGGTATTTACATAATCACTAGACTGCTCGAAACTTGGATAGATTATGATCGTGAGGGAAACCTTTTCATTATTTTTGAGAAAGGTTTCTTCAAAATAGTACATAAAACGTCTGAACGTTTTTAAGCGTCCCGATAACGGAAGAATAAAGTTAACTTGAATACAGCTATATTCATTACAAGGTTTCTTGTTAAAAAGCGATGGCAGCAAATTTATATTTCGTATCTTCAAAAATTCAAATGCTGGATTTAGCTCATTGTCATTTGGACCACTCAACGGAATTTCTCTAATTTCAATACCTACAACAAAAGAAATTCCAATTATTAGAAAAAAATGTTCGTAATTCAAACTAAAATTTTTTTTTTTAAATACCAACAGTAAAGTTCACTGTAAAAATGGATCACTAGATCGGTACGGTAGGTATACTTATAATGTAAAATTATAACATAGAAAAAAGTGTGATTCACCGTGGGGGAAATGTTCTACTAAGTAAGTAAATTTTGCTCTGTCGACTAACGAAATTCTAGTAACTAAATAAATATAGTTTAAAAAAAAATAAAAAACACGCTTTATATCGAACTAAAAAGTAAAAAATAATTTAAAAAAAAAAAAGCTTAAAAAGCGTGGGGCGCTTTGTTCCACATTTTCGTACATCAAGCGCCCCACGCTTTTTAAGCTTATTTAAAAAAAATTTTTTTTTACTTTTTAGTTCGATATAAAGCCTGTTTTTTAGTTTTTTTTAAACTACATTTATTTTTCACTTTTTAGTTTGATATAAAGCGTGTTTTTTAGTTTTTTTTAAACTATATTTATTTTCCACTTTTAAGTTCGATTTATTGTCAAAAATTTGCCGAAAAAAAATAAATAATTTCTGCGTGGACGGGATTAGAACCCACGACCCGTGATTCCGAGAGTTGACGTCAGCTAAGACCCGTGCCTTAGACCACACGGCTAGCCAGTGTACTTACAGAGCTGGCATATTATACCACTATATAAACCACTTTGTAGTCCAAACGAGTTTACAAACATACATACATACTTACATACATACATACAAACTTACAAGTGAAACTAATATAAAGCGTGTAATATCGGCCTGTAACTAAATTTTGCCGTCATCTAGTTGTCGCCTTTAGCAAAAGCCAAGTTATAATCCAACGCATACACAAAGCAAGCGTCACGCGCTAACATCTATTTATGCTACCCTCCATACATCAATTGAAATATTAGTATCCGAATTTCGCTGTTATCTAGACGTCAACTGAAGCCATGTTTAATCCAAAGCACACAAACGTTTCGTCCTCCCATAAAAGTTTGGCCTCATTTGCACAGTTTTACTCCCGATCAAACGCGCCATTAGATGTTTCAGCTGTTACATAAAAGCTGGCATTATCGCCCCTAGAATACCTAAACCATAGAACATATTAATTTCTAAAAATTCAACTGCAATACCGACCTGTGAATGTTTGCTGTAAATAAGCATGCCTGCGTACAGGCACCGTCATCTTATGTCCACGGTATTTACGATAAACCAGCAGCATGTCCAGTACCCAGTCTACGCCGTGCTGCACGTTCAGACGACGGTAGCCGTAGAGAACCTCGCGGAAGTCAATAATACGGCCTCTTTGTTTCGAGTACTTGTTTATATTTTCCATGAACTAAAATTGAACATAGCGTCGAATTATATAGAGGTTTGACATAATACACGAGTGGCGTTTAGATCAAATGTAATGTCTAATCCGTCATTTTTTATATACAGTATGTAAACACGTAAGGTGCACATAGAGAAATTAACATTGGGAAAAAATGACTGGATCAGAGTGAGCCTTGAAATCTTGTTTTTCAATTTGACAGATAATATTCTTTTGCAAAATGAATGTGTATACTACCGAAGAAAATATTCAAATGATTACAACATAATCGGACTTTTTTTATTAATGGGACATTAAATTCCCAAAAATACTTAAATATGGTGCGAGATCAAATATCTCCGCCTATTCGTGTTGAACCCAAAGACATTGGGTCACTGATATACCAACACGCATACGTCATACCAGTCAGACAATTTTTGAATGAAATGTTTCCAAACAGATGGAGTTGTTTTTTTGTTTTATTTTTGTACAAAAAAATTAAAAAGAACTTTTTATTATTAAAAAAGCCAAGTAAAATCAAAATAAAATAGAAATCCTCAAGATTACCACGATAATTCAATAGAAATAACAATTAATGCAGTCATGGCTAACTCTGATCCAAGTATTTTTTTTTCCAATGCTAATTTCCCTATGTGCACCTTACGTGTTTACATACTGTATATTGAGATTTTACTTCGAACATGCGTCATCCACTTTAAATTTCAGTGAACTATCCTATGCGAATCGTCTCATAGTAAAGTATTACGCGGTATTATTTTTGTAAATATTTATTGTTTACAATTATAGGAGTTACGCACGTCATAGCTTTGTAAAGAGGCAATGCAAAACGCGATGTGATTACTATCTCCATTTTATATGTGGCTTACAATTCGGCCATCATTGCCAACATATGAACTTATTGCTTTTAAGGCGTACCTCACGTACTACATCGTTGAGACCTTCTTGCAGAGCAGCGTCAATTTTCCGACGAGGGTTTGGCTCGGTATGCGTGTAATACGATTTCGAAATAAAATCCCATACAAGCACATCACTGAACTTTTTTGGTTGGTATCTATTCAAACCTGCATCAGTACCTGCAAAAAAATGAAATAAATATTAGTTAAATAGAACACTATAATACGCGCCACGAATCTAAAAGGCTCGGAAGTTAGATGCGAATGCGGGCTTGCGCTTGTACAGTAGCTGTTGAAAAACTACAAACTCGCAACTCAACAAAACTAAAATAACAATAACAACTTGACAATAGCGTACACGACTGTACTTTAAAGCAGGAAAACGACAAGTGACAAAGGCAACGAGCGATCACGGCCAATCACAGACGAGCGCACGTTCCGTGCAGGTAGCTGGGAGGTGGTGGGGGTTTCAACGGCTCTAAAATGTGCTTTTGCGACGCTGGTTGTGACTAACTTCCGAACCTTTTAGATCCGTGGCGCGTATTATACATTATTATAGTCCCAGATCTATCAAACATTTTAACAGCAGCAAACATGCAACTTTTCAATTTTATATAATACTAGCAGTCCGTACCGGTTTCACCCGGGTGCAAAAATTGGGTGTGGGGTTGAGAACATGAGTATGCACATTAATCTTAGTTTACCAAGATGAATGTTGTGTCCAAATTTCATGATGATAGGAGTTACCGCTCAAAAGTTTTTGTCAGGCAGACAAATTTTGATTTTGAGTTTTATATAGATAGATGACTAGGGCAATTTACTCACTCTTCCTTTACCTTCCATTCGGAACCCAAAGGAATGGTGAGACCTCTGGTGAAAAATGCGCCGAACTGCCATAAGGGCGGTTTTTGACAGGTAAACATTGATATGGAGGCAGGTCTAGCCTCCATCATGCGTTTCTAAGTCAATGTTTACCTTATGTCTCTATAGTTTACCTGTCAAAAACCCCCCTTATGGCAGTTCGGCGCATTTTTCACCAGAGGTCTCACCATTCCTTTGGGTTCCGAATTGGATAGATTAGACCGTGGACGGCAAAAATTTTAGAACGGACTACTTACCAATAATTGAAGTATTTCCGAAATAATTAGAAGACCCTTTTGGTGCATCCGGCGGTAATATATTCGCAATATTAATGTTCTTCTCTTTTAATTTAACGCTTGCTGAAGCAATTATTCGATGTAATTTAATACCCGTTTGTTGCAGCTCTTGAATTTTCAAAGCCTGTAACAAGAAAGAGAGGTTTAAACGCCATTTTCATCATTTTACCATTCCGACACAAGTGTTGTTTTTTTGAGGATTGATAGACACCTTGAAATAATTATGAATCCTGTAGAGATGTTGAGGATTTTTCACAGGATGTACTGTAATTGCTCGATGAACTTCCCGTAGTTTTAATGATCCAGTGAAGGCACTTTCACCGCTTTGATTGTGATATAGGATTGTTTGCATCTGAAATTTAAAATATTACTTCAAATTATTGTTATCAGAATTTCATATTATTATTTATAGGTAGAATAGTATCGTTTTGAGAAGATAGTAGCGTCACTTCTGCACACAAACGAATTTTGAGTCGGACGGATCTATGTTTTCTAACAAGGGGTGATTCTGTACTTAAATATGGTCGAGACGCACCATTAATACAGATGGCTGACCTTGAAATATCTTAATCACGCTGCAACCGATCGCTTTTCCCATTCTTTTTACTAACGCAGATTCCCCACCTTGCTTTATCTTCTCTAAACGTACTACTGTACTATTCTTGCGGGTCTATTGCAAGCCATCAGTTCTCAAGTTGTAATTCGAGAGCTGGTAAAAATATCAATTGGATTTTCAACTTACGTATTATTATAATGAATTAATAGTATATTGTGCGACTAGTGAGAGAAGGAGAAGATTCCATGAGCGAGTGGAATATTATTCTCCTTCGATCAATGGTCGCACATAATACTTTATTCAACTAGCAGGAGTAATATGTAATCGGGGCCCTGATAAAAGAGGGAAAAATATTAAATCACTTCATTGATTGACGTACCCACCGCCCTCGATGCACACAAGATGGCCCTGAATTTCGCTGAATTGCGATGCTGTTTTCATATATACAAATCACTACCGCGTTCCTATTGGTCCAGAAACTATGCACTAATAATTCATTATCGTACAGTTTCGGCTCGCTACCGCGTTCCTATTGGTCCAAAAACTATGCAGTAATACATTATCGTACAGTTTCGGCTCATTTTAGCACTCTACGCGTCAACATGAAGTAATTTATTATTTCTTCCTAATTTAGCAGTGCTCCGAAATTATATATTACTCACGCGTGTTGAATAAAAATATTAATTATATATAAAGAAGTAAAATTTGTGTGTTTGTTTGTATGGGATACTATTGATCCGAGTCTAAAAATGTTTTCACTAACAAAAAGCTATACTATCCCTGAGCATAGGCTATAATTTATTTTGATTAAAAATAAAAATACCAAATAAATTGGCTTTTGAGTACATTGTGGAAATACAGCAATTTTATGGTGGAAGTACGGGTATATAAAAAATGTCTGTGCGCTCCAAAACTCGGCAAAACTAATACGGTGGAGCCGACGACTCCACTAACAATTGTCGCTGCAGTGCTTCATCTCAACGCGCGTGGAGCTTATAAAAGTATCGCACCAATTGCACGGTTTTAACTCCCAACCAAACGCGCTATTATAGATGTTTCACATAAAAAATGCACAAGTATTTTTGGAACTAAAATACAGTGTAAACTCGTTATAACGAAACTCAAGGGACCGAGCATTTTTTATCGTTATAGAGAGTTACCGTTATATGGAGTGAAGAAAGAAAAACAACCAAATTAACAATAATCTTCAATGTACTGTATAATCTCTTTATAACGAATTTTAAGGGACCGAACATTTTTTTCGTTATAAAGAATTTTCGTTATATGGAGGGAAGAAAGAAAAATAACCAATTTTCACAAATTTAATTTATTCCAAACACATATACCTATAGTTTGGCGTCATCAAGTGCTTGTTGAATAGATGGTGATGGTTCAGAATGGTCCTCTTTATGTCTGTAAACATTTGCTGACGCCTAAATATGAACATATATTTCTTCGTAATAGAGAATGGCTGTTGCGTTATAAAGAGGGTATTAATGTATAGGTTTTAAGGTAAACCAACCAAATCGTAAAAATTTCGACGTTATAGGGAGTTTTTCGTTATAACGAAGGACGTTATAAAGAGTTTACACTGCAGTTCTGAGCCAGCCTTTATAACACAGGCCGGACAACAATGTGTAACTGAGAGGAACAATTTCCGGTCTACGCGGTAAATTTTGCGTTGACATCACAACACAGAGAGCGTTGTTTTAGCGCAATTGTTAAACATGTGGAACAGATCATTAAATTGGACAACGGAGAGTAACACTAGAATCTACACTGCAAAAAATAAATTTGCACAAGAAACTCGTGGCTGATTCTAACCATTCTTGTACTCAGATAAATATTGCGCTAATTTTTTGCTGCCCGCATCTAATCACATTCTGAACGACGCCGGTGAAAACAAATCTATTGGCGTTTTCGGCACCGATAACTGCCCCGGCGCAGGTCCTGCCGAATGGGTTACTATTGGTAAAAGAAATTGGTTTATTGTTTAAAGGCCGCTGCTAGATTTGTGTACTAGTTTTCTCGATCGCTGTTAAGTGCTCGCTTCAAACGAGACTACTTTTCAAGCTTGGTTTGTGGATAGATCTGGTGCACACGCCGTGACAGTTCGAATAATAATATAAACACAGAGCAAAACGTGTCTGTTGTCTGACGCCACGATGGTTTATGGGCGTTTGTTCAAGTGCCCACGTGACAAGATACTGCTTCTTGATTGGTTCTTGCTCATATACCTAGCGGAAGATCTAGCAGGGAAAATAGCCCCTGTCCGACAAAAACTTTTGAACAGTAACT
Organism: Xanthostigma xanthostigma; assembly: GCA_963575645.1. Taxonomy (NCBI): domain Eukaryota; kingdom Metazoa; phylum Arthropoda; class Insecta; order Raphidioptera; family Raphidiidae; genus Xanthostigma; species Xanthostigma xanthostigma. The sequence continues at coordinate 4,615,730 of OY754464.1, forward strand.
CCGATCATCATGAAATTTGGACACAACATTCATCTCGGTAAACTAAGATGAACGTGCGTACTCGTGTCCCTCCCCCATTCGTTCTTTTGCAACCGGGCGGGACCGCTAGTTATGTCTAGCTAGCAGCTGGTAATGGTAGGTAGGGTTGAAAATTTGCCCCCCCAGGATAAAATCGCTGCTACGCCTATGGTCACGCACCCAGTGGATAGTTTCAAAACAGAAAAACATGTTATCGAAACAGTTAGCAGTTATGATTTTACGGGACTTTTTTCAGTGTATGCACATTGTAAATATGGTGGTACATGCAAGTATGTACATTATAAGCAAACACAGGATGTTGAACATAATACGACACACTTGCAAATCTATCCGCAAACTTTGAACTAGTGTAAACAGCAAAACTACAATAGTACCTCAGTAATCAGTAATCACTAATCAGTATCAAAGTACACTTGTGTAAAAAATTACACCCCCCTACTTCAGAGTAAGCTTGATTGTTATCTTGCTACCTGTCACTGAAGAATTTCTATTTGCAATCAAATTAAAAATTAGTTTTTGATCATTCCAAAAAAGTATAACTTGTAACGCACGTAGGTACATAAGTAAACGCACCTGTTTTGTTTTAGCGGTCGCCCTATGGTCAAAATTAGACCGTAACACACTACGCATTTATTCCGCTAATCTTTTACAGTGTATGAACGTAAACAATGAATGTTTTATTTGATTTAATTTAATGCATTTGTAAACGCATCCATAAATTTTATTTTTATGAGCTCCTTCTCCATAAGTACTTTAACTATGCCAAATCTCACACTCCTTTGCTTAAAAAGATACAACGTTTTTTCTTCGCGTATTAATATATAGATCCCCTAAAATTGCTATTAAAATGGCTATATAATCTCCATTTACAGTACAAATACATTGTATAACAAATGCATGCGTATTATATGGATTTTTCCTGAATCGATTTTACCTGTGTGTTAATTCGTACACGCGGTGACGAAACATATATTGTGCACTTCCCCTCATTAAAACGAAGAGAACGATGTATGTTTCATCACAATGTGTGCGAATTAACGTACTCAAATCGGTACCGCACTCTTTTTTCCTCGTATTTATATATAGATATTTTTTACCAGAATAGTTACCATCTTTTTTTTAAATTAGGCATTAAACTTGCTCATATGTTTATCGTTTTAATTATATTTTGGTACATTTAAACGTAGAAAAAAGGCGAAGCAAATAAAAATGCCGTAAGTGTTCAGTAAGGAGTCGCATTGTCATTGTTGCACCTGAAACAGTGATCTAGCAACGCTACCGAACTTCGGTCTTATTTCATCTATATAATCTGCATAATCTAAAGAGGACAGTCATTCACGACATATATTATATATATTATTTTATGCACCGCACATAACTATAGCCATTATTACTCAATTTATTGTCTTAAGAAACGAATTTAAGTGCAGATTTAAAATGATAAGATAATAGCGTGTGGCGAGATTGCAATAGGTACTACAATAGTCACAGAGTTCGATATTATTAATGTTGATTAGAACAATTATAGTCCAATATTACAATATAAAAAAGTAAACACCAATGTTTGTACAGATGTAATCAACTGTCCATACATTTGGTCTTTGGAAATTTGGAGGACATAGTTTTTTACTACCTGCGTATTCTGAAGTTACTTTTAATGAAATATCAAGAATAATAATTCACCAGACCCTTCATACCTATCATTATTTAATGATAATGATAATGAGCGGTGACACTAATCCATTAAATTCGTTATATCTAATTGAATTAAGTGATATCAAACAGAACTGGTATAAAAGACAGGATAGGATTTATTACTGTCATAAAAAAAATATAACTTTTGATAAAATATTAACTACTGTTTAAGATATGAGCTGGACAGTGCTGAGACCATATATCTATATTAATTAACTATTTGAATCATTGCCTATCTACTCAATGTGCGATGAGTGAACGCAACAAAACGTATATCGAAAATATATCTGCGTCTCTTTCTTCGATGTAATTCCCTGATTTCTCCGATGTTAGGATTGGTTGATGTACTTGCATTCAATCTGAATAAAATATCTCTGTTTCAAGAACTTTGTCTTTTTCTATGACGTTAACATGGGCATACCCAGCGTTTGGCCCAGGAGGGGGCAAACTAGAAATTTCTTCGGGTCCCCCACGCTTGTTTTGCCCTCGTGGATACGCCAGTGCTTACGGCGTAAAAAAAGACAAAGTATATGTTTGCACCCTAATGGTTCGATTGCGATTTTATTCCTATGCTCAGTATAGAATAAAAGTATATGGCTGAGACTCATTGCTTGTAACTTGTAATAATGCTTAAAGCACTTTGTAAAACAGATGGTCAATGCTTAGAGCACTTGCTACACTTATTAAGCACGTATTAATAAGCGTTCAACAAACTTACGCCTATCTTTTATTAAACCTATTTCGTTTAATGTTAGAGATCAATTTCTCGTATGTTTAAGCCCAAACTTCCCCATCAATTAGAAATATTGTTCATGTTCAAAATCAATCTAACAACTTAATGCTGAAAGTCAAGATTTAAGAAGTTACTTTAAAACGCTTGATGCTTAATTTTTAAGCGATTGAGTGTTTATGAAACTGATCGGTGCTTTGCCCAGCTCTGCATTGTAGACTTACCTCATAGGACCAAGTGCATGAAATACCCGCGTACTGTTTTACGCATCTGCCCAACTCAACATCTTCGTGTGTCGTATAGAAGTTCTTAAGACAGTCCTTGATGTGTGGTGCAATTTTCCTCAATGTCTCGCGACTTAATATAACACCAGGACCGCCCATGCAAAAGTTCTCATCGTAATCCAACGACAGCGTACCAATTTCTTCGTTGTTACCGCGCCCTGCCTGGCCGATATAGTGCAGTTTACGACTGTCGATCGATCGAAGAAACAGTTCTAATCTATCGGTCCTCACGTAAATGTCGTCATCGGCTCTAAAGAACCATTCAAATTGTTCAATGAAATTATCATGGATGTATTGCAGCATCAGAAACGATTTCTTCTGCGGTGGATAGTTGTCGTCAACTGTTTTTAAAGCTACGAGAGGCAAATTGTTGCTATGTGAAAATTCCGAACTGAAGAACATAATTCTTCCGTTAGATGATTGTAAGCTTGATCCCCAAGTTTCGTAGACAGCTTTGGCGCGAGTGTTTAAATATTTTGCCGCTGTCAAAACACCAACAAAAACTAATGAACTATTTTTCGGTTGGTTTTTGTTTTCATTTGTTTTTTGCACGTAGCTCGGTACATCGTCCGATTGATTATGGCACATATTTATTTCGTTGCGATTGTCTTTTAATTGATTATGCAAAAACACACCGACAATTATGCCCGCAATTAACTGTATTATTATTCCTTTTCTCCGGGCCATTATCTACGCTCTTATCACATTTTCACTGTTTTTCATTTTATACTAACACTTTATGCTTTCGTTACCTTACACTGCAGTCTTCAATTCTTTTTTGCACAAAGAATGAAGATTCGAATATTTCTGTCCATAGTGTCACCATTTTTATCTAGTTTTTAAAAAAAGTACATTATGTAACGATTGTGTTTTTAACCGGCTTCATTTAGGACTCTAATTTGGGACATATAAATATTAGAATTAGTTTTATGCGTGTATAAAATATGGTGTAAATCAATCGGAAGAGAAACAACTTTTTGACAAGCATATAGAACAGGGGCGGTCAAAATTTTTGATCGCCGGGCCACATAGCTGATGAAAATTCGACCGCGGGCCGTATAGCTGATGAAAATTTGGAGCAAAAAAAAAGGTCCTCACATTCTATTTCCGCATTTGGAGAGCAAAAAAAAAGCTCCTTTTGTCTGTTCTGGCGCCCTTGCTATTTCTTTACTAGTTTTCTAAAAATTATAAAATGCTTCGCGGGCCGGACAAAATTGTGCTGCGGGCCGCCATTTGCCCAGGCCTGATATAGAACTTATTCTATAAAAAATAATTTCGCAACATTCAATTTTTTTTTTTACTTGAGAAACGTGCTCAGCAGCTTAGGCTATATGCACGCGGATGATTATAGGTAAGTGTATACAAATCATTATTCTGTAACATTCAATTAAAAACATAAATAACAATATAATAGGCGCGTCGACTGATTTGGCAAATAACAGTAGGTATGTCAAACGTGCATCGAATAACAGTGTATTCACCAAAGTGGTAACAGTGAATAATTCGTCTTTAAAAAAAAAGTTTTAATAGTTTTACCCGAAATTTACTGTCGGAAACTGCTGAGGTATATTTTTTTGTACTTCAAACTCAACCGGAAGTGTACAATCATATTATTTTTCAATATATTTTTTGTTACATTTTCAAAATCTCTATTTTTTGCTCTATGAATCCATATAAAAATTTCGTAAGGTTACATAAGAAAATATTCGAGAAAAACGTTAGCAATTTATTAATTTACACTAGTGATGTGCCGGATATCCGTATCCGCGGAGCTCCGAGGGAGAAACAAGATCCGTATCCGTATCCGTTAGTTTTATGGCGGATCTTTTACGGATCTTTTACCTTATTAATTTTCAATTCATAGATGAAATTTTATATATATATATATATATAGGTGATTAGGTAATAATGAAAAACTGTTAAATTCCATTCAGATTATTTTTTATTTCTTAAAATCGCATTTGGCACCTTTATATTGCAAAAATTTATCGTAGTGAGTACCATACCAATAGTACATAACTCAAAGGTACTAATAAAAAACTATCTTTATAATGAGATATTGCACATCGATTTTTGGAAAGAGACAATCTGTTATGAGAGTTAACTCTTAAAGAAGTCAATAACTTTTTCCCTTAACAGATAGTCTCTTTGCAAAGGTCGATGTGCAATATTTTACCGCCGCGTACTCTAAGAAAGTTAAGATCCGTATCCGTCTCCGCGGATCTTGAAACCAAATATCCGTATTCAGATCCGTATCCGCGGATATCATTTTTAACGATCCGGCACATCACTAATTTACACATGTGTGGAATGCTATGAAAAATAATTATTACTGTGCATTTAGATAATAAATTGATAACGCTTTTCTCGAATATTTTCTTATGTAACCTTATGAAATTATATGAATTTAAAGAGTAAAAACTGAAGATTTCGAAAATGTAAAAAAAATATATATTTCGATTTGAAAAAAAATGCATGTACACTTTCGGTTGAGATTGAAGTACAAAAAAATTACCTGGGCAGTTTTCGATAAATCTCGAGTTGAACAATAAACTATTTAAACTTTTTTTGTATCTATTACGTGATACACGAATGATTTCACTGTTATCACGATAAGCGTAGCAACGATTTTATCCTAGGGGAGGGAAAAAATTTTCAACTTTACCTACCATTACCAGCTGCCTGCACTTATACATAATTTGAAAACTGTTCATAGAAGCGAAATTGATCAATACGACTTTCTGGAGAAATTTCACGACAAAGAAAATATGTAGATTATTGTAGATGTATCTTGTTATTTGTACGTGAACAATTTTTATTCTAGATGTTGAAAAAGTATCGATGTATCGATATTTTTAACCGATATATTTTGATCCGATATATCGATACAAAATATCCAATATCGAAAATTGTATCAAAAACGATGTATTTTTTTTTATTTATGTAACTAAAGTCACTAGAATTCAAAACCGTAAACTAAAAACAAATACTGGTAAAAATACCTTTTTTTGTGCATTAAAATAATGTACATTTTGTATAAAAATTACTATTGATAATATTAAGCTAAATACACTTTTATTTTAAAAGCGCAAAATCTTCTGAAATGTTGACCGATATATCGATATTTTTTCCTCGATATACCGACGTCGATATTGATATTTTTATAAATATCGATACTTATATCGATATTTTTTTTTCACTTCCGACATCCCTATTCTAGAGTGGGCCAGGAGGATTCTAGAGTGTACCAGGCATATATGGCCCCCCTTTTGCTACGCCAATGCTTATCACTTTCAGTGAACGCACTATATTGTATATCCTCTCATTTTTATGGATTCCTTTAACATTTACAAAAACAAATAGAAAAGATAAAATTTTATAATATTGTATCTATCTACTTTAATACTTAGAAGTGATATGTTCATTGTTTAACCGTTCTTCAGGTCAACTTTTTTTTAACCGTCTCAACTAACTCGATTCCACAAATTGTCCGGTTTGACCACTGATTAAATAGAAGTATCAATGACCTGCATAAGGTAGTCTTTAAAATATCTCAATCTAACGCAAAATGCAAATCATTATTTCTTTCAGTTTTTACAGACGTCTTCGTTCGCGTGAACTTTTTTTTTGTCCGCAAATTCGTCTGTTTAATGTCGGTTTTGACGGAAACTTTTAGCTTAGCGGAATAAAAAATTCTTTATATCTGACGACCATAATAACAATGTGCATTTATATAAATAATTTTTTTACAAATTTTGGAAATTGTGCACGTAACAGCCATTTTTTGAGTTCATATATTTTACTAAATGCAACGGAATTGGAAGCGGTCCCAAGATGTAAACAGTAGCCGGCACAACGTAAATTATTGTTGAAAGACAAAAAAAACTGTTTTTATTATCGAAAATGAACATCTGAAATATATTCTAACGCGGAATGCTTGGGTAGGTATTTTAATTAACACATTTTTTTTATTATAACAATTTTTGTATTAGTAATGTCTTAGCACTTCACACACTTTCAAACTTTAAAGACTTACGAGATGTTCTAAAATTTCTGTGAAATCAAATACACTTACAACAAAAAAGATCGGAACAAAAATAGAATGGTACCTGTGTACAACATAGGTATATTTTAAATTTTATTAATAAGAAATTGTCATGCCAATCACGGTCCACTTAATTCACCACAAAACATCTCGAAGACTTGAACTAATGCTGCTAATGCACTGCAATCTTGAAGGTTGGTAAACTGGTGCCAGAATAAGTCTGCTAAACATCTTCGCATGTGCTTTGGCTTCGACAACTATACAGTGTAAAATTTTGTATATTTGTATACGACCACTTAAACACTAAACAGGGATGTCCGAATATTGTGTAAATTCTAAACAAACAATTTGCTTAACGTAAGTCCAGGCATTATAGTACGCGCCACGAATCTAAAAGGCTCGGAAGTTGCGAATGCAGGCTTGCGCTTGTACAGTCTGTTGAAAAACTACAAACTCGTAACTCAACAAAACTAGCATAGCAATAACAAAGTTGACAATAGCGTACTCGACTGTACTTTAAAGCAGGAAAGCGACAAGTGACAGAGGCAACGAGCGATCACGGCCAATCACCGACGAGCACACGTTCCGTGCAGGTAGCTGGGAGGTGGTGGGAGTATCAACGGCTCTAAAATGTGCCTTTGCGACGCTGTTTGTGACTAACTTTCGAACCTTTTAGATCCATGGCGCGTACTATACAAGTTTTCTATTGAGTTTTAGACTAATAATTTATGTAAAGGTTATAGAGTATTATTTCATGTGACTGTAATTTGTCGTTTTCATCCCAGTTCAATCCCGCTCTAATGCCCGCTAGCGGCGCTACTAGTATTCGTGGAAGTAAACGTCGAGTAATATTTTTTTTTACATTTTTCGAAATAATAATTATGCTCAATATACTTTTTCAGTGCAACATTACATAAACGCTATATCTCCTTAACTGGGTATAAAAATTTTGATAATTAAAGGTTTAGTTTAATTATTACTACAATTATTTGAAAAATACGCATCTGATACGATTTTTAAGAGAATGAAAAATTGCGAACGGTAGGCGGTGCTGCCACCACGACCGCAATGAATACAGTTCTTCTCGACAGAAAAAAAAATGTGAACAGTCGATGGACACCTAGTAGATGTGAGACATAGAATCCGAAATTCTTGTTACTAAATTTTACCCTTTCAACTAACGAAATTCTAGTGACTAAATATAACCCTACAACTAACTTTCCGCCTGTAACTTTTTGATTGTCGCTTTTAACAAAAAACAAGTTAAGTTCCAACGCATACACAAAGCAAGCGTCACGCGCTGTCATCTAATAAAATACTAGTAATTAAATTTCGCCCTGTGATCTAGATGTCGCCTTCATCTAAAGTCATGTTAATTCCAACGCACACAAACGTAACGTTCTTTCATAAAACGTCGTCCCATATAAGTGTTATTCCCCACTAAACGGTGCTATATGTTTCACATCAAATATAAGAGTTAAGAGGCCTTGGTGCTTGATGCAAACCCTCTCCTGCCGTCGATGATTTTTTTAAAATCCCGCCTATACGATTATCTGCATCTAAAAAATACTGTTAACTGAAGGTTTATTATTTGGCCAACCCTAACCAGTGCACCATTTACGAAAGGTCGTCCCATTGCAGTCCTGATGGGAAGCGGTTCGAACTCGGCTCAGACGTAGAACTGGAGGCTGTATACAGTATACTTATAGGTACATGGTTTAGGGATGCTCAAAACATCGTTGATCATCGAATTATCAAAATAGATGTAAAAATATCGAAACAAAAATATCAGTATTTCAAAAATAGATATTTTAAGTAGTTTACTGGTATATATTTAAATTTAAACATATCATAAAACCTAAGTTGCCCCAAGGGCGTAGATATTTTTTTTTCTTTAATGCAAAAAAATCAATATTTTTTTTAGTTTTATATCACACAAGAATACTCACGAAGGAAGGCAAAGCAAAATATTAATTCACAAACCAATATTACAAATTGTTTTTCAAGAAGTGTTTCTAAAATGTATTTTTTAGCCAGGTATTCGTATTATTTTCATTTTTTTATTATTATGATCCTGGGAGGTTATTACCAGCATTACGATATGATTAAACTTAAGTAGGTAGGTTATTAAAAAAAATGAAAAACATCGATATTGATCGATAGCAGTGGCGGATCCACGGGGGGGGGTCGGTTCCAAACCGGGGGGGTTTGGAACCGACCCCCCCCCCCCGATTTTTGATTCTACGGAAGGGGGGTTCCGTAGAATCAAAAATCCCAGATTAAAATCTTACTGCGCGATAAAAAGAAAAAGCTTTTCATGTTTTTCATGAATTCTCCGCAACATTAATTCTGTCGGAGGTTAAAGACTTATCTGAGAAACACTATGGGGCAAGAGCGTCTCAATGGACTTGCTTCTTTAAACATTCATGATCTAACTGAGGACGAAATTCTCCAAACTTTTTTTCAAAAAGCCTCGGAAATTGCAGAATACATTAAAATCAATGTAGCTTTGGTTCACTCGAACTATACAAAAACGTGCTTATCATCCGTTTGGGAGTTGCAAGGCACTTTTGTCACCGCGTACCTAACTATTATTGTAAAGATAGAATTCATTTAATTGTATTTCATATAAACGAGTGTGTTGGTAGAATTGACTTGAACTTCGCATGTACATAATACACTATGGAATAATTTATATACCTATATAAAATGATCTCAAAAAACTGCATATCAGTTAGAAAAACATTTTTCACAAAAGGAGTAAAAATTTTTCAACCCCCCCCCCCTTGCCGTAATTCTGAATCCGCCACTGATCGATAGAGTAATAACATCGATGCGTGCACATCCCTAGCTTAGTTCACGCAAAGCCAGAGTGAGCTATCTCGCGATGAGCTGATAATAGATTTCATATATCTTATCAAAATTAACAATAAAGATTTAAATTGGAGCAACGTCTAATTTGAGTGAAGCCCAAAATTTAGTCATTGAAAAGTGTAGGATCACTTTTCAATGACTAAATTTTGGACTTAGTTCAAATTTTTTTTATTTACATAAACACGCATCACTGAGACTGTATGCGCTATAAATTGAAAAAAAAGCTACAAATTTATTATTTTTAGTAAAATATCTGTTGGTATTCGTAATGGTACAGCTATATTGCAGTTTTCGATTCTCCATAAAATTCTAAAGTCAATTTGTATTAAATTGAAATCAGGCCCTTATATGTACGATGTACATATTATTGTAAAGTAAAACAAAAGAAATGCGATTTTACAAATCCAATAGTAATTTCCTTGTCAGTTGTCATTTTAAACCGTATGAGCAACAGAGACAGCAAAGTAGGCGCAGTATTCGTATAAACAATCCTAACTGATTCCAATATAGCCGCAATAAATAAATATAAACTTATTATGAAGCGAAAATCAACTATTTTATAGAAGATAAGGTATAGTATGTATCTCGAACGTAATACTATTATTCCTCTTACTAAATATTTAGATCAGCGTTCATAATTTAAGCCATTGTTTTTCAAGTTCAAAAATAGATTAATTAATCAAATTGCAAAAAAATGACATTTGCATAAAAAAGTGAGATCAAAATTGAATTGGTGATATTGGCGGCGGAAAGGAGGTTTGGGAGGACTAAAACCCCATCCCCTAAGTATCGTCAAGCCCCTCAAAATTGTGAACTAATCAAATGTAAACTATTTCTTGATAAATATATCTTCTTTTGTTAACAATTCGTGGGCCAACCAGCTCACATAACAAATACAAATATTTTCAAATAAACGTGCTAAGTTATGCAGCACTCATGACCCCCGAGACCTCGGACCCGCGTCTGAGTCCATTTTGAATAAGGGTTCTTATAGGAGTAAGAAATCATCAATCGAATATTATTATGTCGCTCCACATGTTGCTTTACTTTAACACAAAGATGTTAAAATTATCTGATTCGTTATCCATTAATTTAGAGATCAGTGATTCATGTTCATTTTGCACAGCATTGCCATCTATGAACGTTTCTACAAACTTATTAGATTTTTGAACAGAGATCTTTTAAATACTTATTTGTAATACAGCATTTCAGTTCAAGAACTGAATATTTTTACTTCATGCATAATATAATAGTAATATAAGTAGTATAAATAGTTTTTGCATCCTGCCTTAATTTTTACTGTCAATAATGAACAAAAATTATTCATGAAAATAAATAATGTCTGTAAAAATTAAAGGATGCCTTCTATGGTAGTTTTATTTCAAAACTCCAAAGAAAAAGAAGGAGGATAAATTTTTCTACAAATAAAACAGAAAGAACACTGAGTTTTTAGAAATAACTAAAAAAAATGCTAATTAACTACCAATCTCACCCACATTATAATCACAGATTATAATGCATTGGCTGTGTATCAATATTATAATGTTTTATAATATTTTTCTAAAGCAATGTGTCTACGTTTTCAGTGAATAATTATTATAATTTACTTTTGCATTAATAAATTTAGAATTAAAACTTAATTAATATATATGCTAAACATTATATAATTTTATATTTGATATATTTTTTAAATAAGAAATATTTTAAATTGAAGATATTTCAGTTTGTATTTCCCGCTTTACGCACTCTACCATAAACAATTCGAACCTCGCCCTTTCTCCTACTACCAATAAGCGCACAATCACAATGGTTTACTATAATCCTTCAATCAAAAGTCCATTTTCCTTACAGAAGTAGATCATTATTTGTAGAATAGTTAAGATAGATTAAAATTCGTACTTTTAAGTTTAGTATTATTGATAGTGAGTGTTTATTATGGAAGAATATGATTATGGGTAAGTAATTTTTTTTGTAAATTCGATAGTTGGTAACGGCGCAATGTTGCACATCCTTTGTAAGTGGACGGAAGTCGAGTAGCTGCCATTGCTGTCTGATGCTTGTGTAGTGTAAAAACCGGCTAGTGGTCTATTTTAGTGTTTTTATTGGTTTTACAAGTTATGCGAGGTCCTCAAGACATGGATGACGATGAAAAGGGGTATTTATTTTTCACACTTTATTATGTTCATATAATTTTATAGTTCTTTAAAGCAAATATGAGTGAATTTTGGATATAAGGTCACGACATGCAAGGCTTGGCATAAGTATCATGTTTGTTGTGTATTACTCCGACGTTTTTAGTGCTGAAATAATCAGTTTTGGCTATTTTATATGAGGTATTAATGATAATGAACATTTGTTTATGCGATTTTTTTTTGCAATAAGTGATTTCCATATACGTGGAAGGTTCATTTGGTTTATAACCGGCTTGTAAGCGGCCAGCGACCCCAAGCCACAGCAATTCAGCGTTGTGTACGGTCAAGGAATACCTACTATTGCACCTAATTGTCCACTATCGTATACTGTTCAAGTCACGTTGATTATGAAATGTTGATATTTTCAAGTTTTTCTTCGTGTTGAACGTCAAATCATGTTATTATTGTTTTATTTTCCGTAATGCAGGTATAATTAATAAATTACAAAATAAACGGTTCATTTTTTTGTTCCTTTTACTATGTAAAATCTATCCATATTTTTGTAATTTGTTGTGCGTATAATAGTTCAGCACCTATATTTATAGACTTTGACGAATCTCTTTTTTTCCCTTTTTTCGTAACTGGAAAGATATTTTAATGGATTAAAATTAAGCGGGAAAATATTCAGTTAGGTAACTAAAATTTGTATAACACAAATTCTGAAAGGTAATGAAATATAAATTAAAATAAAAAAAATACCTGTATCAATAATAATTGCAACCACAGAAGTTTTACTCGTTAATGTCATTGAATAATATACTAAAATATTCATTTAACTTTCAGCCTAATATCCACATTTACATATTGTAAGCAATTTACAGGCGTACCTATTTTTAATGCAGTTTATTTTTTATCTAAGTTTTTTAATGTCGAAATCGTTACCGTGATTAACCGCTTTCACTTAATTAGAAAATTACATTTCTTATTTTTAGCTTTGTTTTCATTTTAACTCTTATCTCTCAGAAATGAGAAGTCTAAATGGTTCTGATTGTATCATGTACTTTTCGTTGAATCTAAAATACATATTGCATATATTAACAATTTTAAAGAAACATATTTAAATGATGGTCATTTTCAATTTGTTCTTTAAACTATAGAGAGATTGGTTTAATAAGTGTACTTACAAAATAAACATGTAAAAAGGTTAAAACTTATTCGTTTTTTAAGAAATTAAATAATTCGCAATAGTTAATTTAAATGCAGATATGAGCTAATTTATATAAGATATATTATCAATACAGGTATTAAGTACTAAAACAACACACAGAAAAATGGTATATGATGATAACATTGTCAGTTATTAATGACGTCGCCTATAGAGGTACTATTTTACTCGATTGTGACTAATTTAATAAAATCAAAGACTTGGATTTACATATTATGGTTTTAAGTAGCTGTTAAGTCTGGTTCCCTCCGCATGTTTTAGCGTAGTCAATGTCAAAGTGACGTAGTAATCCTCAAAACCAGCGGTTGAACACTAAACTAAGAGCTGAATAATAAATATCGCGTGCTGTCGCCATAGTAGATTGTCGAGCATTGCCATCTCCCCCAGTTTTCTAACCCCAAAACTATCACAGAATAACGCAGGTAATGACCAAAATCCGTATAAATGCATATTTTTAACTTCCTGGTATTGAAAACTTAAAAAAAGGATAAGTTTCGGTCAGATTACGAAACAAGTTTCGTCGGTTTTTCACGTTTTGGAGTCCTAGGACGCTATTCTGACTATTTTTGGATTGACGTCCGTATGTATGTGTTTGTGTGTGTAAACGATCGTTATTTATTCGCGAGATTTCCTGTAAAATCTACTTTTTTGCAGTCTTTTTTGATTAAATAAAAGACGACGGCTGGACCGATTTTTATAATTTTTTCCGGATCAAAATGACGTTAACAAGTTTGAATTGACACCCTAATGAAATCCATATATAGTTTTTTATTCGAGAAATTTCGTGTAAAATCAACTTTTTTGTAGTATTTTTGTTTAAAACAAAAAGCCGACTGAACCGATTGTAATGAAACTTCTTTCGGATAAAAAATACACTAACGCGTTTGAATTGACACCCTTATAAAATCGATATTATTTTTTATTTGGGAAATTTTGTGTAAAGACTACTTATTCTGCAGTCTGATCTGACTATTAAAACATAATTTTTATTCTATTATTAATAAATTAAACTTTAGTATAATCACGTAACACTCAACTATACACCTCCCCCCTGCTTGACGCATCTTGACGTATATGCCTTGGGTTCCCATTTGTAACGTCAATAAACTAGAACAAGAGACTCAAACACCGGATTTTTGAGCTCAAAACCCGAACGAAGTTGCCAAAAAAATTCTTGTTTCACTAATGAAATTAAATATTATACTTTGTTGTAATTTATTATATTTATTATTATAATTAACTACTACATTAAAAATTGTATTAGAGAATTAGTATTTATAGATTTTTACAATCTTTAGCGCACATTAACGTAAAATATTAAAGTATTATATAGAATTTTTTAAACTTTTATTTAGTTATATCTCTATTGTCTTTGGTTATTAAAATCAGAAAAACCAAATAATAACTCTTTCTTTTTTCCAATAAGCAACAATGAATCCTTTCGAATTAAAGAAACTAAATTCTGCTAAGCGTCTATTGATAAAATTGAGCGGAAAACTTTTAAAATCCTTACTGTAAACAAAATCCCGCTCGGGCATCTTTAAAAAGTAAACAAATCCGGAGGAACCCGAACGGATGACAACCTTATCCATTTCCCTCCCTTATAGACCACCACGTGGTTAATGTTAGCCCAATAGTAAATGCAAGGTGACAGGAATTATTAATTTACACTCAATGTAACATGAGATTGTTGCAATACCTATTCGTAATATAAATAAATGTTTTTATTTCTGCTGAAATTTTTGATAATAAACTCTGTAAGTAATACGAGTCAAGTACCTATCTATAACTAACTGAGACTTTAAGCCAAAACAGCTTATGTCCTAATTTTCGCTAATATTTTCTGTGACCTCAAGATAGGTATTGAAACACTAATCTATGAAACTAAAAACGAATGGTGTATAGTTACGTACGTTAGAAGTTATACATCTTTGGCGTGATTAAAAACTTATTTTTAAATTGCGTCTTACCAAATCTCACCGACGGAGGGATCTTATTTTTTTTTTTAAACGCATCACTTAATGAACGTCCTCTTAGACACTACGCGCCTGCGAACATGGTCTCTATCCTCCTCACTCAGTGAATCGAAAAACTACTACAACGATATATGGCCATTAGTATGAAGGCCGCTGCACACGAGGCTAGAAACGCTGCTAGATTTGCCTACTAGTTTTCTAGCACTGGTTTTCTTGATTGCTGCTATGTGCTCGCTTCACACGAGACTATACTTTTTAAGCTTGTTTTGTGGATAGACATGGTGCGCGCGCAGTGACAGTTCGAATATAAACACAGAGCGAAACGTGTCTGTTGTCTGACTGAACAGAATGACGCCATGTTGGTTTGTGGGCGTTTATAGAATTTGTTCAAATCGCACACATGATAAGATACTGTTTCCTGATTGGTTCTTGCTCATACCTAGCGAGGAAAATTGTCCCTGTTCTAATTTTAGAACCTATCTTGTGAGTTAGCAGGTCAGCCCGTAGTGACGTCATTTCCAACTTCGTACCCAGCCTACCGGCCAGCAGAACTCCTAGCAGCGTTTCTGTAAGGCTCGTGTGCAGCGGTCTTAAGTCAGTGGTCGCTACATCTGTTATGTTGGTAGTCTGCGAGCAACTTTTTCCTGTTAATTTTGATGCTACAGTGCGCGCACGCGCACCTTAAAAACTCGCTCGTATCGTTTCTTCCTCGCGCCAAAAGAAGTATACAACTCCAAAAACACTTTTCTGAAACTGCAAATTGAAAATGCGTTTCAAAACGGCTTATTGACCCTTCACTGGGTGTGGGTAAAAAAATGAAGGTATGAAAAACTCGACATAAATGGTTTTGTCCTGATACCATAGACAAAGATAATGATACTAAGAAGTACGTTATAAAACAATTCGAACGTGTCGGTGGAAGTAACAAATTAATGTTTGAAGAAATATTTGACCAGACTTGGAATAGAATCTATTGCTTGCGAAGTGTTCATTAATAAAATATTAAAAATGACAATGCAAAACTATGCTTCGTACTGCCTGTAATGAAGAAAAATTTACAGTGAAGATTGTTTTCCGCGCATAAAATGTTCAAGTTATATTTTTATACAAAGGATCAGTTCCGGTTTGTAAATACAGTGTAATATATTATAGCGAATTTGAAGGGTTAAGAGTATTCGTCCCTGCAAACACCCCCTGCAACCTTCATCTCAAATCTTTTCCCCTCGCCTAAAAACGGTTCGCGCTCTCCCGACGCTATTTTTAAAGCTAGGGGGTTCTAGTAAACGCCAAATGAAAGACAAAGAATCAGACTACAGATCCTTCAGGTGAATTTTTTGAAAAAAATTCCTGAAAAAACTTACAACCTTTTGAAAAAAATAATAAGTTACGTAATATTTCACACGTAGGCGAAACTGTTTTTCAAAAAATTCGCCTGAAGGATCTGTAGTCTGATTCTTTGTCTTTCATTTAGCGTTTACCAGAACCCCCCAGCTTTAAAAATAGCGTCGGGAGAGCGCGAACCATTTTTAGGCGAGGGGAAAAGATTTGAGATGAAGGGTGCAGGGGGTGTTTGCAGGGACGAATACTCTTAAACGGAGAGTAAAAGGAAGCAATATAATTTTACCAATAAGTTAAGTGAAAAAAATTTACGTAACAAAATTATAATCTGTTGACTTTGTCTTTTTTTTTACTATGCCAGTATTTTAATTGTATCTTTCGGTGTATTTTATTCATATCTTGGGATATAGTAGGATCGTCTTCGTTAAATAAGAGTATTTTTTCTAGTAATTTAGCGGCATGCAGAGCTTGTTCAATGGCTTGGTGGTGGCTCAAGATCATCCACTTCGTTTTGTTCATCGCCTTGTTTGAAAATAATGTTTAAGTGGGGTCTAAATAATGACGTGTTGTTTCGCTATTAAGAGTGGTTGTTATAATATAAAAGGCTCGGAAGTTAGATGCGAATGCGGGCTTGCGCTTGTACAGTCTGTTGAAAAACTATAACAAACTCGCAACTCAACGAAACTACAATAGCAATAACAACTTGACAATAGCGTACTCGACTGCACTTTAAAGCAGGAAAGCGACTAGTGACAAAGGCAACGATCGATCACGGCCAATCACCGACGAGCGCACGTTCCGTGCAAGTAGCTGGGAGGTGGTGGGAGTATCAACGGCTCTAAAATGTGCTGTTTGTGACCAACTTCCGAACTTTTTAGATCCGTGGCGCGTATTATACGCTATGTATAGTGTTTCAATTTATGGGTAGCAATGTAAACCAGACAAACCTTAACAATTTCTACGTTTTAAGGAGTTTTTATATAGATTTTACATTGTATAAAAATTTTTGGATTTGTTTTATTGTTTGAAACTTAAAAAGATTGAAATACCAGGAATGTGTTGATCATTTAAATTTTATATTATATTACATACGTCAGATCTTTGGGAGCTATTTATAACTAAAATAAAATTATACCTTGTTAATATACTGTTTCTAATAAAAAATATATAGGTATACATAAAATATATCACAAGCCTCTGCTATTTAATCACTCTAATAGGAAATTGCAGGTAACTTACTTTTTACTCGTTTTTAGAGATCCCTGTGATCCGGGACTTTTTTCGGTGACGAAGTCGTTTGTAAGCATGTTAATATTACGATGCTATGTAAAAATCGACTATTGTATTGTTTTTGGTAGAGGGCGGACAAGATAGCCATATTGGCTTGTCCGTACCCTAATAAAGAATTATTATTATTATACTCAATGTTTCTAATAAATTGTAGATAGTAAAAACAAAAAACACGTGAAAATTGTACAAAATATTTTCTCTTCTCAACGATCATTTCGGACATTGTCTCAATAAATTTATCTAAAATTTTCGTAAGGTTACATAAGAAAATATTCTAGAAAAAACGCTGTCAATTTATTAAACACACGGTAATAATTATTTTCATAGCACTCCTTTTTGTCGAATATTTTCTCATGTAAAATTTTAAATGACTATTGGAAAAAAAATGTATACCGATGAAAATTTGGCGATCCTAAAAGTATGTGGGCGGAGCCAAAATGCCGATATAAATTTATTAATCGTGTAAGGTGATTTTCAAAATACTAGCGATGCGCTTTTGTTGCCAGTCATAGATACGCAATAGGACTATAATTATAGTTGAAGGACTTCAATGGGTTAAATTTTCTATTTCGATATGTTATGAAAAATATCAAATTACATTTTTTTTTAAATATGATGCTGTTTGTGTTTGCAACTAGCATAGCGAATGGTACACGATGTATCATTATGATAGTCACTTCATTAAACAGCACAGTTATTAGTTCTTGGTATTCGTTGCTCTCAAACGTGTCGTACTTTTAACCAAACCAAAATTAAACATATTTCATTATTAGGGTGGCTTACATTTTCAAGATAAAATTTCATTTGAACAAGTCGACTATATTAAGTTATCAATCAAAAATCGGAAGAGAACATTACTTAGTTTATTGGTGTTAAGCCTTAAGGCCGCTGCACACGAGGCTAGAAACGCTACTAGGAGCTCTGCAAGCCGGTAGGCTGGGTACGAAGCTGGAAATGACGTCACTGCGGGCTGCCTTTCTAGCTCAGAAAATAGGTTTTAAAATTAGAACAGGGCCTATTTTCCCTGCTAGATTTGTTGCTAGGTATGAGCAAGAACCAATCAGGAAGCAGTATCTTCACGTGGGCACTTGAACAAACGCCCACTTGGCGTTATTCTGCTAGACAACAGACACGTTTTGCTCTGTGTTTATATGCTGTCACTGCGCGCGCACCAGATCTATCCACGAAACACGCTTGAAAAACAGTCTCGTGTGAAGCGAGCACTTAACAGCGATCAAGAAAACCAGCGCTAGAAAACTATTAGGCAAATCTAGCAATGAATCTAGCAGCGTTTCTAGCCTTGTGTGCAGCGGCCTTTAGTAAACAAATCAAACGTTTATTTGGCTCCTCTTATTGCAAGCCTCCAGTATATGCACGCTTGAGATCAGATCATTAGCGATCCTGGTGGTTGATCGCCTGTGAGAAACAGGCGGATAGACGGACACATGAAGTGATTCTATAAGCGTTCCGTTAAAAAAATAATGTGAGTCGTCGTGGGGGGACGCCTGGTAGATGAGAAACATAAATTTAAGCGAAATTCTAGTTACTAAATTTCGCCCTGTAACTATATTTTGCCCTGTCATCTAGTTGTCGCCTCTAACAAAAGCCAAGTTATAATCCAACGCATACACAAAGCAAGCGTCACGCGCTGTCATCTAACGAAATGCTAGTAACTAAATTTCGCCCTGTTATCTAGATGTCGTAACGTCCTCCCATAAGAGTGTCGCGCCAATTGCAAAGTTTTACTCGTCGTTACGTTTCAAGTTGCTTACTCAAATGTTCTGAAATCATTTGTGAAATTTAGCATAAGAAAATAAGTTTTATTACGGAAATTGGATTGCCAATATGATAGAGAAACTGAAATATTTTTGTTTTCAAATAAATAAAATTGTCGACCAATTTTTTTCAGAATACATATTAACAAAAATAAAATTATAAATCAATAATACAAAATATGACGTTTTGATCTGGGTTTAGATCTTCTTCAGAAATATCTAAAAATATAAAAAAATAATTAGTAAATTCTACTTATTTTATAATAGAACGCAGAAGTTAACTGAAAAAAATTGGTCGACAATTTTATTTATTTGAAGAGTTCTATTCAGACGTTAATCAAAGATTTAAAATATTTATGTGTTCATATTTTTTTTTCCAGAAAATTATTTGTTGGTGGCTTATCATGGGAGACATCGCAAGAAAATTTACAGCGATACTTTACGCGTTACGGTGAAGTTATCGACTGCGTTGTAATGAAAAACTCTGAATCAGGCCGCTCGCGTGGTTTTGGCTTCGTTACATTTGCAGATCCGGCAAATGTTGCTTTGGTTTTGCAAAATGGACCCCATACACTCGACGGCAGGTGAGCATCAATATTATTGCTTCGAAAAAAAAATTGACCTTGTTTTATACTTAGGGAGGTTGATGCGTTACAGTCCCAATCAAAAGTAAGTCGAATTCTAAATGGGAACTTTATTACAAAAGGTTACAAGTCGATGATACCAATAAATTATTGTCATAAAGGCATAAATCAATTTTTTTTTTTTAATATTAATTATTTCAATATTTTACTTTATGGACTAACTTTTGAATTTTTTGTACAAAGTTAGGTTAGAAAAAATTTATTTATATAAATATCTGTATTTTACATATTTTTTGCAATAAATAATTAAAAAAAACCGGTCAAGTGTGAGTCGGACTCGCACACGAAGGGTTCCGTACACTATGTACTTTTTAAATACTTTTGTAAAAGAAACAAGAGAGGCGCTATAACAATATGTAACCAGTGGGAGTATGCAAGTAGTTCGAGAATTTCAAGGCGTGAAATTTTACATAATTCACCCGACGTTTTTATATTATAAACACTTTTTTAACAAAAATTTCTTATAGAATAAAATAATATAAAGTTTTGATAAATACACCATTATATCAAATAACAATGTTATAGAAAAAATCTCTGTTGCGCATGCGCCGATTTCTCCAAAAAAAAAATACAAAACTTTAGAATAATAAACCATTATGAAAAATACACCATTATTCTATAAAAACAATGTTATAGCACATATCTTTTCTGCGCATGCGCCGCCTTTCCCCCTAAAACTTTTTACAAAACTTTCTTTTAAAATAGAATAAATAAACCATTATGACATATATACTATTATTATATAAAACAACGTCATTGCATATATTTCTTTTGCGCATGCGCCAATTTTTCCCAAAAAATTTACAAAACTTTTGTAAACATAGATAGAATAATAAACCGTTATGAAAAGTATACCGTTATTATATAAAAAAACAGCCTTATAGTATATATTTCTTCTACGCATGCGCCGATTTTTTTCAAAAATTTATTTTACAAAACTCCTGTTAAACAAAATAATAAGCCCTTATGAAAAGTATACTATTATCTTATAAAAACAACATTGAAATATATATTTCTTTTGCGCTTGCGCCGACGTCTCTCAAAAACAATAGGCCTCTTCATATTTGCATATCAAACATCCTCCCAAAATTTGGTTTCATTCCGCTCATCCATGGTGTTGGAATGGTAAAAAATGTCAAAAATGACGTTTGCATCTGTCAAAGCAATATGTTCTAATAATTAAAATTAGTTATTCAAATCGTTAACTCAGAAGGCGTTGCATTTCACAATATATTAATGTCAAAAGACTGACTAATATTTGAAATGACATTCGTTTTTGAACAAATGCAATCTTTTTTTTAAGACAAAACATACGCAATTTTTAAATTCCCATAGTACATTATGCAACAAACGAAGACAGACGATCCCCGTGTATGCTATGGATTAGACAAAATTGAATTTATACATTATATTTCTATATAAAGCTGTATAAAAAAAGTGTTTTGACGAATTCTGTTATACAAAATCTATGTAAAATTTTCTCCTCTTTCGTTTAAGACAGGTCTCGAAACGATCTGATTTAAATTGAGCGAATTATCAGCAAAAAACTTAGTTTGCTCCTCTTTTGGGAGTTTTGGGGGGTTTTTAATTATTTGTTGTTCTAGCGGCAATAGAAATACACAATCTGTGAAAATTTCAACTCTCTACCTATTACGGTTCTTGAGATACAGCCCGCTGACAGACAGACGGACAGACAGACAGACAGACAGACAGACGGACAGCGGAGGCTTAGTAATAGGGTCCCGTTTGACCTTCAGGTACGGAACCCTAAAAAGAAATTGGAAGTAATAAAAATTAAAATTAAATCATTAAAAACTTGAAAATTCAGTTAAAATTGTTAAAATTGTCAAAAATAAAAGTCCATAATCGAAAAGTGCCAAGGTTTAATATTTTTTTTTTATTGATTAAAAGTCTCCTAATTAAATTGAAAAAAATATTAAAACATGCGTAAGACATCGATGCTTTACATAGTTACTTTTCAGAACTGCTGACATTATTTGGTTATTTGCAAAAAATTAAAATGTACCGTTTGCATGCTAGGTTGACATGTTTTCCATAAGACTGCATGTAAAAGTCTTTTTCAATTTTTAACTTTAGAAATCTCCTAATGATTTTGGATTTTTTACAGAAAATTTTGTCATAAAAAAATTATTAAAAAAACTTTATTTTTGATTTTTTTCATTACTTTCGTTTAACGCCGCAACCTCCTTAATATTGTAGTTCACACCTTCAAATAATATTTTATTCAACTCATGCGCGTTATTCATGTTTTATCATGCCTAAAAACCGAACCCTAAATAGCCATTTACCGACTGGTGACAATTACTTGTCATAACTCAATGAAGATTCCTACTAGCTCGGCCATTGTGGAGTAATGAAAATAAACGTAACTATTTTCTGAGTCGTAACGAAATAGTAGGTAACAACAACTCCGTTGTTACCCATTAAGGCTAAAATTGAGAGGCCGAATGTTTTCGACATGGAGTTTATTCATAACCGACTAACCTCAAACCAAAACATTGAATCGTGCTGTTTGGTGCTGTTAGTATTGACAGTTTTTTTTATAAAGAAATAAATAGATATTTACAACATCTCATTATAATTAAAACATGAATAACGCGCAATTGTTGAATAAAATTATGGGCGCAACTTGTAGGCTAAGTCATGACCTGTCAGCGCGATGAATGACTTAGACTACTAGTTACGCCAATAACTATTAAAATTCCGCCCTGTAAGTCATTTTTTCCCCTTTGAATAAAATAAGTTTAATATAATAATTAATAACTAATGCAGTCCTTCATTCAATGCAGTACAGACTTTATTATGTACTAGTGGCCCGTCCTGGCTTTGTTAATGCTAATTAAAGAAACGCATAGAATTATTCAATAAAATTAATCGTAAACATGCACAAAAATTAGTTCGCTGAAGCACAACTCGCATAAGGAGCCGACGATAATGTTCGATTCTCGGCGTGCGCCTAACCGACCCCCGACTCGACACTCCGTGGCCGCGTTATATGGTCGAAGAACCTTCCTGAATAAAACTGGCGATATCGAATACAAAAATAATTTTATATATTTCGTCATCGAAGCGTTAATTTGTTTGCAGAACTATCGATCCAAAACCCTGCAATCCCCGCACTTTGCAAAAACCTAAACGCGGAGGTGGCTATCCAAAAGTGTTTCTGGGCGGTCTGCCATCCAACGTTACAGAAACGGACCTTCGCACCTATTTCACACGATTCGGTAAAGTTATGGAGGTAGTGATTATGTACGACCAGGAAAAGAAGAAATCAAGAGGTGAGTCAAATAAAATAACGTCGATAAAACAAACGCGTTATTCTCACATTTTCGTATAATTTATTCATTATATAAAGTAATCCAATGTTCAAGAATAGGTCATATGCATGTATTTTTTTTATGTTTTTAATAGACTCTTTAGTCAACCATAATACGAAAAAAATTGATAATCATTTAAAAATGTAATATTATAAGAAAAAAAATAATAAATTTCACATTCAAAAATTGACAGTTTAAACAATCGGGCATGTTGGCGGGCTTATTTGACGTCATGATATACGCTGCATGTCAACCTTGATGTCAAATTGTCAATGTTCTAAATGAAGTTTATTTCTTGTTTTCTCTAAATACTGACAATCTTACTGTGAGACAACACAGTCGTCATGGAAACTGTTGTTGATATATACTTTGACGTCATGCTGCGTTTTGAAAATTCAAAAATAGCGCGTATTTTCTACATTTCTTTTTTATTATTTGTATTTTTTTGAGTGATCATATTAATAAAATAACCATTACGATATGATCAGGAACTAAAATATATTTCGAAATAAAAATTTAATTCAATTTGAAGCCTCATGCATATGACCTATTGTGAATATTTTACACAAGCAAGTGCAAGAGAAATTTACATATCAAAACTTTTACAAAATCAATGTCTTTTTATTACAAAAAAATGACATTTTGAATAAAAAAAAATACTTCCGTTATTTGGATGCATTTTAAATCTTCTTTTGTTATAATTTATGGTAAATGTACATATTTGAAAAAAAAAAGCTAGTAATCACAGTGTAAAGTTAACACATGGTTTTTAAATTTAATTTGTCAGTTGGTAGCTACATTTACTCCCCCGCTTTTTTTTGACAACTGAATTTCCAAGTTTTGTTTGTTTATTTTTTCAGGATTTGGTTTTTTGTCTTTTGAAGACGAAGACTCTGTAGATCGTTGTGTCGCAGAGCATTTTGTTAATTTAAACGGAAAACAAGTAGAGATTAAGAAAGCCGAGCCACGTGACGGTTCCGGAGCTGGAAAAATGTCCGGCACAGACGCAAGCGCTTGGGGACCACCGCAAGCCCCTATGGGCATGATGCAAGGACCGAACGGTCAGATGGGTGGACCACCGATGAATATGGGTGCGCCGATGGGCCCCAATATGCTGCAGGGCTACCAGGGATGGGGTACATCGCCCCAACAACAAAGCTACGCCGGTTACGGTACCCCGTCCGGACCTGGGTCTTACCAAGGATGGGGTGCTCCGCCTGCTCCACAGGGACCACCACCACAATGGGGCAATAATTACGGAGGACCTCCACAACAACAAGGCTATGGCTCTTATGGTAAGTTTGCTAAATGTTTTTAAATTACAAATGAGCCTTTTTCACGAGAGCAGTGCCTCCGATTAACTACGCGGTGCAGCACCTGTGGTAGAGACAAGCATTATTTATTTCCCATTTAGCAACTTGTTATTTTGGTGATGGAAATTTATTGTTATAAATTATTATACAAAAGAAATAAAAAATAGTGTCAATGCCAACAAAATATTGTAGTTTTGCTAGTTGTACTTCGAATAATCAATGAATTTTTATTGAAAGTAAACTAAATTGATAAATGCATATTCATTGAAAAACATAACCTCTATTTTTATAAATTGAAATTCATTAACTATAACTTTAATTTTTTTAATTTCCAAATATATTTAAGACTTTATTCTCAAAAATAAGTTGCAAACCTAAAATTATTTTATACTTTTGGTATAATACATTTTAACAAGCAACTGTAAAGTAATTATATGAAAGTAATATATATAAAGTAATTATTATTATTATATGCCTAACTTACTCACCTGTCGATGAATTTATTTTTTCTTCGTGAAATTTTTAAATTACAAGTTAGCGAGCATTTTAATGTTGCTATATTATTGTCTTTTACGTTTTAAAATTTTATTTTGTGTCGACATTTTTTTTGCGTAATGTTTGCCTCTACCGCTGTACTAACGCTGCTAGTGGGAGTTTTTTCATAATGATGAAAATGGCTCATTGAAAATTATTTTAAAAGTTTGCTTTTGTGAATTGATGTGGCCGGTTCAACGTATTGTTCCAAAACAGCTATTTATAATCATATGAGTAATTATTAACAAAAGGGCTCATCAACTTTGTCTATATAGTAGCTAAGCGGATCGCTCGGAGTGCAGGCGACAATATTACACAGGGTGAGTCACACCACCCGTATCAGTCGTTTTTTTCGAAAACGGTTAGTCGTAGAGAGTTGTCTCAAAAATCTGTATTATAAAAGCCCTAATGAAAAATCGAATGGTGATATTTTTTCCCCCCGGAAAGGTCGGCTTCCCTGTTAGTTTGCTCCGGAATGTTCAGAACTCCGGAATTTTAAATGGCACGATAGGTCGAAAGTGGTATTGTTGAAAAGATCTTTAAAAAATAAGCAAGTTTTGTAGGACATTTTTTTTTGTTACTGCCACCCCTGTTAAGTAATATTCGTTTGAAATTATTAAATTAACATGTCAGAATAACAAAAAAGTCGGCATTTAAAATCTAGTTACCTAATTAAACAATGTCACAATAAGTTTTCAATAATTGCAATTGTTTTTTTTTTTGTCGGAAAATACTTCCAGGTACTCATAACATATCTAGAAGAGCTCTGCAGTGTTTAGAAGTAAATTGAAGACAGTTTGAACATTTGTGACATTGTTTAATTAGGTAACTAGATTTTAAATGCCAACTTTTAAAATTAAGTTTGTTATTCTGACATGTTAATTTAATAATTTCAAACGAATATTACTTAACAGGGGTGGCAGTAACAAAAAAAAATGTCCTACAAAACTTGCTTATTTTTTAAAGATCTTTTCAACAATACCACTTTCGACCTATCGTGCCATTTAAAATTCCGGAGTTCTGAACATTCCGGAGCAAACTAACAGGGAAGCCGACCTTTCCGGGGGGAAAAAATATCACCATTCGATTTTTCATTAGGGCTTTTATAATACAGATTTTTGAGACAACTCTCTACGACTAACCGTTTTCGAAAAAAACGACTGATACGGGTGGTCTGACTCACCCTGTATACTGCATAATTCACTAATAATACATTAAAAAAAGACAATACATAAAACAGTATTTCGAATCTAGAGGAGCCATTCAGAGCATTGCCAATATTTCTCAGTCCTTTGACATTTGTGTGGCTGTTTTATTCATTCGATCACGATTTCACAAATCGCAAGACCAATTTGTTACAACATAAACTTCATTTGCTCCTTGTTATATAATAACTCACGAATGCCTATATATTCAGAGCTCTCGGACGATGAAAAAAGTTTTATTAATAACGTCAAGTTTCTTGTCTTGCACTGACCACAATATTTGAAGCAATACAGTGCACACTGAGTGCACTCGATTGGGATTTTACTTCGAACATGCGCCATCTACTCAGCATTTCGGTGAACTATCCTATGCGAAGCGTTTCATATAGTAAAGCGTTGCGCGCTAACCATTTTATAAATATTTATTGTTTACAATTATGGAAGCTACACACGCCATTGAAAAATCGAAAGAGAAGCATGATATGTGTTGTACAGTACCTAATTGTGTTAGCAGATCAATTGCAAATGTTGATATCGAATTATTAAATTGAAAGGTAACAGCTGATTATACGTCGTCGATTTCATGCTGTTTCTCTTTCAAATTTGACGTTGGCATGCAGAAAGCAACAAAGTTAACCTTACCACAGCTTGTATAAATTATTCTGCCACATTTTATGATCTGATTTGCACTCGAGATTTTCGCATACTGTCGATGCAAACGCTTCTCATAGGGCGGTGATATTGAATATTTTGAGTTGGGCTCCGCCTACATGTAAAATCCCAATTTCTTTCTTTTTTTTTACCCTCAACTGAACACAAAAAACTTGTAGCGAATGCACTGTAACTGTAAACATTCTCTAGTCAGAGCGTTCTCAGCAAGCACACGGGCAGTCAAAAGAAAATGTTACGATATGAGTATTTAGTCATATGATTATAATATAGAACTTGCGTAAAATATCCATTTAAAAAAATGCACGTTTGAATGTACTGTTTTTTGTTAGCGACAGTGTTCAAATAATTAAATTATTTGTTAATACACACAGTCAAAATCGATGTTCTTGGCGCCACACGTAAGGCGCGGTTATACACTTGATAATAATCGACACAAGTAAACAAAATCGTAACTTTGCCTGTAATCGCAAATTTCGACTTGGATGTACAGCTTGCACATTCGAACCCAGTTTTAGCTGTTTTTAATTTTTTTGTGTTACGTTTGTTCATTTAAAAACTACTGAACCGATTATGATCGGACTTCACTGCAGTGCTGGTACACGTCAGAGAATGAAGTTCAGAAAGGCGTAGCTTACTAGAATCGAACTATGGGCGATGGCAGTGGAAAGTCGTTGCAATAATTACATGGTGACAGCGCAAATAATTATTTTTATTTGTGTCCTGTGCCATAACCGAAAAATGGCAAATC
The DNA here is from genome assembly GCA_963575645.1 of Xanthostigma xanthostigma. Taxonomy (NCBI): domain Eukaryota; kingdom Metazoa; phylum Arthropoda; class Insecta; order Raphidioptera; family Raphidiidae; genus Xanthostigma; species Xanthostigma xanthostigma. The sequence continues at coordinate 4,643,587 of OY754464.1, forward strand.
GATAAAACATCCAACTGTAATGTTAACTGTGTCGTGAACTTCGGGAACCGTTGAGCTGTAGATATGGAGTGCTGATGCCTTTCTGCGCATACAAACTGCGCAGGAAAGAGAAGGCGATAAACACAGCATATGTAATATGTCTCTTTTTTGCCACTTGTATGGCGTTGAACAAGGACGGAATGGTTACTACAATTATCGCTGTCTCTGCCTGTCATTTTGCTGACACAGCACTAGCACTTCATATGTGCAGCTCATTGGCGGGAGCAAGCAAAAAAAAAAAAGAGAAGACGTTAAATATTGTTTTTTTCCCGAAAACCTCATAAATTTGAGCAGAGATAAAAGTGGATTCGAGCGGTTAAAAAAATAAAATAATCAGTAAATATGAATCACGTAAGTTAATGACATTTTTGTCTTAAAAATGGAAGATTCTGTTGATGCTTCGAATCTCCCTGTCAAACGTTTAGAAGTTATCAATTTGATCACTTTACCTTTTGTCGACAATCGGAAATTGTTCTCAAAAGTTGTGTTCGAAAAGCCAGTTTCTAGTACATTATTGTCACCTGTCAGAATATAACCACAACAATATCATTTTGTCAAGAAAACGGTGAACGCGAAGAAAATTTGTATTCACGGCTTAAGAAATAGTGAATACGGTAATTATACACTTTCATGGTCACCTGGTTTTTTGGCTCTAGAAAATCGAAAAATAGATGGATTTCAATGATCTCGGTCTCAAAAAGTTCCATTTTACGGCGGATTTATGAAAAAAATTAGTTCACCCCGGAATTACAATTCGCATACCCGTTTATCGTTCACCCCGGAATTACAATTCGCATACCCGTTTATCGTTCACCCCGGAATTGTTTTTTTAAAAACTCCACATTTGCCCCTTCCCGTTTCACTGCGAGACAATTCGCATACCCCTTTATCGTTCACCCCGGAATTACAATTCGCATACCCGTTTATCGTTCACCCCGGAATTGTTTTGAAATTTTTTTTATCAAAATGCATAAATTGGAACATTCGTGTAAATGTGATTTAGAATGTGAAATAGAATACATTTTAGGCTGTAAAATACCGAAAAATTAACTTTTTTGAAAATTTTTTTTTTCAAAATATTAATTTTTTTATGTAGATTGCGAAAAAAAAATATACGAACTTGATTCCACGACGTCAGAAACAGTTATAAAGGATTATATGTAGAAAGTCAATTTTTTTTTGCATTTAAAGTCATGAAACTGTGAGAAATATTGATTTTTTCAATTTTCGTATTTTTTTCCATAAATCCGCCATAAAAACGAAGATTTAAAAAAAAAATTCATCGAAATCCGATGATTTTTCGATTTTCTAGAGCCAAAAAACCAGGTGACCGCGAAAGTGTATAATTACCGTGAATACTTACTGATAATAGCCAATTTCAATAATACTATTTATTAAAAATTTCTGAAAACTAAATAACTAATGACGCGTAGGATCAATACAGAACACCCAAGAACTTTTGCTATTTGCCACGAGTTATATATTATCATCGCGCTTCTACTTAAGGGAGTTCCCTCCATAAAAATTAACCAAAACACGCCATTAAAATATTGTGAATATTCGGAGTTCAGTTAAAAATTTGTAAATATTTAAAGCCGATATTTACGAAAGCTCGTTGCAAAATGCGAACTCATTTCTCGGAGCTTCCGTAAAAAGATGCTATGCAATAAGTACGATGTGTACTTGTTGAGATTGTGAACAAGCCACTAGTTAGGTGAAATATGGCAACGTCGTAAGCGCGCTAAAATTTGAATTCATACACTAAATGTTTTACGTTATCAACTATTACTAAAAGGTATATAAAAAACAGAAATACTCATTACATAACTCCCCATTAATAACTTTCCATAACTGGTAGTTTACTCAGTGAACGGACAATTATTTTACCGATAAAATTCAATACTTATAGTAAAATGTGGAAGTTCACGAAAAGCATATCAATAGGTATACATAAGTACTTATAGATTGTATTCCAAGGGAAAAAGTACATCCCAATTTCCATTTTTTTTAACGTTTGAAAAAAAAAGCAACAAAATAGTTGTACTAATTACAATAATTAATATACACAGACGCGCCATTTTGAAACAGCTGATACACCGTAAGTCTCTTACACAGTAGTGCCAACTGTATAATCATGAAATTTCAAGCTGAGACGTTGCCACTCGCCTACCTCTGAAAACGATTGCTGCTTTTTCACAGCTCAAATTTTTGTTCATAACATTGGCAATAGCATGCTAATCCTATGCTTTTACTATAGGAGTTTACCCCTTGCCTCGCTTCTTCCCGCTCTACCAGTGGAACTTCCTTAACACTTTCTTCTGTTTCTTTAAAATAACATTCTCACTATAGATATCGCGTCTATCGTGATAATAACAATGAGAAAAATTGACAGGTAATGTGATAAGATAGATTTATTTTTTATTGTGAAGCGTTACATAAAATAAATCTATCTTATATTTTTTGATCCACATACCTGAAAATTTTTCATATTATGTGTGGTATTACGCGCAAGGTCTCTTTGTGAGGGCGGGGCCGATCGAATCGAATTGGTTCGATCGGCCCACGACTGACTAGATTTATTAATATAATTTGGTGCATTTGTTGATTTGATAAAAAAACTAGTACAGTTTATTTAAAACTGAGAGTAGTTTTTTTTTCTATAATTAATTAATTAATTTATAAAAGAAAAAGTTTAATTTCACAAAAAATAATTAATAGTAGATGCGTTTGTTGCAGGTCCAACTGCTGGCAGTGGTGCGGCCAATTGGAATAGCTGGAACATGCCCCAGAACAGTCAGTCAGCTGGACCTTCTGGTGAGTCTACTTTATATTATTTTTTATCGGAAAAGTTGTATTAAAAAGTAGCACCAGAAAATATTACCGTTAGTTTCTCTATTATAGACCTTTTCGTAGTTGAAATTATTTGTGCGCATGCCTCAACTTCCGCCATATTTTTCGGGCACCTTACACATGTATAAGCTGTGAATGTTATGTTTTCAATGTAATTAAAAAAAAAACATTTAATTATTTCGCTATTGGTAGTACAATTTTAATTAAAAATGATGGTTATAATTTAATAAACTTTGAATAATTAAGACCTTTGCAGGGTCACTCTCGTGTCTGTCTGTCTGTCTGTCACAGTTTATTTTCTCCGAATCTACTGGAAGAAAAAAGTTGAAATGCGGTACATATGTGGAGTTAGATGACCCAATCACGGACCTATGGCGTAAATAAGCAAATTCCGATTTTGGAGGTTAATTTTGGGACGCAACTTAAAAAAAAATTTCAAGGGCGTCGTGATACATCAAATGGAGCTCGTTGTGAGAAATACGAACATATTTTTTTTTGTAATTTTAAAATGCATACCTAGTTTAAAAAATGTTAAAGAAAAAATACTAAAATCGAGCATTCGTTTACGAAAAGTGCCCGAAAATTTTGAATATCGCGATGCGTAACCTTGACGACGGCACTTGCGCTTTAGAACGGTGAAAAGGTTTATTGCGGCATTTTAGAACGGCTATCAGAAAATTCGAATACAAAATGACATCATAAATTGCTATCAGTAGAGCGTTGTCCACACAAATTATTCAGAACCGGCGCGAATGCGACACTGCACAGCATGTTTCTTTTTTGTTTTGTTTGCTTGTGTTTTATTTTTTTTTGCGATTGTGACTTGTTCCGTTTGTAAATGTAATTGATATTGGAATTTGACGCTGCGATATCTGGTGGCAGTAAATGATGTAGCAAAATTATATTGCTACGATTGTTTTCGCTATGATATAATATGGTGGCGGAAAATTAAAGTACAGCAAAATGCGATTGCCGCGCCTCTGTGTCAAATCCTTATACTAACAAGACGTATAAATGTAAAACAGGGATGTCCTAGATAATGGTTCCCCAGGTCTGTATCTCAATTATTTTTCAAGATATTCGTAAATGAGATGAAATTTTCAAAGAATGCGATAAATTATGGACAAGATTTCCGTATAGGCCAGAGGGGCAAATCACTTTTTTTATAGGACCAAGGATCGCTTACCATTCCAACTCAAGTATGGAATTATACTAATTTATATCAAAATTCACTTTTCAAAATCTTACAATACAATACTGATGATGTGATACCGCTATTGTAGTTTGGTCAATGAGTGCTCATAAGGGGAATGTAGATGGAAAAGTCGAAAGCAGAACGTTTGACTTAGGAACTTTGTTTGAACATATTAAAAGTCCTTACCCCTCCGAGGTACGCCCGAAGAGAGGGGGAGCACAAAGAATTCCGTTTTTTGGTTTTTTGCTAAAGAGAATTTAACACATTTTTGAAAATTGACCATTTTTCGGAGCTCATAGCTAGGCAAAGATTGGAGATAGATAAAAAGTGTGAAAGCTAAAGTTGTAGAGAATTTTATCAGCTTTCATTATGTATTACAACAAAATTTCGTACGACGTACCGTTTTCGAGATGAAAGCAAAAAACCAAAAAACGGGACCTTCTTTGTGCTCCTCCCCTTCGGGCGTACCTCGGAGGGGTAAGGACTTTTAGTATGTTTATCTCCTAACTAGTACAAACAAAGTTCCTAAGTCAAATGTTCTGCTTTCAACTTTTCCATCTAGAAATTATTCGTTGCTTAAGCTATTGACTCGAAACAGATTGCGTCACAGCAGATGTCAAAAATGACTTAAAAAAAAAAAATATTTCCAACCGCACAGAAAATTATTATGATTGGTTTTCTTCTGCCTAATTAGTATGTATGGAACTCTCTTCATCCTAAGATTATAGTATTATTCAGTTTCTTTTGTATAATTTCAGTCTCTCGTATGAAACAGGATCCATATTTGTCCATTGTTCGTATCTGTTTGTGTGTGTGTTTGTGTATTTTTATCTATTTGCTATCCGCATCTCTGCACTGCCATTTTTTTATCGTAGTATTAGCAGTCTCAGCACTAGGTAAATAATAACTGGAATAAAAGAAATGCATTGTGTTGCAAGAAATTCAACGAAGCGCCTTAAAATCTACTTCACTCCTATTAAAAGCAAGAGGTTTTTTTCATGATAATTATTATTGAAATATTAGCAATAAATGTCTTCGATAGTTTTCAGTTCTTAGAGTTAACGACCTGTAAGTTTAGTGTGTCGACGAAATCCGTTTTTGGATTAATTTAAACTGGATACCCGATAATTACGAATAAAAAAAAAATGCAAGGAAAAGTCTGAGTAGGTATAAATAGATAAACAATAGACAGTATAAGATGGTAGACATAACCATGATGCAGTATTGTGTCCTGCAGGAGACATGTACTCCCGGCAACCATCCGGTCCAGCGTCGGCGAGCGGACCTCCGGCGATGGCGCAATCATCGACGGCTGCGAGCAAACCCGCGTCGGATTATTCGAGCTACAGCGCCGGCTACGGGGCGAGTTATGCTGCTGCGGACCAGACGGCCGGATACGGACAGCCGCCGCGATCGTACGGCAGCGAGGCAGGCTCCCAAGCCGGAGGCTACGCATCGCAGCCACCCAACGCAGGTGCCAAACATTTCAATGATTTTAAAGAGTGGCCCAGTTCTTGACAACTTTTTGATAACGTCAGTACCGAGAACCCGGCGGCGCAGGCGTCAGTTGGGGTGACGCCCGACGGCAAGGCGACAGGCGTCGGCTACTATAAAAACGGGCAGGCGTACTACCCGGCCGACGGTTGTGCCAAGGTCGCGGACGCCGCGGCGTTGGCCAGAAACGGCGCCGGCTATCGGACAGAAATGGCACCGCCTGCGGTCGGGTTGAAGCATCACCTCGACCACAAGGCGAACAGTGTCAGTATCGTGTCTTGCAATAGCTGGACGCGCGTCGCCCCGGCCGCCGCCGCCGCCGCCGCCAAACTTGGTTTCAACGATTAGACAGACACGTTATCTTGCCTCCCTCCCCACCAACCGCCAGGCCTCCCCACTACTACTACTACTACTACTCTACTACCACCGCCCCCCCGCCTTCTTTCTCCCTTCATGTTCACCGTCACGGCGATCTGGCGATCACCACAGCGCGCGCCGCCATCTCCTCACCGTGTGCAACTGTTGTCGCGTGCAATCTCTCCGTCGTCTCAATTCTCTCATCGGGTCCGATTTGAAAGACGGCAAGTCGCAGCGCATTCTATTATTCTATGCGGACAGACGGGCAGAAGTGTTGACTATTTTTAAGCACTGCTCAAGTTGTCATTAAACATAATTAATTAAAAGTACATAGCAGTAATATAATTAAATAACGTTTTATAAATTTTATCTGCCTATATTATTATTAAATTATTAAATATTAGAGTCTCCTCTCGCGCGAGGTGTTGCCGGGGCGGCAGTCAAGTTTGCACGGTTCGTCGTTACGGCACGGCATTTACATTGTGATGTAATTTTACTTACGGCTCTTATTTTTAAAACGTAGACGTAATAAATTATTTAAACGAAAAACCCAGTCCGACGCGGAAATGATTTTAACGAACGTATTTATTAATTGTATCTATTTTATTACTTATCGATATATTTTATATACGACTAGACTATATATTTATATCTAATGATTTTTATAAACGAACGCACTATCCCACGTCCCGTGCAAACTTTTCACTCGCCCAATCGGCAGTGTGGTTTCCCTAGGTATTTACATATATTCTCGATTTTAAATATTTGTTGTTAATAATTTTATTGCATCTCAAGGATACTATTTTGAATAATAATTGTATTATAATTAAACATAGGACAAATTTATAATATATACAAAGGACTATTTATATTAAATACTACTTATTTAGGAAATTACAAATTACGTCTAGTTTATATTATATGATTCCCGTGAATCTGTTTTTGGGAAAAGTTGATATTCAGGGAGCCTGTTATATTGTCCTTAGAAACCTTAAGCATAGCTGTAACGTGCTTAGCTAGACTCGAGTCACTTAAGTATTCGTTTTCGCTCGGTACTCCTCCCCTCTGTCCCGTCCTCGGGTGACGGTGTGTGGGATACATCGATTTAATTAATGATCCGTTGACTGTTATGATATATTAATTATTAATATTATATTTTTTGTTATATGTTCGGAGATTTTTCTTTTTTCTTTTTTTATCTGTGGTTATTATAAAGATTTTTATTACCTGTATCTGATCTAGTTAATGTTAACTATGAGATAACTGACTTAATAAGGATTTCTAGCTTTCTAGAGTTTAAATTATTATTAATTATCGAATAGTGTATTTTTATGTACCTATGACAGAATATTATGTAGAACAGTACACAAGTGCAAGTACCTTTATTATATCTACAATAGAAATATCGCATTTTAAATTAATTATTATCAGTCGATAACGTGTCTCTGTGATCACGTGCAGTGCTTTTAATATAGTAAGTTATAATGTGACGACGACTCTTAGTATAAATTTGGTTGTGATATTAATGGATATATATTATAATTTTACGTATAGATTTACTCTACTAAAATTAAGTTCTCACCGCACTGCATATGTCACTCGATTCATCGTCTCTTTCTTTCTCTCTCTCTCTCTCTCTGTCTCCTCCAAATCGCTCCCCCAAGACCCAGACCCGCCCAATCCCCCAGCCACCCGTCTTCTTCATCTTCTTCTTCTTCGTCTTTTCTCTCTCATCGCAATAGTGTTTCGGCGCGCGGCCGCCCCGCCTCTTCCGGTCGGGCGCGTCGAAATGTGCCGCTCTACACTGAAATCGTAGTTTTTGTTATCGGTCTGATTAATAGGCTGTTGATTATGCGTGTTAGAAATTTTTTCTAGGGAATTACAAATTATAATAGATAAATTAAATTAATTAAATTATTAATGTCCTATTTAAATAAACGATTATATTGACTTCTAGATAATCGATAGTCCTTAGTAATTATATAAAATAATAGTTAGTAAATATTGTTCTGCCTGTCTGTCTCGACAAACACGTGTCTGGCTGATCGTTCGGTTGGCAACCTGGTTTATTTTGTAAGCTCTAATTACTTCTGACAAAAGCCTGACAATCTCTTCTCTTAGCAAAATATAAATTATATTACGATCCACTTTTTGGGATCACAAAACTGATTCAGTGCCGCCTCTAGTATTGGACACGAAGCTTACAAAATAAGATCTCTGCAAGCAAAATAGCACTATTCACTTAATGATAATAATATGATAATTAAATTAAATAATAATATATAAATTAATAATATATATGATATCTACTACATATTATTATTATATCGTTGTAACTTTATTTGGTTAGTAGTACACACATGCGTGCGTGCGTACGTACGCACAAACAAACAAACATACATACATACATTCATACAAACAAACAAACATGCATACATTTACATTTTACTATTATCGATCTTGTTTGACTGGTTGTGGTTTTGTACAGTGAGTGGTTAGAAGTAGGGGCACAATACTACATTAATATTATTCTTCTTGTAATAAATACATACCTACCTACCTACCTTACCTTACATTAGCTACGTTTGCATTAAGAGCACGTGCGGCGTCGCATGCCGGTCCCGTGCGTCGTCGACGCGCCGCGCGTACGTAAAATACATAATCGATACGTATATGTGTGCGTATGCGCATGCGTACGTACAGATATATATATATACTCACACGACACACGGTTTATTGCCGACTGCGCATCGCGCGCGCTTGTCGGCCGGTGTAGCACGGGCGAGCGGCGTGCCGCGCCGCTTGCGACCTATACCTAGTTACAATTTAAACTTATTCTAAATTAAATGTATTGTCAGTTACAAACATATTAATTATAGTATTCTTATCTAGTTATATTCATTACAAAATAACGCTAGAAATTACTTTTACTTAAACAATATTAATTAATAATAACGAATAAATAATAAAAATATTAGACTCGCAGATTATTAAGATATTGAAACGTTAATTAAATCTTGTTATTAATTAAATACCTAGTTATTGAGAATGAAATTTAGGACAATTTTTGACTGATGTACAGACATACAGAATAAGTTTTAAATTATAATACATATTTACTATATTATTATATTATTGTATCTACATAAAAATAGCACGCTATAAAATTGGTTCTGGCTGTGGGCAGTGAATTGTTGTTGTCTATTTGGCCAGGATGGCATACATTTAATAATATACGTTGCCCGCGTGTTCTGACTTCTGCAGTACGGTCGTGCGCAAGCGCCCCGCGCTTCGAGACGCTGTGTCTTTTTGTTTTTGTTATCGGCCGAGACGCGGGGCGCCGAGAATCGGTCGGGGTCGGTTTCGGTCTACGACGTTCACTTTTGCGCAGCGGTCACTTCGAGCCACTTCTGTCAGAAACCACCGGCTTCCGATAGAAGGACCCCGTCTCGAGTCAGTTGTCGTGGCTCTCGCTTAAACTGTTGATTGTTGAAATCTTTGGATTCGCTCGTTTCCTCTCTCTTTAGTGGTCTCTTTTTAACATTGCGTTTTTTTCATTGTTTTTACCTTCTTTTTTTTTTAATCGTTTGAGATTACTCGTTTTATACATTTGCCGGTATTGAATCACGGATATCTTTTTATACTATATTTTCACGTGTTTTTAACAAAAAATAAATAAAACAAACTCTAAACGGTTCAGTTGTGTTTTTGTTTGTTGTTGTACCTCAACCTAACTTCTATGCGTTTTGATTCAAGCGTTTTCGCGCGTCTTTTTTTTTATTAACTTGTTATGTTGTTGGTAACCGTGTAACGGCTAGTTTAACAACTTACGTCTAACTGGCCTGCCTGTCTACATGAGTAATATTATAATATGCAGTTCGTTAACTAACAAAGAAACGGTTTAACCTTTACTATTATTAGTATTGCCTTCTGCAATAGCCATAACCATGTTATTTATTATTATTATTATTATTATCTTGTATGTGAAAGATATATAATATTATCATCTCTAATTAATTGATCGTGCGTGCACTGGCGCTAACTTTAAACTGCTCTGCGCATGGGCAGTACTGACGTTTGTGCACGCACCCAATCATGTGTTTTATTGTCTTTGGGTTAGTTCACTAAAATAGCGTAGAATATTTTAATCGTAGAGTAACATTAAACTTATAAAGTTAAGCTTATATTAATGACTTGCTATAATGAAGAAATCAATATGTATTATCTATGAAAACACTGTTATCTAAGACAAAACTATGATTAAAACGTAGTGAAACCGAAATGTATGATTATTTTATTTGACACGATCCTCAAACGTTTCAGCAGTACAATTTTTCGTCTACCCATCGACTAAAAAAATATGATTATGTGATATTGTTCAGTGTATTGCTGCAGTGATTTCGTTTGCATGCTCGTTAAGCGTTTTTTTTTTTCGTTTTTTTTTCCATTTTATTAATTACCGAGAGGGGGCTAAGTGCGTAAAGTTTATCGGTTTCGTTATGTTTTCTTTAGCACCGCTCGGGTAAGCTTGTGTCATGGACTAGGTGCCACTCTTTTTAGGAACAAAATCGTATACCTATTATCAGTTTTTGTTTAGTGTGAGGAACTAAGAGGGGAATATTTTAGTTGTATTTAGTTAAAATTAATTTTGAATTTGACGTTTTTTATATTGTCATGTTATTTGAAAATTAAATATTCATTTTCATGGCAATCTGTTGCATAAAAAATAAAATCCATTTTTTTTATAAGAAGCTGTCAAAATAATTTCGATGGAAAAATGTTTCGTAAGGACATAATAAAAAACAAGAATACTATGTTGAAGTTAGAGCTAAAGCAGTGTATTGAAAACGAATTTTCTTTTAATCGAAGAAGTATTAAGGAGAATGTTGCTTGTAATGGTACTATTTTTAATTCAGACATTTGTTTTCTTTTACACCTTCATCTTGACGTAAAGATATTTTGTTTTAAATTGTTTTATTTTTGACAGATGCCATTTTGAAAATCACTAAACAAAGTTGATTTAAAAAAAAATCGTCAACTGTAACCAAAGTAACCAGATCTGGTTCCTCGCATTAAAAGAAAAAATCGACTATAATACATTGTAGTCTGTCAGTTTAGAGAAGGGAGTAGGATATTACCACCACCACCCTTATCATATCTACCTGTTATATATTTTTCTTTAATTTATTTATAATTTGTATTTTTCTTGTTTGTTTTTGTCTGATGGTTTTTCTTTTCTTTAACTCTTTTTGTCTTGTAGATCGTTTCGTTTTCGGACCAAACGACTGGTAGTTGAGGGGGCGGGGGTAGTGTTGCGGGGACGTAGTCAAAACTGATCAGAAATAAAAATAAACATCCGTTTCTATGTAGAAGCGTAGTTCATGTGTGCATAAATATTTTTTCTTACAGATACAAGTTGGGCATATTAATACTACCTCTGTATACAAACAATACCCGGCGCTTGGACCCGTGTATAAAGACTCCACGAATTAATCAGTATGGGAATAACAGAGGCATGCGGTTTTTTATTAATTTTAGACCTTTTTTACAATGACACAACATTTGTTTATAATCTTTTATTGAAACGGTGTAATGACATGTTTTTTACTGTACAAAGATAAAAATAATCGACTCTCCGATAGCGAGGTTTTGAATTCAAATTTTGAAAGATTTTTGTACCGAGTTTGAAACATAAGCCGAAACCTGTTTAGACTGAAAATTTGTATTTATAAAAACTCACCTTAGCTTGCTTTCCTTTTGTTTTAACAATAAGTTAAATTTAAATGGTTTTATACATATAAAATACTACTTTATCGTTATTTAAAAAAAGGCTATTTAAACATAGATAGTAGAATTTATAGATTACGCATAAAATATTAATAATTGTTGTTAATAGTGTAAACAGATAATATCTTGTACATGGAAAGGAAGTAAAATATATATTTATTTAAAAAAATAACGTGTATTAAAATTGACAGCGTAGTATTTTTTTAATTTAAGTACATTTAGCTCATAAACTACTATAAATAAATAATCGACTAGAATAGTTACGTTTAATATAAATTTTAATGAAATAAATAAAATTTTATAATTTTCATTTCTTTATTTATTTAAAATTTAAATAAGTAGTTTTAAATTGGCCTAATTTTTTAAAAATTGTATATACAGAACATAGTTTTTATTGTGCTATTTTTCGTTTTATTTTTATACATATATTATTATATATATATGTACCGATATATATAATTTTTTTTTTGCAGAAATTGTTTGTAAATGTTTAAAAGTTTATTGTTATAAATATATGTTGTGTCACTGTAGTTTTGTTGAGTTGTAAAGAATATTCATTATAAAAAGTCCATGTTTTTTTCTTTCAAATTTGGTTGAATCATTTTGTTGTGATTTGTTTTTTCCTAATTAATAAGAATATGCTCGCTTTTATGCGAGTATTATAAATTAAAAAAAAAAATAAACGAAAGTATTTTTTTCACTCGATACATGTTTTTTTTTTTTTAACTATATGGATGATTGCTGTCTGGATTTTTTTTCCAAGTTTGCTAGAAAGGCTTTCAATTTTACGCGAGTGCTTTAATATAGCGATGAAAGTAGGCCGCTTTTGTTTTCGTTGTGATTCTCGTAAGATGTGAACCCTGCCGATTTTAATATGTGACGTAGCAAGGATTACAAAAAAACCAGTGACTATTTGCATCACCAGAGGCTTACAGTTCATCTTGTATCTCAGACGTGCATATTATTAAATTTAAATTAGTATTATAATATACTGTAACTTCAATTAAGATAGATCGTAGACGTTCGACAGCCGAGGTCACAAACGCCCCAACCCCAATTAAACACGTACGTTTATTTTATATTAATACCATCTGAACATACCAATTTATTCATGAAACTGGTTCCTTTATATTTTATAAATAAATACAGTCGATCGCGTGTATTTTCAACCGATTTTACTCACAGATTTTCAAGTGTTTAGTCTAGTGTTGCTAGTCGATTTTTATATTAAATAGTCAAAGAAAGATACATTTTGAAACAACTGCAGTGTCTAAACCACAGTCCATTAAAAACAATCTAGGAAACCAATCTTGCCATAAAATATAAATGGATATAACCCAAGCTCAGAGATATTTGAAAACTGATATCTTATATTAATCATAGATAACACAAATTACACATAAAAGTGTTGTTTACTGTGTCCAGCCAGTGTATTAAATTACGTAACATACTTTAAGGGATGGGGGATCATTCAATTTGTGTGCCTAGGGGAGTATGTGTTATGTAAAAAAAAACACATTTTAAAAATTTTAATGTCGCTAAAACAAAGTTAACTTTTTATTTTGTGCAATAAATAATATGACGATAAACATAGTATGTAAAAAATGAGCACACTAATGCCATGATGAAAATAAAACAAAATGGCCCCTGCAATAGACATGTTTTGCGGAATGTGATAACGTAAAAAAATGTTTCATTAGAGTTTTTAGGGTGTCGTAGAAACTAGGAACCCTAATAGAGGTCAGTCCGTTCGTCTGTCTATCTATCACGGTCTTTCCACCCTCTGATTTATGTATTTTTTAAGTTGAAATTTGGTACATGGACGTAGATTGATGACCAAAAAAAAATTAATTGAGATTTGTGAAAAAACGTTTTTTTAGCTCCCCTCATCGCGTGAAAAGTGTACTCGCATTTTTTTTTCACTTGTCCCGTTCGGTGGGGTGTTTTTAGACAAGCCTCCGAAAATACAACCAAACAAATGCTTTTAGAACCTTTTGTTTTTAACCCTTCAGGCACGAAATATTGGCTATCAAATGCGTGGCCAGTACGGTGTTTGTCGGTTGTTTTTTTTTTTTCTTTTTGTTTTTAATTAATAATGACATCTGAAAGGCAACGTAATCTCTCTTTGTTTGTGTGTGTGTGTGGATTTGGCCAGGATCGTGTTTACCGTTATAATACTCGCCCTAAGCTTCGGGGAAGTTGCTGCTAATTTCACAGCGTTGAAAGGAGAAGGGGTCTTTCTTATTGAAACGCATTTATACGTTCAAATTTAACACATTCATGTGTACCTCTTACGGCAAACAGAACAATGATTCGCTAACATATTACTGGATATGTTATGACTTACAGAGCTTCTTTGTTGTATATCGAAGCATTCGATTGTCTATTATTTTGTGAGTAATTTTGTAAATTTTCCAACCTTTCGGGATTTTTTGCCCTAAACTCTAATCCGTCAATAAGTTCGCCCCTACTTAAACCACATTTTAAACTAATAAGCTCTGTTCCAACCTCTCTGTGAACGGTAATATTATCGTCACAGTCTTGCGCGATAGTTAAAACGAAACTGTTTGTATCGGTTTTTGAGCTACTGCGCAAGACGGTGTCGATAGAAATACAGTTCGCAGAGAGGTTGGAACAAAGCCGTGATATAGTACAAACAATTCCAAATATGCGATTGTAATTTGACGTTCTTATTGACAAAATACAAATTTTTAGACCAAGAGCCAGCAACAGACTTCGTTTAGTCATTTCAAAACTCGTGAAAATCTGAATCTTGTATGCCTGCTGAACAACGAATGTCGATTCTGGCAGTCCCCTGCGGCCGGGGTATACTACCACAAGATGAGAATAAAATTAGACTGTTCTGAAGTTCTGTCAAAAAAATTAGTTAGGTGCGTAGATGTTTGGTCAGCTATGTAACTAATTTTTTTGATAGTATTGTCAGAACAAAAGAGCAGATTGTTTTTATAAGTATTTTGGAGTAGTATATACCCCGGTCGCAGGGTACTACCAGAATCAATTCTCATTGTTCAGCAGGTATACAAGATTCATACCTTCTCTCTGTTGAATTCAAAAAGACAATTGTGACACCAACAGCAAATAGTTTTTCTCGAGAAAATCAGATAAGCCATTAGACAACGAGAAATTGCATAATTGGGCCAAATAGTTGACATTCTGTTTTTCTATACCTCCGTTGCGAAACTAGGCGACGCCTTAGCCGTTTATATTTTTTTTCTCTACTTTCCTCTTTTTTTGCACGCGATAAAGTGCCACACAATAATATATCAATCCGCATTTTTTTATTCACAGTACAAGATTTTAACAACTGTTTACCGACTCTCAAAACAAAAGTAATGTTACACTATCTATAATGAAAGTATTATTGAGTTTTGTTTTTGAGTAGTTCGGAACAAAGTGACTGAAACATTTTGAAAACGACAAATTCAATCTAGTCATGCTATAATAGGAGAGCTATCAAACATTTTTGTGTAGGTATTTGAGCCAGCGTGAAAATTTGTGTAATGTGTGAACGCAAAATCGTAGACCTGAGTAGTGGGGCTAGTCAAGCCCTTGAATTTTGCGAAATTTTGGTTTTCAAAAAATAACTTTAGGGAACTTTTGAAAATTTAATATCTTAATATTTACTATTTAATAAAATAAATATGCCAGATTATTCAGTCGGGTCCAGGCTGCAGGTTGAAGTATGTGTATTGGCGGCCGTCTGAGTCTTGCGGGAGGCAGTCGCACTGCAGCACGCTTCAGCTCAGTCCCCCGCCGATGTACGTTCTCTCTCTCACACACGAGCAGCCTACCCATAGCGTTGCTTTTTCGCACTCACGTGTAATATTCCCGACCAGCTGACAGGTAAAAAGTCCCACCAAAATGATCTATCCTTTCAAAAATATTTTTCTTGGTACAAATACCATCCACTCTAAGTCTCAGTATGTTTCAAATATATTGTTTCGCTAGATTAAGTACACTTTTGAACCGTCTGGCAAACATTTAGACCCGACAAAATAATCTGGCTGATTTGTTTTTTAATTTTATTAAATACTAAATTTGAAGGTATTAAATTTTCAAAATGCCGAAGGATATTTCTTGCAAATAAAATTTCACGAAGTTAAAAATTCAAGCCCCATTACCACCCTTCAGCCAGGTCTTCGGTTTTGTGTTCAGACAATACAAAAGAAGTTTAACTCAAATTTTCATGACGCCTCAAATACCTACCCAAAAATGTTTGACAGCTCTTGGGACTATAAGTGAATTGTACATCTAATTGAAATCTCGTTAAAAATTCATAATTATCGCAGACAAAGTTACGATTTTATTCATTTATATCGATAATATTCGTTCTTCTGTGTAGACGAAGTCATAACAGAGCTTTTTCTAATTTTAATAGAACTATAAAGCTGTCCAAAAAACAAAAAACGATGTATGCCGAGTTTGTAGTAAACTTCTAAAGGCGTGTGCACACGGACCTCCTTTAAAAAAATTGATTAGTGACGCAAATTACGAACCGGTTCGCGATAAGTAAGAACTTTTGTAATGAGACACTACAGTCAGTAACGCGCGTCGGTAGTTAGTTGCAGGCTACTCAACTGTCGAGTAGCTTCTGATTTGAGTCACTAGTCTTTCGTCTTGTGAGATTCATCTACAGTGTTTACTTGTATTTTTTTGGCGACAGTGTTGGGCGGTAATTAATTACCAAGTAATTTAATAATATTTTAAAATTATAAACAGTGCCCTAGCTAGGGGAACGTCCATTAATTACGCGAGCTTAAAATGGGGAGGGGGGTTCCGGCAAAATCTCACCAAATCTCATTTAAAGGGCAAGTGTCCTTTTCAGTAAAAATTTTTGAAAAAAAAAAAACTTATTAAACCAGTAATGTGCCCTATTGCTGTCCATTCCATTTTTTAATATTTTAATAATTTATTTCTTAGTGTTCTCAATACAATATTAATTATTATTTATGAAAGGTACATATTAATGTCAATTTAATATTTAAATTAAATGCTAACTAGCCTACTTGAGTATAGATAAATCGTATAGATTTGCAACGTTTTGCCGCTAGATTTGGCTACTAGATTTCAATCGTGCTGTGTTGCAGAAAGCAACAAAGTTAACCTTATCACTGCAGCTTGCACCAATGTGAGCAGTACTCGCGATTTTTTACCTTCAGTATAATGGTTTTTGAAGGATTACTATTGCCACGTAGACAAAATTTCGACATTGAAACCTCGTATACTGTCAATGCAAGCGCTTGGAATAGGGCGGCCATATTGAGTGTTTTGAAATGGGCTCCGGCTTCACGTAAAATCGATAGATATATATATTTAGATTGCGGATACACTAGCGCCTCTTGTACCTTTTAGAAGCCATTTTGTACGTGGAAAACGCCGTAAAAAGCGCGCGAGATTCAAAAATATTAATTATTTTATAATATGATTTATTGAGAAAAACGACAAAACTCACAGTAAACAGTGATATTTCGCTCCAAAACCTATTTTTATACTGAAACGTTTCAAAAATTACAAAATTGAGCATAAATATAATGTAAAAGCTTAGAACATTTTACATTGTCAATTTGGCATCAAGGTTGACAAGCATTGATGCCAATCTGACAATGTAAAATGTTCTAAGCTTTTATATTATATTTATGCTCAGTTTTGTAATTTTTGAAACGTTTCAATATAAAAATAGGTTTTGGAGCGAAATATCACTGTTTGCTGCGAGTTTTATTGTTTTTCCATTAACATCATATTATAGAAAATTTAATCTTTTTGAATCCCGCGCGCTTTTTACGGCGTTTTCCACGTACAAAATGGCTTCCATATGGCTTCTAATTGGAACCATTCCGCACAATGCTCAAGGATAGGCATCCGCTATCTATTAATATATATATCTATGGTAAAATTCCAATTACCAACAACTCTACTTGCATCGTAACTATTTATTGTTTATCTATACTCACGGCAAGTTGTGTAGAGCAATAAGTTACCGCGTACAATAGTGGTACGTCCAATATACTCAAACTGCAGCCTCGATAAATACATACATTCCACGATGAACCAAAGACCCTAAAAAATCCCGATCTCCTCGTAGACATCCCGATCCGGAACTTGAAACAGCAACAACCCTTGACGATCCCACAGTTTCGCACCACAGAAGTGTCGAGATGCAAGAAAGACGACACATTGACAGCCCGTTGTTCGCCCACAGGTGACTATGCATCGGCAGGAGGCGATCATTCATTTTCCGGAGGGCCGCAAAGAGGAGGCAACTACACACCCCAACTATCGTCGTATCATCCGTACAGACGCTAAGACATTTTTGTCCACGTACCATATCAAAGCGACAATTTTTTTATAACACCTTTACTTATGGAATCTTTAGCTGGACAACCGATTGGATCTTGCAACCGTCAGTTTTTATGTGTACCGCGAAATTAATTTAGTGACATCTGTGATTGGAAATGTAACACGTTGTTAACTATCTTGTTTTAGTGAAAACAAAACAAATATGATACAGAAAATAATTTCATTAATAATTTTTAACTGACAATGGAAAGCTGCCAGGCTATTTTCTACCAATTGATAGCGCCATTGGTTTTCATTATTGCATTACAAATAACCGTTAATCTCTAAAAGTCTGAACTTTACTTACTATAAACGCTTTGTGACGAGTAAGAAAATGTTAGCGTATCGATATACTGTAAGAAATATTGATCTCGCAGCACAATGTACACATATAAGCGTTGTCTAACTAGAAGATTCTATATGTAAAATCACTTTATAGCGTAAATTTATTAATTATAAAACTGAATATGCGAGTGCATGGTCGTGTTTAGGTACTTATTTTATAAATTGCACCATAAATTATTGTCTTTTTGTTAAACTTTTAGGGTTACAATAGACTATAAGAATTATCTAGACTGGAATATTGATAATAATACAAATTATCTATTCCTTAAATTCGGTTGTAGTGTAACAGTTTTTTTTTTTCAATATTACATAGTTTTTTAAAAGAAGTATTTTCTTTTATACATGAAACTATCAATGATTACAATTACTATGTTCCAACCTCTCTACGAACGGTAATATTATCATCCCAGTCATGCGCAGTAGCTACAACGAAACTGTTTTTATCAGTGTTGTGCGCATGTGTCGACTTGGCGCTCTTTGTGGCTAATCTCGTTTGGAACACGTTTTAGCTACTGCTCGTGATTGTGACGATAATATTACTGTTCGTAGAGAAGTTGGAACAGAGCTAATATCAATACATCAACTCAAAGAAATTGCAAAAAATTCTGGTTAATTTTTTATTGATGCTCATTACTGATATTTTTCATTGTACTCTTGATATAGCCTTAAAATTTTCTGGATTTAATTTTTAATTTAAGATAACTGGTTATTAGTTTTTTAGTGAGTACATTGATTACATTCCATTTAAAAATTATGAAAAGTAATTTTTTATAATATATTAATGCGTGTACTTAAATCTAATGACTGTTAATGCTGAAAATTGACTGCATCGATTGAAAACTTACAGATATATAAATTATCCAACGTTGTTCAATTGAATTTCACAGTATTTTGTTTTTATCAAAAATCTGGTTTATAATGGCGGGTTTCCAATGGCGTTACCAGAAAAAAAAACAACATTTTAATTTTAGATAAATATCACCGACTGCACTCGGATATTTCGCATATTGGCTTTTGAGTTTTGACAAATATGGATAGATCACAAAAATAAAATTAATTTTTAAGAAATAATATTAACTAGTAGTTTTATAAAGAAAAATGAGAACTTTATAGGTTTATTTGATACAAATTCCAGTAAATTGGAATCATAATATAAAAAAAAACAAAAGCATATTTTGTTAACATCGTTATGCAAATGAATTAAAATTTTGTACTGAAGGCATTTATGACAAATACAACCCACAAAAGATATAGACATGAGTAGATTTTTATTTTGTTGGTGACAGATAAATAATAATAATTTGTAAGAATTAAAATTTCACATTTAACTATTTGTTGAAGAGCCTAAAAATTATTCAAGCTGCTGCGCCAGCCTGTGCTATTTAAACGTCAGTTAACCGCGCTGACGTCACAATTGCTATGATAAATATTGAATGTTGGTTATGTAGTTTTCCACATAAAAATATGGCATGTGAGAGCAAAGTGAAATATTTTGTTGTCATTTCTTGTCCAATAATACCTAGTTATTATCGACAAAGCACTTTTGACGTCAGCGGAGCTGAGGTATTACATATTGTTTAAATAGCACAACATCTTCAATAAATTATTGCGTTTCAACGAATGGCTCGATGACTATCAAATTTTAAAGTTTTGTTCAAATCGACTTATATTTCAGTTTTGCGAAATAAAAATGCTTTAAAAAATCTATGTTTATAAAATTAATGATGTTATAAATATTTTTTTATATTTATTATTCAAGCAATAATTTTTTTTAATATCTACTCTATACGGTATAAAAAGTAATTTTTATAGACATAAGTGCGTTTTTTCGTTGACTGACACGATAACAATATCACGTCGCCGATACCAATACGAAACCTCAGATATTGCGTATTGTTGTCGTATTGGCCAATAAAAAAAAAAATGATATCGTTTAAAACATTATGGATAATGTTTATCGTAAATACTTTACTTTCATTATGGTTATTTAATCAGGATATTCTATGCTTTTTTCCTCATAATATATACTATTTTAAGGACCATTTTAACTAGGTGCATAGTTGGTGTTAGTTAAGCGAACCAAAACAAAAGTGGTTTTGTATTAATAAAAGATAGGGTCCATTAGGTACACTTGCTCGATAGGTTGTTTAAAAAACCTACAGCTATAAAATAATACAAAGATTCTAATTGCTATTTATTGTTCGCATTTTGTTTATTTAATAATTTGACGTGGAAAACTATTGATAATTACAGATATTTTTGACAATCGAATGCTACCGATAGTTTTTGAAAACTCTTGATAACGAGGAAAATGCATAAATTGTCTACTTGTGGACTCATTAAATTGTCTAGAGACTATTTTGTTACTTTATTGTCTAGGGTCAGTGTTGGCTGCCTGCTAAAGGGCCGTATTTGTGAAGTAATATGTCCTTCAAATTAAATAAAATTTACACGCTTCTATTGAAAACTATTTTTAATAATCGATAGTTTAGTAATACTGATTATCGATAACTGTCGATAGTTCGCCACCTCGAGTACTAACTGTAAAATCTGTACTGTAACAATGTCAAATTGTTTGGTTTCTTTATAGAATTCTGTAGTTGATATTTATTATAAACACCTTATGAGCAATTTCTATATCTAGTAATTATTTGTCTGACTAGTTGCCTAAATAAACTTGTACATAGTTGTTTCACACTTTTTTTTATATATGTATGTGTTTGTTGAATATCGTTTATAATTTTCGCAAACCTTAGGATGAATTACATACCAAGCAAACATTTTAGAATATATTAACAAAGTTTAGTGCCAAATTTGTTGTGAGCAAATTGCTAGCTTATTAAACAGAACATAACCTAAAAGTTAGTCTATGAAGTTAGGCGCAATTTAGCACAATAGTTAACTAGATTTTCATAAGTTCATTTTTGTACTTGCCTTTGTTAATACAAACTATGTTCCAACCTCTCTGCGAATATTATCGTCAAAATCATGCGCACTAGCTAGAGAAAATATGACATCCAAATAACTGTTAAACTAGTTTTATTATATTAGAGGAAACAAAAATATGTTTAAGTAAATATGATGCATGGGACGACTATGAATAATTAACATAATTCACAGCCGACGTTAATTTTAAAGGTAAGCCTCCGAATGCGACAGATCTCAAAAGAATCCGAGCAAATTAAATTAGTCATGTCGAGATTGCGCAACACATCGGTATCTGCGCACATGACGAGTTCGACGCGAGACACCAAGTTCGTTCCAAGCAGCCGTGAACGATAACAAAACCGTACACAGTCTTGTTACTGCGCAAGACTGTCTTGCGCGGTGTCGATTTTTGAGCTAGTGCGCAAATTAGTCTTGCACAGTGACAAGACTGTGTACGGTTTTATTACCGTTCGTGACTGTTTGGAACGAACCTACTATATCTTTATCTTCCGTCGCTGTCAGCAGTTTCAAACGCCTACATTAAATAATTTTAATGAATTTATTTAGTATTTTTTCATTTTCACTTTGACTGATGTAGCCACACCTCTAAAAACATTTATTTTAGTAAATTCTAGAATGCTGTATATATAATATACTTAGGTTAATAGTTATATAAAGGCAATATTCTAGGTACTCGTAAGTTTTGTACATTAAATCTTTACGCACTGCTTAATTTTGAAATGGTGTAATTAGATTATAAGCATCATTAAAAACAGAGACCTTTTCATAAATGTCATTTTTTCTGATTTTCTCATATTTGAATAGGTATAGATTAATTTGTGTTTTATTCTTGTTTCTAAATTTATTTTTGTTCTAGTTTTATAAGGTATAATTATTTCGTAATTAAACTGTTTGTCCTAATATTAATATGTATATTATACTTAGTTTCTTAAAATATGTTTAATAAAAATATCTGTAGCCACTTAATACATAATTTTTTCATATCTGTTAAGGTAGTTCAGTCGTGAAACGGTTTTTCTTAGGAATTCAAATTTAAGTAGGTATAAGTATTAACAATCAAAATGTGCATAATTAATATGCTTGGGAGGTATACCATGTATAAAGAAAACGAGTACATTCCAGAATATCTCCAAAACGGTTCTTAGGATATTTCTTAAAAACTAATGAGTTGTAAATTCAAAAATTACAAAATTTTGAAAAATAGTATATTTAATTAAAGTATAAGTGGATAAAAAGTTCTTTAAAACACGCGTGATTTTTCGAGCATGACGGCGCAGCCGGAGTGCTCGAAATAGAGCAAGTGTTTTAAAGACCAGTTATCCACGAATACTTTACGCCATTTTTTTGAAGTGAAAACTTCTTTAGCGGCATTGTACACTTTTTTTGTAATGGGTAAAAAATGTTAAACTCGCGTCAGGACACGTGACCTGATCGAAAATTCGTAAGACGAATGGAGAGTAGAGGTAATATTCAAGTTTTCACTTCTGCCGGCACTCCCGGAGTGCAATTTTTTTTTTTATTGGTGCACTTTGAAAGCATAAATACTGGTATTATTACTACAAAAAAATGGAAATAAAAACTAATAATGTAAAATGGTTGAATTCGTGATGTGACATCAGTATACCTTTCGTTGTCATGGAAATGAGAAAAACAGAAATATATTTATAATCAAAAAATTCTCGAGTTGTTGATGTTGCCATGGTAACTTTAAAAAACGCGCGTGTTTGAAAGTTTGATTTAAACACGCTGAGGCGTGCTTTAAATAGGTAAAATGGGGCACCAATAAAAAAACTGAATTTTTTTACCAATTTGTTGAAAAAATGTAGATTTGTGAAATAAAAATATTATAGTATCTGTATATTTAAGCTTAGATATGTTGGGTATAGTCTCTTACAAAAATGCACGGATAATCTCTAACTGTTGGTACTTACAATTAAGCTATACTTTTGTCTCAGAGTCGCGAGTGAACTACCTTAAGCTGGATTTAATTTATTGTGAACTGGAAGCACAGGTTAAAGAAATGTCAGTGTTCAGACAGTTATCATTTCTGGCTAGAAGTGTCCGTTCTTCAAAAACATCGAAGCTTTTTCGATGTAACACGTCGCAAACTTATACATGTATCTTTTACGATGCATTGATAGCTTAACATCGATGTTTTCTAAACATCGAATACTTTCGTATGCGATAGTTTAGTTACTATTAAGAATCTGTAAAGTGCACCGAGAAAAAATAATGATTTTTATAAAGATGAAATTTTTTTAAGGGAAATAATAAGAATGGAATTGAAAAAAAAAATCTAGTATACAGTGTGTTCTCGGATAAGTGAAACGACTCTTGTAAAAGGTAAAAAATTCTCGATTTAAATTTTCATTTTTTGAGATTTAGTCCTGCTTGGCTTTTGAATTACAGAATAAGTATAGAAATTGCCAGAAGTGCACTGATTTTTCGCAACATTAGCGCCTTCTGGCAGCTCTTTATCTTCCGCCTAGCCTTCTGGCAATTTTTTCCCTACTTACTTGTACTATCCTATTATTCTGCAAATTTTCTTAGTCCAGTATCATATCAGAAAGCCGCTATCTTGGAAAAAAATGAAAAATCAAAGCTGACCAAGGATTTTCAAATTTTGTATAGGGGCCTAGATGCTGATTTTATTTCTCAATAATTTTGCAATATAAAAAAGTAAATAGGTAAACGTAGGTACATCCTTCCTCAAGATTAAATCTTTTCTGTTTTCATTAATATTACTAATATGCTGAACAAAAATAATTTATATAAAAAAAAGAATTTGTTTTTATGAGAAATGCTAAACAAGGTTTGATCAACAATCAAGGTAAGTACCCGTAATAAATAAATTATGCAATCTGTGGCCAATTGAACTAACCTTCACCTCCACGGTTTTTATACCTCAATGGTCTAATTGTGCTCCACATTTTAAATGACATTTGTCACATATTTGACAGCACCTACCGCGAGTCGGAATCAGGAGTGATGCTTGCAGTGTGAATTATGTATTTGGATAAGAACAACATAAAAATAAGACTTGTCACTTACGTTACAGCGTAACATTCGTAACTGATTAAAAAAAAATGTTTAGTTAATGAACAATGTGTGTGCAAGACGATTACCTGGACAGTTTTCCCTCCATTTACGAAATGTAAAATACAGGTGTGCGAGTACAATTTCAGTATTTTAAGTGCAGCTGCACTCGTCGTGTACTACGATTGTAATAAGTGAAAGGTAATGAGTACAATAGTAATATGTATAATAGTTATCTCTGTGGTATCTATTTTTTTCTTAAATGTGATAATGTGAGAAGTGTTATATAATTTTATCGTTTGTGTCAATTATTTGACAGGTAAGATTCTTCCATTATATTTATAATTAATTTGTAAAAATAGAACGGTGCCTTCATAATATTTTATTTATTTACACTAGATTTAAGTATTTTGATATCTAAATTATTACACTGCCTAACATTCGAAAACGACCGCGACTGTTCGTTCATTTTGGCAAATTACTAAATACTCGCGCGATCTCTTTCCATTTACTTGATATGGAAAATGTATAATTTTTATTTTATACCGTGCACATTATCGTTTGATCAAGGCTTAAATATAGTACTATTTATCTTGAAGTTAACATTTCATGAAATAATATCCAAACTATAGATACCTACATGTTTAATATTTTAAAATTTTGGCAGCCCTGACGGTAGTCTGGAATCTGGATGTCTTATATTTTGAAGTTTCTTGAAAATTTATTTTATAAACTAGCTGACCGCGTAGTCGTTCTAAAGAACGTAAGAAATAACGTCTGATACTCCAACTAGAATACAAATTTTAATGAATGCATAATTTTACGATGGTTTGTGTCTATGGTGGCGGTGAATGAATAATGAGAGCGCGTTTTTCAGGACATTTGAATAATATGGATTGTAGATGGTAACAGGTTATTAATAACTTAAAGGGATGAGATAAGGAATGTTCAAGACAGTCTGTCGGGGTGTTCCGACTGGAATTTTGTTCCGTCTTTTTAAAAACAGCGTAGAAAAGATGTATTTGAAATACTGTGAAAAACTCAGCCTTGTCAAAATGAGTAAACGTTTTCAACCCTACTAGTGCAGGGGTCGGCAATTTGCGGCTCTTTTGATGAAAAGTTGCGGCTCTCCAGTTCCATACACAAAAATAGTTATTTCATTATATAAACCCTCAAAAATCGTCCAATCGATCCATGATTGAGTACCATGTCTATCTCTCAGCCATTTCCACTCGCGTCTCACCCGCACCGCCCCCGTTGCGATGTGTCGTCCTCGGATATATATATATTATATCTATATAAATAAATACTATAATACTGAAACGAAAATGTATAGTGGCTCTTTAAAAACTGGGAAATATTGTAAATTGTTACTTTTGGCTCTTCCGTCTCAAAAGGTTGCCGATCCCTGTACTAGTGCATATTTAGGGGTCGATTACCCCTAGAAACGACTGGACTTGATGACGCAGAATGTCATTCTCGTTATTTGCACTGATTAAATAGTATATCATTTCCATGCCTAAATCAGCTTCCAAAAAAGTTCAATAGCTCTTGAAGATTAAAAGAGACTTCTGAAATACATAGACGTTTTAGTTTTAGCATCTCCGTGAACCCTTTATCAGAGTTTTATTGTTTGAATTTTTATAATTTGTTGTACTAAATTACGTGGAAATGTGAAAATGGAATAAAAAAATCTTGAAAAATTTTACATACTCACTTTTTCTGAAAATATATTTATTTATAGGTTACTAACACTATTTACCCGGCGTTGCCCGAGAATTATGATAGCATATTAGGATATGACCTAAAACCACAGAGATATAAGTAACTAAAGTACGCTAGTTCGTATGCTTGCCATAAGTGAAAGTGTCCTCAGTTAAGACAGAGAACGCTGCAAAAAATGAGATATTTTTTGACGTGATAACGTCTTATAAATTGATGAATCACCAATCTTATAAATTGATAAAACACCGACTGCATGCACGAAAAAGTGTAACGTAACGTTCCTAACGTTCGTAACGCGTAACGTTCCGCCTGACCCTGTGCGTGCTTTTTGCTAATTTCTCGCTCAATTTAAATCAGATCGGTTTGAAACCAGTCTTAAACGAAAGAGGAGAACATTTTACATAGATTTCGTATAACAGAATTTGCCTAAACAGTTTTTTTATACAAATTTATATAGAAAAATAGCTGTATAAATGCAATGTTGTCTAATGCATGGCGCGACGCGGTCGGTCGTCTTTGTTTGCCGTACATGGAAATTAGAAAATAACGTATGTCTTGTCTTAACATGAAAACGGCTGCATTTCTAATGTTTAATTCAATTTTTTGACATTAGTATTTTGTGAAATGCAACGCCTTCTAAGTTAAGTATTGGAATAACTAATTATTATTAGAACATAATACTTTGACAGTTGCAAACGTCACTTTTGACATTTCTTATCATTCCGACACCAAGGATAAGCGGATTGAAACCAAATTTTGGGAGGATGTTTGATATGCAAATATGAAGTGGCCTATTGTTTTTGGGGAACATCGGCGCATGCGTAAAAGAATATATCTCTTATAATGATGTTTTATATAATAATAATATAGTTTTTAAAACGGTTTTTACTCTATCTATTTTTACTAGAAATTTTTGTAAATTTTTTGGGGAAAATAGGCGCATGCGCAAAAGAGATACATGCCATAGTTGTTTTTTATATAATAATAGTGTACTTTTTATAGTGTTTTATTATTCTACTTAATAAAATTTACCTAAATTTGAAGCGAAAGATGCAATATCATAGATTCGAATTATTATAATTATTATATAAATTTAGGTTATGTATTACGGAATACGTTATCACGTAAAACTATCGTCCGTAAACCGACTTTACAGACAACCAATTTTTTTTACTCAAATAACTATTGTTTTGTATCATTAATTACCATATAGAGATAAGGAGCTGTTCTCTCTCTGAATAGCAGACACTTTCACGGCTCACTAGCGTACTCTAGTCTAATATCTCTATGCCTAAAAATGTCGAATATTTTTCTACCTTGAAAATCGATAGAATAACTGTAGCGAATTTATCCTGTCGTGTGCGTATGATACGATTGCCAGGTGGAAGATTGAAAACATTAAGGCGTGGCGCGTTGAAGGTACATAAAACCGGTGTGTCCTTTATTTTCAAGAGAGTCCCTTTATATTGAGCGAAAGATTGCAGAAAGCAATTAATTAAAGGCCGCTTCACACGAGGCTAAAAACGCTGCTAGATTTGCTTATACTAGTTTTCTGGCGCTGGTTTTCTTGATTGCTGTTATGTGCTGCTCGCTTCACATGAGACGTCTTTTCAAGCTAGTTTTGTGAAAAAATCTGGTGCTCGCGCAGTGACAGCTCAAATATAAACACAGAGCAAGGCGTGTCTGTTGTCTGACTTTGAGCAGAATGACGCCATGTTGGTTTGTGGGCGTTTGTTCAAGTCGTCCACGTGACAAAATATACCCATCCCCCGATTTACACGGTACTTGTTTTACACGTTTTCGCTTTTACACGGTTTTCCAAATAAGTTTTTTTTTTGTTTTTATCGCACTCGACTAAATGCTACTGTGATTGAACACGTGCGCTGTGTACACATCTCACGGGGAATCCTGAGCTTATGTGCTGACTTGAAAAAAAGAATGAGAGTAATTTCTGACAGTGATGAAGGATAATAAAACACCTTTGGTTTTATTTTTTGTTCTTCTGTTTAATGTATTGTAATTAAATAAAAAAACAGTGTTTCCGTAATATATTATACATATTTTAACCTGTCAATGCATTTTATTTTTATTTCTGTGTACACCTAAAAATATTGAAAAAAATCACAACTGTTAAATAGCAAAATTATGCATTTTCTGCAAGCTTTTCGATTTACACGGTTTTGACTTGAAAATTTTTAATTTTCGATTTACACGTTTTTCTCAGGAATGTATCTACCGTGTAAATCGGGGGATAGGTGTACTGCTTCCTGATTGGCTCTTGCTCATACCTAGCAGCGGACCCTGCAAGAAAAATAGTTCCTGTTCTAATTTTAAAACCTATCTTGTGAGCTATAGCAGGCGAGCCCGCAGTGACGTCATTTCCAGCTTCGTACCCAGCCTACCGGCCAGCAGAACTCCAAGCAGTGTTTCTAGCCTCGTGTGCAGCGACCTTTAGGAAAAAATGTATAGGTAATAGTTACACAATGAACGCTAAAGTTTAACAGCCACTGGCAGACCACAAAACTCGTGTGTGTACTGTGCGGCAGATTTACTTGCGTTCAGGCGCTTGTCTGTGCTCCGAAGCAGCACATGTAACATCAAACACCCCCGGTGTTCACCGTGCACACCTCGTGACCCACACGTTAGGTCGACTTTGAGCTGCATTTACCGTCAGCACATTAGTGCAAATAAGCATCTATCACTGTCATATAATTGTTCAATGGTATCTATCTTTTGGACGGCTTTGCCTCGGCGGTACGTATGTCGTAAATAAACATACATGATACACGAAAAAAAGTTAATAATAGTTGGCAAAACCAAAAGTGCACATCCCGCAAGTTTTCCACTGTATGATAAAAAAATAACAATTAAAAAATATTTTTAATAAATTTAAAAAGATTTAAAAATTTAAAGAAATAAATAATTAAAAATTGAAAAAATATTTTTTTTAAGTTTGCAAAAATAAAAAAAATTAAGAACTATACATAATATAATATATAATTAATATCAAGTGGAATAAAATAAAACAAAATAAAAAGAAAAAAAAAAGAAAAAAATCAATGATTTCGTAAGGAATCGAACCCAGGACCTAGCCCTTGGGGATCCAACGGCATAACCATTACGCCACGGCGGCCTAATACGTGTAGTGGTGTTATCACGGTATAGAAGTGTAGCACTTGTTTTATGGATTACACTATATTTACACAGCAATTATTATATTGTTTTTTTAAACTATTAGCTGTCAAAAATAATAAATAAAACTGTTTATAAAAATTAAACTACTGAACACATTTTAGTGAATTTAAATAGGGTTCTGGTCTGATAGTAAACAAAGTGAATAAAATATAACCCAATCCGACCAAAATTGCGATCTGTAGAGTCGTGACGTACGTACGTACGTACATACGTACAGACCAACCGACAACTGCTGTTTGTGATTTTCAATTACAATTTTAATAGTATTTATGAACTCGAATTGATTTGAAAATGGTTCTATTTTATAGATTAGAATCTCCTCTTTTCAAAAAGCTTCAATTTGAATGGATTTCGTGTGAAATTAACTTAGATATAACTTCTTATATGAACGAAAGTCAGCTCTGACGCACAAAGCGATAATAAAGCACATACCGCTAGTTTAGCGGTATGTGCAATTAAAACATCATAAACATGGAAGCGAATCATAGTTTAACTGATTCCTATAGCCCGTGTTAGGAGGTATCTTCGGTTGGAACACCTATTTAAAATGTTCACGTGCCGCAACTATCGGGATGCTCTCCTAATTTTATTAGGTATAATTATTCATCTTTTAGCTCTTATAGGAGCAACTTATTGACTATTGGATAGCTATAGCTGATGTGGGGCAGTTAGCAAATAACGCGTAAAAAACCGGATGATTCCCGGTAGTAAATAACTTACGAAAACGTATTCATGGGACTCTTGTATCCGTATTTCCGTGAAATCAACTTCCAATAAACTGAAATTGCGACCCGACGATTAGATATCGTTTTTAAATAAATAAACAGACCAAACCGGTGTTCTTTTATTCCAGCTTTCCTCGTTGCTGAGTGCCATTTGGTAGGGGAACCTGGGGCAAAACGGTCGCCTGGAACACAATGACAACGGGTTTGTCTCGTGTGTAGTATTAGATCAAATTCAGTTTATTTTTTCTTTAGTTTAAAAAAAAAGGACAAATTATATTCGTTTTTATTTTTTTCGGGTCTATTAATTGTAATTTGTGGAAAATATGCTTTATTTATAAGTAATTGACTAGCTTTAGTATATTAATAATAATAATAAATATACTTTATTAATGGTACATGTACACATGTATTAATAGCGTCAGGCTTGTCATAATAGATATCATTGTTAAAGATAATTTTTTAAATCGTAATTTGTTTCTGTAAATAAAAATTCTTTTAGATTTTTTTTAACCGACGAAAAACAAAAACGGAGGAGGTTCTCAATTCGACGCGTATATTTTTTTTTTTTATTTTTTTTTTTTTTTTTTTTTATTTATGTATGACCACGCATAACTTTTTACAGAGTAGTCCGATTTTGATAATTTTTTTTTTGTTTGAAAGGGTATACCTCGAAGTTGGTCCCATATAAATTTGGTAGAAAAATTCCAACCCTAAGGGTAGGAAAACAGGGGATGATTGATTGTTCACTCACTGATTGTAATGTATGACCACACATAACTTTTTACAGAGTGGTCCAATTTTGATAATTATTTTTTTATTGGATAGGGTATACCTCGAGGTTCGTCTCATATAAATTTGGAAAAAAAATTTCTACCCTAAGGGTGGGAAAATAGGGGTGATTTATTGTTCACTCACAGATTTTTATGCTGAGTTGTGTATATTACAATTATAAATTATATAGCCACATAAAATTATTAAATAAAAACTTTTTAACAAAAAAATTAAACCGCCGAAAAACTGAAAAGCAAAAAATAATAAATCTTTTTATTTAACTAAGTTCTATCTAAGTAGTTGAACGTATGTGACAGTCTAGTATATCTAAGTAATTTTGAGTCGGCGTCAAACCATCAATGAACAAAGATCACTAAAAGAAATAACCAAATCAAATTAATAATGATACGTGAAATCTCCAGCGATAAACATTAACATTCTAAACATGCGCTCTCCACACGACCACTCGCAAAGACGTGTGCCCTCAGTGTGCCCGTTAGGGTTGCTCTGTCGCTGATATTAACTTCGTGAACGCTCAGAGATTTCCGGCGAAGGATTGTTGACGCCGACTCAAAATTACTTAGATATACTAGACTGTCACATACGTTCAACTACTTAGATAGAACTTAGTTAAATAAAAAGATTTATTATTTTTTGCTTTTCAGTTTTTCGGCGGTTTAATTTTTTCAGGTTAACCCCAGCTTTTATATGTGCAGGTACTTTATTATGTATCCGAATCATAGCGTTGCGGACACCTCTTTGAATTACAGTTAGCAAAGATGCTAACGTTTTAAAATTATTTTTATTTCTTGTCGAGTAGCTATGCTCAAAATTATTCTCGATAAAAAGAGAAGGATTATTGTTTACAAATAGTGCGCATTCTAGAATAAAAATGTCGTAAACGGTAAGAATTTTAAATTTTTTAAATAGTTCTCTACAGCTATGTCTAGGTGCCACACTCGCTATGATTCGGATACATTTCTTTTGAAGTAAGAATACTTTTTTTGAAAGCGTGGAATTGCCCCAAAATATTATGGCAAATTGTAAGTTTGAATGAAAATACGCATAGTAGATGCTGAGAAGTGCATCAAAATTTACAACTCTTTTTAGGTATCTTATTAAATATATTGATCTGCATAATTTTGATTGTAATTGTTCGATATGTGACTTCCAATTTAAGTCACAGTCAATATTTATCCCTAAAAATTTTACATAATTAGTCAATGATATGTTTTAAATCAAATATATTTGTTTTTCCGGAGCTTCTACTTAGGCTGCCTGTTGTTCCCTGGGTTCCCCTTATTGATTTGTCCATTTCATTTCTTCGAGGCGAAATGAGAAGGTAAATAAAATTTTTACCGAAGTAATGGTTTTGACGTTTGCGATCAAACACAATTAAAACTAGCTATCAATAATTATTGAAAGTAAACAAGATTGCCTTACTAAAGTTTTCGAAACAAATTCAGCATTTTTTTTTTTGCTTTTTGAAGAGAGAGACTAGATTGTAAAGATCGAAAATCGAAGTTATTTGTAATTTTAGAGATATGAGCATTAATTTATATTATTTGAGAAAAATTTTAAAATGCCATAACTTCTAAACGACTAATGATACAGAAAGGGAGTGGTTGAAATGGATTCAGCGCAATTTTTTCTACAAGAATAACAGTCGTAAGTCGTAGATATGTAAACAATAATATGTCGCTTTCTGGGTTTTTTTAAAAACAGAAAAACAAAGAAGGGTCCCCCCTTCTCACAAAATAAAAAATGTTTGTAAAATAAATTCGCTCTGTTTCGTTTGATATTATGTATATCTACTTATAGAAAAAGTCATTCAGAATTTCTGAAACCATTCTGACCATCCGCAACCCTGTATTTCTCTTAGTTTCGAAGATATAGCCAATTTTAATTGTTTAAATTTGTATATGTCGCCGGGATATTGTCAAATCCGTGATTTTGTAATTTCACTAGTGAAATTACAATATCACGATTGACAAAGATTCGTGATATTATAATTTCACTAAGTGAAATTATAATATCACGGGTTTGACAATATACATTTTAAACCGTCATAACTTCTAAACTAATCGAGATACGAATTTGCGCTTATACCTAATCGATTCAGCGTACTTTTTTCTGTAAGACAAATATTATAAGCATATATTTTGAGATATTTATATATTTTTCCAAATATCGTAAATCTTTTCATGTTTTGATGAGTTTTGAAAAACTGCAATATTTTAAGGCATTAAGCGATTTTTGGCCCGTTTTATATTAACCGAACTTATAGAAAAAGTCATGCTGAATCGATTCCGTAAATCCGCAACCACTTGCACCTGGCCAATAGTGGGTAGACCAAAAAAGTGTTTTTTAACGAAACTTTTACACTGCTGTAGCAGCACAATTTTATATGAAAATTCAACTTTTATAAAAGCTATTGGCTGAATCGTCGGCGATATTATTATTCAGAAGAAAGAGAAAGATTTGTTTACAAGCGCTCGAGTTTGCCAAACCATTGTTGAATGTCATGAGCTGACATTTACCTACAATAGCTATGTATTATCTAAGTAGAACATATAGACGTAACCCGTTGCGCAGGGATTCTCAATATTTTTTTTACACGTTTTTTATTAACTTCACTTGTAAGTTTGTATGTATGTATGTATGTTTGTTTGTAACCTCCGTTTGGACTACAGCAAGTGGTTTATTACTGTAGTGTAATATGCCAGCACTGTAACTATAGGGGGTATCCGTGCGGTCTAAAGCACGGGTCTTCGCTGACGTCAACTCTCGGAATCACGGGTCGTGGGTTCTAATCCCGTCCACGCCGAAAAAAAATTGTTTGTTTTTCGGCAAATTTTTGACAATAAATCGAACTAAAAAGTGGAAAATCAATTTAGTTTAAAAAAAACTAAAAAACACGCTTTATATCAAACTAAAAAGTGAAAAATAAATATAGTATAAAAAAAACTAAAAAACGCGCTTTATATCGAACTAAGAAGTAAAAAATATTTTTTTTAAAATAAGCTTAAAACAATAATAAATAAAAAATACTAGTATTATTGTGAAAAAAGCGTGGGGCGCTTTGTTCCACATTTTCGTACATCGAGCGCCCCACGCTTTTTTCACAATAATACTAGTATTTTTTATTCATTATTGTTTTAAGCTTATTTTTAAAAAAATATTTTTTACTTTTTAGTTTGATATAAAGCGTGTTTTTTAGTTTTTTTTAAACTATATTTTTTTACTGCAGGACGCATTTAATCAAAGAAAATTTTTATTCACAGCGCGTTTTAAGGTTACAGTAGAGGTTGCCCAGTTTCGTTAGATAGTTATAGGGTGATGAGTGATGACGTCATCCGGCGGACGTGTCAAATGACTGTGAGGCAACGACTGTTAGACAACAGCCGTTGCCTCGCCTTCAATGCAGGTTGTGATAATTGACGAGTTTGGGAAAAGTTTAAAACAGCTGGAAAAGAAGCTGTTTAAAATTTCATTTTGTTACATATAAGTACTAATCTATATAATATAATAGCGGCCCAGTTCGGCTTTGCCCGAATTTGTAAATTGCCGCCGTTTTTTCGTCGATTTACGTTGCTTTTATTTTAATGCGTTAATATAATAACGTGTGCCCATCCTGAATATCCATTCTAAATATTGTTGAAACAAATTTTGAAATCGGATGAGTAGTTTCATACCATAGATTACCTCTTACGTCCATAGTTACGAACTTTACCTCTTTATAATATTTAGTAGTAACTATAGATTGAGAAAAAATATTTTATGACTTTGGCGTGTTAATATAAAATTGTAAAATAACTTGTTCTCTATTTTTGGGAGGAAACCTGAAAAAAGCGGGGTATGGTATGGTTATTCTATATTTTTCTTTGCGAATTCCCCGCTAGGTCAGGTCAGATATTGACGAACCCCTGGGTCCCTATACAAGTAGAAAAATAAACGAGCGTGCTTTAGACCACACGACTGAAGTAAAACTTCTTCCTGCCATAATTTGTTATTATTCACCCGAAAATTCACAAAATATGAACTTTAAAATGAATTTACAATTTTATTCACTTTAAACGTAGAACATTACATAAAAATAATGAAAACAAAAGTAATACGTTGCGACGTTGTCACTGGCAAGTAAAGAGTACTGCTTATATTTTCGGCCACCTGATGGCGCCAAGTATGTGTCATTCTATTGTTAGTACTACTTATATTTTCGGCCACCTAATGGAGTCAAGTATGTGTCATTCAACTCTCTCTCTTTCTATCTTCACTAACTTATATCTCCCTCTCAACTTCCGTTCGCCTCGTCCGATTTCCGTAAACAGCACCGTTCACCTCGTTCTATTTCCGTAAACGCTTTCGTCAGGCACTTACTAGCTTACTCCCGAAGTCAAGCGTGACTAAAGAAGTTTTACTTCAAAAAATATAGTCCGTTCGCGTATGTTCTGAGTTGTCTTGCGTCGCCTCATGGAACTGCGTTTAATTTTGCGGCTATGTCGTGACACACTTCCCCAGTACATTGGTTGGGAATCCCTGCCCATATTAGCGTCTATAACAGAGCGATACCTGAATGTATTTGTTGAACGGGGTTGGAGAGTCGGTGGAGATGGTGGCGTCGTTCAGGCCGGGCCGCGTCGCGTCGTTTCGGTCTGTTGGACTGCTTTCTCTTTGCACGTGCTTACGTCAAACGGGCGTACATCCTAAACCTGCCCCGCACCCACTGATTCGCTATCTTTGACCGCGTGTAGATATTTGGAATTGATGAATGTTTGCGCTCACCTGCATTTGTATACATATATCAATAATTATTCAAATCTTTGATTAACGTCTGATTAGAACTCTCCAATAAATAAAATTATTAACTTAAAGCGATTGTTTTTTCAAAAACCAATTAGAAACTAATTATTAATTATTTTTATATTTTTTAGATCAGTTCTGAAGAAGATCCAAATCCGGACCGAAACGTTAATGTATTAATTTTGATATTTTTTGTTAATATATTTGTCTGAAAAATTGGTCGATAATTTTATTTATTGGAGTATCAATAATTATGTTTCAACGAATCCGCATTCCATCCTAGTAGAACGATTGTTTAAATTTTAGAAGAGATTTCTAGTGTAGAAGCCTATTTTTGGTAGGTACTTAATTTCTCGAATTTTTTCTGAGAAAAATAATGATATGAAACGTCTAACGTTTGGTTCGAAGTAAAACCGTGCAGTTGGCGCGACGCCGTTCACGGGACGTGTGACGGTTCATTTGCGCTTGCTGTGTGTATGCGTTGGACAGCTGTGTGGCGAACATGGCGTTTGTTGATACGTTTAATTTAGTTATTAAAAGTCCGTTAAACGACAGGGCAAAATTTAGTTGTGAGAATTTCGTTTAAATGTATGTTTCACATCTGTCGGGCGTCCCAACACGGCTTCCATTTTGACGTGATAACGTCTTATAAATTGATGAATCACCAATCTTATAAATTGATAAAACACCGACTGCATGTACGAAAAAGTGTAACGCTCCTAACGGTCGTAACGTTCCTAACGCGTAACGTTCCACCTGACCCTGTGCGTGCTTTTGCTAATTTCTCGCTCAATTTAAATCAGATCGGTTTGAAACCAGTCTTAAACGAAAGAGGAGAACATTTTACATAGATTTCGTATAACAGAATTTGCCTAAACAGTTTTTTTATACAAATTTATATAGAAAAATAGCTGTATAAATGCAATGTTGTCTAATGCATGGCGCGAGCGCGACGCGGTCGGTCGTCTTTGTTTGCCGTACATGGAAATTAGAAAATAACGTATGTCTTGTCTTAACATGAAAACGCCTGCATTTCTAATGTTTAATTCAATTTTTTGACATTAGTATTTTGTGAAATGCAACGCCTTCTAAGTTAAGTATTGGAGTAACTAATTATTATTAGAACATAATACTTTGACAGTTGCAAACGTCACTTTTGACATTTCTTATCATTCCGACACCAAGGATAAGCGGATTGAAACCAAATTTTGGGAGGTTTAGGTTATGTATTACGGAATACGTTATCACGTAAAACTATCGTCCGTAAACCGACTTTACAGACAACCAATTTTTTTTTTTTTGCAAAAAAATCTAATACGATTTTTTTATCCTGTCACATTAGCTTTCATTTTCTATTATGAAACATGGAAAATAATAACGAAACATTCGACGTAAGCGGTTTTGCTTTTTGGCCTCAGATACGTATTTCAGGTGCAATGACTCAACTTGCTATTGTTTGAGGAAAAACTTGAGGTCTGACCTTAACAGACAGATGTCACACCGAGCGAACAAACAGCTTAAATTCATTAACAATATATTTTTTTTTATTTTAAGATAACAGTGAGAAAAATGACAATATTGCAATAATATTCAATTGTCCATCAATTGTTATTCTTAACTGGGACTAGTTTTATTTATTATAGATGAGTCACAAATCACAATTAAGCTTTTGGAGAGCTGCGCATCTTGCGAGCCATAGTTTGGGCACCGTTGATATCTTTATATATAATAAATTCTCGTGTCACAAATTTTGTCCGCGCTAACCTCCGAAACCAACGAACCGATTTTAACGAAATTTTGTAAATGTGTCGTGGTTACTCGAACTTACACTATAGGATAGTTTTTATAATATTTTATACAAAATTTGTCAAAAAAATTGTTTTAGTAGCATGTAGCGACATTTGATAGAATTTGCTCAAAGCTATAAGTTCAGAAGCAAACAAAAAAAAAACTGTTTTTGTACCAAGTAACGACATCTAATAGAATTTGCTTAAAGCTATTAGTTCAGACGTCGGGCCGCAAACGAAATACATTTTGCAGAATTATATCTATCGCACCCGGATGAACTGGGCCGGGCCGCTAGCGAATAATTTATAGAGAGAAAAATAGAGATTTCGAATATGTAAGAAAGTAGGTATATTAGTTGCCATTTGAAAAAAAAAATACGTGACAACTTCCGGTTGAGTTTGAAGTACAAAAAATATACCTCAGCAGTTTTGGATAGTTTTCGAGTTGAAACTTTTTTTTGTATCTATTAGTAGAATATAAGCATAATTATTCACCGTTGCTCACTATCGTTGAACACACTGTGTAGAGAAGTTTGTTTAAATTAAAATATACTTTAAAGTTGTAACACATACTCTTACGTAAACAAACAGTACGTAAAGTTTATATTGCAAAGGAATATTTTTTATTTTATACAATCGATATTCTGTGTTTCGTTCGTAAAACTAGAATTTAATGATTTAATCATTTTACTTACAACCAACCAGACGCGTTCGCAAAATATTTTAAAAATTTGCACTTGCTTTGTTGATGTTGTATCAAGTGTAGTGATTTTTAAAATTAATTTACTGTGTGGGTGACCTTTTCTTAGAATTTGGAAGATTTTTGAAAAATAAAAGAACATGCGTCGATTGTTTTGAGTTGACATTTGAACTTTAAAACATGCGTAAGCTTTGGACGCATGTGTTGGAAAATTTAATTTTGAAAAAAAAAACAGGATGTGTTCCTATATTATAAGCAACGGATTACATGCCCACATCATGTGAGAGTTGTTTTTTAATAAATTATACAGAAGGTAATTCAATTAACAAAAAACAAATAGAGTCGTAAAATCGTCTGTTATTGTAGGATTCCTACAGCGAATTTTTCGTTATCATAATTTTTTACCTGTTTATCTATAAGTATAATATTATAAAGAGGTAAAGTATGGATATAGAAGGTAATCTCCGAAACTACTCATCCGATTTCAACATTTTTTCACTAATATTTAAAATCAGGATGGACGTAGGCTATATATTGTCAAAAAAACACCCGAAAAAAATCCAAATTCCCTCATGATAAAGATGATAATATAATAATCATATATTAACTATTTTTATTCAACACGCGTGAGTAATATGTAATTTCGAGGCCCTGCTAAATTCGGGAGAAATAATAAATTACTTCATGTTGACGCGTAGAGTGCTAATAATGAGCCGTACAGTGTGATAATGAATTTTCTGGACCAATAGAAACGCAGTAGCAAGCCCGAGCGTGCAATAATGAAAAAAAACTGCACGCAGCTTCTGGACCAATAGGAACGTGGTAGGCGGTATTGTATATATAAAAACAGCATCGCAATTCAGCGAAAGTCATGGCCATCTTGTGTGCATCGAGGGCGCTGGATACGTCAATCAATGAAGTGATTTATTATTTTTCCCTCTTTTATCAGGGCCCCGATTACATATTACTCGTGCTAGTTGAATAAAATATTATGTGCGACCATTGATCGAAGGAGAATATTCCACTCGCGTGCGTTTTACCGCACTCGCTACGCTCGTGCGGCAAATTTCACGCTCATGGAATCTTCTCCTTCTCTCACTAGTCGCACAATATACCTACTATTACTGTACGATAAGCGCTCATTATTAGTACTGAAAAAGTAGATATTAATTTTTTTGATAATAATTCAATTTGTGTGGGTTCTTGACACTTGGGGGTCCATGGCTAAAGCCTTATTATTCCTAATGTAGATCCGCCCCTGGGCAAGTCGGAATCGCTTCGATCCGTTCCACTTACTCGACTCAGATGAAACGGGTACAGGTAGAAAGGGGGGGGGGGTGTAGAGTATAAACGCTAAACAGCTGAGAGCATCAGTCCAGGTGGAGCGCCACTATCATTTGTACAATAAATGTAAATGGAAGCATTTATCAATCTAGTCAGTCGACATGCGCTGCAGATTAGTTTCGAACAAAAAGCTGAAAGAGGCAAGCATACGTCCGGCACACGCTCATTTATGTTCTCGCTGTTCATTTATTCAGTTGTTTCAGAGTAAGCGAATGTGTCAGGTGCGTTCTCCTGTGGTGTAGACTTATACAATGTTAATGTTTACGAAGAATTAGAGTAGATTTTTTAACACTCGGTGATCCAGAGTCCAGTTTTTGAGTGTTCAGTGTACTCGCTACGATCTATTTACACACCTGGATTTTGCTGAACGCGATCTCTTATAATATGTATGTACATTAAAAATATACAATATCTGTGATTGAAAAACTATATCGCACGTGATGATTTTTCTTCTTTTCTACGTTTTTATTAACTCGCTTTTTGACGTGATAACGTCTTATAAATTGATGAATCACCAATCTTATAAATTGATAAAACACCGGCTACATGCACGAAAAAGTGTAACGTTCGTAACGTTCCGCCTGACCCTGTGCGTACTTTTCTCGAAAACGGCCCTAACGATTTGGATGAAATTTACTGAAAAGGGATTTTGGGGGGCAAAAAATCGTTTTAGCTAGGTCTCATCTCTCGAAAAAATCGTTTTCTTACAAATTTTATCATTATAAAAATCAATTTTTTGACGTATGAAAATACTTAAATATTGTAACTAGGTTTTGGAATTTTATATACTTAAACAATAAAACAATTGTTTTCTAAATATTATGACAGCTAATCTTTGAGACTTAAAATAAATACGAAAGAAAGAAAGTTAAAAAAACAATTATATTATATGGTGAGTAATTTAAATAAATAAAATTAACCTAAATTTGAAGCGAAAGATGCAATATCGTAGATTCGAATTATTATAATTATTATATAAATTTAGGTTATGTATTACGGAATACGTTATCACGTAAAACTATCGTCCGTAAACCGACTTTACAGACAACCAATTTTTTTGTTCAGTCTGTTCATTTGATACAAATTTTGCAATTGATTTTAAATCAACTTCCCAACGGATTAGAGACT
This sequence comes from Xanthostigma xanthostigma, assembly GCA_963575645.1. Lineage (NCBI taxonomy): Eukaryota > Metazoa > Arthropoda > Insecta > Raphidioptera > Raphidiidae > Xanthostigma > Xanthostigma xanthostigma. The sequence goes on from OY754464.1 coordinate 4,684,174, forward strand.
TATAACTTTAAACGTAGCTGAGAACTGGATTAGAATGCAATATTGACTCGTTTTCTTATCTGTTCTGTGTGTTCGGGTTCTGTACGCCGTACAAAACCCTATAACTATAAGATCACACTCTGTCTGTTCGGTACAAATTTTGCATTTGATTTTAAATCAATTTCCCAAAGGGTTAGAGTGTTGGTGACTTTTTAAACGTAGCGGAGAACTGGATTACAATGCAATATTATCTGGTTTTCTTGTCTGCTCTATTTGTTATAGGATTCCGTACGAAACTCTATCGCTAAGATTTTATACCATCTTCCCGATGAGTTAGTTTGTAACTTTCAACTTAGCGGAGAATATAATACTTGATTAGCTAATATTTACGATGTATACATAAATACAATTACTAGTGATATAATGAATATTTGCATTCGCGAATATTCGCATTTTTTGACATTCGCGTTCACAAAATTCCTAAAAAATATTAATTTCTTGGCATTTTTAAGAGAAAAGTGTTTTTCTTAAAAAAATAACGTAAGTTTTTTCGCTAATTATATATCTTTTCAGTATTTACTTTAACATTAGATTTTAAAGCTTTAGACTTAGTATTAATAATAATAAACCTAGTACCCAGAACCACGACAAATGTGTCCGTTCAACGTGCGCTGCCAATCAGCTGTCAAACCTTGGGCGAATGACGCTCGATTTGAAAACTGAATATTCGCTTTTGGGAATATCGGTGACAGATATTCTCATTCGTAAAGATTGATATTCGTTACATCACTGATATAGGTAGTGCTGTCAGCGCTCAGGACACCTGGCATCGTCGCGCTTAAAAAGATATAAGAAAAGCTAATGGTTTGTATAAAAGCTGAAATTGGACATAAGGTCAATTCATTGAATATAATTTATGAAAACAAAAATCAATTGGACCATAATTTTCATAGTTCTACTGACTACTGACTAGGTCGTTTTTTTTTGTAAAGGAGGCCCGATAGCTTTTTTTTTCGTAAACTATATTCAATAAATTAATCCTGTGCCAAAGTTCAACTTTTACAAATCACTAGTGTTTTTTATATTCTTTAAAGCTCGTCGACGTAATATGTACCAGATGTTGGCTGCAAATTGCAATATGTTTATTTCTATTGGAAAATGGGAATCAGCTTTCGCATTTATGAATTAAATAAAATTTTTATTTATTTAACAATTTGACTCTCTATTAAAACGCATCAGGAAGGCAGTGTTATCCGTAATACGATTCGTACTAGAGTTCTTTAATTCTTATAGACTGAAAAATCATAATATAAGTAATCTTTTCTATACATATCTTAAAATTATAATATATATTATATATATATTATAATATAAAATGAAGCCCTTATATTCGTGACAGAATATTTTCTCTATATATTTACTCTCAGGTTTTTGTTTTAAAACTATTTGTAAAATAATAAAGATTAATTTTTGTATTCATTTAAATCAGGGGCGGGCCACATTGCTGATGAAAATATGATCGTGGGCCAAAAATTTGGAGACCAAAAAAAAAGTCCATTCATTTCCGCAACAAAAATTTTGAAGAGCAAAAAAAAGGTCCTTCCAACGAAAAAGTCTTTTTTCGTCTGTCCTTCTAAAATTTTTTTTATGCGCCAAATTATATTTTCGCTCTTATATTTATAAAATGCTTCGCGGGCCGGACAAAAGTCTACTGCGGGCCGGATCCGGCCCGCGGGCCGCCATTTGCCCAGGCCTGATTTAAATTATAATAATTCAACAATTTACATCCTAAATACTATCTATAATCTCAAAAGATTAGCTTTTACAAAAATCTTACAATTTCTGACCACAATCTTTTGCACTAATATAATAAAATCCATTCACATAAATATGTCTGCATATTTGCATAAACATCCAGTTCGTGAATTGATTTATCATTTAACAGTTTAGCACGGCGTATTGTTGTCACTAAACTCTACTCTTTTTACTAGGTTTGAACAAAATTCAGTAAACTGACAGTACAGTTATATTATGATATTAATATTAAGGACAGGCCTTTGACTATTTAATATAGAAATGGACCAACAATACTAACTTTACACTTAAGACCTCTAGCGACACGATGTTCCAGTTGCAGTCAAACTGAGAACTAAAACTTTTAAATATAAGGGCGTCGCTATGGGAACGCCATGTAAACTGAGATTGGTAATTGTAGTCTGTTTGTTTAAAATTTTAAACGTCAAGTTATTGTCATTCTTGACAGATGCCATTTTTAAAATCAGTGTCAAAAAAAATGTAATAATGAAAACTGATGTTAATTTTATATAGGTACCATAAAATTCAGTTTGTAAACTATTATATAAATAGCATAACATAAAATGTATGTGAGAATTATTTATTTATCAAATATGACGTACAATAAGTATATAAATAATTAATTTGTTTGCACTGACAGCGGAACGTCAAATTATGGCGCCAATGGTCTTTATTTTACTTAATTCGCCACCAGCGCAACAGCCCGGAACACATCAAGCATTTCAAGATTGCTTAGTTTTGCCCATGTTTTCATTAAAAAACTTCATAAAATTATAACTATTTGTAGTGCTTTTAATAAACATTGCTCACTAACATACGGAAAATTTGAGGTTAAAGTTTCCCTTATAGTGCTCATCACAAACGCTCGCATCGAAAAATTTGTAACTCCGCCCATAACTCCCGCTTCTTTGAAACGCTAGGTGGCGCCCAATGTTGAAAGCCGGTGATTATTTTACATTACTATTACGAGACAAGGAGATAAAACTAACTGTTCATTTCTGTTAAATAGTCAAAGGAACAGACATTGAAAAAGGTCTTTTTAAAAATTGGTATAAATATTTCTGTAAGATAAGTTTGTTTAAAGATCGTATTTATTTTGTCTATTGCAGTGCATAAATATACCTACTTATGTTTCATAATATTGCAATAAACAACATAGCTTCTGTTTATTTCTTCAAGCCTAATATTTTACGTAAAAAAAGGTATTTTTGTTCAAATCGATATCCGTAACACGTAAATTGGGTAAATTATAATTTGTAAAAAATGGCAATTTTCAAATCTAATTTACTGTAATTAAGTAACCATGGATGTGATTCATAATTAAATCCCCCAAACTACAGGGGGGGGGCTGTAGTTTGGAAACTACGGCCAAACGGTAAAACTATAAACGCAAATAACTTCTAAACCAAAAAACATACAGACGTTTGTTTCTGCTCGTTGGATTCGGCGTGTTTTTTTCTATAAGCACGTTGATTTTGTCAAAGTTCCGAAAGATTTCGATTTTCGTCAAAAATCGCATTTTTTTAAAAGGGAATGCCTTGAAAAAATAGCAAAAATCGAATTCTTTAATATACATTTGAAATTGAGAATGCTTACGGAAAAAAAACACGCTGAATTCAATGAGCGTAAGCAAACGTCTGCATCTTTTTAAGTTTGGAAACTACGGCCATTCGGAGGTTTTATATGACTATCTGTAAACTATAAACGCAAATAACTTCTAAACCAAAAGACAAACAGACGTTTGTTTGTGCTCATTGAATTCAGCGTGTTTTTTTTCTAATGTTCTGAAAGATTTCGGTTTTCGTCAAAAATGAGTTTATAGAAATAAACACGTGGGTCATTTAAAAAGCCTGCGTGGGTCAGTGTCTGACCCGCGAGTCATAGGTTCGCCAACACTGTAGCTAGGAGATACATGTGGTTGACACTGCAGAACACCCATTTAAAATGTTCACACGCCGCCACTGGTCAAGATTGTTAACTGACACTGGTTCACAGTTATTAAATACATCTTCAAATAAAAACAGATTCCAAATCGAAATGAAACACCATAAAATAATAGCGAGCATATTTTCATAAAATATACTACTATATAGAATATAGATTATTATAGCTTGACAATTTGTTTTCTAATATATAGTTCTTTTGGTTTCCGGCGTTAGAATGTTGATATAACTATCAATCTGGGAATTTTAGCAGATTACATTCGTCATAATATTACAAATCTTATCTTTATTATATAAATACATATTTATTCAGTGATTATTTAATTTTAAATCGCAAGTCATTTTTTTCTGTCGTGCTTCTTCAGTTGTATATATATTTATTGAAAGAGAGACTTGATAATTCAACTGACTATGAAGATTAAGCACCCTTGGCTAACGTGTTTTACCTCCCCCGAATTTTTTTTCAAGAAAATTTACTAAAAGTCAGAAGTGTTTTTGCTTTAGTTTGTTTAGTAGTTTCCTTTTTCTGCTCACTTTAATAATTTCTCAAAAAATAGCACTAGACTCGCATTCTGAAGGTACCGGGTTCAAATCCCGGCGGGGGCAGATGTGACTAAGACTTTTTCCTACTGCCTCTCGTCGAGAAACGTTAATTCCTGTACCGGCCATCTTGTCGATGTTTTCCATGGTTTCCCTCAACAATTCCAGATAAATATCGAGGAAATAACGGGAAGTGTTGTAAAAAAAATAGTAATGGTGCGAATAGCTTCTGTTATGAAACTTGTTCTTTGTATCGAAATTGAATAAACTAGAGTGACCTGTGCGAATTATTCGCACTAAATAAGTATAATAATTATCACTTTACAAAATTATTTTTTAAATATGATTGCAGGTATTCAATTCGTTTCTAATTTTGCACACTGCTTATAACTTTCTTCTTTTTGTTGCATTACAATATGAAGCTCAGATGACAGATCGAAGAAATATTTTACTAAAATTGTCATATAGAGGCGCAAGTAGCAAAAGCGTTGAGCTAAGCCGTCAGATGGCATCATGCAGCATTGCTGTGACGTTGTTCAGCGTTGCTCGCTGTTTCAAAATTAAAGCCGTCAGATGGCAGTATGCAGTATTGTGTCTGTACTCTGTTGTATTACAATATGAAGGTCAGATGACAGATCGAAGTGTTGACGTTGTTTCCAAATTAAAGCCGTCAGATGGCAGACGTTGTTCAGCGTTGCTGTTAATTAATTTACAAAAACAAAAGCAATAATAAATTTTTTAGTTGTCGATGTCAGTAGAGCAAGCAATTATCTGTAAAATGATATATAATTTATGTGGAAAAATAGTGTTTTTTCTAAAAAAGGGAGGCAAACATCTTTAACCCTAACGTATTAATATATATGATTTGGGTAGATGGTGGAAGTACAGTAATTTTATGGTGGAAGTACGGGTATATAAAAAGATTTTTGTTCAAAACGGACTACTGTTGTCGCCGCCGACGCAAGATTAATACGGGGGAACCAACAGCTCAACTGATGTTGTCGTTGGTCATCTCAATCGCGGGTAGCGACTAGTAAAATATTAAATTGCTATAGACTTAAACAACCCTACTTGCTAATGGCCTTAAAAAGAAAGGTTACTCGGCGACAAATTGAAGAAAAGCAATATGTTGATATCAGACATACATTTTTATATAATCACAGCTCATCCTAAATGAAAGCTATAAACCTGCACGCTACAATCATGGTCACCCCTTAATGGTCGTTCAAGCCGCTATTCTGAACCGCACCCTTGTAACTATTCAGTATTTAGAGGAAGCGTGTTTTATATTCTGTATTGTTTCGCGTGGTTTGCGACGGTCACCGAGTTCTGTCACACAACACCATGCGACGCTTTTGACCTCAGTTGTCGGACGTCTACAATCATCATCACTAGTTTATCGGATATCATTGCACCGTCCACATTGCCGTCTGCCACAAACTGTAGTAAAGACCGCGCACACTTGTCAAGCATGAATCTGCACGACCAGCGCAGCAGGGAGCAGAAAAGCCTGTTCGTGAAGGTATACGCGTGAGATTTAACGGAGTAGCGCACATTAGACCAGCAACGACCGTCAGTTGGTTGTTTGCTTGATCTAGTGTGCTAGTGATGTGTCGTTTTCGTTGATTAATTCGCACTGATAAAACTACTTGCTTTCTAAACATGATTCAGTGATTTTTCACTAATTACAAGTGCATATTCACTATTTGTCAATTCTAGAATCGTACCACGCAGAATTAGTGAATACTCACAATCTGAATTAGTGAATATAAAAATTCACTAATTATATAAGAGACCATTAAATGTCATCTGACATCAACAATTTTTTGATGACAGATTTTTTTCAAATCTTTATTCATTCGTTACTTTCAATTGTTAGTTATGATCCTATGTCATTGACTATAATTTAAGATCGGTAAAAAAGAATAGTATACACGCAATGTTTTACTCTAAATCTATGAAAATATAATTAAAATAATCTAGTAAACTTACCTGATAAATTATATTACTTGTTTGTTTATTGGTTTATAAGGAACTTGCTATATAATAGTGCAGGGCATAGTGGCGCATTCGTTTGCAAAATTCGTTTGGTTCGTAAATTTTTTTTTTAATGTCCAGGAGGCTCTCCTGATTATAACAGTGTAACATGACACTCAATATCTGTTGCCGTTATTGTTTAAACAACGAAAAATTGAAAATATTGCAAAATAATTTTTTTTGCAATAAATAATTTTTTTATATATTTTTCAGACTATTTTGAATCGAAAAAGTCCTTACACTCATTATCGTATCTTCAACCGGTGAATTTTTATGAATTTTTAAAAATTAAAAATCGTTGTAAATCGTGATTTTCTTGAATTAAATAGTACACCTGAAAAAAAAATACCGTGATTTCTATTTTTTTATTAAATATTTAAACTTTAATAAAAAAAAATGGCGTAATCAGATTTCAAATATTTTATTAATTATTATGTTTATTATTCATAATAACAATATGCAATAATTTGTCGAAGCGTACCATCTGCCTCTCTCTTACTAATGTCATACATAGGACTGGGAGTGAGATGACAATACTACTATCCTTAAAGTGCATGCGCGTAAAGAGCATATTGTTATTATGAATAATAAACATAATAATTAATAAAATATTTGAAATCTGATTACGCCATTTTTTTTATTAAAGTTTGAATATTTAATAAAAAAAATAGAAATCACGGTATTTTTTTTTCAGGTGTACTATTTAATTCAAGAAAATCACGATTTACAACGATTTTTAATTTTTAAAAATTCATAAAAATTCACCGGTTGAAGATACGATAATGAGTGTAAGGACTTTTTCGATTCAAAATAGTCTGAAAAATATATAAAAAAATTATTTATTGCAAAAAAAATTATTTTGCAATATTTTCAATTTTTCGTTGTTTAAACAATAACGGCAACAGATATTGAGTGTCATGTTACACTGTTATAATCAGGAGAGCCTCCTGGACATTTAAAAAAAAAATTTACGAACCAAACGAATGCGCCACTATGCCCTGCACTAATAGGACGATCTACATTCGACATGAATCTATATAGTATCTATAGTAACTGTATGGAGGCGCCACAAGCGGCACGTATAAAATCAGGGGTATCACTATTCTGACAGTGAATTTTACTTGAATTCACTATTCCGGAAGTGAATCAGAAGTCACTATTTCAAATTAGTGACATTTTCACCATTTCAGTTTTAGAGAGTAAATTTATCGGTGAAAACTCACTAATTTGTTGTGAAAATCACTGATTATCAAGTGAATACATTCACTTACGCAATTAGTGAACATTTCACTAATTCATGTTCAGAGAGAGAAAACCGCACAATGTCAGCACCGCACATTACGATACCTGCACTAAAATTTGTTGGTTTGTGCGTGTTTATGCTGGTTTAGTGTGCGGGGTCTCTAATTCATTTATTTTCAAAAAAATATACTTCGTGCGTCCAGCAAAGTATGTACTTGTATTCTGTGCTTAATGGGAGTGCTATTGCGATAAAAATACACGCGTTTGTTTTGTAGTTGTGAACATTTCCAATTCGTTATTTATTCATAAACGATGAGTTGGCTCTATAAAAACGTAAGTGCCAAATGCACCTTTTCATTATTTAAACGATAGCCGCAAATAGGGACTTTAATGTACATTATATAAAAACTTAAATACTCATTACATAATTCCCAACTAATAACTTTCCAATAACTAACAGTTTACTCGGTGTACTGCAGATGCCTAATTATTTTACCGATAAAATGCAATAGCTATTGTAAAACGTGGAAGTATACGAAAAGCGCATCAGTATACATAAGTGCCGTATTTAGTTTATGCTGATTTATTCCAAGAGAAAAAGAGCATCTCAATTTCCATTTTATTAAACGTTCGGAAAAAAATACTGACAAAATAGTTGTACTACCTAATTACAATAATTAATATACACAAACACGCCATTCTAGAATTCACTTACACAGTGGCGCCAACTGTATAATAAATTATGAAAGTTCAAGTCGACGTTGCTACCCGTCTTCTTTTGGAAACGACTGTGCCGTACAATGCTTTTTCAAAGCACTTGTTCTTAACATTGGCATATGACATGTTAGTCCAGTGCTTCCCAGTGTTTCCCCTTGCCCCACTTCCTCCCGCTGTACCAATGTAAGTGCCTTAACATTCAGAACCCAAAGAAATGGTGAGACCTCTGGTGAGAAATGCGCCGAACTGTCCTAAGGGGGGTTTTTGACAGGTAAACTATGGAGACATAAGGTAAACATTGATTTAGAAAAGCATGATGGAGGCTAGACCTTAGCTTCCATTATGACGTGTTTCTAAATCAATGTGTACCTTATGCCTCCATCATGCTTTTCTAAATCAATGTTGACCTGTCAAAAACCCCCCTTAGGACAGTTCGGCGCATTTCTCACCAGAGGTCTCACCATTCCTTTGGGTTCCGAATAAAAAACAGTATATTATTACCGAATATTAACATTTTTAAGAACGATACCCTGTGCAGTTTTCGCTTTATGGACGGTTGGCAGGATTTTGCACTACGACCACAATTTTTGGATTATTTTATTATTAATTTTTCTTTTTAACTTCTAGGTTTCGGAAGTCCAGAGCCGCTTCAAAACTATGTGAGTTAAAATTATAACTGTACATTTTAGTTTAATGGGGGATCATTCGTAAAGTGTACGCTTTAAAGCAGTGAAAGAATTCTTCAAATTAGTTTAATAGTTCCTGAGATTATCCATGACGACAAACATACAAACTTTTCCCCTTTATAACGTTGGTATAGATTTGCTGTAGTTTACTATTGTGGAATAATTTCCAAACAGTTATTAAGTTTTGTTACGTGTTACGTATATTATAGATTCTAAGTTAGAATTAGACAAAGTATTGAAGAAATGTCCACCATTTGCTTGGTTTGGAAGTTTTATGACTTTTTAATGACTTGTCCTGTATAGCAGATTGAATGTACAAAATAAAGATGAAATGATAAGTTGGTAACATTGAATTCGTGTTTTGTTTTACATTCCGTCTAATGGACAAATGAATCGATGTTGTAAAAAATAAATTATAAATCCTTGCCCCGCGGTTTCGCTGACGTTAATGTTATTTTTTGACTACTGTTTAGCGATATCCAGTAAAAGCGCGATAATTTATTACTACACTAGCGGTTCGGTCCGGCTTCGCCTGGATTTGTAGATTGCCTATTAAAGATAAACATATTTTGCTGCATCGGACTTCCTTATAGAATAAAGAGCCGTATTTGCAGGCGTTGTCATATATTTATTAATAATAGCCGTTGCCGCGAGGTGGCGCTGCTATCACTACCTGGGAAAACTTCGGTTCTTTCCATCTGTGTGCATTACCCAGTAGCTGACGCCATATTGTTTTATGCGACAGATATCGGTCCACCACTATGAAATATTGTTTACATACGTCTTACAATTAAGGTTATTCTCTTAAGTTTTTTCTAAAATAATATAAATAAATGCAAATATCTCTCAACTAGAAGTGATACAGGGTTGCGGATTGTCGGAATCAATCCAGCTTGACTTTTTCTATAAGTTCGCGCGGTTAATTAAATGTTTTGTGCAACTCAGAATTAGTGTTATAAGATATAGAAGTCAATGGGTAATCATACATATTATTAAGTTGCTCAACGAATAGACATATTCGTATAATGGAATAAGGTATATGTACATAAAATTGGTATAATATCGCTAATGAATTGTCAACAATTGTTTGTTTGTTGACTTGTACTGTACAGTATACACGAACCAATGCCCGACGCGTATTTACACATAAATCATATTATTCAAGGTTATTTGCATAAAAATTGTCATTTTATTAACCATATAAATGTGCGTAATCGGAAATACACACGTCTCTTTTGTCGCCGCAACATAAATATTAAGAACACGGAAAAAAACTCGGATCGCAGTGCCTTAAAGAATTACGTATTGGATTCATGCAAAGTCGATTAAAAATAATATTATATAATACACATTAGTTTTTTACGACTCTATATAGCGTTCATTCGAATATAATTTATTCATAAGATTTCCATACTATTTAGGAGGGATACCCGCACCACCAACTAAATGTGTTGAAAAGAAAAATAGTATGAGATGCCTACTTTAATTGCCTGTAAATAATTAAAGACAAATGTTTTCAAATTATGTCTTAGAAATTGTTCTTCAAAGATTCACTTTTTAGTTCAACATAAAGCAAAACTCGGCATACTCATTACCGTAAACTTGAATCATTATTAATTAATAATTATATATAACGTTTTTAAAAGTTCTGCGATCAATATCGAATTTTAAAGATTATTTGGACTAAAGAGTAGAGCAATGAATTATTATGTTTCATTAAGTATAAAGACGATGTACCTGTGGTCACGGTCTTCATAAATAATATTCCCCTTAGACATTCATTACACAAAATTATTAAGTACATGTGGTGAAGTTTTGTGACAGAATATATGCATATTTAAATTTAAGAGAGGCCCTTTTAAGTAGCCTCTGTACATAGTAACGTGTGTACGAAAAATTCAATAAAGTATTAAATATTTATATGATTTTAAAGTTTAAAGTTATTTTCAAACACTCTTCATCGTCGTCACCTGAATTGTATATAGACTATAGAGTATTAGTACCTAAGATCTCGATTTGGCTTGATCTTCACCCATCGAGTTTTCTAATGAATGAATTTTGATAATATAATGTATTAATAAAGAAAAATTGATTTGGTTGACATTCAATTTCTTGGCACAGCTATTTTTAATAAAATATTAAAGTTGTTAATTTTATTTCTGAAATGTAGTTATCGAGTTTTCAGATAAATTTATTACCAATCGAAAGTAAAATATGTAGGTATATACCCACCACGAAACGATTGTAATTTTAAAACTTTTAATTTAAAAATCATTTCAACCTATTCGGTTATGAGGTAAGAATACCTATTTTGCGAATCAACTTTCGACGCGTCGTTGGCGAAAGAAAGAAAGTTAAAAAAAAACAATTATATTATAGGTGGTGAGTAATTTTAATAAATAAAATTAACCTAAATTTGAAGCGAAAGATGCAATATCATAGATTCGAATTATTATAATTATTATATAAATTTAGGTTATGTATTACAGAATACGTTATCACGTAAAACTATCGTCCGTAAACCGACTTTACAGACAACCATTTTTTTGTTAGGAAATCCACTATCGTTGACTCCCATGTTTATTTCATGGACCCCCAATTTTTTTTTTTTTTTATTAAAGCAAACCCGTTCAAAGTAGATCATACCGTTAAGTGAACACTTTACAGATTGGGCTTACCCTGATCCTACATGTCTTTTTAAATTCTCAGTATCAATGCGTCAAAATTTAAATATAGTTTTTAACTGATAAATACGTTTGCTCGAATATTTACATTGGGTTGGGTTAGGGAGGTCTCGAGCCAAAAGTGTGTATAATCTTATCATAAAATATATGATTATTGAGATATCTTCATTCGATTTGCCACGCAAACGTTGAATACGGAATAATATTTTAATATACTCTTAAACTGACCGTTTTATTTTACGCGTACAATATATTATAGTGAATGTTAAAAAATTGACTTTTTGAATTTATTTTCTTGTTGCAAGAACGGGTGTTTGTGTTTTTTGTTTTGGTTTGAAAGCTGCAGTGTATCATAGGCCGTATGTAAATTGGTGAGTTGATAGTTTTTCGAAGCTTAATGTAAGTGCTTTTCTGTGTCCATAAACTGTTTGACTCTATTTTTACGTACGTCACGTTAAATTGTCAATGATAGATTTTTGATTTTTTATGCTAATCGTTAGTGCTTCTTAAAGAAAATTAAAAAAACTTTTAAATAAAACTCAACGATGATTTCAACTGCAATTGTCTAATGCTTATCTATACTAATATATAAAGCTGAAGAGTGTGTTTGTTTGTTTGAGCGCGCTAATCTCAGGAACCACTGGTTTAAATTGAAAAAAAAAATTGTTGGATAGCCCATTTATCGAGGAAGGCTATAGGCTATATAATATTACGCTACGACCATTAGGAGCGGAGCTTTAATGAAAAATGTTACAAAATGTATCTCAAAAATAAGCTACTATTCATGTGAAATGCACTAACTAGATATACTCATATTAGTGTTGCGAGAAGACAACGTCAGGTGGCTCAATCGGTAGAACATGCGACTGTCAATATCAGGGTCGTGGGTTCGAGCCCCACGTTGGGCGAATATATTATTTTTATTTTTTTTTTATTTTTTACATTGCTTTCTTCTAAGGCTTACATTTAAATTTATTTTAATTTTATTTAATTAATTTTAAAAAAATATTAGTTAAAAAAAGTTTAAATACTGCTTTTTATCGACAAAAACTTTTGAACGGTAACTCCGATCATCATGAAATTTGGACACAACATTCATCTCGGTAAACTGAGATGAATGTGTGTAGTGTGTACTCATGTTCCTCCCTTCCCCATTCGTTCTTTTACACCCGGTTGAAACCGGACGGGACCGCTCTAATATATATCTATTTTATTAAGAAAACGATATGAGCTAGGGAGCTTATATAGAAGGCATATAGAAAACAAATATGTAGTATGCTTATTAGTCCAAGCAGCGGGCGTAAAAACGATTCTGATTTCATAGACGAGTCACGAATAAACTTTCAGAAAAAATAGTAGGTACATATTACAGCGACTTTAATCACTTGCCTACAGGCAACCCTCCGATAACCTGATCCGACAACGACATTTCCTGTATTCATAGTGTTAGAGCTTTTAATTTTTATGAATTTATTGGTCAGTATAGACCAGCCATTCTCAAAGTGTGCTCCGCGGAACCCTAGGGTTCCGCGAAGCCCCTGTAGGGGCTCCGTAAGAATTTAGAAAAATATTAAAAAAGAATATTGTGTATAATATTTTTTAATATTATGCTATACGCACGCCGACAAAAGAGGCAGTGCGAGCTGATCAGCCAGCAAGAAAACAACGTTCATGCATGCCTATTTAAAAGATAATTTTAAAGAACATTTTGATTTCGTATACTGGAATAGTTAATAAAATTATTATTATTTAATGTTTGAATGTGTTAACATTAATTATTTTCATTTAAAAAAAAAAAAAACAATACCTCCCTTTAGATTTTTTTTAATAAGTAACTGTTACATTGTACCTACTCGTATTATGCTTATTAATAAAGAATGCACATAAAGACATTTTTGTTTTATTGGAGGGTTCCGTCAAGTATTTCGCTTTCCAAAAGGGTTCCGTCACCAAAAAAGTTTGAGAACCGCTGGTATAGACCATAGAGTATATGATGTCACGGTTAATACAAGAAAGTAGTTAATTCGCGAATTAACCGGCTAATACCCGAATTAACCAATCCTTGACGTTTGTTAATTCGGGTATTAGCCGGTTAATTCGCGAATAAACTACTTTCTTGTATTAACCGTAACATATAGACTATAGAGCTTTTTGGGGATAATATAGTGGCCGTCATAAATAATAATGAAATCAGTCGAGTGCAAACTGGCTATGCTCATTTCAAATTGTATTTTATTTGGGATAAAGTTCAGCAGATTAAATGGCAAATATGATAGTTTACCTTGCTGCAGAATTCTAGAAACTGTATACTATGGCTAGCATTGATTGCTTATTGAAGCCTGAAGAGCAAGGCAAAACAAAACTGTGTTCGAAGGTCATTTAGTGAGACGAAGAAAGCAATAACAAAGCTAGCTCACACTGTGGAGCAGTTTCCGGCACTAACGCTGAAATGTTGACAGTATGCGGCACTAATGATTGGCACAAAAAATATTTCAAAAGTCGTTTTTTAAGGGGTGTTTCATCTAGCTTCACGTCAACCTAAAAGGGAAGGAAAGTAACCCCCTATATTTTTCACAATTTTTCGGCAGTAACGCAGCACTTTTGGCAGTATACGGCACTAACGATTGGCGCAAAAAAATTGGTTGTCTGTAAAGTCGGTTTACGGACAATAGTTTTACGTGATAACGTATTCCGCTCGAATATCATATTTAATAATACATTACTGCGCTCTCGCTTGCACGCACAGGGTCAGGCGGAACGTTACACTTTTTCGTGCGTGCAGCTGGTGTTTCATCAATTTATAAGACGTTATCACGTCAAAAACTTAGTCCGCCTTCTTTAGAAGTCCGCCATATTGGATTTAGAGTGACGTCACTTTATTTTTCGAGTTATTCTCAGCAAGCCCTTTCATTTGATACCCATATTGTAGGAAAGCATAATAAAATTAGTCCGCCATCTTTAGAAGTCCGCCATATTGGATTTAGAGTGACGTCACACAGCTAACCATGCATTGTCATTCAAACTAAACGTGTATACAAATTTTCATCTCAATCGGTTGATGATATCTGCTTCAAAATTACCGAAGGCATTCTAGTCGCTCACTTAGTAACGTTAGGAACGTTACACTTTTTCGTGCATGCAGCCGGTGTTTCATCTTTTTATTTATAAGACGTTATCACGTTAAAAAAAATTCAAAAGTCGCTTTTTTAAGGGGTGTCCCATCTAACTTGACGTCAAGTTGGATAAGACATCAACATCCCTCTATATTTTTCACAATTTTCCGGCACTAACGTAGCACTGACGATTGGAGTAAAAAAACTTGTTTTTTAATGATTTATTTTTGTTTTTTAATGATGTCCCATCCAACTTGTACACATTATTGATAACATCAATTAGAACTAATGTGACATTTCTATTAATCTATGCTTTATCAATTGCATCATTCAAGGGTAAGTTGCAGTTCAACAGTGATATAGATTTGTTATCAGCGAGTTCGTTTTATGGGATGTGATTAGTTGCGGGCCGCCACAAAGGTATATTCCTTTCATTTATTTATCTGAGAGTAACCACATCGAAATGCAAATATCGGAAGCGATGTTTACCGCAATCGGACCAGGTTCTTGTAGAGTTGCCTTGTAGTGTTGTGTCCACATGACTCTTTATTGGGAGCTGGCTCGGTGCGCTCCGCTCACTAAAAAGAGTCGCTCAGAGGGAGTCGTTCAAAGGAGCGACACTAAACAATACGCACTACACAAGAGTGCAGACTGCAGAGGTGTGAACTGTCATCATGCATGCTCAGGAGTCACGAAGCATTGCACAGCGCAATACACAGACTCAACTCAGCTCATTTTAATATGATACTGATTTTATATTATTCGCATTTCGGATAAACTATAAAGTATAATAAAAGCTTAACAATAATAATGTTTATTGTTACAATGTTATATCAACGACGTCAATGTGAATGGTTTAAGTCACTGTTAAGCTTAGTGCTATTGCACTTACAGTGTGTCATTCAACATTAAATGATTCAGCAAAGATAACTCCGTATGTGAAAAATTCACTAGTGCCTCTGTGGCCTGTGCTGTGTGCGCTCTGTAAATGTGCGAATGCAACAGTACAGAACAGCTCAGCATATAGAGCAATGGCGTTCGGAGTGAGTCATTCACAAATAAATATAGTTTAAAAAAAACTAAAAAACACGCTTTATATCGAACTAAAAAGTAAAAAATATTTTTTTTAAAATAAGCTTAAAAGAATAATGAATAAAAAATACTAGTATTATTGTGAAAAAAGCGTGGGGCGCTCGATGTACGCTTATTTCATAATAATACTAGTATTTTTTATTCATTATTGTTTTAAGCTTATTTAAAAAAAAATATTTTTTACTTTTTAGTTCGATATAAAGCGTGTTTTTTAGTTTTTTTTAAACTATATTTATTTTCCACTTTTTAGTTCGATTTATTGTCAAAAATTTGCCGAAAAATAACAATTTTTTTATTTCGGCGTGGACGGGATTAGAACCCACGACCGGTGAATCCAAGAGTTGACGTCAGCGAAGACTAGCGCCCGCCTTAGACCGCTCGGTCAACGATTGCTCTTACAGTACTGGCATAACATACTATAACAGTAATAAACCACTTGCTGTAGTCCAAACGAGGTTACAAACAAACATACATACATACAAACTTACAAGTGAAACTAATATAAAGCGTGTAAAAAAAAGAGCGACTCGCTCCGCTCCGTGAAAGGAGTCGTTCATTATGAACGACTCGCTCAAGAGCGACACATCACTATTGCCTAGACATGTGATTGAAATAACTATAATATGCACTATCTTTTCTAAAAGTTTCATCCCTCTAAAATCCGAACCATTTTTTACGGTCGCCGCTCCCGCTGTATCTTTAATTGGCAATTTGCTAATCGGGGCGAAGCCGGATCGGGCCGCTAATACGTAACATAGCTGTTCTGTTTTATAGTAGGTAATTTTGTAGATTGATTCTTTAGCCTGTCAGTAATCATCAGTCATTAAAGTCCAAAGGCAGCTGACGGTGTTTGAGGAATCTCTCACACGACGCCGCTGTTCCGTCTATATAATACATAACATCGTTTCATTAAACATTGATGCGTCTGTCACAGTACCTACCTGGCAGGTAAATGCATCGATTTTAAAGACCGATATGATGTCAGTGAAATTGTTCAAGGTGACTCCCCGTCACTACGGCCTTGCTATTCGATTCAGTTTGAACTTTGTCTCAACCACCGAGGGAGTGGTGAACTTCAGGTTCCAATTTTGAACGTTTTTAGGGCCCGTACCTCATCAAAATGAAAGAAAAAAGTGTGTTAAACTTTTACGCGCGATTGACGTGAAACATACAACCATTACATTTATATATACTCCAAATCTTCTTGGTTTCCGAGCTTGTGGCTATTTCTACCTGACGTTTCGTCTTCAATTGCGGTAGACATTATCAATACGATATGACGATGTAGACCAGATTCCCAAAGTGGTCTATATCGACCCCCAGGGGTCGACGACAACTTGCAAGGGGCTCATGTCAGCAGAAAAAAAATTGGGGGTCCATGAAATGAAAATGGGGGTCAACGATAGTGAATCTCCTAACAAAAAAAGAAACAAACTGGACATCGTTAACCGAGGAGATTTAAGATTAAATCTAACTAAATTGATGCCAAATGTTGAAAATTTATTATTAAAGCATCAGGTCCATCCCTCACACTAATAGCATTTATTTTTTGCTTAGTTATTTTATGTAACAGAAAGTAAATTTTAATTTGATTCGTAAAATTTGAATCTAATTACTTAATAAATGTATAAAACTAAACATTTCACACTACACTTCACTACCGTTATAAATTTAAATCGTTCAAAGTAAGTACCGGTTGTCAAAAATAGATTTGAAATTAATGAATATACAAAAAACCAAAACCGAAAAACATGGCAAGTGGTCTATGAGACAAAAAAGTTCGGGGACCTCTGATGTAGACGATGCTGCACACGAGGCTAGAAACACTGCTTGGACTTCTACTGGCCGGCAGGCTGGGTACGAAACTGGAAATGGCATCACTGCGGGCTCGCCTGCTAGCTCACAAAATTAGAACAGGGACTATTTTTCTTGCTAGTAGATCCGTTGCTAGAAATACCAATGGACTACGGTCTACAAGCCCAGAAACCAAGAAGATTTTCGTCGCATTAATGCGAAAGTTTATTTATAATGTTGACGATTTTGCAACTTGTTTGCCACCCCTTGATTCCAAACACTAGAAATATGTAGATTATCTAGATAATAATAATCTAATGACCTACTATTTATTTAACTTTTCGGTACACGTGTTTGTTAGAATACAAATTCTTATTTCAATGAATTTTTTATGTTCTCACTTTTGTATTGGCAGGCTTTTTTTTGACTTCTATGACTAATATTGATTTATTATTTGAAGACTTTTAAAGAATTTGTAACCAAGTACACGGTGTAGTACTATATTTTGGAGATCATGATACAGTAGAACCTCCGTATCGACGAGATTTTGGTTCCGTCGTCTTCCGCGGATATAGAAGGTGAACAAATAACGCAATTTTTAATTGTAATGAAAGTGCAATAAACCTGTATTCTTCGACAATACGAATAATATTATCAAACTAAAAAGTGATAAATAAATATAGTTTAAAAAAAATTGGTTGTCTGTAAAGTCGGTTTACGGACAATAGTTTTACGTGATAACGTATTCCGCTCGAATATCATATTTAATAATACATAACCTATATTTTAGTAGCTGTCAAACTTGGGCCGATCGTGCTTCTCTATCGCTTATACTGCGCTCTCGCTTGCACACACAGGGTCAGGCGGAACGTTACTGCGTTACACTTTTTCGTGCGTGCAGCTGGTGTTTCATCAATTTATAAGACGTTATCACGTCAAAAAACTAAAAAACACGCTTTATATCGAACTAAAAAGTAAAAAATATTTTTTTTTAAATAAGCTTAAAACAATAATGAATAAAAAATACTAGTATTATTGTGAAAAAAGCGTGGGGCGCTTTGTTCCACATTTTCGTACATCGAGCGCCCCACGCTTTTTTCACAATAATTCTAGTATTTTTTATTCATTATTGTTTTAAGCTTATTTTAAAAAAAATATTTTTTACTTTTTAGTTCGATATAAAGCGTGTTTTTTAGTTTTTTTTAAACTATATTTATTTTCCACTTTTTAGTTCGATTTATTGTCAAAAATTTGCCGAAAAAAAAAACAATTTTTTTTCGGCGTGAACGGGATTAGAACCCACGACCCGTGATATTCCGAGAGTTGACGTCAGCGAAGACCCGTGCTTTTGACCGCACGGCTACCCACTGTACTTACACTGCTGGCATATTATACCACTATATAAACCACTTGCTGTAGTCCAAATGGAGATTACAAACATACATACATACAAACTTACAAGTGAAACTAATATAAAGCGTGTAAAAATAAATAAAGAAACAAGAGTCCAATTTGGATATACAGTAATATGGCATATCCCTTTACTATTGTAGTTCATTTCATATCAAGGTCATTAGATATACAGGTCACCTCATTAATGAATGTTGTCAACTGAAAGACCGTTTATATTTTTATCGGCCACGAAATATTAATTTACAGTTCACTGGACGACGTCATCCTCCCACTACTATCCAACGGAATGAGATCACCTCTGTAACTAGTAAACTTGATTTTATATAATGGCGTGACGTCATTGTATGTATGTACGGTCACATCGTCTATACTTCTATAGTCTATGGTGTACATCTGGTGACATTCATCGTTCATTGAGCCGTTTTCCAGTTGTATATCAATTAATAATTCATTAAACGACCGTAGTTTATCAAATGCCCAGCACACAGTGTGTACCGTACTATATTATCTATACTAATATATAAAGCTGAAGAGTTTGTTTGTTTGTTTGAACGCGCTAATTTCAGGAACTACTGGTTCAAATTGAAAACATTTTTTTTTGTTGGATAGCCCATTTACCGAGGAAGGCTATAGGCTATTACGCTACGACCATTAGGAGCGGAGCTTTAATGAAAAGTGTTGCAAAATGTGTCTCAAAAATAAGCTTCTATTCATGTGAAATGCACTAACTAGATATACTCATATTAGTGATGCAAGAACACAACATCAGGTAGAGCACGCGTCTGTCAATATCAGGGTCGTGGGTTCGAGCCCCACGTTGGGCATTATTTTTTACATTTCTTTCTTCTAAGGCTTACATTTAAATCTATTTTAATTTTATTTAATTCATTTAAAAAAACATATTAGTTAAACAAAAACTTTTGAACGGTAACTCCGATCATCATGAAATTTGGACACAACATTCATCTCGATAAACTAAGATGAATGTGTGTACTCATGTCCCTTCTTTCCCCATTCGTTCTTTTGCACCCTGGTGAAACCGGGCGGAACCGCTAGTAGGTACATAAATAGTGATCGTACGAAGTAACAGTAACAGGACTGTTGTTGACGAATTGTTACTGAAAAAGGACCTGTTCTAAAAGTAACAGCTCTCAAAATAATAACAGTTTTTAAAGAACAAGTTCATTGTACAGACAAAGCACCACGTACACGCTACAATGAAGCGCTTTGCCAGACGAATGTAAAATCCATTATATTTATCACCTTCTGCGTGTAAATTATTGTATTGTCATGGGTTTTTAATATACGTGTGCAAAATTTCAAATCATTCAGACGTCTGTAAGTGGGTGAAAATTAATTTGAAAGATTCCATTCCATTCATAGATAATGCATATCTACAGGTGAAGCTAATAGAAGCCTATGAAAAAGACGGTTTTCTTGGTTAGCGAAATGGGCCAGTTTAATTTGATGGATCGCTAACGTTTGCGATAACATACTGTTGCGTGCCACTTGTTGGGACGACTATGGATTCTGTAGGAATCTTCTAGTAACGACAACAATAACAATCGAAAGCAGGTAAAGACCCGACCTTTTTAGAATAGCCTGAAGAAAATAATACATGTAAAGGAAGGAATCTTGGAACGTCTAGAACATTCGAGAGGCGTGGGACGAAGCTATAAAATGCGAGCGGAGTGGTTGAGTCAGGCAGTCAGTTATTCGTGTTGTTCATGTGTTGATACAAGTGCTCTGGAATTACGACATAAATTATTCAGTTATACTGTGAAGATAAATAAACTTTAGTGAGTGCAATTATATAAATCTGGTTTTACATACATGACTTATAGTTAATAGACAAGTGTGCTGATAAACTTTGTGTTGTGTTCCTGTGTTGTAAATATTTTGTGTACATAATTTAGTGACTCTATATTCTCTGCTACTTAGTCTTTTATTTTATTATTTAGAACTGTCGTTATTTTATTCCTGTTAACCTGATTATTGCTGATAAGTTAAAGAAGTACGCTTTCGTTTGTGTGTTTTACTGTTTTGTTAAACATTTATAATTGTAAATAAATAATTTCCACCACGGACTACAACAATTTCGTTACAATACTGTCTTTTTTCATCATCGTACAGCCTACATTTCTCGTCATAAGAACTTTTAAAAGTTATGTTTATCTTATATATATAAAGCGAGTAAAATGATACCAGTTCTGGTAACGTTATAATCACAAAACGCACGTTGCGTTGGTTTATTGATTTTTAAATGCGTTCCCCGACCCATTCCATTCATATTCATCAATCATCGACAGGAAACTTAAAGCCTGATTTCTAAATGCTTCTATAAAAATAGCACGCATCTTTTACTCACTGGCTAAAGTGCTATAAAGGCCGCTGGCGTGCGGGCTACGAGGATAGAAATTACGTCATTGCGGACTACGAGGATGGAAATGACGTCATTGCGGACTCGCGTGCGTGTTCACAAGATGGATTTCAAAATTGAAACCGGGGACTATTTTTCTTGCTCGTTCGCCTGCCTGTTTTGAACCAATTATTTAGGTGACAGTATCTCATTATAATCTCTCATATAACAGAGAACTGTTGCTCCGGGACAACGCCGGGTAAAAACGTCTATATTCCATTCAAAAAATACGCGACAGCCTAATACGTATATCATTAATAGGCAATCTGTAAGTCAGGACGAAGTCGGACTAGGCAGCTAAGTCTTATAGTCCTGTGATGGCGAACCTATGACTCGCGGGTCAGATACTGACCCACGGAGACTTTTTAAATGACCCACGTGATTATTTCTATAAACTCATTTTTTTATATCATAAAAGAGAGAAAGACTTGCTGCTTACACTGCATTACTAAGAGCTGTTACTGTTTTTCTATAAGCATTCTCAGTTTCAAAAGTATATTAAAGAATTAGATTTTTGCAATTTTTTCAAGGCATACAGAGCCGGATTTACTGTGTAGGCGTTATAGGCGGCGCCTATAGGCCCCCCAAATCTTAGGGCCCCACCAAAGTGAAAAAATTGAGAAAAAAATGAAAATTAATAAAAAAAATGAAAATGAATTTTTTTTTGGATTAGAAAAAAAAATGCATAGATATCATACAAACATAAAAGCTAGAAAATTGTTAATTTTTTGTTCAAAATTCTTCGTCACTTTGCGAATTTATTTAACATTGATGACTTCAAATTGCACAAGTGAAAGAGCTCTTTCTAAATTAAAATTAATTTTTGGTAAGCTGAGAACGTCGATGGGACAAATTAGAATGAACAACTTAATTTTAATGAGCTCAGAAGTCGATTTACTAAGAGAACTTAGCTTCGATGATGTAATTGAAACATTTGCAGAAAGAAAAAGTAGAAAAATTTGTTCCTAATTCTATGTATGTACAAATATAAAAATTCTCTTATTAATTATAATCCCTCAGTAGGTTATAATATATAAAATGTATATATTAAAGTTATAAACGTTATCATTGTATTTATATATTTATTTTTTGGGATAGTATAAATAAATTAATAATTTTTCATATTATTACAAAAGTTCATTTTCAAATGCTATTCTTATTTCAATTGATTTTCGTCCCCTTACATAGGCGATAGGCCTCCCCTCAGGGTCCCGCCTACGGGCCCCTTCGCTTCTTAATCCGGCTCTGAAGGCATAGGTACCCCTTTAAAAAAATGCGATTTTTGGCAAAAACCGAAATCTTTCGGAACATTGGCAAAATCATCATGCTTATAGAAAAAAAACACGCTGAATCCAATGAGTACAAACAAACGTCTGTATATGTCTTTTGGTTTAGAAGTTACTTGAGTTTATAGTTTTCAGAAAATCATATAAAACCTTCGAATGGCCGTAGTTTCCAAACTAAAAGAGATACAGACGTTTGCTTACGCTCATTGAATTCAGCGTAATTTTTTCCGTAAGCATTCGCAATTTCAAAAATATATTAAAGAATTCGATTCTTGCAATTTTTTCAAGGCATACCCCATTAAAGAAATGCGATTTGTAACGAAAACCGAAATTTTTCGGTAATTTAACAAAATCGTCATGCTTATAGAAAAAAACACGCTGAATCCAGCATGGTCGTAAAACGTCGTGTGTCGCTCAAAAAAAAATTTCGAACTAAAAAAAGTAGTATTTAGCCATCCCCCCTCTCCCTTTACAACTAACGCCACTGACTTACTGGCCCACGAGCTAGTAATAAAAAAAATAATCAATAAAATTTGACCAATTTCTCAAAAAAATTTCGCCGTCACTGCTATAGTCTATCTCTATACTAATATTACAAAGAGGTAAAGTTTGGATGTAGGAGGTAATCTCCGAAATCACTCATCCAATTTTAATTTTTTTTTTTTCACCAATATTTAGAATGAACCTTCAGAATGGACATAGGCTATATATTATTGCGTTAAAATAAAAGCGCTTTTCGTGGAGACCTATTTTAGTCGACGAAAAAACGATGGCAATCTATATAAATTCGGGCGAAGCCATACCGGGTTGCTAGTATAGTGACCGCGCTGAGAGTTGAAGCCAGGCACGTCATCAATAATATGGTAGTGAACGCCTACTTGCCCGCAGACAGTGGCGTGTGGAATAAATTCGACATATCCATTTACAGCGGCAGAATAAAAATAAACACTCGACGCACGTGGATCTCGAAACAGCCAATAGTAAGTTAGAAGGCGGGCGCAATGCATTCACGTCACTATGACGCGGTGGCTTCATCTTTCGCCGCAGCTATAATTCCAATTAATAATTTCTGAAACGGGAATTATAAAACGGTCGAATAAAAAAAAAATTTGGTGGCTGATGATGAGATACTGTTTTAATAACTTGAGATATTAAAATAATAGTTGGGTGACTAAATTACTAAGTGAGCGACTAGAATGCCTTCGGTAATTTTGAAGCAGATATCTTCTTTTGTTTTTATTTTTTATTTTTTTTTTCACTTTGAGACTACAACCTAAAACTCACATTTTCATGAAGATTGAAAACCACCGCTTTTTTTGATAAAGGGGTATGCGAATTGTCTCGCAGTGAAACGGGAAGGGGCAAGTGTGGAGTTTTTAAAAAAATAATTCCGGGGTGAACGATAAACGGGTATGCGAATTGTAATTCCGGGGTGAACGATAAAGGGGTATGCGAATTGTCTCGCAGCGAAACGGGAAGGGGCAAATGTGGAGTTTTTAAAAAAACAATTCCGGGGTGAACGATAACGGGGTATGCGAATTAAATAGTTAATTGTTTGAATAGAACAGCGGTTTCTAAAAAATGTATATTTAATTGACAGTCAATTAAATATATATTTTTTAGAAAACGCAGTTCTATTCAAACAATTAACTATTAACAACTTAGTAATTTAGTCGCTCACTTAGTCATTTAGTCACCCAACTATTATTTTCTCGTCACGCGCAGTCAGTCGCTGACTTAGTAATACAGTAACCCAACTTGATTATTTTTGTCACCCAAAATTTTAATTTACAGTCACTCGTTTAAATACTACCCTTTCTGAAATAGTGATCATATTATTATTATAATTATTTTCAATTGTTTCAGTGAAATAGCAAGCGAGTAGCGGTGTGCGGTGTCATTCGCGGTGAATCATTGTCGCCGCCCATGGCCGCCGGGGTGTCTGATGCAGTCCATTCACCACCCCCTTGGACTCTACTTTTTCCTAAACCCCCGCTTTCAGGTGATCCTTTCTTCTCGCACACCTGGCCGAACACCTATCCGGATAGGAAAAAGACAATTGCAACTCGCCCGTTCTATTTACATACCATTATTGTACTAGCTACGAAACAAAAGAAACTCGTTCCTTTAAACAGTTTTGTCACAGATATACGCTTCTGTTTTTATTAGCCAAATATATTTTTTTAATTGTTTTGTTTGTTTACTTATACGTTATATTTGTTTTATTTTTACTATAGTTTAGTGTGTTCATTTAGTATATTAGATATTTGTTGAGATATATTTTTATAGATTTTTTTTTTAATTTTTATATATTTGATAGAGTACCCATTTTATAATATAATAACAATAAATATATGTACGTATGTATGTAATTTTGAAAAGAATAGTGTCAAAGTTTTTTTTAGATAAAAAAACATTACGAGTAATCTGCCCTTTTATTAAAAATTTACCTTTCTGTAATGTAAATTTGAATTTTCTACATTCAAAAATAATATCGAGTCAAGTGCCTTTATACTTATATAGTCGAATTTTTAAAACGTGCCCTTATTCTTGTACATTTATATAAAAGAATAAAAAACAACGCGGTATTTTTTTATAAATAATCCAAAGTGCCCTGATATATTGTTTATTCGTCTTCGAAAGTAATTGTTGGCCTGTTAATATATTTCCTGGAATCCTACTATCCTAGTCACTATGAGAGAACTCAGTCGAAGATCATTTCTTTTTAATCCAGGTAAGCTATCAATTAAACTACTTATTTTATAACAGGATATCAGAGAAAACAATTCTAGCAGTGTAAATATAAAATGTGAATAACGTAATGATAATAATTTCTTTGCTGTCTATTGTAGTTGTTAGTTGTTACCCATTTTATTATTTATGCTGCTTTGTTTTTAAATGTCATTTTTTTGTAATCGTAAATCTAAGTTTAAAATTTGTATTTGAGTGTTTATGCCATCATTTGTGGAGAGAGCTTGATTTTATTCCATTTTGAAATGCCGAAAACAATTAATGTAAAGAAATTTTAATCGAACGATTATCTATTTTGTCAAAGCAACAGTGTCGGTCTCTTTATGAGCGCTGCAAAGCTGCAGAACAACCAAAATCTTTGGTACTTCAATATTTTTAGAATAAATTATATCTTCCATAATTAACCACTATATTTAATGTTCGGAAAGAGTGTAATAGTTACATAATCAATGCTGAAGTATAATAGCTACTGACAAACCACAAAACTCGCGTGTGTTTATGGTAGACTTTTTTTGTTCTGCGCTCCAAAGCAGCACATGAAACGTCATCATCAGATACCCTCGGTGAACACCGTGCAACTTCTGAGCCATAAGTTATAGCGTGTTATTTAGATCGACTTTGAGCTGCATTTACCGTCAGCACATTAGTACAAATAATAAACACTGTCGGCTGTCGCTAGAAGTGTTCACTAAATTTATCTCATTCAGACAACTCGTTTGACGGCTTTGACTCGGCGGTACGTATATGTCATTCATGATACACGACACACGGCTTATGACAGTGGTGGTTAATTTGTTGTCAACAGTGTTACTATAACAAATATATGGAGCGAAGTCTATAAGAAAAAATTCCAGCCAATTGGGCGACGGGATCATTCCAACTTCAAAAATGTTGACATTTGATCATAATAAAGAAAATAAAATTTCTGATATCGCGTGAGGTGACGCGGGTAATGGCTAGTATTCAATATGATATTAACTATTCATTACCATGGTTACCTACATAATATGTTCCACGTCATGTAAAAATTAATCAAACTAGTTTATTTCTGATAGATCCATAAAACAAAAGAGCAGCTTAATTTTTTTTATTTTCAAAATATTTCCGAAACTATAAAGTTTAGAAAAAAATTTTTTTAACAAAACTTTTTTGAAAAAATAAATAGAATAATAAGCCGTTATGAAAAGTATACCATTATTATATAAAAAACGCCGTTTTAGCATATATCTGTTCTGCGCATGCGCTGATTTTCCCCAAAAACAATAGGGCTCTTCATATTTGCATACCAAACATCCTCCCAAAATTTGGTTTCAATCCGCTCATCCGTTTGACCTGTATCGTGTTCACAGACTAACAGACGCACAGAGATTTTCCAAAAATATGTTTTTTGGATTCAGGGGACCTCAAAACGGAAAGATATTGTAAAATTTTTGAAAAGTAATTTTTGACCTAAACTAGTAGGTACCATGAACAAAAAAGGACAAACAAAGCAGGGCTGGCAATTAGACAGAATTATATGATTAAACAATTTAAAAAAATGTCAAAATCGGTTAAATTGAAGCCGCCGGAAGTTCTCGGACAAAGGCGTGCGCAGAAAAAAATCCCTTGACCAGTATGAACGCAAATCGAGTATCGACACATTTGCGAAACGTTTGCACGCAAGGGTACGATGCGAATTATATTTTAAGCGTGAGCCACGTTCCGGAATCACAAGTCACTGCTTCAGGATACATTGATCGGAAAAATTTAGCACGCAACGGAATTTCAGATGGATGGAAACAATGATTGTAGGTGTCACCTTTCATTAGATCCACCTAGCAATTAATTGCTTTATATACCGGGTGTTAAAGAACAAATGTAAATCGAAAAGACCTAAAAAACAGCCTAGCAATTAATTGCTTTATATACCGGGTGTTAAAGAACAAATGTAAATCGAAAAGACCCTAAAAACAGCCTAGCAATTAATTGCTTTATATACCGGGTGTTAAAGAACAAATGTAAATCGAAAAGACCTGAAAAACAGATGTTCTAAAATTAACCGTTTCAGAGTTATTTATGGTTGGATTTTTTTTTATCTATCTATTTGTCTATACTCTATACTAATATTATAAAGGAATGTTTGTAAGTTTGGATGGATGTAGGAGGTAATCTCCGAAACTACTTATTCGATTTCAAAGATTTTTCACCAATATTTAGAATGGATCTTCAAGATGGACATACGCTGTATATTATCGCGTTAAAATAAAAACACTTTTCGTGGAGATCATTTTTGCAGCGTAAGTCTACGAAAAACGGTGACAACCTACAAATTCGGCCAAAGCCGGACCGGGTAACTAGCCTTATATATATAAATAAAAATTAAATGGTTCGTTGGTTAGCGCATCACCTGGAACGACTAGACCGATTTGACTAACTTTTTTTAATATACGTGATAGTCCGAATAAGCTTTTTATTGAAAGAAAAAATGGAAAAATTTCCCGAAATACTATTATTGTCGTTGCGCAAGCCCGTGAGACAAGACTGCAATACGGTGGTGCCGAAGGCTCCACTACTATTGTTGCTCTTCTGCATTACTGTTGTCGCTGTCGAACGGGGCGCAAGTCCGTGAGACAAGACTGTAATACGGTGGTGCCGAAGGCTCCACTACTATTGTTGCTCTTCTGCACTGCTGTTGTTGTCGAACGGGGCGCAAGTCCGTGAGACAAGACTGTAATACGGTGGTGCCGAAGGCTCCACTACTATTGTTGCTCTTCTGCACTACTATTGTCGCTGTCGAGCGGGACGCAAGCCCGTGAGACAAGACTGTAATACAGTGGTGCCGAAGGCTCCACTACTATTGTTGCTCTTTACTACTGTTGTCGCTGTCGAGCGGGGCGAATCCTTGTGAGGTAAGACTGTAATACGGTGGAGCCGAAGGTTCCACTACTGTTGTTGCTGTCGAGTGGGGCGCATGATGTTTGATTGTTTCATCTCAACCGCGAGCGGCTAGTAATTTAGAATGTTTTTAACTTTTGGATATATGAACTATGTCGATGGGATAAATGTTCAATGAAATTTATGATTTACTGGAAAATCAACGCGAGACTTGGATTAGATTTTGACGTGATAACGTCTTATAAATTGATGAATCACCAATCTTATAAATTGATAAAACACCGGCTGCATGCACGAAAAAGTGTAACGGTCGTAACGTTCCTAACGCGTAACGTTCCGCCTGACCCTGTGCGTGCTTTTTGCTAATTTCTCGCTCAATTTAAATCAGATCAGTTTGAAACCAGTCTTAAACGAAAGAGGAGAACATTTTACATAGATTTCGTATAACAGAATTTGCCTAAACGGTTTTTTTATACAAATTTATATAGAAAAATTGTTGTATAAATGCAATGTTGTCTAATGCATGGCGCGACGCGGTCGGTCGTCTTTGTTTGCCGTACATGGAAATTAGAAAATAACGTATGTCTTGTCTTAACATGAAAACGGCTGCATTTCTAATGTTTAATTCAATTTTTTGACATTAGTATTTTGTGAAATGCAACGCCTTCTAAGTTAAGTATTTGAATAACTAATTATTATTAGAACATAATACTTTGACAGTTGCAAACGTCACTTTTGACATTTCTTATCATTCCGACACAAAGGATAAGCGGATTGAAACCAAATTTTGGGAGGTTTAGGTTATGTATTACGGAATACGTTATCACGTAAAACTATCGTCCGTAAACCGACTTTACAGACAACCAATTTTTTACATGAAATGTTTTTGAGAGAAAGAGGAATTGCTATTGTTATTACAGAGTAGCTACTGTTTGCTACATTTGTTAAGAAACACCCATTGTTACAACGCTATCAACATAGAAAAATTAAAAAAAGTTATTGTTATTATTATTATTATTATTTATAGATTATAGACGCACAACATCTGAGGTTTTCAGCGTCTATTTACGATTTAAAACAAAAATGTTTTTGAAGGGATCACTTATATTTTATAGTGTCAAATACCCTTTATCATTTATACTGAGTCCGAGGAAAGAACGTTTGAAAAAGAACATCATTCCGCGTGTAACAACCTTCCGCTAAAATGTAATGTTTGAAGTGCTCCCATATGCATCGTTTTCAACACATGCGTATATACACCCCCAAATAAATGAACCGCCAAACTTTTCCTAGAATTCCCGGTATTTGCATGAAAAACTGATAAGCCTACTATCATTTTTCGACGAATTACCTCTCAGCGTCTCGGACAAGAAAAAAACAAACAAAATCTAACCATATCTATATAACGGTTAATTAAAGGACATTTGTTTATTAGGACTTTTAACCCAGACAAAACATTGGAAAAGCGGACAAAGTGGATAAAAGATAACTATAGCAGTGGCGGTTCTCCTAAGAGCGCTGAAGAGCTGCAGAATAACCGAAATTTTAGCTATTTCATAATTTTAGAATGAAATATATTTTCCATATTTAACTAATATTTAATGTTAGGAAATAGTTTGTCACACAACCTGTAACGTTTAACAGCCACTGTCAAACCACAAAACTCGTGTGTGTTCTGTATGGCAGACTTGTTTCGATTCAGGCGCTGTCCTGCGCTCCGAAGCAGCACATAAAATGTCATCATCAGATACCCTCGGTGTACATCGTGCAACTCATGACCCATAAGTAATAGCGTGTTATTTAGATCGGCTTTGAACTGCATTTACCATCAGCACATTAGTACAAATAAATATCACTATCATCTGATAGAAGTTGTTACTGAATCTATCAACACCTTTCATTTTTCTTTGATTCGGCGGTATGTATCTCATACACACACATTCATGATACACGGCTTATGGCAGTAGTGACAAGTGTTACAGTGTATATTGTAGTTTGTTATCAGCAGTGTTTGAAAAAAGTTAATAATCGAAACATGGATGTAATTCATAATCTAATTAACCCCCTCTCCGGTTGACCGTGCAGAACACCCATTGAAAATGTTCACGCGCCGTCACTGAGCTCTCGTAATAATAATATAGCAGATAGCTGAATCTCATCTTCGCCTGTTCACGTTGGGTCGACGTCAGTCAATTTTACGAGCGAATCATGAAGTTTTTATGAACAAAAAGACGCCTTGAAGCCAAGCAATCAATAATTATAGTTGTGTGTGTCTCAGTTTGACGCTCTATAGTCTTTATCTGTGCCGAGCATATCATGATTTTTACTGATAGCGTTCGTGATACAGTTGTAAATTGCTATTTTTTTTATTCTTTTGTCGCTTGTCAGTAATATAATCGATACAGACATATTTTTTATGCACTACCCCCTTATATGTAAAGTAATATCGCACTAGTGTTGTAATGAAAAATAAAAATAGTTGCCAAAACCAAAAGTGCACATCCCGCAAGTTTTCCACTGTACATATTATAATGAAAAAAAATTGAGAAAATATATTAAAAAAAAAAAACAATTAAAAAAATAGAAAAAAAATAAAAATAAAATGGAATAGAAAAAAAATATTACTTGGTGTCAGCGGAAATCGAACTCGGCACCTTGTTATTACTGGACTACGCGTCCACTCGGCCATTCTGATATCCCAGCTTGCGTTGTTATTATGGTATAGAAGTGGAGCAGTTATTCTACGTAATACACTACATTACAATAACAGTAATAGGTATTTTTTTGTTTTTTTAAGGTTTTTTATTTTAACTATTAGCTGTCAAAAATAATAAAATAAAACTGTTTATAAAAATTAAACTACTGAACACATTTATGTGAATTTAAATAGGGTTCTGGTCTGATACTAAACAAAGTGAATAAAATATAACCCAAGGCAATCCGACCAAAATTGCGATCTGTAGAGTCGTGACGTACATACGTACATCCGTACATACGTACAGACCAACCGACAACTGCTGTTTGTAACTTTCAATTACAATTTTAATAGTATTTATGAACTCGAATTGATTTAAAAATGGTTCTGTTTTATAGATCAGAATCTCCTCTTTTCAAAAAGCTTCAATTTGAATGGATTTCGTGTGAAATTAACTTAGATATAACTTCTTATATGAACGAAAGTCAGCTCTGACACTCAAAGCGATAATAAAGCACATACCGCTAATTTAGCGGTATGTGCAATACAATTCGTGGCGAATCTAGGAACCAGAAGCATAGGGAAAATCGCCAAATACCTAACCTAAAAGCATACCTAACCTAAAAACATATACCTAACCTCGCCTGTTCCACATTGCCTCTGAATCCCAGCTTCTTATGTTTATAAATGTTTTCCGGGAAGTAAACAAATATTTGCTGATGCAATTAAGAAGTTGGTACACTGCTTAGACTGCTTCAAGTCAACCAATCAGTTCTTGCGGAACACAAATCACACCTAATTTGAATTTAATTGATAGAAATGAATGAAGGACAATGAATGTTGTCATGTAAATTTTTGTAGAATTTCGAATGTACTTATAACTTGAGGATATAACATTAACAATGTGTTAGTCTCACAGAATCTGCCGCCCCAAAAAAATTGCCGCCTTGGGCAGTAGCCCATGTTGCCCATAAATCCTCCACTGGACGCAGGTTTCCTAAATGAAGCAAAATGAAACATTTTTAGTAACACCATTCTATAGAGTATAGTGGAACGATCAATCTATAAACAGTATTTTTAATGATTAATGTCCTTGATAAAACAATATATCAAGGTACATTTCTTTCTGGACAGTGCGGCTTTTATTCTATTTTTATTAATTTTTATAACAAGGTCGTCATGACTCAGTAATTTGCCAATTTATAAGTGAACTTGTGTCTTATGAGTATGACAATGAACAAAATAAATCTTTTGTTTACACGATAATTCAAAAAGAATGAAACACTTAAAAGTTTCGTGTGCTTATTGTGAATTGTCAGTAAGATATATTAATTATAACTAGCCGTTACCTGCGGCTCCGAACGCGATTGAGATTACAGCCTTGCCCGCTTAACGACATTGTATTTTTGTTAAAAATAAAATTAGAGTTTAAAAAAACTCCAAAAAAAAACAAACACTCTTTTATAGCAATGTGAACTAAAAAGTGAAAAATAATTTTTATATTTTATTTTTTTTTTTCACTTTTTAGTTCACGTTGCTGTAAAAGATTTTTTTAAAACTCTAATTGGAATTATAACCCTGAAAACCAACATTCACATAACGATGTTTATATAAATAATTTATATATTTATAAATATTTATATAAATTGTTGTATTGTTATGGGTTCTTAATACGTGTGCAAAATTTCAAATAAGTCAGACGACTGGAAGTAGGTGAAAATTAAATTAAAAGATTCCATTAGATAGATACAAGCATACATGGAGTTAAAAGAGTGTTAAAAAAGTGTTTCCGTCTTTTTGAACTAGTCTGTACATTTGTAATTGACTGACGATGGGTGCAACTAAATGATCAGAACAGACAATAAATGATAAAGGCAAAATAGCAGACAATTAATCTATGCTATAACTAAGCAGGACCGGCTCTAGACACCAGCAAAACAAGCACTTATTTCAACATAATTTCAAACATATTTTTTCATATTGCCGAAAATATTGGGGTACGATCAAAAATGCCTTTATTTTGAGCAACAGAAACGCTAGAATATAAACTTCGTTATTACGGTCTAATAGGTCATATGCATGATTTTTTTTTATATTTTTAATAGATTATTTAGTCAACCATAATACGGAAAAAATTGATAATCATTTAAAAATGTAATATTATCATAAGAAAAAAATATTAAATTCCACATTCAAAAATAGACAGTTTAAACAATCGGCCATGTTCGCGGGCTTATGTGACGTCATGATATACGATGCATGCCAACCTTGATGTCAAATTGTCAATGTTCTAAATGAAGTTTATTTGTTGTTTTCTCTAAATACTGACATAATCTTACTGTGAGACGACACAGTCGTCATGAAAACTGTTGTTGATATATACTCTGACGTCACGATGCGTTTTGAAAATTCGAAAGTAGCGCTTATTTTCTACATTTCTTTTTTATTATTTGTGTTTTTTTCAGTGATTAGATTAATAAAATAACCATTACGTTATGATCAAGAACTAAAATATATTTCAAAATAAAAATTTTAACCAATTTGAAGTTTTATGCATATGACCTATTGTTTTCTGAATTACGGAGAGAATATAGATTATAGACGCCTAGCTTCTGAATTTTACATTCTGTATCTTTTTTAGCAAATTAAAAATGCCGTAGGTGTAATATATTCTGGGCAGAAAATGTTTTTGAATAATTCTTTTTTTTTTATTTTGTACAACCCTCTGTATATGTACAACGCGACATCTTTTGAATGTAAGAATGTACTAAAATGCAATCAGTATTATTCAAACCCTCCTTGGTACTACTAAGTACGTGCAATCTCTGGTACGTGTAATGATTGCAGCATTTCAAGACTCCTCTAAAAGGATGACTACATCGTTTTAATAGTTCTGCGAAAACTTTCGTAAAATATTGATATTTTTGAATAATGAATGCTATAATATAATCACTAATAATCAGTTACTCTAACAGTGTTTAATAAATTAAATAATTATCTAATATTAAATATTTTCGGTTGGCATGTCGATTGAGATATCCTTGTTTAATATGTTTTCCATTAAGATATCTTTCCCGTCTCTCTTCTGTGCTAACTGCTGGAAAACCCATACATATTGATTGAAGTTGAATGCATGTGTAGTACTTAATACACTTAAAAATTTAGTGCTTCAGTGGTAAAAACCTGTGATTACTTTAAAATATTATGTGCATAAATTTGAAATAGATTCATATATGGGTTCTAGATCCAAATTGGTAGCTATTATTTTTTACTAGTAGATTGTAAAATACGGGAAAGGTTACAGAAGACAAGTGACATTTTCATTAATAGTTGAATCTGGTTGTAGACGTCAAAATGACATTTGTGAAGTAATTTTTAAAAGCCAAATATATGGTGTTTGAATGCACGACATGATAAGATATATCAACAATACGGTACCCATATAACAATTGAATTTGTCAATATTTTCAACATACAAAAATGCAAATTATTACTGATCATATGATTTTTTAATAGCTTTTATACATGCAGGGTATTAATCTATTTAAACACTTCATAAATAACTGTTACCTACTTTCTGAACTAACAAAACGACTAAAATCTCGATTGTGTAATAAATAGGTACAGATAATATAAAATAAATGAAATAATCCACACATTCTGACCTCTGTTCATTTTTCGTGTTAGTAAAGCTGTTTGCAAACAGAAAATAATTGTATAACAAATTCATTTTAATTTCTTATTTGACAAAATGGGTTGCAATCTTTTCGAAAGTCGAATTATAAGTATAATTTTAAGTTCCGATGTTCGTTCACTTATTTTAATTTTCAATTTAAATTTTAATCCCAGTATTAGTTGTAGTTTTTGTATCGATACATTGCAAATTGCGACAATTTAAAGATTTGGGATCGTTTAATAACTGTCCTGTGCATAAACCATATAAGTAACTAGAGTTCGCTAGTTCGTATACTTGCCATAAGTGAAAATGTCCTCAGTTGAGAGAGAGAACGCTGCAGAAAACCAGATATTTGTTTACTCAAATCAGCATTGTTTTGTATCATTAGTTACCATAGAAACTGTTCTCTGTCTGAATTGCAGACACTTTTACGACTCACTCGCGTACTCTAGTCTAATATCTCGATGGCATAAACCGATGGAAATTAGCCCCAAATGTTTGACATTGTTCGCTTCACGCACAGACAAAGGAATGGTAACTAATAAATATAATAACCGATGACTAGATACAATTTAAACCGAGGCTGAAAAACCTGGAAGTCAAGGAATTTTTTCCGAAGAGATTCTTGATTTTTATTTATCTTAGCCACCAGCCAGCCCCTAAAATATTCCTTGTTTTCACTGGTTCGCAGGTGCAAAAAGTTGAAGAACGCGGATCTAAATTCTAGATGGTGCGCAACTGAGGGCGCTCCCCAAAAGAGAAGCGCGAATATTGAAGTAACTTTGTGTGGGGAAAACAGTTCATTTTTCGTTCCTAAATTTAAAAAAAATATATATTTCGCGATTTACAATTAATAGGTATATCTTGAAACTTCCTAGTTTCATTACACCTACGAACCTCGTGATTTTGACATTTTTAATAAAAAAAAAGACACTAGAATTGTCGCTAAACATTTTTTTTGCTCTACCCCCTATAAAATAGTTGCTTTTCGTGAGAGTATGGTGATCGTAAACTGGCCCATTAAACTCTAGTGCGTGAATAACAAAATGAGCAATCTCAATTCAACAATATTTATCAAATTATTACCTAAGTCTACCATTAGAAGTTGCGTGTACGTAATGTACGTAATGTTGAAAATGTACTGAAAGTGAAGTGAAAAGCAGCTATTTCATAGTAGGTTGCAAAAAATATATCTCGGACGTAATGGTATTATTATTCAACTCATGCGCGCTATTCATGTTTTATCATATTAAAAACCGAACCCTAAATAGCCATTTACCGACTGGTGACAATTACTTGTCATAACTCAATGAAGATTCCTACTAGCTCGGCCATTGTGGAGTAATGAAAATAAACGTAACTATTTTCTGAGTCGTAACGAAATAGTAGGTAACAACAACTCCGTTGTTACCCATTGAGGCTAAAATTGAGAGGCCGAATGTTTTCGACATGGAGTTTATTCATAACCGGCTAACCTCAAACCAAAACATTGAATCGTGCTGTTTGGTGCTGTTAGTATTGACAGTTTTTTTTATAAAGAAATAAATAGATATTTACAACATCTCATTAATAACAATAAATAAAACATGAATAACGCGCAATTGTTGAATAAAATTATGGGCGTAACTTGTAGGTTAAGTCATGACCTGTCAGCGCGATGAATGACTTAGACTACTAGTTACGCCAATAACTATTACAATCTCACTTACTCGTCGATAATATGCGCTTCATTATATCCAAGATACATAAACACCATTTTTATTAAACAGATCGTCGCGTACTTAATAGAAATTTAGTGTTAAAATATTAAAATGAAAATATAACAAAAAAAAAAACTTGGAGAATTTTCGAAAAATATGACTGTCATTTTAAATTTTCGAGCGCGTAGATACATTAAACAATGGAGATAGAACTGGAAGTTTTTGAAGTGAATGATAATGAGAATGAACCCGATAAGGATTCGTATATGTCAAAACGGCATTTAAAACACATACGAAAGAAACATAAACATAAAACCAAGTGTACCGTGTCGTCCGATACAAATCCTAAAATAAATGATCCCGTCGTAAGGGACAACAGTTCCGGAGATGTGGCCGGAGCTGCAAATAAGCCAGCCGACAGCGGGTGGCGCAGACCTCAGAGTCTGCGCGAATCGCTGTTAACTGTGTTCAGCAAACTTGTCGTCTGGCGAGGCCACAGGAGATATCGTACCGATACCACTCCGTCAACTTCTTCTGATTGTTGTAATAGAATGTTGTTTGGTGAGTGAATGATTCCGTATCTAGTTTTGGGTTTCCATGGTTTCCCTCTGTGGCAGTGGACATGTATTATCAAGGTTAATAGAGCAGAGGCTACCTCGTTCCGTGGTATAGTAGTGGGGGATGACGCCACTAAACACAATCATTTTATTTTTATTTTGTTTTTATCAGGGACCTTCGTGTGCGCGAGCACAACAACTCGCCAAAGTTTCATCGTAATCGGATGAATTATATAGGAACGCATAGGTCCTGAACAGACGAATGAACGGATTTTCGTTTTGATATATTGGATTATTAAAATCTCAATTTTATAATAAAAGTAAAAAAAAATACGTATGGCACTCGGGGACTGCCGCGGTAAAGCTATTGCATATTCTTTTTAGGTCTTTAAGTTTTTCTTCTCTATAAAACGAAAATAGCTAGGTATAAATAGTGTAATTACACACCAAAACAATTATTCATTCAAAAAATTTGAACAAAAAGAACGATATTAAGAGTTTGATCATAGAATTTCGCGCGATGTACATTTATATAGATATAATATCATATATACTTTCTCTGCACATAACCTAAATAATTTAGGTTATTTTTATAGCAGTATTATATATAAATTCAAGTCGCACGCACACAAACACCGTGCCGAAGTCTGCCGAACTGAAACGACGTTAGACGATGCACGCCTTTCAGCGCCGCACCGCTGTGCCTGTCGGAGTGGGGGTTGTTAGGTTTTTTTTTTCGTTACGGAATTTCTTGATTCGGTCGCCGCGCTCAAAGCCCGCGATAGAAGCTATGCAATAGCTTAAAAATATTTTTTAACGTCTATTCTTTGTACTTCATTTGAACGACCCGCCAGCAGACATCATTCCCGCGCTTACGCCGATTGGTCAGATGGACCGAGGTAACCTCTGTAACTCTTTTCCTTGACATATAATGTTTGCCTTTCCACACCCTTCATAAAACATCCATTCACCTAGAAAGCTGAAACTTTACACACTGTACAAGAACAGAACCTAAGGGAACCAGATTTTCGATTTTCTCTCCGGAAACAGAAATCGGGAAGTTTTTTGGAAGAAATAATAAGATTATTTTAATACAATGGGGTCGGGACAATTGGGTTTGGGGTACCCGTGTAGTGGAGTGTACCTTATAATAGGACATCGCTGAACGCCGGTACAGGTCAGTCCAACACGGGTGGGAGAGAGAAATTCGTTTGTTTTTGAAGGTAGTCAACAGATATTAAAAATAATAAATATTTTTATTCAACACGCGTGAGTAATATATAATTTCGGGGCCCTGGTAAATTCGGGAGAAATAATAAATTACTTCACGTTGACGCGTAGAGTGCGAATAATGAGCCGAAACTGTACGGTAATGTATTACTGCATAGTTTCTGGACCAATAGGAACGCGGTAGCGATTTGTATATATGAAAACAGCATCGCAATTCAGCGAAAGTCAGGGCCATTTTGTGTGCATCGAGGGCGGTGGGTACGTCAATCAATGAAGTGATTTATTATTTCTCCCTCTTTTATCAGGGCCCCGATTACATATTACTCTTGCTAGTTGAATAAAGTATTATGTGTGACTATTGATCGAAGGAGAATATTCCACTCGCGTGCGTGTTACCGCACTCGCTACGCTCGTGCGGCAAATTTCACACTCATGGAATCTTCTCCTTCTCTCACTAGTCGCACAATATACTAATAACTTGTTTTATTGTTCTCACAGTAACTATGTATTTTTTGGTCAGTGTAACCTATTAGTCCAATTGTTAAATACTCTAGTTCAACTACAAGAGGTTTAATCATAGCGTTCCATAGTCGGACAACTTCGATTATTGGACCCAACAAAATATGGTTGATGACCGATATTGATATCGGTATCGGTCGATCCTTATTAATTTCAGATTTTTTGTCACCTGCAAGATTAACAATCATAAATGAAATGTTTTCTTTTTTCTACGAGCGGCGTGCGAAATTTTATTGTTGACATGCGAGTAGAAGTTTATTTGCGATCATGATCAGACGAGGAACTCAAGTACATGTTTTTAAGTATTGTAGGTGTTCGTTAATATTTTAGGCGCTTATAACCTCCATTGTTGAGCGTCTACAATCCACAAATATTAAGTCTCGCATAAATTCTAATACATTTTACGTAGTTTCAATTTTTTTCATAAATATAATTGCTTTTAAAAGTTTGTAAATTCATTATTTAAACTTAAATATGTCCTACAGGAATTTTTATTATAGAAACTTGCATTAAACAAGCTCAGTACATAATTTTTAAATAATGAAGACAATAATATCGATTAATTTTCTAAATATTTCTTCTTTTTTTTTCAGACAACGAACGGCGAATAAGAGCAAATGATAGAGAATACAATGCCCAGTTTCGTTATGCGGTGAGTGTATTTACAATTATTTATTTACTAGCGGTCTCGTCCGGTTTCACCTGGGTGTAAAAGAGCGAATGGGGAAGGGAGGAACATGAGTACACACATTCATCTTAGTTTACCGAGATGAATGTTGTGTCCAAATTTCATGATGATCGGAGTTACCGTTCAAAAGTTTTTGTCGATAAAAAGCAGTATTTATACTTTTTTAAACTAATATTTTTTTTTAATTAATTAAATAAAATTAAAATAAATTTAAATGTAAGCCTTAGAAGAAAGCAATGTAAAAAAAAAATAAATAAATAAAAATATATTCACCCAATGTGGGGCTTGAACCCACGACCCTGATATTGACAGTTGCATGCGCTACCGATTGATCTACCTGAGGTTGTGTTCTTTCATCACTAATATGAGTAGGTATATGTAGTTAGTGCATTTCACATGAATAAAAACTTATTTTTGAGATACTTTTTGCAACATTTTTCATTAAAGCTCCGCTCCTAATGGTCGTAGCGTAATATTATATAGCTTATAGCCTTCCTCGGTAAATGGGCTATCCAACAAAAAAAAAATTTATTCAATTTGAACCAGTAGTTCCTGAGATTAGCGCGTTCAAACAAATAAACTCTTCATCTTTATATATTGGTATAGATTACTATTACCGATTGTACACTTTCTTGATATAGATTTGATTTAGCCCTGTTCGGATCGT
Source organism: Xanthostigma xanthostigma (assembly GCA_963575645.1). Lineage (NCBI taxonomy): Eukaryota > Metazoa > Arthropoda > Insecta > Raphidioptera > Raphidiidae > Xanthostigma > Xanthostigma xanthostigma. The sequence continues at coordinate 4,724,291 of OY754464.1, forward strand.
TACAGGGTCCAACGTTCGCGTTTGACAATGTTCCGGCCAATAATTTACGATCTATCTTATCTTAACTTAGAAATAGTAGTAGGGTGTTAATTGGAATGTTTCTTTCTTTTTGCAGAACAACTACATAAAAACATCAAAATACTCTGTGTTAACGTTCCTGCCTCTGAATCTGTTCGAACAGTTCCAACGGCTAGCGAATTTCTATTTTCTTTGCTTGCTGATACTGCAATTGATCCCGGCTATCAGCAGTTTAACACCCGTCACCACCGCCATACCTCTTATTGGGGTGCTTGCACTCACTGCCATCAAAGACGCTTATGATGACTTTGTGAGTTATTTTAATTTTTCTTCAGGATTTGGATCTCTATAGGCCGCTGCACACGAGGCTAGAAACACTGCTCGGACTTCTACTGACTGGTAGGCTGGGTATGAAGCTGGAAATGACGTCACTGCGGACTCGCCTGCTACTTCAAAAGATAGGTTTTAAAATTAGAACAGGGGCTATTTTTCCTGCCGGGTCCGCTGTTAGGTATGAGTAAGAACCAATCAGGAAGGAGTATCTTGTCACGTTGGCGCTAACAAACACTACAGTGTGTGTTCTGTTCAAAGACAATAAACATGCATTTTTGTTACCGTTCTGTCACTGCGCGCGCACTGAATCTACCTACAGAGCAAGCTTGTAAAGACGTCTCGTGTGAAGCGAGCACATAATAGCTATTAAGAAAACTAGCAGTGAAATCTAGCAAGAACCTAGCGGCAAATCCAGCCTCGTGTGCAGCAGACTTAAATATGCGAGAGTTTTAAGTGTGTTTGTATTTGTATGCTGAAGGTTCGTTCACGAACAGCTCGAACCAGTCTGTTTCGAATACTCGAAGCAGCGCGTTTACGGCTGTTCTGAAACACGCGTACCTATTAGCGTCAATTGAAAATTTTAATGTTTATTAATATCGCAAGATGATTTTTGTACTTCTTCCAGCAAAGACACATGTCTGACGCCCAAGTAAATAGACGCAAATCCCAGGCCGTGCGCAACGGTCGCTTAGTACAAGAGCGATGGGCTAGCGTTCAGGTCGGAGATGTCATTCGAATGGACAATGATCAGTTTGTTGCTGCCGACATCCTGTTATTGTCAACGAGTGAACCGAATGGCCTTTGTTATATCGAAACGGCTGAACTCGATGGGTATGTTGATTTATCATTTTTATATTGTTACTTTTAATTCAGTGCTGACATAATTATCTCCACAATATCTTTGGACTAGCCGTTACTCGCGGCTTTGCACGCGATTGAGACGAAATACGGATGCATTCCCAATATTTGACATAGTTATCCCTTTCTCGACGTAGACCCCCCTAATAAATTTTAAAATTGATGACATTCACGTGTTCAAAATTGATGACATTCACGTGATCAACGACCTGACAAACCTTGAAAATGACACCCATGTTTTTTTAGACTATTTACCTCTTTACACCCTCTGAAGGGATTATTTAGTTTCGGCTTCGACTAAAAAACTGGTCTTCGGTGTGGTTTCTGAACGATGAAAGAATTTTTCACATCGGTCAATTAGGTTTTGAAAATAGCGTGAACTAACAAACTTTAACTAATATTATATTTATAGATGAGAAATGTTTTATGCAAATTGTTATTTCTTTCCAGTGAAACAAATTTAAAGTGTCGACAGTGCCTAGTCGAAACGGCAGAGATGGGTCAGGACGATGCCCTTATTGGAGCATTCGACGGTGAAATAATTTGCGAAGCGCCTAATAATCTTTTAAATAAATTCGAAGGCACGTTAACTTGGAAAAATAAACGCTATTCTCTTGATAATGATAAAATCATTCTTCGCGGCTGTGTTTTGAGAAATACGCAGTGGGCTTACGGTGTTGTAATTTTTGCTGGCAAAGATACAAAATTAATGCAGAACAGCGGAAAGACGAAATTCAAAAGAACCAGCATCGATAGATTACTGAATTTTATTATTATCGGAGTAAGTAAACTTGACAATTATTTTTACAATTGCTGTGTAACACCCAGAACGACATACACGTATAAAATTTCAGAATCTTAGGCACCGAGAATGACGAACACAGCATCGACTGCCATTAAAGTGACTGTATTTCACGTACTCCGAGAGCTAATCTACATTAGGCATCTTCAAGTATGAATCTTCACTCGAACTAGAGCTACTTAATAAGGGGGAATTATAAAACGGTCGAATAAAAAAACGGTGACTGATGATGAGATACTGTTTTAATAACTTGAGATATTAAAATAATAGTTGGGTGACTAAATTACTAAGTGAGCGACTGAATTACTAAGTGAGCGACTAAATTACTAAGTGAACGACTAGAATGCCTTTGGTAATTTTGAAGCAGATATCTTCTTTTGTTTTTACTTTTAATTTATTTATTTTTTCACTTTGAGACTACAACTTAAAACTCACATTTTCATGAAGATTGAAAACCACCGCTTTTTTTGATAAAGGGGTATGCGAATTGTCTCGCAGTGAAACGCGATGGGGCAAAGGTTGAGTTTTTAAAAAAATAATTCCGGGGTGAACGATAAACGGGTATGCGAATTGTAATTCCGGGGTGAACGATAAACGGGTATGCGAATTGTAATTCCGGGGTGAGCGATAAACGGGTATGCGAATTATAATTCCGGGGTGAACGATAAACGGGTATGCGAATTGTCTCGCAGTGAAACAGGAAGGGGCAAATGTGGAGTTTTTAAAAAAATAATTCCGGGTTGAAACGATAACGGGGTATGCGAATTAAATAGTTAATTGTTTGAATAGAACTGCGTTTTCTAAAAAATGTATATTTAATTGGCAGTCAATTAAATATATATTTTTTAGAAAACGCAGTTCTATTCAAACAATTAACTATTAACAACTTAGTAATTTAGTCGCTCACTTTGTAATTTAGTCACCCAACTATTATTTTCTCGTCACGCGCAGTCAGTCGCTCACTTAGTAATACAGTAACCCAAATTGATTATTTTTGTCACCCAAAATTGTAATTTACAGTCACTCGTTTAAATACTACCCCTTAATAAGTGTGAATCAAAAGTGACTATAGATAAAGTAACTCTCGTCCGTGTGAAGATTCATACTCTATGATGCCTAATGTAAAAATTAACTCTCAGAGTATGTGAAATATAGTTGAAAATATGCTTTATTATGAAAATGATTGGTTGTTCAGATGTGTCATTGTGGATTAACTGATAAGTCATCCGCCGCGATAGTGGAAGTTCCGGGTTTTTTTATTCCGACAGTGACGTTTTAGCATTGTAACAATGTGTGTTTCAAACAACAATAGCAAACACTGTGCTATTAATTTGTATATAACCTAACATACCGCAATTAAAATTTGATATTTCAATTATAATGTATTACTGTTTTTAGATTGTGTTTTTCTTGCTGTCGATGTGCCTGTTTTGCATGATTGCGTGTGGCATTTGGGAGTCGCTCGTCGGCCGTTATTTTCAGGCGTTCCTACCTTGGGACACGCTCGTACCGTCGGAACCGTTGGGCGGTGCGACTGTCATCGCATTTCTCGTGTTCTTCTCGTACGCCATCGTTCTGAACACAGTTGTACCGATCTCCTTATATGTCAGCGTAGAAGTTATTCGCTTCGTACAGAGTTTTCTGATCAACTGGGATGAGCAGATGCACTACGACAAAACTAATACCAGTGCCAAAGCACGGACCACAACACTTAATGAAGAATTAGGTATGTCATAATAGTAATTAGGGATGTTACGGAGCTTCGACTCCGACTCCGATATGTCGGAACTTCCGATTGATCTTACTCCTCCGGTTCCGATTTCGGTTCCGATACTTTTAAATCGGAGGTTTTTAATCAGAGGTCGAAGCATGCGGCTGCGGTCAACGTGTATGAACCGGTTTATGCATGTTACACGCTTTCTGTCATCGATAATAATAATAATAATCTTCTGCCACCATCTCCGACTCCGATTCCGGTCCCGACTCCGATTCCGGTTCCGACTCCGAAAAACCAAATTTAAAAACTCCGACTCCGATTTCGGTTCCGATAAAACCACCTCCGTAACATCCCTAATAGTAATAGCCACTTAAGGCTATACGCTCGATAGAGCAATGTATAGATAATGCGCTGAAATTTTAATATGTTAATTATGGATATCTCATACATTTAACTGCATTTTTTCAAAAACATTGACCGTCTAGTTTTCAAGTTATTAATTATTAAAAATGCGATTTTTAACACAATGATAAATGAGAAGACTGACCGGAAGTGTATATAAAAATAAGATTAAACCAAATTGGCTATAGACAAATTTTTAAAAACTGATTATTCGAAAGTTTGACTCTTTTAGATAACGTAAAAATTAAAAAATCTAAACTTTCCCGTGCAGTTTTGGAGAAATATTAATTAAGAATTTTCGAAATAACTCTCAAAATCTCTATTTTCTAGATTTGAATTATATCACCATGAAAACGAGATTACACGAAAAGTTTTTCATAAATTTTGTTTTTATTAAATAATTTTTTTGACGTTGCTAATAACTAGATTCAACGGTTTTTAAAAACAAAACGTAAGATAAAATCTTTCGTGTTCATTGGGCTTAATTAAATATACTGCTAAAGTCAAAACTTTATGATATTATGTCAAATTTTTAAATATTAATTTCTTAAATATTGAAAAATAAAGCTATGATCTACAGGATATAATATTTCCATAAGAAATAATAATTTACCAAATCATATAACATTTTTTTGTTACAACAAAATACGGACGCAGTTTTTACTAATCGGTCGTGGGTGTATAACCTTAAATCCGGATATCTGATAGAATAGGATTGAGCGTTTTCACACTTGCCAACACGACAACGATAACGGAAATATATAAAATTGAGACTTCTTTCACAGTTTCCCAATGTTGGGATTTTATCTAGAGGCGGAACCAAAATAATCAATATGGCCGCCTTTTGACAGTATACGAGGTGTCAATGCTTTGTTTAAACTGTATATTTCCGAGGCTGAAAATTGTTGTTGGGGTGATTGTAATCCTTCGAAAAGCAATTATATTGAAGGGAAAAAAATCGCGAGTGCTGGTCTCACCAATTTAAAATATGAACTGATGCTACACGCAGTTAATAACCTTCACAGTTGGATAGTCTTAGATGTACCGATAAAAATATACGTTATTTTATAGGACAAATAGAATACATCTTTTCGGACAAAACAGGAACACTAACACAGAACATAATGACGTTTAATAAGTGTTCTATCGGAGGCCGCTCTTACGGAGATATTGTTGATGAGCGTACCGGAGAAATTATTGAGCTTTCAGAGGTATGAATATATTTATTTGTTTGGTGAACGTTTATGTGGTTATACAAAAAACACTTATAACAATTCGGCGACTGTTTTGTGAATATTGCATGTAACCAAATAACATAGGGTCTATTTACTTAATTAACTGGAAGCACTCACCGCCTTGAAGCTTTATCAAATACCGACCACCAGGTGGCCACAGACCTGAAATTGTCGGGGATTTTTTTTACTGGCTTATCTGTGATGTAATGATGTAACGAATATTTGCATATTTTTGAGATTCACATTCGCAAAATTCATGCGAATATTAATATCAGAAAAAAAATGATATTTAAAAAAGGAGTGTGCTTTAGACCACACGACTGAAGTAAAACTTCTTCCTGCCATAATTTGTTATTATTCACCCGAACATTCGCAAAATATGAACTTTAAAATGAATTTACAATTTTATTCACTTTAAACGTAGAATATTTAATGTATTGAACAAAATATTAATTTTTTCTGTCACCCGATAGCGCCACTGACAAGTAAAGTATGTGTCATTCTATTGTTAGTACTGCTTATATTTTCGGCCACCTGACGTCGCCACTAGTCAGTGAAGTATTTGTCATCCTCTTTCTATCTTCACTAACTTATATCTCCCTCTCAACTTCCGTTCGCCTCGCCCGATCACAGTTCCGTAAATCTCTCGTCACGCATTTACCAGCTTACTCCCCAAGTCAAGCGTGCTTAAGGAAGTTTTACTTCAAAAAAATGTGAAAATAATAAATAAAACAAAAAATAATTTTTTTTCTTACTCCTTTTTTAAAAACTAACTTAGGTATTTCACTAAGGTAACCTTGCAATTATATCTTTTATCAGCCTTTATTTTAACATGAGGTTATAAAGCTTTAGACTTAGTATTAATTAATCAACCTAGTACCCAGTACCACTACAAATGTTTGCGTCCGACTTGCGTGACCTCTCAGGCCTCAGCTGTCAAATTTGGACTTTCAACAAATTACGCCAGACTTGAAAACTGAATATTTGCATTCGCGAATGATATTCGTTACATCACTACTGTGGAGTATACTTGAGTTGTATAAATTGGTTGTCAACACGCCTCAATTTTGTGTCCTGTATTGTTTGCATGTTGACGTATAGAGCATGAGACTTTCGGCATCCGGCAATACCGAATTGTTGGATCAGGCCGAATGCATGGGTTATTCAACCCCACAGCCTAATTCGCCATCGCACACTGGTTTGCTTTTGTCAGCGTCGGCGTCATTTCTACAACTGGTACTCGTTTGTTTTGTCTGTTAATAGGGAACTTGCATGAATAAAATTTTTTCCGTTTCGCTGTACAGCGGAACCCATGTATTTTCAATCCATCGGCACTAACTGACTCATGTATTTTCAACTTCATCTTCATTTCGCTCATTTCTTGGTAGTCATTGAACAATAAGAAAAAAACTGCTCTAATTTTTACGCAGTCAGTTTATAAAAAACTTTCAAATTTCTTTTTTATCAATTATATTATTGTAATGTCACATAAAATCTTGTACTTACCTTATTTTTTAAATTAAATTTTCGCAATAATACGGAAGCTTAAGAAATGTCCTTTTCGGTTTGTAAATTATTCAATTGTTTGTAAATTATTCAATTCAAACCTCCTTATAGTAAAGGAAAACAATATGGAAGTTGTCTATTCATCATAATATTGTTTTGTTTCTGAATAAGTATATATTAGGTGTATAAAAGAATTTCTTTTCTGCATTAAATTTAACTGAATGTGTGTTTTTATAAGTAGAAAAGATTAATTGCTTTATATTGTTATAAAAATACAACAGCGTACTGGTTGGCGTGTATTAAATCAGTATAACTAATAGAGCTCACTTCTTTTTTTCTTTTGTTTTAGGCCTAGCACACATGAAGAGCGTTGAACGCTCTTCGGCTCTTCATGTGTGCTAGGCCTTATAGTTGGCTATGCTTAATAATAGTTACTAACACTATATGCCCTATATGTTTTTATTATTAACACGCTGTAGCTAAATTATTTAATATTAATTGGGTACTTTACGCTACATAAATAATGTAGTAATTAACATTGCAATTATTATCCAACCATTTTAAGGATTATTTATTTATATAGAAAATAAGCCAGAAATTTATGACAGGGCTATGTTGGATTGCAGAAAACATTGTCACAAAATCTTGTTTGACAATGACCTTAGATTGTGACCACTTATTTCTCCATAAAACCATTGTTGACAACAAACTACAATATACTCTGTAACACTAATCACTACTGCCATAAGCCGTGTATCATGTATGTGCAATATACGAGTCAAAGGTGTTGTCTGAATGAGTTAGATTCAGTGAACACTTCTAGTATATGATAGAGACATATGCTTATTTGTACTAATGAGCTGGCGGTAAGTGCAGCTCAAAGTCGATTTAAATATCACGCTATAACTAGTGGATCAGGAGTTGCACGGTATACACTGAGGGTATATAATGTGCTGCTTTGGAGTGCAGAACAGCGCCTGAACGCAAACAAGTCTGCCACACAGAACACACACGAGTTTTGTGATCTGCCAGTGGCTGTTAAATTTTAGCGTTGGTTGTGTAACTAGTACCTAACATTAAATATGGAAAATATAATTAATTCTGAAATTAGAAAGTACCTAAGATTTTGGTTGTTCTGCAACTCGGCTGCGCTCATAGAAGAACCGCCACTTAAACTGTAAATACAATCTGAGGCCATTTTCATATACAAATTTTTGACAATACTTAGTGCAACCCGGTACTAGACGAATTCGATGTGGTTTTACCGGAACCTTTGAAATATTCTTTTTTGTTAGCTTTGTAAACAAACACGTTAGATTTGATGTGCACTTTTTTGTATAAAATAGATACAAATATTAAAAGCACTGTAGTTGAAACAAAAATAAAGAATAGTACCTACTCTTTAGTTTTTATTTATAAAAGAGATGCTAAAAAAATATACAATTTTTTTATAGAACACTGAGCCGTTAGATTTTTCATTCAATCCAAATTATGAAACAGACTTCAAGTTTTACGATCAGACGCTTTTGGATGCGGTGCAAAGAAACGACTTAGACGCCCACAGTTTTTTCCGATTACTCGCGCTATGTCACACGGTCATGCCGGAAGAACGGAATGGCCGACTCGAATATCAGGTACTGTACAGTTTTCGTAGAATCGGACGTAGGGTCAAATTTTAAGTAGGGTATCTGAAAAGCGGGACGCTAATTTTATTACACGCTTTATATTAGTTTCACTTGTAAGTTTGTATGTATGTAATATGTATGTAAGTATGTATGTAAGTATGTATGTTTGTTTGTAACCTCGTTTGGACTATAGTAAGTGGTTTATTACTGTTAGTATGTTATACCACTACTGTAAGAGCAATCGTTGACCGAGCGGTCTAAGGCGCTAGTCTTCGCTGACGTCTACTCTCGAATTCACCGGTCGTGGGTTCTAATCCCGTCCACGCCGAAATAAAAAATTTGTTTTTTTTTTTTTCGGCAAATTTTTGACAATAAATTGAACTAAAAAGTGGAAAATAAATATAGTTTAAAAAAAACTAAAAAACACGCCTTATATCGAACTAAAAAGTAAAAAATATTTTTTTTAAAATAAGCTTGAAACAATAATGAATAAAAAATACTAGTATTATTGTGAAAAAAGCGTGGGGCGCTTTGTTCCACATTTTCGTGCATCGAGCGCCCCATGCTTTTTTCACAATAATACTAGTATTTTTTATTCATTATTGTTTTAAGCTTATTTTTAAAAAAATATTTTTTACTTTTTAGTTCGATATAAAGCGTGTGTTTTAGTTTTTTTTAAACTATATTTATTTTAGATAATAATCACCGTGGACACAACTGTATCTACTGTGGACATTTTTGCACTCCTAGCGGTTGGTTTACCATAAATAGAACAACTGGTGAGACGTCATATTTATGATTTTAGGCTCAGTCTCCGGATGAGGCCGCGCTGGTATCGGCGGCAAGAAATTTTGGTTTTGTTTTTAAAGAACGTTCACCAAATAGTATTACGATCGAAGCAATGGGCAACAGAGAAGTTTACGAACTGTTGTGTATTTTGGATTTTAACAACGTCCGCAAGCGCATGTCAGTTATTCTTCGCAGAGAAGGCCGCCTGCGACTCTATTGTAAAGGAGCCGATAATGTCATTTACGAAAGATTGAAGAATGGCAGCACAGATATCAAACAGAAAACTCAAGAACATTTGAATGTAAGTCGTTTAGTAGTAATGATAATGTAACGAAACTGCTGTAGTCCGTGGCGGAAATTATTTATTTGCAATAACAAACGTTTAACAAAACAGTAAAACAAACGAAAGCGTACTTCTTTAACTTAACAGAAATAATAACGTTAACAGAAACAAAACTAATAGTTCTAAATTATAAAATAAAAGAGTAAGTCACAGAGAATATAGTCACTAAATTATGTACACAAAATATTCATAACACACAGGAACACAACACAAAGTTTATCAGCACACTTATCTATTAACTATAAGTCATTTATTTAAAACCGGATTTATAATTGCACTCACTAGAGTTAATTTATTTTCGCAATATAACTGAACTTATGTCGCAACGTTAGACTTGTATCAGAACAACTCACGAACAGCTCCAATAATTACTGACTGACTTGCTCACTCTGCTCGCCTTTTATGGTTTTCGCTCCATGCTCTAGAATGTTCTCCATGCATCGAGATCCCTTCCTTTACATGTGTTGGCATCTCTCCAAGCGATTGTCTGCAGGTCGGATGTTTTTTACCTGTTTCCATTGTTATTGTTTCTAGTAGTTTCTACCGAATTCCATAGTCGTCCCATCAAGGGCACGCAACAGTAATAATAAGTGACTTTAATATGTTTTTTTTATTTTTTTATTTCCATTTACAATTAAGAGAAACGATATAAGAATAAACAAGTTGGTTTACATTTTTTTGTTTACGGATGAATGTGATCTGCTTAAGTGATCTGACTTAAAGAGAAGCTACTGCAATTAATATTTTTCCGTTACAGAAATTTGCTGGCGAAGGGCTACGAACTTTATGTTTAGCGTATCGTGACTTGGACGAAGTGTTTTTCAGTAACTGGAAACAAAGACATCAGGAAGCCGCAGTCTCGTTGGAAAGTCGTGATGAGAAACTCGATGCAATCTATGAAGAAATCGAAAAAGACATGACCTTGATAGGCGTCACTGCTATTGAAGACAAACTTCAAGATGGCGTCCCTCAAACCATTGCTAATTTAGCTCTTGCTGGAATGAAAATTTGGGTGCTTACCGGTGATAAACAAGGTTTGCAATTTATAAATACAGTGTAAACTCTATATAGCGAAATTGAAGGGATCGGGTATTTTATTGCGTTATAAACATTTTCGTTATACAGAGAGTAAAAGAAAACTATATATTTTTACGAACAAGTGGTTTTAATTTTGACTAAATTAAGTGGAATAAATTTACTCAATATGTGTATTGTTTATAGAAACTGCAATAAATATTGGTTATTCATGCCAACTGTTGACCGACGAAATGGTCGACATATTCATCGTGGACGGCATCAGTTACGACGAAGTCGAACAGCAGCTGAGAAAGTTCCGCGAATCGATTCGAATCGTCAACACGTTTCAACCTCGGAGTCCGGCCGCCGGCGACGCGCCGCAACAGGATAACGTGAGTTCGTCGCAGCAGCGAGGCAACAATATGACATCGAACGGTACAGTTGCCGAGAACAATCGGCTACAGGAAACGACTGCCTCGCCGGGACCGCCTGCAGTCAGTGTAGTCACGTTCAGGTGGGATACACCTGGAAACAACACAACACACTATATCCATACCACCGAGAACGGCAGGTAGTGTAGAGACAGAAAGAGAAACGTTTCACATTCTATCCTAGAGTAGCTTTCTATTCTTTTGTTCTTTTTTTAGTTCGTTTAGAGTTCAGGGTGGAGGTTTAGTTTATAGACAAATGCCTGTGGTCGTAGTAGGAGAGCCATCAAGCATTTTTGGGTAGGTATTTGAGACACCGTGAAATTTGTGTAACACTTTTTTAATGTCTGAACACAAAATCGAAGACCTGGCTGAGGGTAGTGGGGCCTAGCCAAACCTTGAATTTTTAAATTTGCGAAATTTGATTTGCTTAAAAAAGTTCTTGAGGCATTTTAAATTTTAATACCTTCAAATAAATAAAAGTGTCGACCAATTTTTTTCAGAACATATATTGACAAAAAATAATATATATTATTTTTTGTCAATATATGGTCTGAAAAAAATTGGTCGACAATTTTATTTATTTGAAGAGTTCTATTCAGACGTTAATCAAAGATTTTTAATACCTTCAAATTCAGTATTTAATAAAACAAAAAATAAATCAACCAGATAAGTTAATCGGGTCTAAATGTTTGCCAGGCGGTTACACAACTATATTATACGTGAGTCCAAGTAAGACGGTACAGGTAGGTTGAAGTGTGTGAGAGAGAGCCTATATCGGCTGAGTTGAAGCGTGCTGTGGTGCGATTGACTCTCGCAGCATTTCAATCTACCCATAGCGTCTTACTCGCACTCACTTATAAAACAGTTTTCTAACCGCCTGGCAAACATTTAGACCCGACTAAGTGATCTGGCGTATTTATTTTTTATTTTATTAAATACTAAATTTGAAGGTAATACAATTTTAAAATGCCTCAAGACCTTTTTTTGCAAAGTTAAAAATTCACAGCTTGACTAAGCCCACCTACTCTTTGTCCAGGTCTTCGACTTTGTGTTCAAACATTACAAAAGAAGCGTTACACAAACTTTCACGCTGCCTGAAATACCTGTCCAAAAATATTTCATAGCTCTTGAACTATTTGCAATACTAAAAATAAACATTTTAATATTTTCTCTTCATAAAAATATTTAAAAAGTTTTTGTTTTTACAATCACTCTTCTCAACAAGACTTGATTCGTTATGACTTGACAATATTTGAAAACAGCATTGTTGAAGAAAATATTCGAGCATGTTTTTAAACTGTATTCATCTTTAATTTTGAGAGCATGGAAAATAACTGTTTCATTATGAACCGTTTAATAATATTGAAATTGCTGTCAGCTGTTTTCATAATACATTCAAAGTGTCTGAAAAGGAGATATTTAATGGGGTTATAGACAAAGTCAAATTTGGCGTGTGCTGTCAATGTTCGGAGTCTAACGTTTTTTGGCACATCAACCATAATTTCAATACGTAATATCTTGCATCTCTAGATTCACCAGCGGGTATACAATATTCAATACCTATACGTTAGGAAAGTATTTATGACACGCGACTTTTGCGCCATCTCGTGTTTGATTTTTTAAAATCTGGTTCAGTCAAAACTTACAAACCCATGGAAACCAGCTTAATTCTTAATTATAAAAAAAAATATTTACGCACAATGTCAGTAAAAAATCTACATAAAAACATTTTTTATTTCAATATTTTTTAAATCTCTTTTTTGTTAGCGAAATAACAATTATGTAAGTAATTTTTCATGTATTAAATAATGATTACAGACGTAAAAAAAATTTAATTACACTTGATGACGTACTGCTGCAATCCATTTTTTCCTCTCTAATTCATAAGAAAATCCAGGAAAACAGTGGAATTGTAATTCTGGATTTTTAGTTGGTGTATTTTTACAACCAACAACACAGCACTTCTGATTTGATACCTTTTTTCCCCCATTTTATTCAACAATTAATCCTTATTAAAATGCGCGTATAACCATATGACACTGAGGTTTTGACTGAACCAGAATTTAAAAAAAAAGAAACACGAGAGGGCGCAAAGGTCGCGTGTCAAAAGATACTTTCCTAGCGTATATTTTCACTAGTTTTGAAACAACTACCCGAAATCAGTTGCTGCTTTTGGTCTGTAACTTTATAATAATGTAAGGTTATAATATGTTTAAATCTTTTTTAGCAGATTTTTCTTAACTGACCTTAACTTTCAAAAACCTCATTAAATATTTCTTACATTCAATAAAACTCATACTCATTATACAGGATGTTTCTAAAATGTGTAGCGCAATTTATACATGTCATTCTGCAGATCAAAATTAGACAATATAAATTATCTATGTGTTAAAATCACCATTTCGAGATATAATACGCGCCACGAATCTAAAAGGCTCGGAAGTTAGATGCGAACGCGGGCTTGCGTTTGTGTAGTCTGTTAAAAAACTACAAACTCGCAACTCTACAAAACTAAAATAACAATAACAACTTGACAATAGCATACTCGACTATACTTTAAAGCAGGAAAGCGACAAGTGACAAAGGCAACGAGCTATCACGGCCAATCACCGACGAGCGCACGTTCCGTGCAGGTAGCTGGGTGGTGGTGGTGGGAGTCTCAACGGCTCTAAAATGTGCCTTTGCGACGCTGTTTGTGACTAACTTCCGAACCTTTTAGATCCGTGGCGCGTATTATACATCTCAGTGAAATCAATTAACACTATTGACATCTCAGGTGTAGACTATTAGCGATTCCCCTTCCACTAATTTTAGTTCTTTGGATTACATTCCAGACATAAGTTAAATCGTTTTAATTTTACCATATAGAACCTGTATAAATTGTTTTACGCCTTTTGGAATTAGTCTGTATACAGTGCGTTCATCGAAAGTGGTAACAGTGAATATAATTCGTGTATTCAAATCTTTAATTAACGTCTGATTAGAACTCTTCAATAAATAAAATTATCGACCAATTTTTCAGACAATATATTAACAAACAATATAATTAATACATTAACGTTTCGATCCGGATTTGGCCCTTCTTCAGAACTGATCTAAAAAATAATAAATATTTAATTTCTAATTCGCTAATTATAAAATTCTTTCAAAATTATTAATTAGTATCAAAATGTTGAAAAAATTATTTTTTCAATATTTTGAATTTTTGATACTAATTAATTTTGAAAGAATTTTATAAATAGCGAATTAGAAATTAAATATTAATTATTTTTTATATTTTTTAGATCAGTTCTGAAGAAGGTCCAAATCCGGATCGAAACGTTAATGTATTAATTATATTTTTTGTTACTGTATTAATTATATTTTTTGTTAATATATTGTCTGACAAATTGGTCGATAATTTTATTTATTGAATAATTCGTGTATCCTACTAAATACAAAAAAAAAAAAAATGGTTTTGTGTTATACTCGAGATTTACTATCTTGTGCGCGGAGGACACAATCGTGTTCTCATGTCAGAATAGTTGAACCCATCCGCTCCTGAAGAAATTATTTGAGAAAACGTTATCAATGTATTATTATTAATAATGATTATTACTATGAATTTATTTAATAAATTGGTAACGTTTTTCTCGAATATTTTCTTATGTAACCTTATGAAAATTTTATATGAATTTATAGGGAAAAAATCAAGTTTTCGAAAATGTAAAAAAAAGTGTAAGTTGCCATTTGAAAAAAAGTTCATGTATAATACGCACCACGTATCTAAAAGGCTCGGAAGTTAGGTGCAAATGCGGGCTTGCGCTTGTAAAGTCTGTTGAAAACTACAAACTCGCAACTCAACAAAATTAAAATAACAATAACAACTTGACAATAGCGTACTCGACTGTACTTTAAAGCAGGAAAGCAATGAGCAATCACGGCCAATCACCGACGAGAGCACGTTCCGTGCAGGTAGCTGGGAGGTGGTGGAAGTCGCAATGGCTCTAAAATGTGCCTTTGCGACGCTGTTTGTGACTAACTTCCGAACCTTTTAGATCCGTGGCGCGTATTGTACACTTCCGGTTGAGTGTGAAGTGCAAAGAAATATACCGCAGCAATTTCCGATAGTAAATCTCGAGTTCCACAAAAAACTATTTAAACTTTTTTTGTATCTAGTAGGATACACGAATTGTTCACTGTTACCATTTTCGATGAGCACACTGTATTATTTGCTGATTATCTTTTTTTGATACTTATACTATGTTGATTGTTGAACAGAAATTACAGTAGGCATAAATTCCATTATATGAACTAATTATGACGAGTTCGGCTAAATGCAGTCATTGATTTTTTTTTTTTGACAAAGTAGTTTTGATGGCTTAATTAAAATAAATTTTAACAGACGAAATAATTAGTGCCTGTATGCACCAGTTGTGATTCAGAAGAAACTTGTCATCGGCGTAATTTTTTTTTTTAATACTTTTTGTGCTGTTTTTTTCAACTGAAACTTCGACGATTTGGAAGATAAAATGCTAAATCGATGAAGCGAAAAATGCGGGACAAGAATACGTGAGACGAAAACTTTGTTTTTAGTGTTCCATGCAATTTGTGATCAATTCGGTGTCCGTCATAGATATATATATTAATAGATAGCGGATGCCTATCCTTGAGCATTGTGCGGAATGGTTCCAATTAGAAGCCATTTTGAACGTGGAAAACGCCGTAAAAATTGCGCGGGATTCAAAATGATTAAATATTCTATAATATGATGTTAATGGAAAAACAATAAAACTCGCAGTAAACAGTGATATTTCGCTCCAAAACCTATTTTTATATTGAAACGTTTCAAAAATTACAAAACTGAGCATAAATATAATATAAAAGCTTAGAACATTTTACATTGTCAGATTAGCATCAATGCTTGTCAACCTTGATGCCAAATTGACAATGTAAAATGTTCTAAGCTTTTACATTATATTTATGCTCAATTTTGTAATTTTTGAAACGTTTCAGTATAAAAATAGGTTTTGGAGCGAAATATCACTGTTTACTGTGAGTTTTGTCGTTTTTCTCAATAAAATCATATTATAAAATAATATTTTTGAATCTCGCGCGCTTTTTACGGCGTTTTCCACGTACAAAATGGCTTATAAAAGGTACAGGAGGCGCTAGTGTATCCGCAATCTATTAAATATATATACCGGGTGAGTTAAAAGTCCCGGAACGGTTGAATATCTCGCATACTACGCATCATATCAAAAAAAAAAAATACGTGTCAAATATTTTTCGCAAAACTATTTTTTGATACCACACATGACTCCCCACCCCCCACCCAGTTGGTGGGGGGAGGGGCAACTTTAAAATTTTAAATAGGAACCCCTATTTTTTATTGCAGATTCGGATTCTACGGGAAAAATTACATCCATTTTACTTTGATCGTTTTTTTCGATTCGCGACCGATGTCGCGATAATCGCGAAAAACTTAAAAAATCAATCCAATTTCGCAATAATGGATGACATTCCATTCACAATTTCGAAGTTTCCCCTCCCTCCACACACTGGTTGGGGGGTGGGGGGTCATGTGTGGTATCAAAAAAAGTTTTGCGAAAAATATTTGATACGTATTTTTTTGTTTTTCGATTTTATGCGTAATATGCAAAATATCCTTTTCCGGAAATTATTGATTTTTTAAGTTTTTCGCGATTACCGCGACATCGGTCGCGAATCGAAAAAAAGTAAAATTGATGTAATTTTTTCCGTAGAATCCGAATCTGCAATAAAAAATAGGGGTTCCTATTTAAAATTCTAAAGTTGCCCCTCCCCCCACCAACTGGGTGGGGTGTGGTATCAAAAAATAGTTTTGCGAAAAATATTTGACACGTATTTTTTTTTTTTGATATGATGCGTAGTATGCGAGATATTCAACCGTTCCGGGACTTTTAACTCACCTGGTATATATATCTATGGTGTCCGTCCGTTCATCTGTCGCAGGCGATTTTTGCTTGTAGTTCGCTCACTTAATGTCAGATATTGTTTCAAACAAAAGATGAGACTTTTTACATAGTTTTTGTATATTAGGATGTGTTAAAACAGGTTTTATTTTTATACAGATTTGTAAAAAACTCAGATCTTTTCGGGTGTAGCAATAACTGGCCACACTATTTCTTTCTCTAATTGTAGATTCATGCAATATAATAAATTTTGGATTATGCCATTTTTTGACATGTTAGAAAACGCTGCCCGCCATGATGGTTTGAAGTGTGACGTCAGACTTGTAGTAAACACACATATACCTACCTATATAAACACACATCACACACACACACTCGTGAGTAAACACTGAACGTGCTTCATGTAAACAATACAGAGTCTTCTTTGCACTTGTTTGTGTACTACAAGAATGACGTCACAGTAGGTAAACATGGCGGCTCGTGTTTTCGCGCCAGCCTATATACATTTAAAACTGGGTGTTATTTTATCCTATAAAACGGTTTAATTTAAACGAAGATTGACTAATACTACGGTATGAATATTTTAAGGCAACTAGCTTATTCGATAGGTTATATTTTCTTCTCCTTATACACACCGTTACTTCCATCTAGCTTTTTCATTATCCTAATGCGCTTAAAGAAGTTTCACCTCAGAAACAATCGCAACGCGTGCATACAGAGCAGCTTTTAAAACAAATGTGGTAAGTGGAATTGTGCATGAAAGAAGACATTTTGGTTACAATGTATTTGAATGTAATGAAACAATTGCAGCTTAATTCCATGGTGCTTCTAACTGTATTTTGCAGTAATTTCAAAACCAGTTTTCTTTTTCAAATCACGAACAGCTATTTGTTCTCCTCAATGAGAAGTCATATTTCAGGTATTCATTTGTTTTTTTTTTTATACTGTGACGTTTTTGTTTCGAAAATGATTTTAATGGAAATCTCTTTCTATCTCTAATATCTGCTACTTGTATAGTTGTATTTAACACATTTAAAATTGCCGTTTTCTAGTAGCATCAGTGTTTGTGCTTAACGTGTAACACTTTGTATGCAGTATCGGCACAAATATATGACACGCATTAAATATATGTATAGACACAGTTTAACGAAATCACTCGGAAGTTTAAAAACCTCAATCGCGCATGCATGCTGCGCAAGCGATCGCCATTTTCTTAGCAGGCACAGCTGTCAGTCGTGTACCGAAACTAAGAACGGGTTGAGCAACGCTTTAGTTGTGTTCAGCGCATCTTAAAAAATGGCTTAGTGTTGCCAATCGATTGATTCTGATGATGTGCAGGCCTGCGGCAAAAAAAACTATTTTTTTTACAAAACCAGCGAGTGCACAAAATTTGTCGCTACGAATTTTTTTAAACGGTTTTATTTAAATTCACGTCCATGTGTTTGCGATCGATTTTTCATTCACTACCCGTTACCCGATATAAATGTAATTCATAAATAAATTACTTGCAGCTGTTGCTATCGTTTGCTGTCTGTCATTGATTATTTCGTAAAGAGGCCTTCGAAACGGCTTGAAACATATTTTAACAATTTAACAAATTATAGACTTAACAAATTGTGGCTTACACATAATATTATGATGCGAAGTGATCAGAATAAGGTTTTAGAAGATTGTGTTGTGATGATTTAACCTCGATTTTTTTTTGTTTGCTACTTCTCAGATCCTTTTAGTAGAATCGCAATAATAACTTGACATTTTAGAGATCTAAATCAGTGCCTACACTAGTTTTTTAGTTAACCTGGAATATAAAAACATGATGTCCCATTTTAACTTAGCCATCCTTAGATCTCTGTTATTTCACAAGATTAGATATTCTGATTAAAAATTCCTCAGCTCGGAGGTGGACACAATGTGAACATATGAACATTTTCACAGATGGCGCCACTTTCGAGGAAATAACATCAACTTTTTTTTTAATTGAAGTCTGATTTTTTACTGGCCCATTGGATAGAGAAATACACTGGCCAGCGCGTTGACGTATTGTTATTTTCCCTCGTCCACCAAAAGTAATTGTTTTCTTTTTTTTTTATGAGGCTTCGACAGCGAGGCCATTAACTCCAGGTATAAAATAGGTGGCTGCAAATAACGAGGTTTAATCGATGCTTAGATAATTGGGCTTTTGAATGAAATTTTTTTTTGTCATAAATGGAAAGATCGTATATAAGTTTTATAATAAAACTATTTTTCTTTTTTTTATTTTCGTTATAATTCAAAAGTTATATCAAATTAAAAATAAATTTTTGTACCCAGTTCCGAGAACGCGCCGACATTTCCCAAACATAATGTTTTAGTCAATACACATGTAGAAGCCATTGATAGTATACTGCGTATATACATTTTACCATTATGACGTCACAACTGTCAAAAACAATTTTAGTGCGTTTGCAGTCACGTGATTTTTTTTAATATTTTATCAATTTTAAATTGCTTATAATTAATTTAAAAAAAGTTTTTTGAAAGTTTTTCGCATCGATTATCAATATTATTTATAATAAAGTTTTAAAATACAATAAAAAAATCGATAATTTTTTTTTTCAAAAGCCTAATTGTTTACTTTGTTGAGCAGACGTTGCAAATAACAAATAAAATAAAAAATTCCACAGAGTCTGATGCACACACGTCCGGTTTAATATTTATGCTACTTCACATCTGTCTCACCAGTACAATAGGGCCCTTATGGTATAATATACTATTGTTTTATTCAGATCACTTTGCAACATCTCAAATACAGCAGTTAAATGTGTTATTTACATAAGTTTATGTGTTTTATTTGTTTAAAATTAGTTGTTTATGCAGTTAGAAAAAATTGCATAGCATTTTATGTGTTTCAGTTGCATCATACGATTTTTAAAATATATTTTTATAGGTGTCATTAATTTATTATTTCGTTAAAAAAAAAAACATCAAAAATACATACAGCTTTTCTTGTATGATTTGCACAAATTGCAGTTTGCGCTATTAAGTATTAATATGCACCAAAATGAACTATAATGCGCACTGATTTAAACACAATACATCTCTATTTATATCTAGGTCACTTTTGAAAATCGCTTTTTTGTACATCTACTGAAACAAGCTTACAGCCAGTATTGTTAGGTAGTCCAAATGTTAATCTTTGTGCGTTTGCTGTATCTATAAATAATAACAACGCTTATGCTGGGTTGCAGAAAAGATTGTCAAAAAAAAAAAGATTTGACAATGACCTTATATTGTGATCACATAATTATAGTTTCCATACATCAGGAACAGTCTAATGTATTCAAACTTCTTGCCATGTACAGCATTAGATTGTACTCACATAAAAACAGATTCTTGTTCTACATACAAGTTAAATTTTGATCAAAACACGTAGAAAAAAGTTGTTTCGAAGTGAATCATTGTTAAATCCGATTTTCTAGCAATACTTGGTGCAATCCAGCGTAAGTATACAATATATTTCAATATTTACATCCATAACAATAATAAATGTGTAAATTACAGACGCTCGACAACGTACGTCGAAGTGATTCTCCCAAAAAATACATTCGACTTTATCGCAGTTTTTTTTTTATTGACGAGCATTTTTTTTCTGCTTTAAATATAAATGCATAGAGACATCCTGTGCAAGTGGAAGTACTGATTGTACGTTAATACTCCGCTGTACGCTGTCTGTTTTCAATTGTCCTAAACGTGATGCATCTTAAAAGCGATTGAATCTAGATATAAATTCAGATACTCAATTTTTAGTGTACACTCTGTCCCAAAAATTGCGTGACATAACAATCTAGAGTCGAGACACGCGGCAGTGTTTTAGCCAAGTTCGTCAACACCGACTGTATGTATATTTACACGAACCATTTTTAACTATTTTCGAAACCTGAGAAATTATGTTTCGATCGATCAGTTATTATGGCAATTTGAAAATCTGTAATGAATAATGTCAAACCGCAAAATATTTCGGCAACCTAAATTTTGTGATAATGCGTTTGTAGTTAATAAATTATTTTCTACTGGAGTGACCTGTGCGAATTATTCGCACTAAATAAGTATAATAATTATCACGCAAGTAGCAAAAGCGTTGAGCTAAGCCGTCGGATGGCATCATGCAGCATTGCTGTGACGTTGTTCAGCGTTGCTCGCTGTTTCAAAATTAAAGTCGTCAGATGGCAGTATGCAGTATTGTGTCTGTTGTATTACAATATGAAGGTCAGATGACAGATCGAAGTGTTGACGTTGTTTCAAAATTAAAGTCGTCAGATGGCAGTATGCAGTATTGTGTCTGTTGTATTACAATATGAAGGTCAGATGACAGATCGAAGTGTTGACGTTGTTTCAAAATTAAAGCCGTCAGATGGCAGACGTTGTTCAGCGTTGCTGTACTTTAATTAATTTACAAAAACAAAAGCAATAATAAATTTTTTAGTGGTCGATGTCAGTAGAGCAAGCAATTATCTGTAAAATGATATATAATTTATGTGGAGAAATTGTGAGATTTTTTTCTAAAAAGGGAGGCAAACATCTTTAACCTTAGCGTATTAATACATATATATGATAAAGTTTATCGGAAAATTATTACGCAATCTTTGGGACATACAATTTAATCATTACATTCGTTGTTGGCGTTAACCATGTTTTTTGAGCTGCATATTTTATTGTGTATACGTTTTACAGCACAGAATGTGATTACGAAGGAGGAGTTAGCAATGATAACTTCAATAACGATAATGACGAGACTTGTGGAGGGTTCGCCGTCGTTGTAAATGGTCATTCACTCGTACACTGCCTTCATCCGAAGCTAGAGAGATTATTTCTAGATGTCGCGTCGAACTGTCAGTCTGTTATCTGTTGCCGCGTCACTCCTTTGCAGAAAGCACTCGTCGTAGAATTGATTAAAAAAAACAAACGAGCTGTTACGCTCGCCATCGGCGATGGCGCTAACGATGTGTCTATGATAAAAGGTAAGTTTGTTGTAATTTATAACTTCTTACGCAAGTTCCGGACCTTTGTACGTACTGCGAATAATACCATAAACGCATTAGCACTATTAGAATGCAAATACAGTATGTAAACACGTAAGGTGCACATAGGGAAATTAACATTGGGAAAAAATGACTGGATCAGAGTGAGCCTTGAAATCTTGTTTTTCAATTTGACAGATAATATTCTTTTGCAAAATGAATGTGTATACTACCGAAGAAAATATTCAAATGATTACAACATAATCGTACTTTTTTATTAATGGGATATTAAATTCCCAAAAATACTTAAATATGGTGCGAGATCAAATATCTCCGCCTATTCGTGTAGAACCTAAAGACATTGGGTCACTGATTTACCTACGCGTATACGTCATACCAGTCAGGCAATTTTTGAAAGAAATGTTTCCAAACAGATGGAGTTGTTTTTTTTGTTTTATTTTTGTACAAAAAAATTAAAATAATCATTTATAAGAGCTTTTTATTATTAAAAAAGCCAAGTAAAATAAAAATAAATCAAAATAAAATAGAAATTCTCAAGATTACCACGATAATTCAATAGAAATAACAATTAATGCAGTCATGGCTAACTCTGATCCAAGTATTTTTTCCCAATGCTAATTTCCCTATGTGCACTTTACTGTATATGTTTATCTTTTTTGTGGCTATTTGGTTCTGATTGACTACAGTCATAAAGACCTAGAACTTTCGACAAAGGAAGATATACTCGATGCTAATGTATTGTCCGAATAACCAGGAAATAACTTTGAAAAAAAGAGACGGAGATATATTTTTTGCGCTCTTATTTGCCTGCGCTCACCGCACATTGAGTAAATAGACAAAGTTCTTGCAGTTTAATATGTACATGGCCAATAAATCTCATTTAACGCGTATTTATACACAAGCTTTGTTGATATGATAGCTATGGAAAACATTAATGCATTGCAGAAAATCGTTCCACATAAAATGCAACATAGACCAAGTGCCCAAGGGGGGCTCCGTACGCATTTTTTGTGGAACGATTTTCTGTAATGCATCAATCAATCGTATCAACAAAGCTTGTGTATATGTTGCGACTTAAAAATATGGGTTTTATCGACATCTGCAGATGCGGATTTTTTGACATTCATTTTCACGCGTAGTTTTGGGGAAATCTTACGTAATTCTCAGCCATATTTGAACTATGTCTCTCTCAGGCCCTTTATACTGCTGTAGTCAAATTATGGTTAATTTTTAAAATTGTAATTGAAATATAAAAATAAGAAATAACAATTTATAGTCATGTAGCATGTTTTTATTAGAACAAATTACGGACGAAATTACTATTAACATGGTAGTGGGCTAATAACCTTAACATCCCGATCGTAAAAAAATGCCAATCTATCGTTAATAACGACATTTTAATTAATATATACTACGCGTACTTTCAGTCCATTTGCGCTTATGGTATTATTTTTTTGGGGTGATTCGTCGTTCTCTCAAAGGGTATTTATTATTCAGAAAAGAGCGATCCGAACAATATCAAAATCTGCTATGAGAACTTCTTGTAATCCTCTGTTCAAACAGCTTGAGATTTTAACTGTGCCAAGTTTGTTCATTTATGAATGCATTGTATTTGTGGCACAACACAAGGAACTTTTCATAATGAACAGCGATGTTCATAACTGTAACACCAGATCAAAAACGCAGTTGAGATTACCATCTCACAGATTATCTCCTCACAGATTATCTCGATATAGCAAAAATATGTATTGCAACTGTATTCGCTTGTATAATAAGTTGCCTTTAAATCTGAAAAAGTAAAACAATATTTCTAGATTGAAAAAACAATTAAAGTCATTTCTTATTGAAAATGCATTTTATACCGTGAATGAATTTATGGACTCTAATTAATTTGTATTTGTAATTATTTTAATTGTATAATAGACAAATCCTCCTGCTGTATGGATGATTAAAAAAGGATAATAAATTTATTATTATAATTCGGAACCCAAAGGAATGGCGAGACCTCTGGTGAAAAATGCGCCAAACTGCCATAAGGGGGGTTTTTGACAGGTAAACTATAGAGACATAAGGTAAACATTGATTTAGAAACGCATGATGGAGGCTAGACCTATCCTCCATCATGTGTTTCTAAATCAATGTTTACCTTATGTCTCTATAGCTTACATGTCAAAAACCCCCGTTATGGCAGTTCGGCGCATTTTTCACCAGAGGTCTCACCATTCCTTTGGGTTCCGAATTGTAAGCGGATGTGCCTGTAAGTAAATCAGATGTCTAACTTATCGACTTTGTGTGTGTTCTAGCGGCTCACATTGGCGTTGGCATATCTGGACAGGAAGGACTGCAAGCGGTGCTCGCATCTGACTATTCGATAGCACAGTTTCGCTTTCTTGAAAGGTTACTGTTAGTTCACGGCAGATGGTCGTATTATCGAATGTGTAAATTCCTTAGATATTTTTTTTATAAAAACTTTGCATTCACTCTGTGCCATTTCTGGTTTGCCTTCTTCTGTGGTTTTTCGGCTCAGGTAAATCATTAATTATAAGCTACCATCCAACAAGATTTAAGAGTGTCATTTGTTTTCAGCTAAATGGAGATCTCTATTTAGTTGAAAACAAATAACATTCTTGAATCTAGAGTTTGAGGTTGAAATCCAGCATTTACATTTTATAGTTTTTAAACTGACAGTGTATTTTATTTTCCGTGAGATATTCATCCCATTCATCAGAATCTGAAGAAATCATTAATCTCTTCTTCTGCCTGCTTCACAAAATAGCGATCAATCTTAAGGAAGTACCCTCGGTACGCAGTAAGTCAAAGAATTTCAGTCTTCTACTTGAGTAACGTAGTATATAATTTGGTAACACCGCATGCCTTGCCATAGTTACAAGTGCTTATGTACGCAGCATAAGTCAGCACGCGGTGTCAAATTTGCATTAATTTATGAAAATGCTTTTCTTTATTCCTGTCATTTCGGAAATAATAATATACTATCATTTTTTTGGAATACTATGCTTTTAGCATTTACTCAATTTACGTATGTTATTACGATATCAAAACTGCTGCAGTTTCGTAACTTACCTTTGAATGACGCGCCACAAACTATAATATTGCGGTGTTGCCATGTTTATGAATTGCTAAAAAGCTCGGCTTTGTTTTAGTTATTTCTATTAACATAAGCAAGCTTTATACGTTTTGGAAAAAGAAAAATGTTCATAGAATATTCGTTTATATTTCCTGAAAATTTTATCAAAATCTGTTTGTCAATTCCAACGTAATAAATGATGGAGTGCGTCAAAATCACAGATTTCCATAAGACTCCATGTTAAGTGCAGCGAAATAAAATTATCAATATCTTTTTTCAAAGTCAACCAAAAATCACAAAAATTTAACTGAGTCATTTTTGAAAAGGTTTTTACATATTTGCAAATTTTCGTAATTTTCTGTTTGTTAATTCATTTATCGAGGGTACTTCCTTAACCATATTATGTTAAATCTTCAGAATATCCCCACCTCAAATGGACTTATGAAATCCGGCATGCCTAATCTGGGCTGGTCTGATTGCATCTGATCTGATACAATCTAGCCTTGCCGTATGCCAGATGTATTACCTCAAAAGAACGGAACGAAAATTGAAAAAAAAATAGAAATAAAAAACAATGCATTAAAATAATATGTTTTTTTTTGTGTTGCAGACGGTGTTTGATCCAATGTTTATATCTGTATACAATTTATTCTATACATCTTTACCAGTGCTGGCGCTGGGCATTTTTGATCAAGACGTTAATGACAAGAATTCAATTTTATACCCCCAACTTTATAGGCCTGGCCACATGAATCTGCTGTTTAACAAAAAAGAGTTCATACGCAGTGCGTTACACGGCTGTTATACGTCTCTTGTTCTGTTCCTTATACCGTACGGTTAGTAATATTTGTCAATATCGTGTTGGTAAGAACTTATTTTCACGTAAAAAAATAACAAATAATTATTGACACATCGAAAAAAAAAATGGGGAATACTTGCAATTGGTTAACAGCCAGAGAGCTGGTTTCAAAATGTCAATGTTCAGTGGTGTGGTCACCTGCTTTTACGTATTTTGTTTTTTAAGTTAGGCAATGAACATTTTCTTATTCGTCAGATAGCGCTACTGCCAAGTAAGGTATGTGTCAAAATCTTAGGTCAGCCTTTTAGAAATTAAATTAATTATTTCCATAGCTACCAATCAAAAAAATCAGTCCATTAGTTCAATTATCTATCACGCAGTGCAGATGGCAGACGACAAACAAAATAATCCGAAAATAAACTAAGAAAATTTCTTTTTTAAACGCTTTATATTAGCTTGGGTTGTAACTAACTATGTATGTATGTAACTAACTATGTATGTATGTCCGTAACGGAATCTTTGAGCATAATTTTCACCAATTTCCCGAAGTCTGATTAATTTGAAACTTTGCATACGTATCAAGGACCGATGACAATGCAATAATTTGATAACAGTTTCCCATTATCCTTATTAGGACCCCCAGGATTAATAAATTCTTTTATAGATCCTCAAACTAAAAAGTGAAAAATAAAATATAGTTTAAAAAAAACTAAAAAACACGCTTTATATCGGACTAAAAAGTAAAAAATAATTGTTTTAAAATAAGCTTAAAAAGCGTGGGGCGCTTTGTTCCACATTTTCGTACATCGAGCGCCCAACGCTTTTTAAGCTTATTTTAAAACAATTATTTTTTACTTTTTAGTCCGATATAAAGCGTGTTT
This sequence comes from Xanthostigma xanthostigma, assembly GCA_963575645.1. NCBI lineage: Eukaryota > Metazoa > Arthropoda > Insecta > Raphidioptera > Raphidiidae > Xanthostigma > Xanthostigma xanthostigma. The sequence goes on from OY754464.1 coordinate 4,751,083, forward strand.
TTTAGTTTTTTTTAAACTATATTTTATTTTTTATACATGATATTTCTGTTTGCTACTACGTAAGTCGCCATTTTATTTTTATTTTTTTCTTTCTTCGAACCTGAGGCGCCCTAACAGCGAACTATAAGAACAAACTAGTTTGCGGAAGAATGATAAACTAAATTTGGCGCTCTTTTTAATGAACTAAAATGCCTAAGTCTAAAATTTTCTTTTTAACCTGACTTTTGAATGACATTGACGTATCCCTCACTTGCCAGTGGCGTTGTCGGGTGGTAGAAAATGTAAATATATCCTGGTCAAGCTTACTGAGAATATAATAATCAGGATTTAATTAAAATATAGTTGATTTAATTGGTAACGTTAATGATTTTTAGGTACTTACAAGGATGCCACTACGCCAAATGGCCAGGTCCTATCTGACCACATGCTTCTAGGTAGTGTTGTCGCTACAATACTCGTTGTAGATAACACGACGCAGGTAATTTCAAATGATTTTTCGAAAGTTGACTCTTAGATCACGTGAAAATTATAATAAAAATAAAAACCATAGATATATATTTAATAGATTGCAGATACACTAGCGCCTCCTGTACCTTTTAGAAGCCATTTTGTACGTGGAAAACGCCGTAAAAAGCGCGCGAGATTCAAAAATATTAATTATTTTATATGATTTTATTGAGAAAAACAACAAAACTCACAGTAAACAGTGATATTTCGCTCCAAAACCTATTTTTATATTGAAACGTTTCAAAAATTACAAAACTGAGCATAAATATGATATAAAAGCTTAGAACATTTTACATTGTCAGATTGGCATCAATGCTTGTCAACCTTGATGCCAAATTAACAATGTAAAATGTTCTAAGCTTTTACATTATGTTTATGCTCAGTTTTGTAATTTTTGAAACGTTTCAATATAAAAATAGGTCTTGGAGCGAAATATCACTGTTTACTGCGAGTTTTATTGTTTTTCCATTAACATCATATTATAGAATATTTAATCTTTTTGAATCCCGCGCGCTTTTTACGGCGTTTTCCACGTAGAAAATGGCTTCCATATGGCTTCTAATTGAAACCATTCCGCACAATGCTCAAGGATAGGCATCCGCTATCTATTAATATATTATATATCTATGGTCTAATGTTTAAGTATTAATTTCTTAAATATTAGAAAAAATCACTTTTAATTTATAGGTTACAATATTTGAATAAGAAACAATTTATAGTCATGACATTTTTTTATTACAACAAAATACAGATGTAATTACTATTATTACGATGATAGATCAATAACATTAAAAAGGACCATTTTATAATTTCAATAATCGTATTTTGCAGATTGCCTTGGATACCTCGTACTGGACAGTTTTCAATCACATAATGGTTTGGGGTTCTCTGCTCTGGTACTTCATCCTGGACTACTTTTACAATTATATAATCGGCGGTATTTATGTCGGCTCGTTGACTAAGGCGATGCAGGAGCCGACATTTTGGGTCACCACCCTTTTAACAACAATAATATCGACGGTTCCCATACTGGCCTGGCGATTCTATTTCGTCGACGTATTCCCGGATCTAACGGATCGCGTCCGACTCAAGCAGAGACTCGCACAGCTCCGTTCGAGACACAGTCAAGATGTTTTACGCACTCCGTCCGCCAGACGAACGCGCCGTTCCATCCGTTCGGGTTATGCGTTCGCCCATCAAGAAGGGTTCGGTCGCCTCATCACGTCTGGCAAAATCATGCGAAAGCTGCCAAATACGGACTTTAATTTTCCGGGTTTGTCGACTATTAGTAGGCTAGGCGGTTTGACTAGTACCAACGCGGTAACGCATCAGAGTAACGGCAAGGGACAAAGCAGTGTCAGTTTAGATTCTATCTCGCCGAGAGACGATGTCAGTCCGAGAGCGCCGGTGCAAGATCTCGATACGATCAATTTGTGAAATAGATAAACGTCTTAATTTATTTTAAAATAATTATAATGAACTATTATTGTGCATTTTTAGATTTTTTTAACTACCTATTTAATGAAAGACTGAAAAAAATGTTTCTTGATAACTGTTATATTTTATTTAATGTTCAGATTGTTTTGGTGTGCTTGATTTTAAAATAATTCATTCTCTTGATGCAGATTAGAAGACATGCATTTATTATATCATCCTACAGTATGATCGATTTAGGAACGTTTTAAGTTTGTTATAAATTATGTACATTTTATAAGTTACAATTTATTTTATTTTTTGTTTTTAAGTTTGAATACTTTCAATTCGAATTCTCATTCGCTAAATAACATGTTAAAAAAACTTCACAACAAAACTTGTTGTTTAGAATTAATAAATGGGAATTCGAATAGTTCAACAAGAGATGTCTGTTTTGAGAATACGTTTATTTTAGCTCTGTTCCAACGTTTCTGCGAACGGTAACCGAACCGTCACAGTCTAAAACGAAACTGTATTGGTTTTGGAACATGTTTTATCTACTGCGCATGACTGTGACGGTTCTATTACAGTTCGCAGAAAGGTTTTATGTTGAGAATATTTGATATTAAACAAGACTGCCAATTGCTAAATAAACGTCATTTATAGTGATAAAATAACACTGTTACAAACGGTTACCAAAATATAACAAAAAATAATATTTTTTAATGAGGCCCTTTTGTCTGTTATGAAAATAACAATACTTACAAATATATATTAAAAAATAATAAGTTTTTACATATTTTGAAAAGAGTGTTGAAAGATTAATTTTATTTAAAAATATTATAATATGATGACTAAAAATAAATAAAATCAAAAATACCATGATATGGAGCTGTATTGTTTGATAACCAATATTTTCGTCATTTTATAGTTGGCACTACTTTTGGTTGTGTATTTTTAAAAATAATCATTTTTTTTTAATATTACAAATAAGTTTGCATTACCGAATTATTTTTACATAAACTATTTGTATGCAAAAAAAACTTACGTATTTCTCAAAAACAGACGAAAAACTGCAAATGTGCAAAAGAGTTTTTTATTTAGCGACTCGAATTTTATGCATTTTTTTTTTCTAAAAAAAAAATGTTGCAAATGGTGAGTCGTTTTCAATTCAGTACATGATGAGTGTAGTCTAGTTGAATTGAACTAGAAATGATGTTGACTAGTTGAGTAATTCAGTTTCGAAAATTTACTTATCAAATCCCAATACTTACGTCTTATTAGCATTGATTAACACATATTAATCGATGCCATCATTGATGTAAAATGACCATTTACAACAATGCCGTTATTTTCAAACGATTTTGCATGTAAAACATACATTTTTTTTTAATCGTATATTTTTATTTTACGCGCCAATTCAACAACAAAATAGAAAAACATTGCTTCTTTTTAACATTTAACTCTCCTAACATAGGCGTTGGAAAAGTCCGAAGACGTTTCTAAAAAGCTGTTGTCAGCTGTCAAAACATAACCTAAAAATTTGCTTTGCGATCGAAACAAAATTCAGGGAATTACACTAAACAAAAAACAACAATCAGTTCGCCGTTCTTGTTAAAAGAAGCTATCTGAGACACGCTAAGTTCGATTGTTACTTCGAACTTTTTTCTTAAAAAATGTAAAGTTGGGACAAATCAGGGATACTGTTTTATAACAATGCCTTAAGTTATCTAAAAATTGAGTCTATTTTGTTGATGCTAGGTGTGAGCAATGCTAGTCATTTTCAAAAAAACGATTTCAAACTGTCATTTTTAAAATGACGTCATGATATGATCAAAGAGCACAATGACACGTTTTTGTTTTGCGATAAAGATCGAGAAACATATTTCTAGTAATTTAATAGAATTGACACTTTTCATGTAATGAATTGTTATCAATTATTTAAGTTTAAATATTTCTATGTATTGTTTACTTTCAAAATTATTTAAACAATGAATAATTCCATTTATACTAGAAATAACATTTCCGTTATGCAATTGTTGCGTTTAGTTTCTCTTTTGTTTTAAATATCTCAAGTTTTAGTAAATCTGGGAGTCTGTATGCAGTGCACTAAAATAGATATTCAATATCTATTTTTACAGAGCAACTTTATTTTTTTTAATAATGTATTAGGTATAAAGTTGTTACCAGATACAAGATTAGAATGTATTATTAAATACACCATTTTAGTGTGACGTCATAAAACAGTAGCTGTTACTCCATTATTCTTTCCCACCAATAGATATAGTAATCGCTATATTGTTGGACATTGGTTGAGAATCTGTTTACGTTTCAATGATACATAAATAGAGCTTCATGTCTTGTCCGAGAATGTAACGATTATTATATCTGTTGATGGGAAAGAGTGTATCGATGTGAGAACAACATAATATCGACTATCATAATCTGTTGCTATTTTAATTACCGTAACTATTTAATACGTAAATGAATTTATTAGAATACTTTCGCAGAATTTTGTTTACGTATAAATAATTACCTACATTGTGGTAATGAACTTTTAAGTGTGATGGTTCACGTTATTTGGTACAAAAAAGTTTTTATTTCAAAAACAAGAAAAAGTTCTTTTCGTATCATTCACTATTTTTAACAGGAATTTCTTATGGTTTTTTATTCACGTTAAAAAACCGCGCGCACTTGTCAAGCATGAACTTACGCGACTAGCGTAAAGCTCGGAGCAAAAAAAAAATGTTCATGATGATAGCCATCTTTATTTAACGGAGTAGCGCACCTGCAGCCAGCAACGACCGTCACTCAGTTGTCTGCAATTTCTGTCGAGCCATGCTGGACCAATCTAATGCGCTAGTGATGTGTCGTTTTTATTAAATTTGCATTGATAAAACTACTTAAAAACTGCAAAATGTCTACTGCACATCAAGAAACCTACTCTAAAATTTGCTAGTTTGTGCACGTTTATGCTGATCTATTAATGTGCTACATTATTGCAGGTTTGTACTGTGCTGGTCGTGCAGGTCGATGCATGACAAGTGTGCGCGATCTTTTAGCAAACTAAGATTTTATTAATTTTCGTTGTTAATTTTGTTTTGAAAATTATCACTAAACTTAAAAAAGTGACGTTGCTACCTAAAAAACGTATATTGTGAGAAATTAGCTTTCGGTAAATATAAAAAAAAATTATTTTTTAAAATTCGTTTCAATATTTTTGGTGTATATAAATAAAGCGAATGAAACATGTAGACAAATAATTATGCCGTTAGTTCAGTGGAAAACAAAATGTCTTTTCGATTGTGTACTCGTCGCGGTACTTTAATAATAATTTTTGAAATTCCGCCCAACTGTTCTAGTTAGAATAATTTTTCGAAATTATTAAAGAAATCGAATGTGTGTTTGAAAGTTGTCCATAATTAATTTTGTTCCAATAAAATATTAACGTTGAGAGAAAGTTTGGTAGAGGAACGATTTAAAGAGAAGCTTTATCGATGTTTCGATTCTGGTGATGTTTAATCTGGGTTTCGGCATGCGACCCTGAAGATGAAAATACATTTTCTGAAACATCAGCCACAAGCAAAACATTGGTAAAGTTTCTTTTTCAATTGTTATTCTACCAAAGTTTCCCTCAATGTTCATATTTAAAAGATTCGTTTAGTATATTAGATGAGAACAGATCCGTACCCTTACAAAAAATAAGATGCTGGTGCTATTATCAATCTATAATAACATAACCTAACTTTAATATAAAGCCTACAGTATTGCCAGATTGATAAACGTTCCAAATATTAGTGAAAATTGGGAGAATATGACAAAAAAAGTTCGTTTAAGACAGTATTATTCAATCAGGTAACGAATTTAAAAAAAAGAACGGGACATTCGTCATAGAATAGAACAATTGATGCGTCTTACTAATAGTATTAGGTAAAATTTATTGTATTTTACTGTAAAAACTGTTTCCAGTATTTTTAGGTTATTTTGTTAGAATCTGGGGGAAAATGGTTGCGTGATAACTAGGAAAAAAATTAATCGTCTGGCAACACTGATAATCTGTTACAAGAAATACATATGAACTTATACAAATCGATTAAAATTTGATAATTTTGAAAGTAAATTTTTCAGATATTTTGTATGTTATTAATTTATAGTGTAAGATAGATTTGAGCTGTGATTAATACTTACAGATTGTATATAAACATATTAAAAAGAAATCTATACATAAATATTGTCTAAAAGAGCATTATTAATTAATATTACAGATTTTATCATTAGATTTTTGTAGATTTGTTATCAATATATTTTAAAAGCCTATTGTCTTAACACTAAACATTGAATAGTTAAAAAACGTAAAAAATCAGAAAAAATTAGACGTGGGCGTATCTGACATGACTGATATACAGTATGTAAACACGTAAGGTGCACATAGGGAAATTAACATTGGGAAAAAAAATGACTGGATCAGAGTGAGCCTTGAAATCTTGTTTTTCAATTTGCAAAATGAATGTGTATACTACCGAAGAAAATATTCAATTGATTACGACATAATCGGACTTTTTTTATTAATGGGACATTAAATTCTCAAAAATACTTAAATATGGTGCGAGATCAAATATCTCCGCCTATTCGTGTTGAACCTAAAGACATTTGGGTCACTGATTTACCAACGCGCATACGTCACACCAGTCAGACAATTTTTGAATGAAATGTTTCCAAACAGATGGAGTTGTTTTTTTGTTTTATTTTTGTACAAAAAAAATAAAATAATGATTTATAAGAGCTTTTCATTATTAAAAAATCCAAGTATAATAAAAATAAATCAAAATAAAATAGAAATCCTCAAGATTACCACGATAATTCAATAGAAATAACAATTAATGCAATCATGGCTAACTCTGATCCAAGTATTTTTCCCCAATGCTAATTTCCCCATGTGCACCTTACGCGTTTACATACTGTATAATATTATTTACGTCTGTGTGTGGCAGTGTGCCGTTGTCGGCAATTTAAAACCAAAGCAATATTGCTGAAAAAATAAGAATAAGTACAGGGAAACTTTGCTTAATTATTAAATAATCAGTATTTTTTTGACTAATTTTTAGGTAAAATTTCATCCAGAAATTTTATTAAAGTAACCGTACGATAAAAATATAAAATACCTACATACTAAGTCTTTTTTATTTTTCTGATAGTGATGCATTGATTACGATTGCGATTAATTAACGATTATTGCAGTTGTACGATCTACGATTATTGTCAATGATAAATCAGACATGTCTTTGTGCGACTACAGCTGCTAAAGGTATTAGCAGCGAAGTATTTATCATACAAGCTTTCGTCTGTGAGCTCGGAAAGACTATTTTCTACAGCTGGACTGATACGAAATAGATTTAGCCCGCAGAATTTGCTAATTTTATGCTTTCTAAATAAAAATTTGCCTAATGTAATGAGATTTTAAGCTTTTTAATTTTTCGAAGAATTGATTTGAGTTTTATGTTGTGAATTTTTCTTGAATTAATTTTTGTGTATTGATTCATTAATTATTTAACGAATAGCCGATAAAGTTTATTTTACATTATATCTTTAATTCATTTATAATCGTAATCGTGCGATTATTGATTTTGTTAATCGTAACCGAAAAAACTTAAATCGTTCCATCACTAATTTCTGAATCACAATCAGTGAAATAATTCAACGAAATCCGCCGCTGATTTTTAACGTTTTCTGACTGAAATGTTGTCTAATTAGTATCATCTAATAAAAAAACACATTTGACTTTTTAGCGTAAATATTTGAAAGTACAATTTTTGGCGCATCCATAATTTTAAATTTTATCGGGTTCGCGTTATGTTTTTAGTAGTCCAGGCGTTACAGTTCTAATCACCGATTTTGAGGGGGGGGAGTTTACAATTTTGTGGGGATGTTTTCACTACAGCATAAGAAATAAATATAAAAAGTTTTCAGCGAAAACTATGCAGCATATTAAATCAAAGTTTTTTGCTTCAAATTTTAAAATGTTTTTTGTAAACAAACCGTGACGCCTGGACACTTTCTAAAACCTGAATAACGAATGTTAAAGTTGATTTTTTTTAATTTATTAATAAAACAATTACTTAAAATAAAAGAAAGAAAACAAAAGTATTGATATATTATAAGTAAGATTTGGTATCGGAAGTTTACTTTGTATGTTAATTGGTATTCTTAATTCTAGTACTATTGCTATTGCAGTGGAGATATCTTTACAGCGATAATGTCAAGCTATAGATCCATGTCTACACTTTTCTACACTATATAATTTACGTTTTTACGCGAACAAGTTTGATAACGCTTTTACATACATATTTCATTTACACCGAGGACATATTATCAAAGACAAGTACACAATATAGCCCTTATTCAGATATAGACGCTGAAATAAATTCGCAAATCAAATAAGCTCAAATAATCACTATCCTAAAATATTAAAGAAATCGACAATGATTTTCAAAAAAAAAAAGAAAATGTTTTGTTCGAAAAAATGTACCCGCCACTGGAGAATTGAACATAATATACACTAACTAAATACACACTTTGACGACTAATTATGTAACTGCTATAAAATTTGTACAAAATGCGTAATTGTATAACCAGTAATTATCTGTTGTTCTCCCGTGATGGTCATAAAACAGTGTGACTCGTTTTTTTTTTTTTTCGAATATAATGCGGAAACGCGTTGAATCTGGCAGAAATTGTGCCAGAAGCACGCAGATTGTATGCTAACCGTTTTCCCGGGCGTGTGGTGTTCTTGTAGCACGTTTAATAAAACTGCAACATTCTTGAATTTGTTCCGTTGCTTAAAGTTTCTAAAGTTTTGTGTAAGTGCTTCTTATATTTTTGTGTTCGTTTTGAAAGATTGCAATTAATGATAAAAAATTCATTAAATTACTACAAATCAAAGTTGCTCAGAGTTTAAGAAATGTTTACATCACGGATTTTCACATAACAAAGCGAGTAGTTCAATCATTAATGTGAATACATTATTTTTTCTTAATACATTAATTAACAGCCGACTGCTGTTTGCACAACAAATTATTATCGATAATTTACCGTCCTATTAGTTGTGGTCTGAGCATAACAAAAAAAAAAAAACATTAATAAATCCGTTTAATTTAATGTAATTTTCTCCGCTGTTTGTAGGTATTCTTATTTTCCAACGTTTTGACAATAAAAGTGCTTTTATTTTTATAATACTTTGTAGGTCAATAACCTTGTTTGTAGTCATTTGAATTTATGAAACAAAAATAACACAATTACATAATTTTTAATTTTTGGATAAAATGCAATGGGCGTGTTTGGCCGAAGTAAGTACTTACTAAACTTAGTAAGCCAGTTAGCATAAAAAAATTAAAATCTTACAAGCTGACTATAGTGCTTTTCGGCCAGGACAGACTTACTGGCTTGACATAACTCAAAACACCGGTTTATGTTATATCCCGTACATAACCTCATAGATTGAATATAATTGACAGTACTAAATTTATCAATATAATTTAATTCATGTAAATAAATTACAAATGGATAAATGACGGGTCTGTTCCTGTTTGTTTTGTTTACATCAACAATAAGCAAAATGGCGTCTTATATTAAGCCATGTTTACTGCGTTAGCACTTATTTTGTGTTCCGGCCGAAAATTTTGTAAGTATAGTGAGTGACTTACTAAATTTAGTAAGTACTTACTTCGGCCAAACACGCCCATTGTTTCGCTATTTTGCAGTTTTCATAAGCGTCGGGGTAGGGGTGGTTAGGAGTTTTTTAATTATAATTTTTAATAGTATAAAATTAATTTTTAAACCATGCAAATGTGTTCTCTCAGACTTTATAATAATATTAATGCGTTTAACGTCCGTTTCTCGACTTTATGTCATAACAGACGCCAATCGCACCATTACTATTTTTTTTTTTTTTTACCACACTTCCCGTTATTTTCTACAATTTTCAAACTTCAACTTAATTGCAATGGGCGAATGAAGGAATTTTTAGGAAATTAGGATAAGGTAGGCAAATTTTGAGCATAGGAATTTGACAGGTAATCCAGCAATGAATAAGGAACCATCTCGATATTTATCTGGAATTGATGAGGGAAACCTCAACAGGATGGCCGGTACAAGAATTACCGTTTCTCGACGAGAGGCAGTGGGAAAAACTCCCAGCCATATCTGCTCCCGCCGGGATTCGAACCCGGTACCTCCCGAATGCGGGTGTAGTGCTCTCACCGCTACGCTACACCGCTCGGTTCAGACTTTATTATACCCAAGGTTATTAAATAGACAGGTCACCTCATTAATGAAGGACGTCAGCTAGATTCTAGAAGACTTCATATTTTTATCAACCGCACGCAGTATCAGTGGATGACGTCATCCCCCCACTACTATCGAATAGAATAAGATCATATCGAATAATGTCGATTACTAGTTTTTTTCCGCGTCTATTTCTGAATCGGCTTGTATATTGAAAGTTTATATCTGGTGGCAGAAAATTTCGAAAAATGTTATTCTTGGATAAGACCATCCAAGTATCTGGAGTTGTGTAAAATGCCCCGATATCACCATGTGTCTCTGTGAAAATAAAATATGTATGCCAAATAAGTACTTCTACGGTATTAAAATACTGTATTAAAATTTCTCGTTGGAAATCATTAAATTATTGTCTAAATCGTTGAAACTACCGCGTCGCGTAAATTTTAAATTTTCTACCAGGTACTCAGTATTTTAATCTTGAATCAAACTGCCGATATAATTGCTAGCATGCTTTAGTTAAATCGTCATCATTAATTTTTTTACAGTATATTTCTTCATTTATTTGTTTTGATAGGAAATTGTTTCATATTTTTGCATGTTTTTACTGACCGATAACATAAAAATTATAAACAAATAACGGGACACAAGGTTTAATGTTTTGCAATCCAGTTTTCTATATTACCCACCATGGATGTTACAACAATAAACTAAGCAACTTCATTGACTTAGTTAGAACATGGACTGCACCTGCGCACTCCCAATTTTCAAATTTCGAACTGTTGTGTGAGCGTGATAAAAATAACATGGCTGCCAATATGTTCTCTGGTTAAAATAATTAGTTATGGTCTATTTTAATTTATTTAGTGTGAGAAACTAAGGGAATATTAATAGAAATTCGGAACCCAAAGGAATGGTGAGACCTCTGGTGAGAAATGCGGGGGTTTTTGACAGGTAAACTATGGAAGACCTAGCCTCCATCATATTTTCAAAATCAATGTTTACCTTATGCCTCCATAGTTTACCTGTCAAAAACCCCCCTTAGGACAGTTCGGCGCATTTCACACCAGAGGTCTCACCATTCCGAATGAAACAAATGTTCGTAACAAATTAACCTCGAAATATAATTTTTTTCGCGTAGCTAGAAGTTATAGAATTAAGTTCGCGGGTTTATAAAGGCATATGGTGGTTAGAACAAATACCCTAATCCGACTTGATTGGAAAAGGACAGGAAGATGACAGTCGACAGCTGATATTTATTGGGGGGGGGAGTCTACCAGCTGCGCAGTCCGTTCTCTGAGTCGATGAGTAACTTCTACATATTGTTATTTTGAAATTGCTTGACCATATCCTGGGTGCGTCACTTGTTAAAAATTTTATTCAATGTTGACTATTTAGTTCCCTGATTATTGAAATCGAATTGATAAGAATATTGTTACCATTTTTTTTTTTCTAAAAAAATTGACAAATGTTTTTCTTATGTAAAAGTTGCCTACAAAAATATACACTATATAATTAATAGTAAAAAAATTATAAGAAATTTAATTTTAAGATAGTTGGATATAATTTTTTAAATATTCAATACTTTTCCACTATATTTTTTTGAAATATTCAGTTGAAAAAATAATCTATTCTAGATTTTTTCCTATCATAAACTGCTTTCTATCTGTTGAGATTTTACTAGTCATTTTATTTTCTTTATCTCAACAGTTGCTTTTAAGTAACTAAAACATTTGAAAATCACGAAAAATTATTACTAGATACCTCTATGCTATAAAAATGTAAGGATTGACAATGTGGCTAGCGGGATTATAATACGGCGGAATTTACATTTTGCTTACAACATACACAGAATAAATGAAAATATTGTACCGCTTAGGTCAAAATAAAGTAATTTTATTCAACACAAATCTTTAATGTGACGACAGATATGTTTATTAGCTAGAATAAAATTATTAATTAATTTCATAAAGTTGAAATTCGTTTGGATTAAAAATTCAATGTATTATTTCAGACAAAATAATTACATTTTTAAGTCCAACTTTAGAACTCGTATAAAGGAGCTGTCCACATAAAGAAAAAATATAGTGGGATAGTTCTGTAATTAAGTTCCCTTTTAAAAATTATATTTAATTGATCGTTTATGTATTATAAAGCACTAGAGGTACTTTAAAAAAAATCATTTAAGTTTATATTTTCTAATTAGTTGCTTTTTGTAGTTCCTTTTTCTTCTATAGGTTGAAGGTTAAATTTTTTTTTGCAAATGTGTAAATTTTACATTGGCACTAACGCAATATTGATTTTAAAAATCGTTCCTTGTAAAATTACTAAAGTGATTTATTTTAATTTTGTTAAAATGTTATCTATTTTTAAATGCAGCTTTGCATGGGTATAGCCTATTTGGCACTAGTACTTAATTCTTTTTATTAGAAATGACTGTTCACTATTTTTAGTTATTATTTTGTTTATGGTATGAGATTTACTCAGCAAATAGCGGAATGTTTCTTCTGAGATCAAAATTAAATATATTTATAATCATTAAAATTTGTTATTATTGTAGATTACACAAAAACAAAAATAACTAAAACAGTGCATATTATTCACGGTTAGGGAAAAAAACATGGAAATGTTAATTTCCCTGATGCAAACGTTTCGGAATTTGATATCTGATGAGAAAAAATGAATTCAATAAATGAAATAATTGACCAATTTTTCAGACAATATATTAACAAAAAATATAATTAATACATTAACGTTTCGATCCGGATTTGGATCTTCAGAACGGATCTAAAACTATGAAAAAATAATTAATATTTAGTTTTATTAATTAGTTTTTTATATTTTTAGACCCAAATCCGGATCGAAACGTTAATGTATTAATTATATTTTTTGTTAATATATTGTCTGAAAAATTGGTCGATAATTTTATTTATTGAAGAGTTCTAATTAGACGTTAATCAAAGATTTGAGAAAAAATGAAATTATAGCAAAATGTTGCAACAACTCCATGTCAAATCTCAATATTGGCAGCGAATGTACCGCGTTTCCTTCCCATCAACAGATGTAATTGCCGCCATATTCTTGGCAGATAAATTTGAATTTAGAATAGCCAAGGGTACGTACAGTAAATTTCATTTAAGACGCAACTTAGACATGAGTTTTGTAGAAAAATACCTTCGAGATATCCTTACAAGATATACATTGGCCGAATTTCTTAAGATTATATCGCAATCGACTTGGCGGTAGAAATGGGGAACCAATCAGCTCTGAAAACCAGCCGAAAATGGCTGCCTACATGGAAAAAACGGCAACTTCACTCTTGTGCTTTCCTTTTTCTCTTTTATATGGTGGCCACGAAAATCATTAATGCATAAACACTGGGCGATAGTATTTTAAAATACATTTTCGTTCGACATAATACAAAATTCCATACAAGCACCGTATAGATAAATGGTAAATTTCTAATAAGTATCTATATATTAATAGTTAATAATTATGTTAATCTAACATTTTTTAATTAAGGATCTTCAGGTATGAAGGTTGTGCTTCTGGAATCATCCTCATTTTCAGGAGTTCGATGAAAATTTTTTGGCCTCAAAAGCATTCGTGTTTTTCGTAACGAATAATTACCAAGCCAATGCTCCCAAATTAGACCTCTGAAGTAATCGTTTTCTCTTGGATTATTATAATAAACACCATTCAAATTAGCCTCGAAACAACTAAAATATAAAAATAAATGATTTTATAATGCATATAGGTATATAGAGTAAGCGAAATAATTAATTTGTTGAAACGCACGTATTTAGCACACATTTGCGTTGATATTTACTACTAGAAAAAAGAAAGAAATATTAAGACCGCTGCACAAGAGACTAGTTTTGCCGCTGGAATCGCTGCTGAGACTGTTGGCTGCAAGAATAGAAATAACGTAACGCGCGGTTACAAGCTGGATTTCAAAATTAAAACTGGTGCTATTTTTTCGTGCTTGTTTCTGTGCTGACTTTTAGCAAGAACCAATCAGAAAATAGTATCTTGTCACGTGGGTCATAAACAAACGTGGCATCCTAGTGTGTTCTATTCAAAAACAAAAAAACGTCGAAATGTCACAGCGCGCGCACTAAACCCATCTACAAATCCAGCTTCCAGACACGCATCGTCACTAAATCCAGCGCCACAGCACGCTTGGAAACTGGCAGCGAAAACAAGCGACAGTTCTAGCGGCAAAACCGGTCTCGTGTGCAGCGGCCTTTACCTATAAAACCACCAGCCTCCGCCATAAGCTGGAGCGCACGGACAACAAGGTGGCGCATCGTCATTATCCATGTCGTAAGTACTAAACGACACATTATTATGTGCCGACAACGAATCTGAAGCATTTCCTGCATATCCATTTATTTCCAGTCTGTAACCATTGCTCTCACTGCTAACTTTAAATGTTGAGTATTCGGCCCAAGCCGTGTTTCCGTCGAAATCTTCTAATTCAATACGCAAAACGACATCGTTATCACGGGTCAATTTATGAATTAAATCGTTCCCCAGCCAAAACTCTGCATCAAGTGATCCAAAACCATACTTGTATTCGTTCCAAGACAAGCTGAAATTCTGTTTGGGTTCGCCGAAATCACCTCGTCTTTGAATAACTGTCCAACCACCGCCGTTAGTATTCATGTCACAATAGCGAGTGCTGAAATCTCGACCGCTTCTCCAATTGAAATCCTCTCGCGACGTTTGACCTAATCTATAAATTCCGTTTGGATATCCTGGTGGTAAATCGCTACAATCTTTAGTTTGCAGTTTCTCGTTAACATTAACTTTTTCAGTTGTTAAAAAAGGTGACAGTTCGAAAGAAGAATCATCTCCACTACCATAACTGTCAGAATCAATTACTGAAATGTTTGGAATATTTGATTTTCGGTTGCAAACATTTTCAACAAATAATTTTAAAGAATTTTTTTGATTGTTAAATTGTTGTTCAAAAGCTGTAATAACTTTGTCTTCTTTATTTTCTAAATGAATCATTATTCCTTCAATTCTTTTTAATAACGTAGTAGTACTTCCTGTAAATGATTTCACTTCCGTTCCAACTCGTTCACAACAATTTAAAAGATTTTCATTTAATTGAGATTCGTTTTCTAAAACGGCAAAAGTGGCATTGCTAATTGTTTGTAATTGTTCTTCCAAAATTTCTAAAGCTTTTGTTGTTTTTATACTTGGCTCCGTAAGTCGTCTCCAAATTTTGCTTACCAACTTTTCTTCGGAATTCAACTCAGTTTTTAATTCATGAACTGGATCTGCAATTGAAAGAGATTCTATGCCATCAGATTCAAATTCAGAAAAGTCTTTTTCATCTACATACTTATTCGATATTTTATCAAACATAACATCCACTTTAGAAGATATGTCATGCAGCAGTTCTTCTACGATCGGAGGAGTATTACACCGAATAAGTAGTTTGTTTTTTTGATCTAAATCGTTCGTAATGTTGACCTTTTTCGCAGTTGAAGAAATATTTTTTTTAACAGGTACTACACTAGTTAGTACTCTGTCAACTTTACGTTCAACCACTTTTAAAGTAGACAGTACGCCTCTTGAAGTGAATTCGTTGAGCAACGGATCTCTACTTTGATTTTCTATTGTTCTACTGATTGATTGTAAGGTGTTATCTGTTACGTCCAATTTTCCTATTATTCTCTCTACTTTATATTCTATGTTTGCAATTGAACTCAATCTTCCATCTACATTTAACATTTTTTCTTGTCCCCTAAAAACAATTTATACAAAAGTCAAAATGTTACTCTACTATTAAATTAATAATAATGAGTCCATAGGCACACTGACCCACCGGTCCAACGACCAGTGTACCCTTGCCCCTGTTATTTCAAACCCAATATCGGCCACACAACTACCATTCCAGTTCTTTTCTACTCGGACAAACGGAACCAAAAAGCTATTTTGGTAATATGTAACTTACTTGCTGATAATGTCTACTTTTTTATCGAGTGTATTGATTTGCTCGTTCCAAGCGGCGACGTGCAATTGGAATGTATCCCAAACATGAGCTCGTTCTTGTAGATTTTTAACGTTGCTATCAATGCTGCTTAAAGTAGACGCCATTGATAACATTCTTGGCTCAAGCGTTCCCAAATATAAATTATTAAACTTTTCCAACTGACCTAAAAATTTTTATTCATTCTATAACTCAGAAATTAATCCTAGTCTAGTAGTTTTTTATACAAACAAATTCTCAAATGAGACCCTTTTTCGGGATCAGTCAAAAAAAATGTGTAGTTAGGGATGGCGCAGCGATTCGACACCTATGTCAAATGGTGGTCCCCTACCCAATCCTTCCAAAGTTTCCAATTTCTAACACAAAAGGCAAAACAATGAAATACGTGAAATTTTTTTTGTGGACACCCGGTATTGTCAATACAGTGGAATTAAGTTAATTCGAACTCGAAAGATCGGTACAAAACTTCGAGTTATAGATTGACTGCTAGATAGACGGAAGAGAAAAACGAATGGAAGAACAAAAATATTACCATTCCCACTTTTTACAAACTAGACGAACATTAATGTTTTAGAAGACTTCTGGACATTTTCAATTTCTAAAACACTCACGGTTTATTTCAGTCACGATTGGTAGCTATGGTAGCCGATAAAATAATGACTAAGTACTGGTCGTATTTGTGACGAAATTTACAACAAGAAAAAAATTAACAATTCCAGACTTTTCCAGAAAGAGTGTCCTTTGTTTTGGATATTTTATTGGACCCAGGAACAAGTCAAGAAATTCGGACTAACGAGATTCCACTAAGTGTCAATGTCTCAATAGATACGAAATTATTAGTCGAGCATTGATACATAACAAATTATCGGTATAATTGGAAAAAGCGCCGAGCCCTAGTCTCATCAATGCTCCAGAACAGGGTAGATAACATTCAAAACTAGGACAGCATTCTATATTTTAATACCAAGTCGTCAGTCGATATTATTCATTCATTTTCTTAAGTGCAATCTCGTGTTATTTCCGTTTTGTCTGTACTATTTTAACGGTAGTCGTAGTTTAATATTCACAAAAGCACGTTTTATATCTATCGTTTGATTTGAGTAGTTCACAAAAGCTATAAGTTTAAAAAAATATTTTTTTTAATATTCAACAATCATACAGAAAATCGTCTACGGTCTACATGTCTCATTGCTGTAACATCTGGCACTTGTGACATGTTTGTATTATGTGGGTCAAAAATATACTATTATTCAACACGCGTGAGTAATATGTAATTTCGGGGCCCTGCTAAACGTGGGAGAAATAATATATTACTTCACTATAGTGTAATAATGAATTTTCTGGCGTGGGAGAAATCATATATTACTTCACTGGTGTAATAATGAATTTTCTGGACCAATAGAAACTCAGTAGCAAGCCCAAGCGCTAAATAATGAAAAAAACTGCAAGTAGCTTCTGGACCAATAGGAGCGTGGTAGGCGGTATTGTATACTTATATGAAAACAGCATCGCAATTCAGCGAAATCATGGCAATCTTGTGTATACACTGACGGTGGTACGTCAATCAATGAAGTGATTTATTATTTTTCCCTCTTTTATCAGGGCCCCGATTACATATTACTCCTGCTAGTTGAATGAAGTATTATGTGCGACTATTGATCGAAGGAGAATATTCCACTCGCGTGTGTTTTACGCTCATGGAATCTTCTCCTTCTCTCACTAGTCGCACAATATACTAAATTTTTGTGTTTTCTTAGCTTGGGGGTACAATTTGTAGTTTATTAAAAAGAATATTTTGAGAACCCACTAATTTTTAAAATTAACAATAAAATTAAGTTTTTCAAGTGATTTTTTTTTTTGTGAAAAATAATAATAATAATAATTTAGAGTGATGATGATCCTGTTTAAATGTTGTAAGATTAAAGGATGAATCCTGGTGGCATAGGATCGATGAACTAAGCAAATACTGAAGGTTTTTGAATTTTTTGTTTCTTATACTCCCTAAAAACATCTAAGAGTCACCGAACTAAAATAAAAAATGAAAAAAAAATTGTTTCTTATTATTCTATTTTTAAAAAAAGTTGAAAAAATACAAGCTTTTTTTATGCATTGGTCAGAAGCGAAACATCCAGTAAAGATTCTTATTAAATAGTTCCACTACCAAACTTTCCTCTCAACATTAATATTTTATTGGAACAAAACTAATTACGGACAACACCCCTTTTCCATCTTCATTAGCTTACATAAATAAATAATTGAAGCAAAACATTTTAGTCCATTTATACGATTACATGCTTAAAAAATGCGAAATCGGCGCTGAGATTTAAAGTTTTCCCTGGTTTCAAACGAAGCGATCATCAAGCCTAATAATTCTTCAATATCCAAAATATAACAGAAAAACCAGGTGATGCGTTAATTTTTACCAACGTCGAAATACCTAATGTGAGCCATTAAAAAAAACCCCTTTGCACTCCGGGAGTGCCGGCAGAAGTGAAAACTTGAATATTAACGTCTTAATTTTTTGCATTTAGAAGCATTGTTTATTTATTGGCAACACTTGTAAATAAAATGGTTTGTATCATAGATTGCATTTTTATGTACCTACGATATTTCAACGCTAGATGTCTAGCGTTGTATAAAAAGTATCTGGCAATTACCATTACAAAAAAAGTGTACAACGCCGCTAAAGAATTTTTAACTTCAAAAATCGGAGCCATCATGGGACGCCTGGCAGATGTGAAACATTTTAAACGAAATTCTAGTAACTAAATATCGCCCTGTAACTAAATTTTGAATGTTGCCCTTTCATCTAGTTGTCGTCTTTAACAAACGTCAAGTTATAATCCAACGCATACACAAAGCAAGCGTCACGCACTTCTTCTAACGAAATACTAGTAACTAAATTTCACCCTGTTGTCTAGATGTCGCCTTTAACTAAAGCCATGTTTAATTCAACGCACACAAACGTAACGTCCTCCCTCCCAAACGCACGGTTTTACTCAAAAGCGCCATAAGTTGTTTCACATTAAAATCATGCAAAGTCCTTTTTGTTACGAATTAAAATATACAAACCAGCGATGTTAGCCATCATTGTTTTAACGTCGCCAATTTCGCTCCAAAAGCGATCAGATGGCGAAGGGGGGACACCGTTGACGTGTTTAATTCCATTCAAACAAATGTAGCCAGTTAAAATCAGGACAGCCGCGCCATTCCTTGAATTCTCTCCAAAAACCATCATCTAGTTAAAAAAAAAATACAAATCATTTAAGCTGTAAGAATGCAAATGAGGAGAAATCCTTTCCAAAAAGTTTTTATTTTTAATTATTTAATTTTTGAGAGCTTTCTGACAATTAGTCCATCTTCAGTGCATCTTCAGAATTCTGAAGATGGTCTAATTGTCCGAAAGCGCTCAAAAATTAAATAATTAAAAATAACTTTTTTTTGGAAAGGATTTCTTCTCATTTTCATCTAAATTTCCAATTTTATGGCGTATTTGAATAATAATTACTATAAGAATGCATTAAACTTAACACGAATGATATAATAATAACAAATTTATTGATCACAGAAATCAATGGGATAAATGAGTTCAGCAACAAAACTGCTGTTTTGCAACTCTACCTCTACCCGAATTTGTCCTATACGATTTCTACTTATTACCTCCAACCAACACGAAATTGGGAGATTCAGGTTTGAGTCCCGATGGCAGAGGCGGATCTACAAAGGGATTAATAGGATTTTAGCCTTGGGCCCCCACATTTCCAAAAAAATCAATTATTATCAAACATTTTTTCGTACTTTTGGGTGAATTTTAATATATTACATATTGATTGTTTGACAGTTTTTGACGTGATAACGTCTTATAAATTGATGAAACACCAATCTTATAAATTGATGAAACACCGGCTGCATGTACGAAAAAGTGTCACGTTCCGAAATCTGTCCCGTTCCAAAATCTGTCCCGTTCCGAATGTGTCACGTTCCGCCTGACTTAAATATGATATTCGAGCGGCAGATATCATCAACCGATTGAGATGAAAATTTGTATACACGTTTAGTTTGAATGACAATGCATGGTTAGCTGTGTGACGTCACTCTAAATCCAATATGGCAGACTTCTAAAGATGGCGGAAATGCCTTCGGTAATTTTGAAGCAGATATCATCAACCGATTGAGATGAAAATTTGTATACAGGTTTAGTTTGAATGACAATGCATGGTTAGCTGTGTGACGTCACTCTAAATCCAATATGGCGGACTTCTAAAAATGGCGGACTAATTTTATTATGCTTTCCTACAATATGGGTATCAAATGAAATGGCTTGCTGAGAATAACTCGAAAAATAAAGTGACGTCATTCTAAATTCAATATGGCGGACTTCTAAAGATGGCGGACTAATTTTATTATGCTTTCCTACAATATGGGTATCAAATGAAAGGGCTTGCTGAGAATAACTCGAAAAATAAAGTGACGTCAGTCTAAAACCAATATGGCGGACTTCTAAAGATGGCGGACTAATTTTATTATGCTTTCCTACAATATGGGTCTCAAATAAAAGGGCTTGCTGAGAATAACTCGAAAAATAAAGTGACGTCACTCTAAATCCAATATGGCGGACTTCTAAAGATGGCGGACTAATTTTATTATGCTTTCCTACAATATGGGTATCAAATGAAAGGGCTTGCTGAGAATAACTCGAAAAATAAAGTGACGTCACTCTAAATCCAATATGGCGGACTTCTAAAGATGGCGGACTAATTTATTATGCTTTCCTACAATATGGGTATCAAATGAATGGGCTTGCTGAGAATAACTCGAAAAATAAAGTGACTTTTGTTTAAATCCAATATGGCGGACTTCTAAAGATGGCGGACTAAGTTTTTGACGTGATAACGTCTTATAAATTGATGAAACACCAGCTGCACGCACGAAAAAGTGTAACGTTCCGTAACGTTCCGCCTGACCCTGTGCGTGCAAGCGAGAGCGCAGTAATGTATTATTAAATATGATATACGAGCGGAATACGTTATCACGTAAAACTATCGTCCGTAAACCGACTTTACAGACAACCAATTTTTTTAGTTAGGTGAATTTTAACATATTCTTGAGTGCAATTTGATAATTTGTAGATGAAATTTGACAATTTTTAGGTGAATTTTGACAATTTTTTAGGTGAATTTTGACAATATTTTGGATGAATTTTGACAATTGTTTGGGTAAATTTTGACAATATTTTGAATGAATGTTGACAATTTTTTGGATGAAATATGACAATTTTTTGATGAATTTATAGTATTATTATTTGTTTGATCAGGTTATCAAGGTTCAACTCTGATTTTGGTGTTATTAAAAATGAAATTTAAACCCCAATTGGAGATATTTATTAATGAGGTTCCATTGGGCTTCAAAATTCCTAGACCCCGAAAAATCTAAATCCACTCCTGCCTGACGGTAACCTGTTTGTATTAAAAATTTTCCTAAATTATAAATTTGGTATTTGTAACACAAGAGGTATTATAAATACGTGACATATGAAAGGACTCCTAATAGCAAAAATTAATTTTCGAATTCAGTACACATAACTATGAATCATAAAAGTCATAATACATAAAAAAGCAGTTAATTCTTTACAAAACGTGATATTATGACGGAATTATTACACTATTATAGTGTGGACTGTAGATAAAAATTTCTATAACTGTTTTAATTAAATTATTGGATTTGATAATCGACAATAATTAATTACTATAGAAGACAATCTCGTCTGGCTAAATAAATATTTATCTCTATCTATCTAGCTATCTATCTATCTATATCTGTCTATCTAATATCTATATATCAAGCTAACTACTATTGTAAATATTTGTTACAACTTACCTTGGAAGTAAATGAAAGTAATATGCAGAAATTATGAATGAACGCGTACTTCACAAAAACGTATTATTTTTGTTTTTAATTAGTTAATAACAACATCTGTTGAATAATAAGGACGCGGTTATTTGATGCGATTCACAGGAATACGACGACTAATGAATGATGACGTAGATCACA
The DNA here is from genome assembly GCA_963575645.1 of Xanthostigma xanthostigma. Classification (NCBI taxonomy): domain Eukaryota; kingdom Metazoa; phylum Arthropoda; class Insecta; order Raphidioptera; family Raphidiidae; genus Xanthostigma; species Xanthostigma xanthostigma. The sequence goes on from OY754464.1 coordinate 4,773,338, forward strand.
AAACACATGTGATGCTAGAAATTCATTCATCCCGATCAAACGGGATAACCGCGCGAAATGTTGTGCTGCGTGCGTGACTTGAGTTGCGCTAACTGCTGATGACGAAGCGTCTCGGGAATGCGTCCAGAATTCACACACACACACACACTCACACGCATGTACATCCAAACCCGGCGACAGACGGGGACTAGGGAGCTGGAGACGAAATTTCAAGACGCAAAATTTCGTTACTTTCGTCTTGTTCCTTTCTCGAAGGTAGCGGAGGATATACATAGGAAATAGTGATGTGCCGGATATCCGTGGACCGTATCCGTATCCGCGGATATCCGAGAGAGAAGAAAGATCCGTATCCGTATCCGTTAGTTTTTGGCGGATCTTTTTCATAGATGAAATTTTATATATACCTATGTAGGTGATTAGATAATAATGAAAAACTGTTAAATTTCATTCAGATTATTTTTTATTTTTTTAAATCGTATTTGGCACCTTTATATTGCAAACATTTGTCGTAGTGTGTACCATACCAATAGTACATGATTCAGAGGTACTAAAAAACTATCTTTATAATGTGATATTGCACATCGATCTTTGGAAAGAGACAATCTGTTTACTGTTATGAGAGTTAACTCTTAAAGAGGTCAATAACTTTTTCCCATAAGGTCGATGTGCAATATTTACCGCCGCGTACTCTAAGAAAGTTAAGATCCGTATCCGTATCCGCGGATCTTGAAACCAAATATCCGTATTCAGATCCGTATCCGCGGATATACATTTTTAACGATCCGGCACATCACTAATAGGGACTAATATGGCTTAAGTCGAAGTATCACTCCGAAAAAACTAGATCCGCCCCTGCTGGAAGGTGCTTTTCTCAACGATAGCGAGGATTCTCGAAAAATCTCCTCGATTTTTCAATATGTTATCGCTAAATAAAAATAACGTTTCTGTGATGGTAAAGTCAAAACTGCCCTTCCTGGAAACAGACATCAGAGTTTGCGGAATTCACGTAGAATATGTCATTATAACGGGGGCTCTTATTCCCGGACAATTCCAGGTGTATATGTTACGGTTAATACAAGAAAGTAGTTTATTCGCGAATTAACCGGCTAATACCCGAATTAACCAACGTCTAATAGGCAATTTGCAAATCCAAGCGCTAGTTTTTTATATAAATAATGAAAATTAATCTTGAGTAAAAATTAAGAAATTGTAAGTTCAGAACAAAAAATCATTTTTGCGAGTCGCTGACGCTTAGCGCTCCATATAGAGCCACAAGCTCAACAACCCCCTCAGCCCAATAGTTATGACGGACCTGGAATTACATCATATTCTCCTTAAGAAATATATTTGGCGCTAGGCGTTCAGAATGTGAATGAAACAAGCGCAACACTTGTGCTTGACCGTGAAAATCAGTTGCCCTTGCAAGGGCACGACTATAAGCCACGGATGTTGTAAGGTGTGTTCCATTATAGTACGAAGCTATTAAACATTTTTTGATGCACCGAAATTTTGTGAATACAAAATTGAAGAACTGACCAATGAAGTTAACTTTTTGACAAGGAAAAAATTAATAACAGAAAACGAATGATGAAGGGAAGAAACTGCCGTCAGAAATACAGAAACCAAAAATTCAAATGCGTAAAGGGCCGGGGGGCTGCGGGGGCGCGTTTTAGGGGTCAAATGCGGTTTTTCGTTATTTCCGGCAAAATTTGACCTCCAATAAAAAAATGTTGTATGGCAATGTTGTAGGTATTAAAAGGATCTACAACTTTTATGAATATAATTTTTTCACGTAACCTCAAAGATTCAGAGAAATATCGAAAAAAACGTGTTTTTCGTTTATAATTTTTTTCTCCTGCAAAAATGATTTTTTTTCATGTTTTCTGGATACTTACCTTTCTATGTCATAAATAAGCTGTAATTTTTTCGAATAAAAAAATTAATTTGCCAATGTAATATTAACAAAAAACCGAAAAATTACCCCTAACTTCAACCTAAAAAAGTAATTTAAAAATTTCAGATTTTCAAAAATGTGGTATGGGGTTTTCTTCGTTAAAATGTCTACTTTCAGACGGTGTATGGCATCTATGGGATCTATAAGCCAGACCTTGAATTTTTTTATGCGAAATTTTATTTGCAAAAAAAGTCATTGAGGCATTTTGAAATTTTAATACCTTCAAATTTAGTATTTAATAAAATAAAAAATACATACACCATATTATTTAGTCGGGTATAAATGTTTTCCAGGCGGTAAATTGAAGTGAGAGAGGGCGTATATCGGCGGCCGGCAAGTTTTGCGAGTGTCAATTGCACCGAAGCACGCTTCAACTCAGCCTGGATCACCTGGCAGGTAAACAGTCCTAACAAAACGGCCTGTCCTTTCAAAAATACTGTTTTCTGGGTATAAAAACTAATTTGTCTAAATTTCAGAATGCCTCAAATATATTTTTTCGATATTTATGATTTATGATATTTTTGAAACCACCTGGTAAACATTTAGACCCAACTATATCTGGTTTATTGGTTTTCTATTTAATTAAATACTAAAGAAGGTATTAGCATTTCTTATTGCCGCAATGACTTTTTTGGCAAATAAAATGTTGCATGGAAAAATTCAAGGGTTGGTTAGGCCTCACTCCCCTTAAGCTATGTTTTCGATTTTGTGTTCAGACATTACAAAAGAGGGGTTATGTCTTGTTATTTTGATATATCGCATGACAGAAGGTGTACAGAACACTCTGTATATTTGAATAGCACGACTTCAAATTCAGGTTTTAACAAAAAGTTTATTTTACTGTTTACGTTTCATTCAAACGAATAATTGAAATTTGGAACATTCAGAAAAGTTCAAGGCTGAGCTACACATAAAAATCATAAAAACTTTTTCCCATTTAAACTTTTTAAGTAGGTATTTATTCAAGACAGAATTTACAAACATATAAAATAATGAAAAAACTTTTTGTGTTTTTATTTAAAACGAATTTATTTCACATACAGTGTGTTTAAAATTAACAGGCCCTATACAATAATATATTGGCTGTTCTATTTTTATTAATACCTAGTTACCTATGTCGATCAGACATAATAATAATTTAATAATTGAATTTATGTCATGGCATAAAAATAATTGGAACAGAAAAGACACATTGCAATTAGTGATGTGCCGGATATCCGTATCTGCGGATATCCGAGGGAGAAGAAAGATCCGTATCCGTATCCGTTAGTTTTTGGCGGATCTTTTACGGATCTTTTATCTTATTAATTTTCAATTCATAGATGAAATTTTATATATATAGGTGATTAGGTAATAATGAAAAACTGTTAAATTCCATTCAGATTATTTTTTATTTTTTAAAATCGTATTTGGCACCTTTATATTGCAAACATTTATCGTAGTGAGTACCATACCAATAGTACATAACTGAAAGGTACTAAAAAACTATCTTTATAATGAGATATTGCACATCGATCTTTGGAAAGAGACAATCTGTTATGAGAGTTAACTCTTAAAGAAGTCAATAACTTTTTCCCATAACGGATAGTCTCTTTCCAAAGGTCGATGTGCAATATTTACCGCCGCGTACTCTAAGAAAGTTAAGATCTGTATCCGTATCCGCGGAACTCGAAATCAAATATCCGTATTCAGATCCGTATCCGCGGATATACATTTTTAACGATCCGGCACATCACTAATTGCAATGCACAGTAATGTAGTGGATTCGAGACTAATAAAGAGAAGGATTCGTTCATCAGAACACTATATTGCTGTTCCGACTCTGCTACAGAACTGTTGGGTATAGAGAATGCGTCTCTGTGTTAAATCTTTTACTCGCGTTACTCATCTGTTGAGCCGTCGCATCGACCCCCGCCCCCCACGGATTTTCTGTCGGCGGCGAACCTTTGAAGCGGTTCAGAACTGAGTTACCCAAGTCTGCTGTATCGAGCCCTGAGCTGGGATATGTGCCTATACCTCAAAAAAATGTTCTTGCCGGATTCAAACACGGCTAAGGTACGAGTCCCAAAACCTTCAGTGTATAATATGGGGCTACCTGCCGGCGGCCCTGCTTGAAATAATCCATATTAAAGTCATAAACATTATCAGCGCTTATTGAGTTGTAACTGCCTATAAAAAGCAAGAGTATTGAAGTTAATACTACTTATGCATTTTTAAGTACGGAACAATAATTACTAATGATAAAAATGCATTTTATTTTCAAAAGTGGATTTATTACTTTTTTAATTTCTGTGACCGCTGTAATAGGTGAAGGTGACATTGCTCGTGCAAGTAAGTGATATATTATTATCTTTATTTTTATTATACTACTAGCGACCCGGTCCAGCTTCGACCGAATTTGTTATACTACATCAAATATTAATATTTTACCATTTCAACCCATTAGTGGGGAATGGTACTAGTTTAGGTCAAAATTAACTTTTCAAAAATTTTACAATATTTTTTCGTTTTGAGGTCCCCTGAATCCAAAAACAAAAAATATTTCTGGAAAAACTCTGTGCGTCTGTTTGTCTGTGAGCACGATACACGTCAAACGGATGTACGGATTGAAACCAAATTTTGGGAGGAAGTTTGGTATGCAAATATGAAGAGCCCTATTGTTTTTGAGGTAAATCGGCGCATGCGCAGAAGAGATATTGGCTATAACGATGTTTTTTATATAATAATGGTATACTTTTCATAGCGGTTTATTATTCTATTTATTTTTTCAAGAAATTTTCGTTAAAATTTTTTGACGTGATAACGTCTTATAAATTGATGAAACACCAGCTGCACGCACGAAAAAATGTCACGTTCCGCCTGAGCGTGCAAGCGAGAGCGCGGTGTAAGCGATAGAGAGGCACGATCGACCCAAGCGTCGGCTTGTACGCATTTCTCTCTCTTCTCGCGTGACGTCAGAGAGTTCATCAATGTTTATTTATGACGTTATCACGTAAAACTATCGTCCGTAAACCGACTTTACAGACAACCAATTTTTTTTCTAAACTTTATAGTTTTGGAAATATTTTCTAAATAAAAAAAAATCAGCTGGCATTTTTTTTAAAAGTAATAAAACTGAAAAATTAGTCTATTTTTTTAAGAATGTGAAGAATACGCCAAAGCAGTTTACACTACTGAAGATAGTCCCGTTCTTTTGCCACAAGCCAGTTCAAATAGAGTATCGCAATGTGGAATTGTTGAAGTACCTTTAATTATTGGCGGTACAAATGTTGCTCCTAAAGAATTTCCGCACATGGTAAATATTTATCTATACTAATATATAAAGCTGAAGAGTTTGTTTGTTTGTTTATTTGAACGCGCTAATCTCAGGAACTACTGGTTCAAATTGAAAAAAAAAAAATTTTGTTGGATAGGCCCATTTATCGAGGAAGGCTATAGGCTATTTAATATTAAGCTACGACCATTAGGAGCGGAGCTTTAATGAAAAATGTTGCAAAATGTATCTCAAAAATAAGCTACTATTCATGTGAAATGTACTAGCTAGATATACCCATATTAGCGTTGTGAGAACAGAACCTCAGGTGGCACAATCGGTAGAGCATGCGACTGTCAATATCAGGGTCGTGGGTTCGAGCCCCACGTTGGGCGAATATATTTTTATTTTTTTTTTTAATTTTATTTAATTAATTTAAAAAAATTATTAGTTAAAAAAAGTTTAAATACTGCTTTTTATCGACAAAAACTTTTGAACGGTAACTCCGATCATCATGGAATTTGGACACAACATTCATCTCGGTAAACTAAGATGAATGTGTGTACTCATGTTCCTCCATTCCCCATTCGTTCTTTTACACCCGGGTGACACCGGACGGGACCGCTAGTATTATATAAAAAAGAGACTGTGTATTTTGCTTTACACACTGCAGAATTAAAACATATAACTGCATAAAATAAAATATGACAACAATATTGCCGACCGCCGGGATCGAATCTACAGACCTTTAAATTAAGAGGCAACCGTTCTATCTCGCCGCCACCTTAGCTTCACGTTCTACACAGTTAAAAAAAGTAATAAATAATTTTTAAACATACTTATAGATTTTGTTCAACAGCGATCCAATTAAAAGACTGCATATCGCTGTTGAACAAAATCTATATGTTTAAAAATTATTTATTACTTTTTAGTCCACGTTGCTATAAAAGAGTATTTTTTTGAGTTTATTTATTAATCTCTAATTTTATTTCATTTTAGGCTGTGATAGGTTTTGGAAATTCTCCAGATGCTCACATGAATTGGATGTGTGGAGGAACTCTAATTAGTGAGCTGTTTGTTCTCACAGCGGCCCATTGTCTTGAAAGTACTAACAGGTACGTAGCTAGGTGTGTTGTGCACAACACATATTGTAATTCTTTTTCGATTTTTCAATGATGTAATTGTAAACAATAAATATTTACAAAAATAGGCGGCGCGCAATGCTTTACTATATGAGACGCTTCGCATAGAATAGTTCACTTAAATGCTGAGTAGACGGCGCATGGTCGAAAAAAAATCGCAATTAAACCATTGCTAATATATTGTTAACGATTTATGCTCTAATTTCCAGTGGTAATGCACAAAAGGTTCGTCTGGGTGCAATAAATCTTTATGACGAAGAAATGATACAAGAAAAGACAATTGCAGCACGCATCGCGCATCCGAGCTACAAACCGCCATCGAGATATAATGATATTGCGTTGTTAAAACTCGATTCACCTGTGACATTTACACCATACGTACGGCCAGCTTGCGTACACGTCGGTGCAATATCCGGGACTAGAGCTATCGCTTCTGGGTTCGGCAAACAAGCATTCGGTAAATAAAATAATTAAGAATAGGCAAAAGCTTTGTTAAAGGGATAAACACTGTTTGTGTATCTTGTTCCAACATACAGTAGACTAATATAATGCATCACGAATCTAAAAGGCTCGGAACTTAGATGCGAATGCGGGCTTGCGCTTGTACACTCTGTTGAAAAACTACAAACTCGCAACTCAACAAAACTAAAATGACAATATCAACTTGACAATAGCGTACTCGACTGTACTTTAAAGCAGGAAAGCGACAAGTGACAAAGGCAACGAGCGATCACGGCTAATAACCGGCGAGCGCACGTTCCGTGCAGGTAGCTGAGAGGTGGTGGGAGTCTCAACGGCTCTAAAATGTGCCTTTGCGACGCTATTTGTGACTAACTTCCTAACCTTTTAGATCCGTGGCGCGTATTGTAACCTGATGTTTGTTTCAGATGCTGATAAAGGCAGTACACAGTTACTGAAAGTCCAGATCTCTCTTTTTGACAACTCTCTCTGTCAAAATGCATTTAAAAGCGAAATAGGATTCCCGTCATTGCCTGACGGCATAACTGACGATATTTTGTGTGCTGGCGAAATGGCCGGTGGAAAAGATACTTGCCATGGTGATTCAGGTGGTCCACTTCAAATAGTATTGGAAAAACCTTACTGCATGTACAGTATTATTGGCGTGACGTCATTCGGAAAATTTTGCGGATTTAAAAATTCACCCGCTGTTTACACTCGAACCTCGTCTTTTGTTTCTTGGATTGAAAAAACGGTTTGGTGATTGTTTGGATTTGTTATAAAAAGATGCAGATTTGAAGAATTGGTAACATTTTCGGAATAGTTTCTACCATCTTCCTACATTCCTGGATATGCCTTCGCCATATTATTAATAATTTGTAGTAGCTTTTTGGTTCACTGTGTGAGGAGGATGGCATATGCTAGACAAGGTCCTTGTCTAAGCTTGTGGCATCTCTATTCTTTTCTCTCCATACCTTAGACAAGGAAAGAGTAAGTCTATGCGCCATACCATGGACATAGGAATATATCTCCATACTCGCACGATTGAGGTTAAGGTAATATTTTGAGAGAGATAGGGTTGGCCACACCCACTGAAATATAAATATACTGGAAGGGGCACTGCCATGCCTGGCCCGTGCACGGTAAACGCGGTAGAGACAGAGAGTATTTGTGGAGAGTCCGTCTCACTCTCTCCTTGTGCGCTTGCGCACAATACAGCACATCGCATGCGTTACACCCCATCTCAAAAATTTATTCCTTTTTTCGCAGTGCTGTTGTAGTACGTTATTAGAAGAAGTGATGACCATAGCGCCTATAGTAATTAATTAAATATTAAGAAAAAAAAATGTAACCTTAATATCATAGTAATTCTACTTGTCTCGGGTCCCTTGAGCCACTACCATAAGGTGAACACAGGAGAAAATGTTTTTGGTTTTGACTGTACGACAAAGACAGACTCTCCACAAATCTACTCTCTCTCTCGGCTCGCTTCCCGCCGCTCAGTGCCCGTTCCAGTATATTTATTTATATTTCAGTGGCCACACCAAGAACTTTTATGTACCTTGGGCCACACCATTGTTTTATCTTTTTCTTTCGAAAGGAGGACACTTTTTACACCGCTAGGGCATGTCCAGGAGTGTACGTCGATTGTTGCTACTATTTTATTAGTACACAGCCACTGAAAGGTGACGAATTATTATTTTTTTTTTCGGCATTCAGTCTTTATGTTTAATAGTGCATTTATGAAGTGATCTTGCCACAATTTTATATTTAATTAATAGAAAATAAGATTTATTTAATAATTGATCTATGTGAAATAAATATTAAAAATAAATATCATGTATCAAACAAATAATACAAATTTAAGTTCTTAGCAATTCCTTCCGACGTTATGTATGTTTATTCTCTGATCAACCCATGGATAAACTGTTCACTGTTCAGAAGTTGAGATAAGTAGGTATTTATATATTATAAAAAATAAGGATCTATTCACAAACATGATACCTAAACAATTATAAATTCACTTTATGACAGTCTTCAATGAAGCGATAAGATTATTTAAATTTTCACAAACAATAGATATTGTCTATTATTTAAATAGGATTTTTGAGATGATAAACGTTAACGTTTTAATTATGTTAGGTAAATAAATTACCAATAAATATTTTGTCAATTATTGAGATCCCACCACTGGCGGCGACAGGGAGACTGGGGTGGGCTAAGTATCCACCCTCAGTTAGCCCCTCCCCACAAATTTTGAACACGGTAGCTACGGAATTTTGGGAACCATAAATACGCAATACGCATCACAGAATATCGTTTCATATAAAATGCATACGAACCTCTCTGGGGCGCCCCGTCTATGTTGCATTTTATGTGGAGCGATTTTCTGTGATGCGCTAATGATTTCCATAGCTACCAGATCAACAAAATAATTGTTTGTAACAGCAGTGACATCTAGCAAACTACATCAGAAGCTATAATTTAATTTTATAAAGACAACTAACAACTGTCATAATTTAAAATGTAGTGTGGGCGTTTTGTTTATCTAACAAATTTTTGACATAAGTAATTAATTATGATTTTTTATTATTACAATTGATAACAAGGTAATTAAATAATTAATTAATGTAACATATTTCCAGTTCCAGAAAATATATGGATTGCTTAATATAACCTCACAATTTTTAAACAGTTAAAGCCATCCAAACAGACTTGTGAATATATTATTTAAATTTCAGACTATCCATTCTCTCGTTAAAAGAGCAATAGAATAAACTGAACTAGGTTTTGATTTGTAGTACATCTACGACATTTAGTTAGTGTTATAGGTAAATAAATAAAAAACTTCAATAAAAGTTTGATAGTTTCAAACCTGGGTAAAGGCTAGTAATTATGTCTAAATAAAGTAAATTTTTTTTATTGATTTCCTGCAATTGTGGTCCATTTTTTTCTGAAAAGTGTTTCAAAGGAAAATGTTCTTTAACAGGTCTGTATGCGGTTGCCGGTTGGTTCGCCTAAAAATGTATCAAAAAACCCTGATGTGAAACTGTCAAACTTTTATCTAAACGTTATACACAAAGTAAGTCATATATAATATGCATGCTTTCAATTATTTATATTTTAAATAAACATAGATTTAAGATCCGTAAGCTTCGATAGTATAATCGTAACCCCTTCCGAGCTTCGATTTGATTTTCAGTATAGCATAGTTGTGTCCAACTCCTCCAGCCTTGATTTTGACTTTACCGCCTCTTCGTTTTTTGTTATCAATAACTTTAATGTAGTGTATCGTTTGTTTTAGTTCATCGTTTGCAGATGGGATATAGACAGTCTTCTTTTTTTTCAAACCGATTGTGCCTCCAGCCTGAAAAAGTAAGGAGTTATTTGTGTTTGTAAATATAGACATTTTATAAAGCTCTTTCGAATTGAATCAGCTTGTAATCAATGAGCCAATACATTTTATTTTTCGTATCAAATTAATTATTTAACCCTTTTAGCTTTAAATATTAACAAGACCACCCCGTTTTTTCGTCGACTTACGTTGCAAAATTGATTTTATTTTTACATCCTGGAGATCCATTCTAAATATTGGTGAAATAATTTTTGAACTTTATCTCTTTATTAACCGACCTCAACAAAAAGGAGAAGGTTCTATGTTCGTCTGTATATTTTTTTTTTATGTATGTTCACCGATTTCTCCGTCAATTATGGACCGATTTTCCAATTATTTTTTTTATTCGAAAGAGTGCACCTCAGAGGTGGTCCCATCGGAACCAAGTCAGGATCTGATGGTGGAATCCGGAGAAATCGAGGGAAACTCTCAAATTTCAAATTCAAAGGCACGCATAATGTTTTTTATTTATGTTCACCGATTTTTAGTGTTAGATTAACACTAAAAAGAGGAAAATAAAATATTTTTAACAAAAAAATTGAACCGACTTCACACTAAAAAGTAAAAAATAATTGCGTATTAAAATGTTTTGGAGTCGGTGTAGTTCTCGAAATAGATTTCATTTTGGCTGACACCGACTCCAAAACATTTCAATACGCAATTATTTTTTACTTTTTAGTGTGAAGTCGGTTCAATTTTTTTGTTAAAAATATTTTATAATATTAGTATAGAAATACCCTAAAGGAAAAAATCCCCACTTTTATTTAATATGGGTGTGTAGGGCATTTAATGAGTCACTATTAAAGTTTTTTTGGTTCGCGAGAGTGGAACAAGTTTATAAAATTTCGAAATAAATTCCCAAAAATATGAAAACATTATATCGAAGCTCGTAAACAAGATGAATCTTATTCTTACCCGTTCATTTCTCTTGAACACCAGCTTATCACCTTCTTGTAGTTCACCGTAAGTACCCGATTTTCGCGATTCAGGTATAAGTTCATCGTCGTTTAAATCGTTGTCGTCGTCTTCGTCTGAATCGTCATCATATTCAAGTATCAAATTTTTTATTAGTAAGTTGTCATTTGACTGTTCCTTTTCGACAGCTATGGGTCTCGAATGAAACTCTGTCGAAGAAACGGCCACAAAAACACCGATAAATATCAAAAGAAACGCTAGTTTCATCTCGATTGTATGTTGAGATGAACTTCAGCTTATTGTGTGAATAAAATATATCCACTCGTTTACTTAAATATCATTGAGCTGTTGAAATAGAGTACTTGATAGTTGTTGATCTGATCGATATCTAATAAATAGTTTTCAGAGTTGAATTTGTGATTGATTTAGCTCAGGGATGCACAATTTTTTTGATTAGTAATAATTGATTTATTTTCCAATTCTATGTGGAATGAACAGTACGGAACCATCAGGGTGCGAGTTCTACTCGCACTTGCCAATCTTAACTCAGAGTACTTAAACAGTAAACAAATCCCTATCTGTAGATGATGCTTGTAGAAATCGCTTGTTTTCAATTAAATACCTACTCGCAACGCATTGTCACTTATCTAAAAATTAAAATGTTTTGATTTGCGTTTTTATCTCGTCATATTAATCAAAATCATGTTGCAGGTGTTAGTTGATTTTTAAAACGATTGTATTTAATACAAAGTTATTTTAAAGATTACAAAATATAAATAAACAGTCGTGATGCGTACAACAATGTCAGAACTAAAATAAACAAGAACAATTGAAAATAATAATAATAGCGATATTCACGTGTTATCTCTATTTCATTTGTTATAGATATTTCTAGTATTTAATCTCGTTTTCAAAAACTTATATCGATGTTGAACACTAGCGTTTGTATCAAATCATTATAATCTTAGTGTCATTATTTTTACGTCTTATAACCCGGTTGACATGAAATTGAAATCCGGGCCTTTAGCTCATAAGGGTCCTTCAAATTCATAAAACCTTTCATATTCCATCGAGTTCATTGCACAGTAGGTTTTCATTAAATTAGCGCCTCTGGGGTCGTTGCGAAATACACTACCTTATTTCTTATGAATTCAAATCAAACATACTGTAAGATTTGATTCTTTGATAAAAAATTCCGAATAAACTGGCTAAATTTGAATCTGTGATATGGTGAAGCCAGTGGCTTCACTGCTATTGTTGTTGCCGTGTTTTATCTCAATCCCGTGTGGACCCGCGGGAGCTGCTAGTAATTTGTAAACCCAATAGATTATGGACGCTCGAGAGCTAAGACCATCAATGTAGTAGACTCGAGTAAAAAATTAAAAAAAAAAAATTGGTTGTCTGTAAAGTCGGTTTACGGACGATAGTTTTACGTGATAACGTCATAAAGAAACATTGATGAACTCTCTGACGTCACGCGAGAAGAGAGAGAAATGCGTACAAGCCGACGCTTGGGCCGATCGTGCCTCTCTATCGCTTATACCGCGCTCTCGCTTGCACGCTCAGTCTCAGGCGGAACGTGACACTTTTTCGTGCGTGCAGCCGGCGTGTCATCAATTTATAAGACGTTATCACGTCAAAAATAAACGTTGCTTGTCCAACGAGCTTAATTAAAATATGTTGTTTGTTGCTCTTTCAGGTGCAATAATGACTCCCTGTCATTTAGTAAGAAGCAATACGAGTCTCGAGAATTGGACAAAGGTTGAAGACAGATCTGGTTTTATTTATTACATATCGTAAGTGTTAAATTATGGAGGCTGGTTGAAGTGTATCTCCCTCTGAGGCCCGAGCTGCAACTTGGTGGCGCAGGTGATATATAATTAATTGATTGTTTTTTTTTTCTTTTTTAGAAAAAATGACGACGCCAGACAATGGGATCATCCAAACTTTTATAGCGTGCAGCTGCGCCTGGTGGGATCAAACATTATTCACGATCCGGCTTATAAAATAGCCAACAAATTAAAATGTTTACAGCACATTTTAAAGAGTAAGTACACATCGTCGTTGGTTCTGCAATAGCTCTTATGTGCATAATTGACAGATTTTACGTTTTTTTAATGAAAAGATTCAGGAAAAGGAGCTCTATACAACAGTAATACCTCCAAATTAATTTTACAGTAACCAACAAGGGGAGGTAACTCTTATGTGAAAAGTTGTATCAAATAATTCCTCCCAATAAATCCGAAATTAACGTTAAATATTTTTTTAAGAAAATACTTCGTCTGAATTAAACACGTATAGTGAAGATAAGTATGAATTAGTAATATACCTCTGAAATTGCTAGTTCTTACCATCCATTGCTGTAATAACCACTTTTTGGCCATTCCTGCAAATTTTACTTTTTGCACATAAGAGGTATTACAGAACCAACGACGACATATTATATGATCTAGGTTATAATTCAATGGCAAAAAGTTGCTTAGAATGAATAGATATTAAAAATTATAAATTTTATTTATTAAAGTGAAACTTTTATTCTATCGCCCCGAATTTTTCTGGCCGTCTGTTGCATGTCGCATTACAGGCGGCCGCGGAGTAGGGGTAAAGTGAAAGGCGCTAGGAGTAGGCGCTCGGTAGAGCAGCCAAGGCCAATATGGCGACGCCCATGGTTAGCATCAGCTGACCGTGTAGTATGTATAACACATAGTCAGTCTGTCATGCGGGCAAGTGTTGTACAGTGTTTACATGTTTTTATTCGTGTATTCATGTGAATATTGTTGTTTATAATTAATCGTGATGCAATCCAATAAAAGTTTCACTTGCGTCGTGGTTTCTTAAAACCACACAACTGTTTTTTTCTCATTACAATTTCAATAATGACTTGCTATGATTGTTATTTCAGTGGTTCATATACCGTTGCCATTGATAGATGGAGTTTTTACTAGACATAGACTAGGAATCACCGAGGCGACACTTGCACTCGAAAGTTCGGAACTGGAAGCCGTATTGGACGACATATTCTTTGCTGCCCACAAACAGAATCTCATTCAGAAACGGGATACTGAAGTGGAAGAAGCTTTTCCTATGCCTGAACTGGTGCTCAATCTACTGTATGACATGTTCGACAAGTATGTGGAATTTTTATCGGTTTTCAACCAAATTATGATTGTTGGGTGTATTACATAAAATATTTTTAACAAAAAAATTGAACCGACTTCAAAATATGCACTAAAAAGTAAAAAATAATTGCGTATTGAAATGTTTTGGAGTCGGTGTCAGCCAAAATGAAATCTATTCCGAGAACTAGAGACATGTAAGATTTCAATTGCTACTTTCGAATTCCAATGTGACACCGACTCCAAAACATTTCAATACGCAATTATTTTTTACTTTTTAGTGCATATTTTGAAGGCGGTTAAATTTTTCTTGTTAAAAATATTTTATTTTTCTCTTTTTAGTGTTAGATAAAGTATTGCAATGGGTAGGCCAAGTATGCGTGCCTTTGAAATTTGAGAGTTTCCCTCGATTTCTCCGGATTCCACCATCAGATCCTGACTTGGTTCCGATGGGACCACCTCGGAAGTAGGGAATGCAATCTCGATCTTGCGAGATCGAGATTCCACCAAGATCTCGAGTGATTTTCCAAGATTCAATCTCGAAGGCCATGAATCTCGAATTGTGAAATCTTGTTCGCGATCTCGACAAAATAGACCAAGATTGTAACAAGATTTCGAGATTTTCAGACGGAGCACGCGTAAAGTGTCATACGTGTTCATACCTGCGCGGCAACGCGCGAACTGTCTGTCTCCCGCGCCGCGCTCGGCCGACCGTCCGACTGGCGACTAGCAACGGAGCGGGGTGTGTCTGGGGTCGCGGGACGGCCCGACGGGGAATGAAGCGAGTTGATGACACTTTAAGTGTACTGTGCTTCTTGAGAAGCCATTTTCAAAATGTTTAAAAATTGTTGCTCTTCATTAGACTTTCATTGAGAAGCCATTTTTAAAATGTTTAAAAATTGTTGCTCTTCATTACATAATTATAGGTTTCAATTTATGATCTCATTGCATTATTGCATTTATTTCATTTTGGTCACTAAAATGTTGATTGTTTCTTGTTCATTTTTAAAATAAACGTTGATTATTGTGTTCATATAATGTTGTTTAATTTGAAAAATATACTTAATTATATTAAATAATCCTAAAATATATCAATTTACAGTATTTTACACAAAAATGACGTCATTTTCATTTATTCTGCTCAATCTCGAAAATCCCGATAATCTTGATTCGAGATCGAGATCTCGACCCGAATCTCGACGAGATCTCGAACGGACCAATCTTGATTCAGAAAAAAGACTCCAAGATCTCGAATGGTCAATCTTGGTTCGAGATTGCATTCCCTACTCGGAAGTGCACTCTTTCGAATAAAAAAAAATTTTGAAAATCGGTCCATAATTGACGGAGAAATTGGTGAACATACATAAAAAAAAAAGAAAAAGAAAAAAATATATACATAGAACCTCCTCCTTTTTTGAAGTCGGTTAAAAAAACAATGTGAGCCGCCGTGGAAAACATAAATTTAAGCGAAATTCTAGTTATGTAACGTGTATTTATGATGCTTTATAAAAATGTTTATATTTCGCGCAGAGAACGAGAAGGCAAGCTTCAAGTGATATCTGCAAAGGTTGTCCTGTCGCTACTGAGCAGCGCATCGGTATCGGAAATACATCGGTATTTATACGCACTCGTAACGGATCACAACGATTGCGTTACACGTCGAAGGCTCCATTCGCTGTTGGTTCATTTGGCGACCGTCGCCGATTATCTTGATGACAGCAAGGTGTTCGGTCATGAATTCATATCGACAGCTGTGGAAAGCTGTTTTAGTAACGTAAATATTAGTGACATCGATGATCGGGTCTCCTTTAATGATTTCTAGGAACACCATTGCCATGTAATAGTTATTCATTTTTAAGTTTTCACGCCGCCAATATCATCTATTATTTTGAATTGTGAAGTTATAAATACATATTTCTTTTTTGGACAACTTATGATTACAAATTGATTTATTATTGGCGGTTTACCCGTGACTTGGTACCCAGTTAAATTATTTTATATAATATACACCCCCCTCTCGTTTGGGCAGTGTAGTCAGAAGACCGTCGAACGTGTATTTTTTTATTTTCTCAGAAGACTATTTTTATCGAGTCACGCGTTTTTAGCTTAAGTAATTTCAGATATACAGCGTATCTTATACAAAGGTTTTCACCCCCTTAAGGGTTATTTTTTGGATAAAATGTAGCCTAGATTACTCCTGGTATTCGCCATGGGAACTGATTCTAGTGCTCCCTGGTGGCAGAAAATGAAAGCTGTATATGCTTTAATCAAGTTTAAAGAAAACGTTACATAATTTATTCATAATGGATAATAATAAATTCGAAATAAATAATACTGATATTATTAAGAATTTAGGTAATTCTAAAAGACATCTAGTATAGAAGAACAGATGCTTAAAGCGAATCACATTATAGTCAGGGAGCAGCACATTTTTGGAACTTTAATTTTTCTTCATCGATTAGTTCTTTTCTTTTCTGTTTATATACCTAGTACCTGGGTGACCGAGCTTTGCTCGGAAAGCTAAATAAAATACTGATATGCTGATATCGCCAAAACTTTGAGAACCGTAGGTTCTCTGTCGCTTCCCTTTGTGGAGCCTACGTCTCCACCTTTGTTACAGTCTTACCTCGCGGGGCTGCGCCCCGCTCGGTTGTAAACGACACTAGTCGAGCCTTCTCTGGGGAAGCTTCGCTTCCTTTTGTGGAGCAATAAGATAATATTGCTGAAACAGTTTGACTTCTTTGTGGAGAGGATTGTCGGCCCTTATGGCAATCCGGTACTTGTAAAACTGATTCGCCGTCATCTTGATCTATGATATTGCATCTTTCGCTTCAAATTTAGGTTAAAAATTTATTTATTAAAATTACTCACCTATAATAATAATTGTTTTTAACTTTCTTTCAAATACGTATTTATTTTAAGTCTCACTTGGATAGTAATTAAAGATTAACTGTCATAATATTTTGAAAACAATTGTTTCATTGTATAAAATTCCAAAACCTATTTACAATATTTAAGTATTTTCATACGTCAAAAAATTGATTTTTATAATGATAAAATTTGTAAGAAAACGATTTTTTCGAGAGATGAGACCTAGCTAAAACGATTTTTTGCCCCCCAAAATCCCTTTTCAGTAAATTTCATCCAAATCGTTAGGGCCGTTTTCGAGAAAATATTTAGGGACATAGGTACATAGGTAGGTAGATACAAGATTAGCTCGTTTAATAATATAGGGATATCAATATATTTATTCTTTTTTTTCATTTTTTTCATTAAATAAAAGTTTTTTTTCCATATTCCATAATGATGAAAACTTGTTAACTGTCATTATGAAATCCTTTATAACCTAACTAAATCCTAAATTTCTATCCTTTTTTTAAATTTATTTGTAGCAATGATATAAATGCATTAGAAACCATAACATGCACAGTGCTAAGATAAGAATAAATTATTTTTCTTTAGTTCACTCATTACAATAAACTGTCAGATGAAATAATTATTTAAAATTTGATTAAAGCCAGGCGCGGTCCGAAGGGGGGGGTCACAGGGGACATGACCCCCCCCAAAATCTAAAGTCAAATTGAAAAATCTCAAAAATTTGCCAAATAATAAAAGGAAATTTTTAGCTACAATACAAAAAGACGACTTTTTTTATTAGTGTAGTGAGTGACCCCCCCCAAAATTTCAGGCTGCGGCCGCGCCTGATTAAAGCATATACAGCTTTTATTTTCTGCCACCAGAGAGCACTAGAATCAGTTCCCATGGCAAATTAGGCTTTTGAAAAAAAAATAATTATCGATTTTTTTATTGTATTTTAAAACTTTATTATAAGTAGTATTGATAATCGATGCAAAAAAGTTTCAAAAAACTTTTTTTAAATTAATTATAAGCAATTTAAAGTTGATAAAATATTAAAAAAAATCACGTGACTGCAAACGCACTAAAATTCTTTTTGACAGTTGTGACGTCATAATGGTAAAATGTATATACGCAGTATACTATCAATGGCTTACATAATATTGTGTATTGACTAAAACATTATGACGTCACATTATGTTCGGGAAATGTCGGCGCGTTCTCGGAACTGGGTACAAAAATTTATTTTTAATTTGAT
Organism: Xanthostigma xanthostigma; assembly: GCA_963575645.1. NCBI lineage: Eukaryota > Metazoa > Arthropoda > Insecta > Raphidioptera > Raphidiidae > Xanthostigma > Xanthostigma xanthostigma. Next base: position 4,791,685 of record OY754464.1, read on the forward strand.
ATAACTTTTGAATTATAACGAAAATAAAAAAAAGAAAAATAGTTTTGTTATAAAACTTATATACGATCTTTCCATTTATGACAAAAAAAAATTTCATTCAAAAGCCCAATTGCCCTTTACCTGCTTGTGAAGTGCCGTGGTAACTAGTTTAATTATCATTAAAGGAAGACCCGATCTAAAATTCTTCAAATTGTCTCATTATGCAATCACTGTAGGCATGTTTATCGTTCTATAGTCTCCGGGCATGCTGGGAATCGACGAACACTCGTTTATGAAGTGGCTGGAAGAAAAACCGCCGATTTTGGCGTGGCTGCGTGCTTTCAACAACATGAAGATTGCCGACAACGGTAAGTTAATACAGCCGTTGTTATTGACGCGTTCTCGTTCAACAATTTTTTTGTCGGATTACAGTCGTTCACAATGTAAGATGCTCGACGTGCAAGTGCTCGCCAATCAGAGGCCTCCGTTTCAAATGCGCGAAGTGTATTTGTTATACGCAGTGCATGTCGTGCTACTTTGCCGGAAAGGTGAACCAGTCGCATAAAATGACTCATCCTGTGTATGAATGCTGTTTGCCGGTGAGTGTATTTTTAAATATATTTATTATTATTTTTTGAGTACGTTAATAAATTGATAACGTTTTTCGCGAATATTTTCTTATGTAACCTTATGAAAATTTACATGAATTTATAGAGAGAAACAATGGAGATTTCGAAAATGTTACCATTATTGAAAAAAAAATGCATTCACACTTGTGATTTAGTTTGAAGTACAAAAAAATATATCTCAGCAGTTTCCATTAGTAAATCTCCAGTTGAACTAAAATAAAACTATTTAAAATTTTCTTTTGTATCTATGGGCTATGTGCACGGAGGCGGAGTTACAAATTTTTCGATGCGAGCGTTTGTGGTGAGCACTAGGGGAAACTTCGAGTTCGATCTCCAATTATCCGTATGTCAGTGAGCAATGTTTATTAAAAGTGAAAGTAGTTATAATTTTATAAAGTTTTTTAATTACAAAGAAAACATAGGAAAACTAAGCGATCTGGAAATGCTTGTTGTGTTCCGGGCTGTTGCGCTGATGGCGATTTAAGTAAAATAAAGACCATTGGCGCCCTAATTTGACGTTCCGCTGTCAGTGTAAACAAATTAACATCAGTTTTCCTTATTACATTTTTTTGACGTGATTACGTCTTATAAATTGATGAATCACCAATCTTATAAATTGATGAAACACCGGCTGCATGTACGAAAAAGTGTAACGTTCCTAACGTTCCGCCTGACCCTGTGCGTGCTTTTCTCGAAAACGGCCCTAACGATTTGGATGAAATTTACTGAAAAGGGATTTTGGGGGGCAAAAAATCGTTTTAGCTAGGTCTCATCTCTCGAAAAAATCGTTTTCATACAAATTTTATCATTATAAAAATCAATTTTTTGACGTATGAAAATACTTAAATATTGTAAGTAGGTTTTGGAATTTTATATAAACAGTGAAACAATTGTTTTCAAAATATTATGACAATTAATCTTTGAGACTTAAAATAAATACGAAAGAAAGAAAGTAAAAAAAAACAATTATTATTATAGGTGGTGAGTATTTTAATGCATAAAATTAACCTAAATTTGAAGCGAAAGATGCAATATCATAGATTCGAATTATTATAATTATTATATGTAGAATTTAGGTTATGTATTACGGAATACGTTATCACGTAAAACTATCGTCCGTAAACCGACTTTACAGACAACCAATTTTTTTTGACACATCATGGCCAACTAAAGTTTTTGACTTATCACCTTAGAAACATGTCGGGATTTCCATAAAAAGTTAGTTCAATAATTCTCTATTACCCACTAGCGGCGCTAATAGGCTTCGTGCACACAGCCCATAGTAAGATACACAAATTATTTACTGTTACTACTTTCGGTGAACACACTGTATACTAGCTTCTTTTGTTTCGCTCCTTCTTCAGATGCGCTTTTTCACTTCTACCTACCTCACCTAAAAACTGTTTTTTTTTTTCTAGGAAACCTACAGTGTCATGCAGAGTATAAGAAAAAGGATTCACAGTATATTGAAATGTTCGAGGAAAAAACCAATGAATCAACGGAAGTTACAAATTAATTCACATTTTTCAGGGTAATTGCGACAATTTTTTTTTAATTTCACGCTTGAAAATTTTCAAAAAAAGTGATGTAATTGGTTTCGATTTGATTTTCGAACATCGAGTTATCATTATCATTATTATTAGTTACATTTTAATGTTGATTTTCTGTCTGTCTCGACCAGTTCGGAACTGACAAATGTGACGCCGGCTCCAAGTGACGCAAGTCTCGTAAATTCGCCGGAAGAACAGTTGGCCAACGTTATCCGACAACTAGAGGAACAGAACAGACAACTGCATCAGCTGTTGTCAGTATTGTGGTCAGGCACGCTTAACGAAGACATGTGGAAATATCTCGATCAGCATCGGACAAGAGTGGCGACTCAAATATCCAAACTGAAAAAATTAAGAGTGAGTTCCTTTTTAAACACTTCAATAAATAAAATTATCGACCAATTTTTCAGACAATATATTAACAAACAATATAAAATTAATACATTAACGTTTCAATCCGGATTTGGATCTTCTTCAGAATCTTCGTACGACGATTTTTTACGTATCCTCCATTGCAATCAGTAAAAAAAAAAAAAACTTTGCACTCCGGAGTGCCTGCGCAAGTGAAAACTTGAATATTAACGTCTTACGGATTTTCGATCAAAATGGTTTGTATCATAGATTTCATTTTTATGTACGATATTTCAACGCTAGATGTCTAACGTTGTATAAATAAAAGTTTTTGTCTTACGCATTTTCGATCAGGACACGTGACCCTGACGATCTGACGCGAGTTTAACATTTTTTACCCATTACAAAAAAAGTGTACAACGCCGCTAAAGAAGTTTTCACTTCAAAAATTCTGGTCTGCACAGCTACAAGTCCTGCCCTAGCACTGGCATCGCCAAGTTGGGCAAGAAACATTTCACTATAAAGCTATTGTGAACAATTTGTATTTGTATATTTTGTATTATTTGTTTTTAATTAAATTAAATAAATAAATAAAATAAAAAAAATTTAAGGTTACTCGATCTATAATGTACAATCTCTCTCTCGCGGTGTTACAGCACCATCTTGAAAATGACGGTTCTCCGATCCGACCAGCGCGTGCACTCGTCGAAAGCACTCCGATGGTACTGGCGACGAATGGGAGACTGCGTTATAACACGATGGAAATGTTCAGTCCGATAGCGTTCATCGAAGAAGAGAACGACCAAGAACAGGACAGTCAAACCGTCGTGGGTCGGACGCAAAATCAAATGGACACTGACGTTGGAGCCGTCAGTGTCCCGTATAACTTCACGGTGCCGTCGTATTCGTTAGCGGACTTAAGCACGTGGATCGGAGGTAATTATTTAAATACTACTTTGAAATGTTTACGGTTTATTGCTTACCTACAGTGTAAGCTCTACAGTATGTAAACACGTAAGGTGCACATAGGGAAATTAACATTGGGAAAAAATGACTGGATCAGAGTGAGCCTTGAAATCTTGTTTTTCAATTTGACAGATAATATTCTTTTGCAAAATGAATGTGTATACTACCGAAGAAAATATTCAAATGATTACAACATAATCGGACTTTTTTTATTAATGGGACATTAAATTCCCAAAAATACTTAAATATGGTGCGAGATCAAATATCTCCGCCTATTCGTGGTGAACCTAAAAACATTGGGTCACTGATTTACTAACGCGCATACATCATACCAGTCAGACAATTTTTGAATGAAATGTTTCCAAACAGATGGAGTTGGTTTTTTGTTTTATTTTTGTACAAAAAAATTAAAAAGAACTTTTTATTATTAAAAAAGCCAAGTAAAATGAAAATAAATCAAAATAAAATAGAAATCCTCAAGATTACCACGATAATTCAATAGAAATAACAATTAATGCAGTCATGGCCAACTCTGATCCAAGTATTTTTTCCCAATTCTAATTTCCCTATGTGCACCTTACGCGTTTACATACTTTTTATAGCGACACTCAAAGAACTGTGCACTTTGTGGCGTTATTGAAAGTTGTCGTTAAACGGAGAGAAGAAATAATCCATTAATATTTTTTTACTATAATATGTATTTACTCATAATATATAAAATTTACAACTCACCAACAAACCTTCATTATTTCATACTATCACAAATTACAACATAATATGAAAGATAATCTGAACAAACAAAAGAACGAATTTCTTAGAATCTTTGGTATGAATGATGCCGACAACAAAGCAACAAAATAACAAACAAGTACTGTTTATTGCTTAATGATGACGTATTGTTGTCGTTATTTAGAGTGTATCATTGTATGAGCAACAAGGTAAACCAACTAGAGTTAAGTAATTTCGACGTTTTAAGGAGTGACTTTAAATGGAGTTTACACTGTGTTTATATAAAAATGTTTTCACGTATTTATTTGTTTTTCAGGTCGCCCGATAACGCCTACCGATTCGTCAATGAGTTCGGTGTCTCGTGCGAAAGAGATTCACGGAGACTTGGACGCGGTGCTCGAGAAACTGCAAGAAATACTAGCGAATAACTTCATGTTCGATGGTGAGTTAACTCTAAAGGTCTCTGCACACGAGGCTGGTTTTGCCGCAAGATTTATTGCTTGATTTCGCTGGACATAACCGTGTCCACAGTGGGCTATCGCACAGATGTAAATATTTGTTCGTTATGTTTAGACGCAGCGAGTTCGGACAACGGTCAGCTGCAAAGCGCTGTTACGGAAATGGAAGACATGCTCACTAGCTTGATAGATGGCGTGGAGAAGAGCCGGATCAAAAGGTCGGGATCTGTGGTGGCCCGATCTTTCATAAACAACAGTCTGGTTTGAAAAACATTTTTATTTTGTTTATGATTATACAGTAAGCATTCTCGAAATAGATACAATTATTATTATTATTTTTAGAGCTTCAGACTGATAGGTTTGTTTCGTTCTGTTGCGTTTTTCATTTTAATTTAGGCAAAGAATAGGCTAAATATTTCGAGAGGTTGCACTCGAACAAGAATATTTTCGACAATTCACAAATATCTCAGAGAGTCGCCTCTTATAACATTTACCTACTCTTTGTTTTGAAGTTGAAAATGACAAAAATCAAAACTTTTCAAAGTATTTTTTTTTTTTTTTTGAGTCACCGACAAAACGTTACAAACAACAAGAAACGTTCAGAGATATATCGTTCGGTTTTTATTCAGTGTGAAGCGCTTGTTTATTGTTCGAAGGAAATTAAAATTAGGTCCCAATAAAATAAAAAAAGCCAAAGTTTTTTCTTATAAAAAACGAGTTTTTTAACCCTAGAATACTATCGTTATTAGAAGATCGCTCAATACTATCGACACGTAAAATTTACGTATAATCAAAAATAAGCAATGATATTTATAATAGTATTTATTAATAATAATTTTCATCATAAAAAACTAAAAAAATGCAAAAATAATTAAAATTAACAATAACTCTTAGTAAAAATAGCAGCTACAAAGTAGTTTTAATAACAACTACGGCATATTTTAACTACATATTGGTTTTTTGCATTTTGAACAGTATGTTGTAGTCATTCTCTTTTTAGCGGTAGGGTATTTATGGCAATATTTTCTAGGACCTTTTTTATTATTATTGTCTCGAGCTTCTTCTATCTCACTTGTTTTTCCCAGAATATTCTCAATAATTTTAAAAAATGCACATAGGCCACATTTCTGAGTGTGATGTAGATGCAACTGGATCTTCAGAAACAGTAGTTGCCATTCTTGCCCGCTTTTTAAGCAATGGAGGTTTACTGAACTTTTTCGGTTCCCAAACTTTTCTCAAACATATTTCTAAGGTTTCGTCTGAGTCGTCTTCTTCGGGCAAATAATCTGGGTCGCATAAACTATCGTCAGATTCACTATCTGTAAAGTTTTGTTCTATCTCAACATTATCTTCTACTTCACTGTCACCACTTTCATATAAAATTTGTTCAATTTCGGCATCTGTTAGTCCTTTTCTACTCATTTTCATGCTATAAAATTCCCGCCCAATACAATCGAAACGTCAGACTTACGTATTAAAAATTATCTCTTAATACTATCGACACGTAAATTTGACGTACAGAGTTTTAAATAATGGTACAACATGAACACTTCCACTTTGTAACACTGTACTAATCTGTGCAGAACGTCTATAATATATCTTAAGGAGGGCACTGCTAGAGGGTGGAAAGGGAATTTTAAAGAATGGGGTTGCTGCAGAGGAGTTTTTGAAAAAATACGTAATTTTTACGTATGATAGTATTCTAGGGTTAAATCGATCTCAATAATTTTTTTATTATAAAATCGTGTATTACTTTTCAAAAGTAATGTTTGATTACTGCCTTTTAATTCCAATCAAAATATTTATAAATAAATTAGTTTTTTAATCTTCCATTTTTTTAAAATCAGTCACATTAGTAATAGATATTTTAGTTTTCATTTAATTTTAAGTGTTTTTAACTTCCGTCCTTATTACTAGCAATATATTGTATTTTTTATAAAGCTTATAAATCTCGTCTTTTGTACTGCCGTCAATTTTTCATTTTGGCAAGATTGTAAAGCAATTGCTGAGATATAAATTATTTTATTTACTATTTTTAAGAAAAATACATTTATTAAATGTGCCTTAGATGTTATGTGATTTTTTTTATAAATAAAATAACTATGAAATGCAAGCAATAACTATAGCTATGTTCCAACCTCTCTGCGAACGGTAACAATATCGTCACAGTCACGCGCGGTAGCTTAAAACGAAACTGTTTTGTATCGGTTTTGTGCGCATGCGTCGACTTTGTTTTGTGGCTCAGAGGACGGTCCAAGAATCGCTCAAATCTCGGTTGGAACTCGTCTTAACTATTGCGCATGACTGCTATGATAATGATACCGTTCGCAGAGAGGTTGGAACTACTGTTTATACAGGTGTTTCATAATTGAATGTCAATATTGAAAGGGATTAATTTTTGCATGATTTTACGATAAATGTTGGTCCTTTGTACCTGTCTACGGTGAAGCCAAAAGGAAGGGTTATGCGTTTAGCAGTCTATGTATGTTTGTATTTATGGATGTTCCACCGTAGCGCCTAAACTATTCATCCGATTTTGATAAATAAGGTGTCAATGGATTCCTTATTATGGCCCGGGTAACATAGGCTACATTTATTTTTGAGTTTTGGTCCCAGAGGGAAGCAAATTGAAAACAAATAAAAAATAAGTTCAAAAAAAATAATTTAAATAAAAAATAAATTCAAAAACCAAAACTCTGACAACTGAAAAGTGTGAAGCAAGAAAATATTCTCATCTGAGGATAGCTGTGGTCGTGTGCCGTCTCATATACAGTATGTAAACGCGTAAGGTGCACATAGGGAAATTAGCATTGGGAAAAAATACTTGGATCAGAGTTAGCCATGACTGCATTAATTGTTATTTCTATTGAATTATCGTGGTAATCTTGAGGATTTCTATTATATTTTGATTTATTTCTATTTTACTTGGCTTTTTTAATAATAAAAAGCTCTTATAAGTCATTATTTTAATTTTCTTGTACAAAAATAAAACAAAAAAAAACAACTCCATCTGTTTGGAAACATTTCATTCAAAAATTGTCTGACTGGTATGACGTATGCGCGTTGGTAATACAGTGACCCAATGTCTTTAGGTTCAACACGAACAGGCGGAGATATTTGATCTCGCACCATATTTAAGTATTTTTGTGACTTTAACGTCCCATTAATAAAAAAAGTTCAATTATGTTGTAATCATTTGAATATTTTCTTCGGTAGTATACACATTCATTTTGCAAAAGAATATTATCTGTCAAATTGAAAAACAAGATTTCAAGGCTCACTCTGATCCAGTCATTTTTTCCCAATGCTAATTTCCCTATGTGCATCTTACGTGTTTACATACTGCATATGAGGCCCCTTCAGATGTATAGCGTGATGCACTTTGCCCTAGAGCTTATGATCGCTTACTACTGTTAAAATGTAATGTTTTGTTAGGTTAGGTGGCATACGACCACGGCTATCCTCAGATGAGAATATTTTCTTGTTTCATACTTTTTAGTAGTCGGGTTTTAGTTTTTGAACTTATTTTTGACGTGATAACGTCTTATAAATTGATGAATCACCAATATTATAAATTGATAAGACACCGGCTGCATGTTCGAAAAAGTGTAACGTTCGTAACGCGTAACGTTCCTAACGCGTAACGTTCCGCCTGACCCTGTGCGTGCTTTTTGCTAATTTCTCGCTCAATTTAAATCAGATCGGTTTGAAACCAGTCTTAAACGAAAGAGGAGAACATTTTACATAGATTTCGTATAACAGAATTTGCCTAAACAGTTTTTTTATACAAATTTATATAGAAAAATAGCTGTATAAATGCAACATGAAAACGGCTGAATTTCTAATGTTTAATTCAATTTTTTGACATTAGTATTTTGTGAAATGCAACGCCTTCTAAGTTAAGTATTGGAATAACTAATTATTATTAGAACATAATACTTTGACAGTTGCAAACGTCACTTTTGACATTTCTTATCATTCCGACACCAAGGATAAGCGGATTGAAACCAACTTTTGGGAAGCTTAGGTTATGTATTACGGAATACGTTATCACGTAAAACTATCGTCCGTAAACCGACTTTACAGACAACCAATTTTTTTTGGCTTTATTTTTGAGTAGCCGCACGCGATCGAGATGAAACACAGCAGCTAGAAAACATCAATGAAAAATGGTAAGCGTGTCATGTCAGTGGATATATTTTCACTTTTCAATGTTGGCGTGCCTTTCAAATGAAATAAAAACACTTCCAATTATTTACGTCGGCGGCGAAAGAGAAATTAACATTCGGACGTTTAAAATAAAATTAATATCATCTTTTTTATGAAGAATCTTTCTTTTTTGTACACGGTTTACGGTGAACTCGCGATTCTCATTCTACATCAATAAAACAAAACCCGGATTGGACATCGTTTTTCCACCGGAATACTTCTTTGACCTCAGTCTAATTTTCAGTTCCGGTTTGTGAATTTGTGCCTCCCTAAGCACCGTGTTTTTGAGACTCCCCTTCCCCCCTTACCAATCAGCAACCACCATTTGATTAAAGGTACAGAAAAAATGCTCATTTATTAGAGTACCGAATTACGGACGTATAACGTAAATAAACGAATAAACGTTTTTTGGGAGAGGGGCAAATTAGAAAATAAAAAAAATATTTTTTCGAGTACATCATGTGACGTGTCAAATGAAAGGGCTCGTTTTGAGAAATACGAATATATTTTTTTTATAATTTTAAAACGCATAGTTTTAAAGATATTGAAGAAAATCGAGCAACCCCCCTCCCCTTTATCTTCGAAACGACTGAGCGTAACATTTTGAAAAAAACAAGGAATATAGGGCCTCACTCATAGCTTACAGTAAAACCTAAACAAAAGAACATGTCTTAAAGTTCTCGCGGAAAACGGATCGGTACGAAACCCGCTCCAAGCGAGCTCGGCTCGCACCAGACCGGTTTTTTCACAACGCGCCAAAAGGAGTGTAACTTCAAAAAATATAGTTTAAAAAAAACTAAAAAACACGCTTCATATCGAACTAAAAAGTAAAAAATATTTTTTTTTAAAATAAGCTTAAAACAATAATGAATAAAAAATACTAGTATTATTGTGAAAAAAGCGTAGGGCGCTTCGTTCCACATTTTCGTACATCGAGCGCCCCACGCTTTTTTCACAATAATACTTGTACCTATTTTTTATTCATTATTGGTTTAAGCTTACCTATTTTAAAAAAAATATTTTTTACTTTTTAGTTCGATATAAAGCGTGTTTTTTAGTTTTTTTTAAACTATATTTATTTTCCACTTTTTAGTTCGATTTATTGTCAAAAATTTGCCGAAAAAAAAAAAACAATTTTTTTTTCGGCGTGGACGGGATTAGAACCCACGACCCGTGATTCCAAAAGTTGACGTCAGCGAAGACCCGTGCCTTTGCCCGCACGGCTAACCACTGTAGTTACAGTGCTGCCATATTATACTACAGTAATAAACCACGTGCTGTAGTCCAAATGAAGGTTACAAACAAACAAACATACATACATACAAACTTACAAGTGAAGTTAATATAAAGCGTGTAAAAAATATATTGAAGTGAAATTTCTTTGCCCATGATAACAACATTGCACCTCCACCTCTGCACCGTTGATTTCTCACAATTCACAAGCCTGATACTTTTTTCTTGTTTTGTGAAGGCGTTATTCTTTCTTACATGATTCATTCCTATACGGGAAGACCCCCCACCCTCCCTCTTTGAAGCCGACACTGGTTACCTGTAATTAAAGTCCTCGTGAAAATTTGTAAATGTATTGTAGTTCTATGTATGCAATTGAAATACTAATCATAATCGATGCTCTACTGTAATTGTATCTTTTTATACAACATATTATTTGATTTTAATACGTTTGAGAAAAGAAAATTGCTTGTATTAATTATATGTTTAAAATCCAAATTTTTATGTGCATGACGTGTAATTATTAGAAAAAGAAATTGCCAAAAACTGAATTTATTGAAGATGTTACTATTAATTATTATGGTCAGCTCAAAAGGTTTTGTTATATTTAAGGACGTAGTCTGGTGTTCGGGTTTTGAAAAAACGAATTTATTTTTTTTACATCTTTAGTAAGTATAATATATTGAGAAAATACTGTAAAAATTTTAGACCGAAATATTAAATATTTACAAAGCTACAGCATATAGTCGAGAGCAGCAACGGTCTTACGGTAAGACTTACCTCAATTGTTATCACGTTACCCTTATACTCTCGCAGAGTAGAGCAAACAAATTAGCAGAAAATGATGCCTTTGAAGAAACGGAAGGTTTACTATACACCAGGCATAGCTGATTAGTGTAAATATTCATTTTTATTTTTTTTGTAAGAAATCTGAAAGTAAAACTTTAAACGCGTTTTTCTCAAAACAACGTTTTTCTAAGCGGCGCGGGTGATTGAAACAATTGTATACAACCGATTGCTTTCAGTTTTGCACAGGGTATTCTACACAACAATAGCTCCGTCCGGTACTAGAATTACTTGATTATAAAAATTATTTCTATTTTTTTAACCGATTTTCAACGAAAAAGTCACGATTTTCTCGTTGTTTTTTTTCTAAAACCCGCCATTTTGTTAATTATCAATAAAAATGTTTATTTCTAGTACGGGATAGAGCCGCAAGCCTACGAAACAATAGCCAATTTAATTTTTATAATTCAGATGACTCCAAGTGACGTTATCACCCGCGCTACCCACCCACCTCCATTTAAAGTTGTCTACTTTAGGTTAAAAAAACAATTATAAAATGGCGTAAAATTAAGCAAAAAAAAATTTTTTTTCTTAGTTTACGATGTCACTAAAACATCGTACATTATTTTGATATTAAAAAAAAATTCTGAAATAACGGTTGAAAACGAGCCTGAACATAGGACTACGTCCTTAAATATAGTTATATTTTTCTAAATATTTACACCCTAAAAACTAACTAATCTCAAAATATTTTACAACAATCTTGAAATGTTTGAGCATGAGCTCTTGATATAGTTGATTATAGTTTTTCTGCAAAAATATTGAAATTCAAACACCTGTAAATATGTGTGCTCCAAAATTACACATCAGGTGCAACGTGACAGAGTCGACAATGTACATAGTTTATGAGCAGAAGTAGTATGTGAAAATCGTAACAATGTTATTTGCGGAACGCATTCTTCTGTACGTAAAAGTATGTTAATATACAGAGATACCATTGACATAAATAAATATAGCTCGAACTACGCATTCTCTGCATCATCAAATGCTTTGGAAATGTCCAGTATTGTCTGAGCTAGACGAAACAAAATTCCAAGCAAACAGCTTTGAGGTTATACGTAAAAACACGAATGACAGCTGTTCGCGACTATTGGCTGGCGGCAGTAGCGGCAGTCTCATGGAGCGGTGTACATTTATAGCCGGTCGAAAGTGCGTATTTCCGGCATCAGTGCGTGTAATCCCACCAATGCATAAATGTTAGATTTTCTGCCTTAAAATTGATACCGAAAGTAGGTACCTACTTTTGACCGAGCTATGAAGAAAAGAAGTTTTCTCCAAAAAGTGTAAGTACTGACATAAATCTGTTTTGCAATTTTATCCACTTGTTACTGATGTTAGACAAATCTTCATGTCAATGGATATACAAGTACAAGTTCCAAACGTACCTATATTGTTACATAAATCAATTGACTGTTATTTTCATACACCGCATAAATATGGTTCGACATCACTCATTAACTCGCTTATAACCACAACTCTGCTTTGCTACAAAATAAAATGTTAATAGTGGAGTTCCAAATCTTGTATTTCTGATAAATGACCTCTAACACCAAGGTAGGTTTGCCATCCGTCCGGGTTTCCCCAGAATTGCTCTCTTTTTCAAAGCGTCCAGGCGGTGTTATGTTTACAGTCCGGATTTTAAAATGACTAGATATAAATATTTTTTTATCAAGAGACGATAGCTGCAGAATTTAGTTTCTTTAATTCGAAAAGATTTATTGGAAAAAAAGAAAATAGAATCGTTTGGTTTTTCTAATTTTTATAAGGTTCTTTAATTTTATTACCAGAGAGAATATAGATATAATAAATTGAAATCTTGTAAAATTCCACTTTAATTTTGTACGTTTAAAATTAGGTAACAAAGCTTTAGATTTAGTATTAATAATCAACCTAGTACCTATCAAGAATCAATAACAAATGTGTGCGTGCGACTTGCGCAGCCAATCAGCTATCAAATTTTAATCTTCGACAAATGGCGCCAGGTTTGAAAACTGAATGTCTATAAAAATTGACATTCGTTACATCACTATATCTATATACTTTAGTTTACCTTCATGATTCTCTTGTAGTTTAGCGTACACTAATTTAGCTTCGAAATCGCGTGCTAGATATTTTTATAATGTACACCCCTTTTTATTACAGGCACACTTACGAGTTATGACTCAGGGTTACGTCAAAGTCAATGGCGATTACTATAGTTATATCATCATTTGAACTTTTATTTGAAAATAGGTATAAATCGTTCATTCATCGTATTTTTGAGTTTTGTGGAATGTGAAGTGTGAAATGAAAAAACTGTAATTGTGAAAATGTGTACTTATTTGTGAAAACGTGCAAATATTATTAAAATTGTGAAAAGAACTTCAAGCAAATTTAATTTATTTCGGTGAGTAGGTAATAGTTTAATGCTTCTATCATCAGTAATTGTAAAATATACGTTGTTTACTACATTTTACAACGCAACCTACAAATTGTAAATGAACTCGCTCAAAATTGAACTGTCAAAAATCGTGAAAATCAGCTATTTTATAGGAGATACGTTAAAAAAACTGTAATACAGTGAATTTCGTTTAAAACGCAATATATACACGGGTTTTGTTGATAAGGTAACTATGGAAATTATTAATGCATTGCAGAAAATCGTTCCATTTAAAATGCAACATAGACCGGCTATCCAAGGGACGTTCATATACATTTCATGTGGAACGATTTTCTGCAATGCATTAATAATTTTCATAGTTGCCATATTAATAACATACTTTTCCGGTGAACCCAGTTAAAAATCGATTTTGACTGATTATTTGCACACACTAAATACCGAAGGCGAGTTAATAACTAAAGCCGGATACTCATTAGCGAGCCGTAACCGTAACCGTTGCATGTACTGTAACCAAAAAACATAGTGTGTACGTGGTTCGCAAACCTGCTGCGAGCGATACGCGTGCCGCTTGCAGCGAGCCGACGTTTACAACGTACTCATTTCTGAACCCGTAACGTTGCACGTAACTGTAACCGTTACTGTTATCAAAAACATAGTGTGTACGTGGTTCGTAAACCTGCTGCCAGCGGTACGCGTGCCGCTTGCAGCGAGCCGACGATTGTCGGTTTTTGCCGCGAATCAAAGGGCGCTCGCAGTGCGCTTGTGGACGTCACGAGGATAGGTTGTAACTTGTTTGTTGTATCAACAATAGAATATTCGAGTTTATAGTCATGAGTGAATGGTCAGAGGAAACTGCGAATAAATCCGGCTTGTCAGGCCACTATGGCCTTCTCGTACACACTAGAACTTCGTTACTGTATCTGTTTGGTTACAGTTACAGCTCGCAAAATGAGTACGCTCGGTGAAAGCGTTCCAGCGACGTCGTGAGCCTAAACTGTAACACGCGTACACACTAGAACCTCGTTACTGTATCACACATGTTACGGTGCGGCTCGCTAATGAGTACCCGGCTTAATAAAATACCATTTATCTGTTGCACACATCAAACAACCGATTCGACTTGAACCAAATCACTTTCACGGAAATTGTACATATTATGATTTGCTCTAAATTCTACAGGTTTTATCTATCGTATCAAATTGTAAATACACTAGCCATTTCCTGCGGCTTTACTTGAATTAAGGTAGTTTACTCGTGAAACGGCTGTTATTAGGTATTTAATAAAATTGAAGTATGGGGTTAATAAAAGTGCTTTAGATTTAATTTAAAAAATGAAATTTTTTCACCGACCGTAAACCAAGATATTAACATTCAAAATGTGCAATTTTTAACATGCTGGAGGTATAATATCACGTGTAGAGAAAACATTCCAGAATATCTCGAAAACGGTTCTTAGTGTTTGTTTGTTTGTGGGCGTTGTTCAAGTCGCCCTCGTGACAAGATACTGCTTCCTGATTGGTTCTTGCTCATACCTAGCAGCGGACCTAGTAAGAAAAATAGCCCCTGTTCTAATTTTAAAACCTATCTTATGAGCTAGCAGACGAGCCCGCAGTGACGTCATTTCCAGCTTCGTGTCCAGCCTATCAGCCAGCAGAAGTCCAAGCATAGTGTTTGTAGCAGCGTTTCTTATAGCCTCGTGTGTGCGGCCTTTATTGTTTATTTGTGGGCGTTTGTTCAAGTCGCCCACGCGACAAGATACTGCTTCCTGATTGGTTCTTGCTCATACCTAGCAGCTGACCTAGTAAGAAAAATAGCCCCTGTTCTAATTTTAAAACGTATCTTGTACGCTAGCAGGCGAACCCGCAGTGACGTCATTTCCAGTTTCGTACCCAGCCTACCAACCGGCAGAAATCCAAGCAGTGTTTCTAGCCTCGGATTTAATACTGGAAATTGCGTTCGACTCAAATGAGTTTGACACCCCTACAACAGCCTAATGGTTAATTCGGCCCTACCTTAACAGACAGATTAACTAGGTAATGTTTAATTGGTAAAGGCTGACAGTTCACTTTATTTTAATTATTATTAGAGTTTATCTGTAATGTAATTAATAAATAACGCTAACGAATTGCGACCCGTCGAACAACTTTTAATTTCTATTCACATATGGTCACGGTCAATTTCTCCAGTTGGCAGCAATGCGCATATTCGTGCATCTAAGCCCATATTTCACCGGACACATCGTACCAACCTATTAGCGCAATTAATTACACGTCCGTCAATATCTCCTATAGAACCGGTTGATACATGATGTTTCTTTGCTAGTTCAACACTTGCGCTCCCAAACTTTATACAGTCGAACATAGATAAGAAAGAGTTCAAGGGCAGCGATCTCTTGTGAAGTAAAACTTCTTTACGCACGCTTGGGGAATAAGCTGGTGAATGCCTGACAAGAGATTTACGGAAAGTGTGATCGGGCGAACGGAAGTTGAGAAGGAGATATAAGTTAGTGAAGATAGAAAGAGGATGACAAATACTTCACTGGCTAGTGGCGCCATCAGGTGGCCGAAACAAATACTTCACTGGTTTCGGTTATGGAGGTTTTCCACTAACCCGAGTTTCTAGCTTACAGAGGTACAGGAGTGGTCTTTCTCACTTATATACAGCAAATATGTAGTGATAAACATATACATATGTATTATTCAACATAGATGCTAAAGGAAGAAAACAAAAAAAGAAACCAATGACACAAAAACAATGTTAGTTAATTCAGCTATTTATTACTTATTTTAAAATTTTAAACTACCGTAGAAAAATGGACTGAAATTTTGGGTGCGTTTTATGGTCCGAAAAATACGGTATAACTTTTAAATGTTACATTTATTAAATTGGCGCCGATCTCAACTTTACTATTGTACCTATGTTTTTTTGTAGACTTTTTTGAAGGAGATTAAATTTTTTTAAGTGTTTTTATTTCTACGTTTTGAAAAAGGAGACACCTGTATATAGAAACGCGTAACGTGTGAACACACTGAGCTCATAGAAGAAATTGTTTACATGTCCGGCAAACTATGCTCTTATGGCCACTTTTACTTATATACACTTACTGTTTTTTATGAGCGCGTGCGATTTAAAAGAAACACACATGTGTCCATAATAATTTATCTAATTTTCCCTTCACCGTGAGAGTTTACTGATTCTAGTTGAAAATGGAAATTAATAAAAAAAATAATTTTCTAAAATCAAATGTAATACTTTTATATAACTAATAGTAGGGGAGAGCTATCGATCATTTTTGCAGGGTTGGTATTTCAGGCACAGTGAAAATTTGCGTAACACATATTTCATAATGTCTGAACTAGTGATGTGCCGGATATCCATATCCGCGGATATCCGAGCGAGAAGAAAACTCCGTATCCGTTAGTTTTTGACAAATCTTTTACCTTATTAATTTTTAACTCATAGATGAAATTTTATATAATATATACCTAGGTGATTAGGTAATAATGAAAAACTGTTTTTCATTCAGATTATTTTTTATTTTTTAAAATCGTATTTGGCACCTTTATATTGCAAACATTTATCGTAGTGAGTACCATACCAATAGTACATAACTCAAAGGTACTAAAAAACTATCTTTATAATGAGATATTGCACATCGATCTTTGGAAAGAGACAATCTGTTATGAGAGTTAACTCTTAAAGAGGTCAATAACTTTTTCCCATAACAGATAGTCTTTTTCCAAAGGTCGATGTGCAATATTTACCGCCGCGTACTCTAAGAAAGTTAATATCCGTATCCGCGGAACTTGAAACTAAATATCCGTATTCAGATCCGTATCCGCGGATATACATTTTTAACGATCCGGTACATCACTAGTCTGAACACAAAATCGAAGACCTGGCTGAAGGGTAGTGGTGCCTAACTTTGCGAAATTTTATCTGCAAAAAAAACCCTTGAGGCATTGTGAAATTTAGTATTTAATAAAAAAAAATAAGCCAGATCATTTAGTTGGGTCTAAATGTCTGCCAGACGATTACAAAACTGTCTATTGTGCAAGTAAGACGATACGGGTAGGTTGAAGTGTGTATAAGAGAGAGAGAGCGCGTATATGGGCTGAGTTGAAGTGTGCTGCGGCGCGTTATACGCTCTCTCTCTCTCACACACTTCAACCTACCCTTAGCGTCTTACCCGTCGTACTCATTCTTAAAGTTAGCCCATTTTAGACAGGAACAATTTTGCTATAAAATTTTCGAGTGAAATTTTTTTGTTTACTTTTTTTTAAAGGGAAGGACCCCGCACAAACCTTATCGGATTTGGTTCTCGGTTAAATTGACCGAAGAAAAACTGTCCATGGGCGCATACCCTAAAAACCGATAGATTTTTAGCTACAGATATGTTTAGCGAGATTTTAGATATAGGGATATCAATTGAATACACAATCTTAAGCTCTATAGAAATATGTTTTCGAGTGCGCTGAATCTGAATATGACATTATTATTTTATACAGAGTGACACCTTCCAACATTACCTACTTTTCGACTATTTTTCTATTTCTAAAAAAGAGGCACAAAAGTTGAACATGAAAAAAAAAATTCATAATACTAAATTTTTTTATGAGCATTTTGAAACAAAATATCTAGATTAGCAACAAGCAGTTGAGTTCTTAGCGTGCATTTTTTGATCCATTTAACTTGTCACATAAATAAAATAGCAAAGTGATCGTATCAAAAGAGTTTCACAAAACAAATGCTATTTTTTTATAGACTTTTTACGATTATCACGAGAAAGTAGACACATCAGGTGTAGATCGTGTGGTCTTTGGATTGCCGCAAGCACGCCTACACTTTATCACAGACTCGCTGTGGTCAGAGAAACAAATTATCGTTACTTTTATTTTCATTTTTTAGCATTCATTTAACATCTGACAAACATTGATATCACTGCACAAGTAACTACCCAGAAATAAGCGATGAACATAATGATGCGCTATAAATGTTATAATTCAATTTTAAGCAATGTATTTTCTTATCTTTCCCCACGACGGAACGGAGCCGGTATATGCGTTTAGCCTGAGAGATTGTTTGTATGTGTGTTTGTTTGTGCACTTGATCAATGTCGCCATTTATCTGGAAAACGGTTTGATCAATTCAGATGTGGTTTTCTGTAAAGGGTTTGTTTCTTCAAGAGTCTAAAACGCTGATTGCCATGTTGGATTCCGGCGTGACGTCACTTCGTCTATTTTTATGCTGTGCTATGTGTTATTTTAAGATTTTTTTCATAGTTGAAATTTATACATGTTTCAAGACCACTGATTTATTTGGTTAAAGATATATATAGGTGAGTCAAACTAGGAATAATTGCATAGGCGGTGTTGCAGAGGCCTGGCAGGTTGTGGGCCGCAGCACCGTATGGGCCCCAGGCACACTATATATATATATACCCATACATACACAATGTTTGTGCGTGTGTGCGCTGCGCCCGCTTGCGGGGGCTACGGACAAACAAGTTGAGGCGGACCTGTATCCCCATGTTGACAATCGTTATTTACTTACAGACATCGGACATTTATGTCAAAAAACGTTTAAATCAGAAACGAACTTATTTTATCCGTAAATTAGTTTTGTTAACGTTAAGGGAAGGTTTGATTGAGGAACAATTTGAAAATAAAAGCCGATCAAGCCGTTTAGGCTACAGAGCGTGCCAAAGAAATAGACATACATAACATACACTCGAAAACCAGTAGGTACCCTCACTCGGGAGCAACTTTACCAACGTTTCGCACTTATGGCCAGCGTTTCGGAAAGTTTATATTCATCTGAAATATAGGTCATTTGATGTAAGTAAATCTTTCACCCACTTCCAGAAGTCTAAATAATTAGAAATTTTGCACACGTATTAAGAACCCATGACAATATACAATAATTTATATAAATATATAAATAATTTTTTATACAAACGTAGTCATTTGAGCGTCGGGTTTTATAGAGATATAATTAAAATTAGAGTTAAATTAGAGTCCGTCTCTGTTTTTGAACGTTTTTTTTTTTATTTAATTGTCGGATGTCTAATTTATCACACATTGTATTTCGATTTCCAGATCATTCTCAAAGCTATACCAAGGTCCCGTAGTTTTTATAAGGATTCTTATTTCTTGAAGCTCTCGATATCCGTTGAATTAAGTAACGGATATTATTAAGAGTTTTACTCTTGTGGAGGGGGGGGGGACTTCCATTATTTTTTTTTTTAGAAAAAAATAAGCTAAACTTAGCCTTTTGTAGTCGTTTTTGACTTGATAATGTCTTATAAATTGATGAAACACCAGCTGCACGCACGAAAAAGTGTAACGTTCCTAACGTTCCGCCTGACCCTGTGCGTGCAAGCGAGAGCGCAGTATGCTTCGGCCCAAGTTTGACAGCTACTAAAATTTAGGTTATGTATTACGGAATACGTTATCACGTAAAACTATCGTCCGTAAACCGACTTTACAGACAATCAATATTTTTTCTAAGTGACCTGCATCAGACGAAAAGTGAAACACTTCCCCTTCTCCGACTAGTCGACAGTTGAAAAGAAAGAGTGGGAGAATCGTTTCTACTCTCTCTGTCAAAGCGTCACTCTACACGCATGCGCAGTGCATACTGTGTGTGTACGTAGCATTTTCTCTAACCACGGTAACAAATTTCACATAAGCATTTCCTAATTCTGAAATAATAAAATCAACAAGTGCTAGAACCTACGAAGATTCTAGCACGCGAGAATCTCACGCATGGTTTTTTTTTTAAATATATTTTGACAAAAAATGAGATTAGTGTGGGCGCAAACGCATAAATAAATAAACAAACTTTACGTCTTTATATATTAGTAAGTACCTATATACTATAGGTATAGGTACTTAAATCAGGGGTTTCCAAACTTAAACCCCGTACAATTTTCGGAAGATCGCGGAACCCATAACAGAACTGCGCTCCTTTTCAATTATATTATGACACAAACATCATATTATGTTCATTAGAGACGGAAAGGCTGTTTGGAGGGGGGGGGGCATTACTATAGACCAGTGATTATACGTAAGAAAGCTTAAATAGAATATTCTTTTCTTTGTTAACTTTTGATTTTATTATTTAAATAAATAAAACTAGTGTGACCTGTGTGAATTATTCGCACTAAATAAGTATAGATAATAATTATCACTTTACACAATTATTTTTTTAAATATGATTGCAGGTATTCAATTCGTTTCTAATTTTGCACACTGCTTATAACGTTCTTCTTTTTGTTGTATTACAATATGAAGCTCAGATGACAGATCGAAGAAATATTTTACTAAAATTGTCATATAGAGGCGCAAGTAGCAAAAGCGTTGAGCTAAGCCGTCAGATGGCATCATGCAGCATTGCTGTGACGTTGTTCAGCGTTGCTCGCTGTTTCAAAATTATAGCCGTCAGATGGCAGTATGCAGTTTTGCGTCTGTTGTATTACAATATGAAGGTCAAATGACAGATCGAAGTGTTGCCGTTGATTCAAAATTAAAACCGTCAGATGGCAGACGTATGTTCAGCGCTGCTGTATTTTAATTAATTTACAAAAAGAAAAGCAATAATAAATTTTTTAGTTGTCGATGTCAGTAGAGCAAGCAATTACCTGTAACATGATATATAATTTATGTGGAGAAATTGTGAGGTTTTTTCTAAAAAGGGAGGCAAACATCTTTAACCTTGGCGTATTAATATATATGATGATTTTCGACTAATTAATATTTAATTTACGTTTCAGTCCAGATTTGGTCCATCTTCAGAATATTTTAATACTAAAAGAGTATAAAAATATATTTTAAATATAAATACGTCCTAAAATTTAATATTTTTACATTCTTTTATAGTATTAAAATATTCTGAAGATTTTGAAATTTTGATTTCATTCGATTTTTTACTTTTTCATCTTGTTTAACGAGAGCTTTCCCCGGAATTTTACTAGAAATCGTTTGCACTTACCAACATTTGGACTTCGCAGCTGTGCATGGCTTAGCAAAATCCTTGAATTATATTATTTATGAAACCATTACACATCAACAGGGTATAATTTCGTCTAATCCGAGGCGGAATGCGGTAAGAAATTAGAAATCCAATATTTTGACTTTTAATACCTAGAAGGGAAAGATATTTTGCCAGTGTTGATTTCAACAGCCAGAGTCATCTGCAGCTAGATTTAGCAGAACAAGTGCCAGTGTTGAACAGAGATAGAGCTATGACTTATAATGAAGAGTAGGTACGGCAGGGATTGATTCTTCAGAATTTATCTATACCAAAGGTGGGCAAATCTTTTGATCGTCGGCCCACATAGCTGATGAAAATTTGACCGTGGACCAAAAATTTAGAATAAAATAAATAAAACAATTAAGTTAAAAAATTGTTTTATTTATTTTATTTTATAATGGATTTTCATCAAGTAAAGGCAGAAACTATTAGATTCAAAAATTTAGAGAGCAAAAAAAAGGGTCCTTTCATTTCCGCAACAAAAAGGTCTTTTTTCGTCTGTTATGGCCCTTGCTATTTACTATTTTTCCAAAAAAAATGCTTCGCGGGTCAGAAAAAAGTCTACTGCGGACCGGATCCGGCCCGCGGGCCGCCTTTTGCCCAGGCCTGATCTATAATTCTATACTAATTTTGTAAAGAGGTAAAGTTTGTAAATTTTAATACTTATAGGAAGTAATCTCCGAAAATACTCATCCGATTTCAAAAAGATATACCTATAAGTGAAATACCATTCACTGACTGACTGACTCATGACCAGATCTATACGCCCGATTGACGTGAAATTTGGCATAGTTACTCCTTTCTCGGCGTAGACACCCACTGAGAACGGATTATAGGCAAGTCCAATCCAAAACTTGTGCAGATATTTATTTTAATTTTATGATGTTATAACTTTTGATACTAATTCTACTTAAAAAGTAATTAAACATCCTATATGGTGATGAGTACCTTAAAAAATAAACATTTTAGATTATAATGATGAGTACTTGGAAAGAATTCCGTGGCATAAGGATCGAAAATGAAGCAATACTGAGATTTTTTTAAACTTGCATTTAATACTAAAATGATACAAAACGTATCGAAACGTTAGTATTAAATGCAAGTTTAAAAAAATCTCAGTATTGCTTCATTTTCGATCCTTATGCCACGGAATTCTTTCTAAATACTCATCATTAACTTCAATGGATCACAGTTACTCTATTCATTGAATAGAGCCAATCTTCATTTTAGATTATAGTTGTCCATTTCAATAGACAGGATTTTCCAAAATTCTGTAAATATTAAATTTAGTTTTTCACTGAATATAAGTACCTACCTTAATTACACCTTAAATAAGCTCAACAGCTTAAAAAATATTTTGTGTTTCAAAAATATAAAATTCAGGTTCGAAGAGGTAATAAGACGATTTAAAAATCCGAGTCAAATAGCTTATTGTATGAATTGATATCAGCCCTTGAAGCCGGTCCTGCAACAGGTGTTGTACGATCGCATTGTACCGTTTGACGTGCGATCGGCGCGGTTCTGCAGAGCATTGCGACCTGCCGAGTGACTCAGTCAGACGGCGAACCTAACCGCGGATAGAGAACGCAGTGAGTGAGTATCATAAGCCGCAACAACAACAACATTTTACACCACCGTTAAACAACACACAACATGGCTGCTCATTACCGCCGTCGTCTCGTTGTAATCCCGACGTTATCCTGCAACGCCCAACGGGATCATCCGGTACAGCCAGCCGACGACCAGTGACCTGAGTGAAGTTTTTTTTTTTTAAACACCATTTGTGCGTGTGTGTATGTGTGTGTGTGTCAAGGACATAGTCGTCATCGACTGTTTTTTTTTTCGTGTTTTGTTTTGCGGGTGTTTTGTTTTGAGATGTGATATCAACGCGCAATCAGGAAACGGAACTGCAGTGATTTCGATGCTTCGTGAAGAAACGAACCCGAAGTGTGAATTTTATTTTAAAATAGCCGTGTGACGTAAGTTTATTGAAATTTTTGTATATATAGGCGAAACACAATTTAGTTAACGTTCCACTTGTTTGCGAATCGACTTTTATTTACAAATTCTTGATAAAAATAATAGGCATAGATAATTACGAGAAAATTGGTTTCGATATTAATGAAATGACACCTAAATGACTGTAAATTTAACCCCGTCCTCTAAAAGCGTTCGTGACGTCACATGCCATGAGAAAAGTGCGACTTGAAAATACTGTTGTTTACCTGCGTGGAACGAATATTCAGTCTTCAGATGGAAAATGAGCCCACACAGTAAAATTTATTAGGTAGTTAGGTACTATAAACACCTATCACAGTTAATTAAGACAGTAGGTACACCAAAAGCGACTAAAATAAATTCCTCCTTTTATTTTGATTCCCAAGTGCTCAACTATAAAATTTGATCTTCAAATTACTATATAATAAACGCCGTCGTGTTTGTTCGAGCTTATCATATTTTGGCATTAAGGTAGCAGTCAGTATCTAAAACAAACCCTGAGGTGGGTCTTTTATTGGGACTCAATACTGCGACCTTTGAGGTTCACTGCTCGACTAACTTCGCAGTATCAAATTCTACCCGAGAAATCTTTATCAAAAATCTGATATACACTTTTTTGCATTATCACTCTCCTATTTTAGCGTAATCCATACTAATAAAGTTTGGATATAGGATCGGTAATCTCCGAAACTACTAACTCGATTTCAAAATTTGATTCAGCAATATTTAGAATGAACCTTCAGGATGGACATTATAAACTATATATTGTTGCGTTAAAATAAAAGCGCTTTCCGCGGAGACCAATTTTACAATTTTGCAACTTCAAACTTTTTTAAAAAGTTTTTTATACTTGTTAGTGGCTTTGCAATACGCAGGTTACACTTTAATAGCCGCTTTCTCCTTTACTATATTATTACCATACTAGAGAAAAAATGCTGAACCGATTTAAGAAAAATTTATATGAACTCACCCTGAAGCCTATATTCTACCAAATCGGAAAAAGAATAATCAAAATCGGTTCACAAATGCATGAGATATTAGGTAATAAAAAAATGTCTTGAATTCTGTTAAAAAACGACTAAACCGATTAGAAAAAAAATATGTGGGACCGCAGTACATTCTGAATAAAACGGTGCCGAAATTTCTTTAATCGGTTAACCCCTTGAAAACTTATGGCTGAATAAACAAAAAAATATATTACATGACGAATTGATAACCCTCTTTTTTGAAGTCGTTTAAAAACCGATACTCATCTGTCGGCTGTGATTTTCTGAAGGTGTTTCCCTGTCAGCTGTTCGGAATGTTTACGCGGTGGCGTTCGCCATATTTGGACACGCAGGTGGTCAGCGCGGAGACAGTTGAATGTTGCCGAGAAGAAACAGTTGAACGACGCTATTTCGTTTCTTCTTGTATTATTCGGAACATTGAGATTGCCGTATTTGGCGACGGTCGCGATAAAGACTGTATGTTGAATAAAGAGTAAAGGTTTTTCAAAAAGAAACTGACTGATTAAATTGCTCGGAATATTGCAGTTTTGCTCTCGTTTGTACATAAAAGGGAAAATAGATTATGCCTTGCAATGATTGATAATAAATGTTATACAATTCAAACAGTATATTTATTCATTCTTGAGTTGGTACGTACTTATACAGGTCTTGTCATATTTCTACAAGCTTTTATTACTTGCCGCGTTTTGTCAGTCCACTCAGCTGTCTAGCGTCTATAATCTACAATCTGTCTCTCTTGACAGTCAGTGTTTCAAAACTTGCAATCAACGACTATAGATCTAATTAACTGAATCGCCCAGCAAACATAGATCCGACTAAATAATCTGCATATATTTAATAATTTGCTATATGAATCTTGTCTATCTACTCAATGTGCAGTGAGCGAAGGCAACAAAGCGTATCGAAAATATATCTACGTCTTTTTCTTCGATGTAATTCCCTGATTTCTCCGATGATAGGATTGGTTGATGTACTTGCATTCAATCTGAATAAAGTATCTCTGTTTCAAAAACTTTGTCTTTTTCTATGACGTTAACATGGGCGTACCCAGCTTTTGGCCCAGGAGGGAGCAAATTAGAAATTTCTTAAGCCGGGTCCCCCGTGCTTGTTTTGCCCTCCTGAATACGCCAGTGCTTACGGCGTAAAAAAAGATAGAAGTATATGTTTGCACCCTAATGGTTTGATTGCGATTTTATTCCTATGCTCAGTATAGAATAAAAGTATATGATAATCTGGCTCTTATATTTATTTATGATTTTATTAAATACTAGATTTGAAGGTATTAAAATTTTAAAATGCCTCAAGGGCTTTTTTGCAAATAAAATTTCAGGAATTTAAAAATTCACAGCTTGGCTAGGCTCCACTATTCTTTTAAAAAAAATTGGTTGTCTGTAAAGTCGGTTTACGGACGATAGTTTTACGTGATAACGTATTCCGTAATACATAACCTAAACCTCCCAAAATTTGGTTTCAATCCGCTTATCCTTGGTGTCGGAATGATAAGAAATGTCAAAAATGACGTTTGCAACTGTCAAAGTATTATGTTCTAATAATAATTAGTTATTCCAATACTTAACTTAGAAGGCGTTGCATTTCACAAAATACTAATGTCAAAAAATTGAATTAAACATTAGAAATACAGCCGTTTTCATGTTAAGACAAGACATACGTTATTTTCTAATTTCCATGTACGGCAAACAAAGACGACCGACCGCGTCGCGTCATGCATTAGACAACATTGCATTTATACAGCTATTTTTCTATATAAATTTGTATAAAAAAACTGTTTAGGCAAATTCTGTTATACGAAATCTATGTAAAATGTTCTCCTCTTTCGTTTAAGACTGGTTTCAAACCGATCTGATTTAAATTGAGCGAGAAATTAGCAAAAAGCACGCACAGGGTCAGGCGGAACGTTACGCGTTAGGAACGTTACGTTAGGAACGTTACGACCGTTAGGAACGTTACACTTTTTCGTACATGCAGCCGGTGTTTTATCAATTTATAAGATTGGTGATTCATCAATTTATAAGACGTTATCACGCCAAAAAATGTTATACAAATTTTCATAGTGTTTAAAATATACTTACCCAACAATGTTTTATAGCTCGTGGACTATATGGACGGAGCCTACCATTTGACATAACTTGCTTTCAAAGTAAATCATAAGTTTGGAGAAATTTAACACGTAAAGTCAATATGTTAGTGTAAATAAAAAATGATGATATCGCCTCAACTAAAGGGGGATGATTCGTTATAAAGCCAAAGGCTATTACGCACAGAAAATAAATCCGATAGACAAATTAGATAATGCGCATTTTATTAAATATTATGTGAAAATTGCCATCGAAATTACAGCTTAGTTCCGTTTGTTATAATGCATTGTATAACAATCAAACAAACAGGAGAACTGTTTACATGCCAGACCGAATAATAATTTTAAATTGACCATTGTTGTTGGTAGGCATGTGGTTCGGTACAGAACTGTCGTCGGTTTTCATAAAAAAATGTACCTACTATACTTTGGTAATAAGAAAAATCGCAGGATTGTAGACAAATATTAGATTTATTTACTGTACGGCGTTTCGTCTATAGATTTAGACTTTTTCAAATACATACAGAAAATTCAAAACAATAATTAAAAAATCCCAGCCAATTGGGCGACGGGACCATTCCAACTTCAAACATGTTGACATTTGATTATAATAAAGAAAAAAAAAAATCTGATATCGCGTGAGGTGACGCGGGTAATGGCTAGTGTTCAATATGATATTTGCTATTCTTTGCCAATGGTTACCTACATAATATATTGTTCCACGTCATGTAAAAATTAATCAAAGTTTATTTCTGACAGATCCATAAAACAAAAGAACGACTGATTTTTTTTATTTTCAAAATATTTCCGAAACTATAAAGTTAAGAAAACATTTTTTTAACAAAACTTTCTTGAAAAAATAAATAGAATAAGCCGTTATGAAAAGTATACCATTAGTATATAAAAAACACCATTTTAGCATATATCTCTTCTGCGCATGTCCCGATTTTCACCAAAAACAATAGGGCTCTTCATATTTGCATACCAAACATCCTCCCAAAATTTCGTTTCAATCCGCTCATCCGTTGGACCTGTATCGTGCTCACAGACAAACAGACTTACAGACGCACAGTGTTTTTCCAAAAATATGTTTTTTTGTATTTGGGGGACCTCAAAACGGAAAGATATTGCAAAATTTTTGAAAAGTGATTTTTGACCTAAACTAGTACCATTCCCCACTTGTGGGTTGGATATATTGTAGGTAAAAATTAGAACCGGAGCTATTTTTCGTGCTATAGATTTTTGCAAGAACCAATCAGAGAACCGTACCTTGTCACGTGGGCGACACGTGAAAACGTCATAAACAAACATGGCGCCATATTGTGTGTTTTGTTCAATCAACGACAACGTTCACTTTTGTTAACGTTCGAGCTGTCACTGCGCGCGCACCAAACCCATCTACAGAGCCAGTTTGAAAACACGCATCGTGTGAAGCCAACAC
Organism: Xanthostigma xanthostigma; assembly: GCA_963575645.1. Classification (NCBI taxonomy): domain Eukaryota; kingdom Metazoa; phylum Arthropoda; class Insecta; order Raphidioptera; family Raphidiidae; genus Xanthostigma; species Xanthostigma xanthostigma. Next base: position 4,819,587 of record OY754464.1, read on the forward strand.
ATACAATTAACGGTCACAAAATCTAGCGCCACGCAGCATGCTTGGAACCTAGCAAGTAGCAACGAATCTAGCGGCAAAACCAGCCTCGTCATGCAGCGACCTTTATATAGAGCAAATACCGGTCACCCTGTTATACCTAGAAGTAGTGTTGGGCATAATCGATATATTTCAATAATCGAATGAATCGAAATAATTGGTTTTTATAATCGAATGATCATTCGAATTATCGATTATGAATGATGCGCAAACTTGGCAATTATTAATTTCGTTTTATTTACTTTTACAGTATAAGCGAATGATCATTCAAAATATCGATTATGAATTATGTTCTAACTTTGCAATTTCGATTTGTTAATATTACTTAACACAATATTAATAATGGAATCCCTGGTATGATCGAATAGAAATAGAAATATATTTGTTATGCCCTAGATGGATACATCGTCAATTTACATAATGAGTTAAACATTAAAATTTAAAATTGAAATTTAAAAAATCCTTAATGCCAGAAAAACAATTTTTTATGAATGTGATTTAAGTTTCTTTACCACACTGAATTTCAGTTAAGCTATTTGGTAGTTTATTAAATAAAACACTGCCAGCAAAGACTTCCCATCCCAGTGCATGTAGATGCAGAAACCGAATGATATATCGATATATCACAAAAATATCGAAAGTGGACGTAGCAATAGTACTGTGTCGGGATTTAATATTCATTTCATATTTCATAATCGATTCAAACGAATGATATCTCGGTTGCCATAATCGAATGATCGATTATTCGGCCATAATCGAAATATTTCGATTATATCATTCATAATCGCCCAACACTACCTAGAAGGTGTAATTCGTATTCTTCCGTGGCAGGGATGCGATGTCATAAGTGGATACATAAGTACGAAATGAAATCACACGGTGTGTGAGCAAGCTAATTATTATGTTTCACCGTAGTGAACAGAAATGATTACAGAGATCATTGCCACTATATATACGGCTGTCGTCTCCGTTGTGGATAACGTCTTGAACCATGGATCTTTCCATCGTGTTTGGTTTTTTGTAAATTAGTAGAAGGTTACATTTAATAATTTTGCACTACCTATATAGTTCTATAATACGAAGAGAAAAAGATAAATTAGTTACTGGGTGAATTATTGATTAAACATTGGTCTAAGAGCTGGCTACAGAGGAGTAGGGGTGACTCGGTGCAAAGCTGAAAATTTGCAGAATAATAGGAGATAGTACAAATAAGTAGGGAAAAAAATGCCAGAAGACTACGCGGAAGATAAAGAGTCGCAAGAAGGCGCTAATGTTGCGAAAAATTTTGCAATAATTATGTTACTCAGTGCACTTGTGGCAATTTCTATACTTATTCTGTAATTCAAAACTAGATTACCTGCAAATTCAAACATGATATAATAATTACATTCGACAAATATTCAAAATTATTAATGCCATTTTGATAGAAATAAAATATATGACGATTATTTAGTTGCCTTATAGCTTACAGGGTATGTATTTGCCTAAATATCTCTGTCATTCTTCCACTTAGTCTTCTGGCGTTTTGCAGTTAATCTAGTTTTGAATTACAGAATAAGTATAGAAATTGCCAGAAGTGCACTGAGTCACATAATTATTGCAAAATTTTTCGCAATATTAGCGCCTTCTGGCGGCTCTTTATCTTCCGCCTAGTCTTCTGGCATTTTTTTCCCTACTTACTTGTACTATCTCCTATTATTCTGCAAATTTTCAGCTTTGCACCGAGTCACCCCTACCCCTCCGTAGCCAGCTCTCCGTCTACATGTTGATATATTTATTAGATAAGTTTGCTTAATTTTACCATTCCAACCCACAAGTGGGGAATGGTGCTAGTTTAGGTCAAAAATCATTTTTCAAAAATTTTACAATATCTTTTCGTTTTGAGATCCCCCGGATCCAAAAAAACATATTTTTGGAAAAACTCTGTGCGTCTGTTAGTCTGTGAACACGATACAGGTCAAACGGATGAGCGGATTGAAACCAAATTTTGGGAGGATGTTTGGTATGCAAATATGAAGAACCAGCAGTTACGTCGTTTTCATCCTCGCAGCCAGAACAAGTCCCAGCAGTCAAGACAGCGCAAAACCAACCTCGTGTGCAACTGTCTTTAATTTAGACTGTAGACTATCTTAAATTTTTTTAACTGCGCTGAAACCTAGCTCTACATATAAGATGTACGTCACATAAACAACATAATTGGCCAATAGTGACAATTCATTCCAAGTTCCGCGTTACCGCACCTGTTTGTTTATCGATACGATTGGAAACGTATTTTTACTTTCTTCTGCGGTGCCAATGGTCGCCGTTGTCCCACATATCACCAAGATGACGCATCTGTCACTGAACTCTGAAGTACTTTTGGTATAACATTTTAAGGAGGTTGAGCCGCTTTACGAAGATAATGAAAAAAATCTGAAATAAAGGTTTTTAATAGATTTTTTTATGACAAAATTTTCTGTAAAACATCCAAAATCATTAGGAGATTTATAAAGTTAAAAATTAAAAAAAACTTTTACATGTAGTCTTATGGAAAATATGTCAACCTAGCATGCAAACGGTATATTTTAATTTTTTGCAAATAACCAAATAATGTCAGCAGTTCCGAAAACTAACTATGTAAAGCATCGATGTCTTACGCATATTTCCAATTTAATTAGGAGACTTTTAATCATAAAAAATATTATTAAACCTTATCACTTTTCGATTATGGACTTTTATTCTTGACAATTTTAACTGAATTTTCAACTTTTTAATGATTTATTTTTAATTTTTATTACTTCTAATTTCTTTTTTAATTATTTACTGAAAAAATATGTAAAATACAGATATTTACCTAAATCTATTTTTTATAACCTAACTTTGTACAAAAAAAAATCAAAAGTTAGTCCATTAAGTAAAATACTGAAATAATTAATTAATATTAAAAAAATTATTTATTTATGCCTTTATGACAATAATTTATTGGTATCATCGACTTATAACCTTTTATAAAAATTTATTATGAAAAAGTTCCCATTTAGAATTCGACTTATTTTTTATTGGGACTGTAAGGATCAACCTCCTTAAGGTACGCATATTTACTTCCCAGTTTCGTACCGAAATAGATGGATGTTGATACTATCGAAAAATCGTTTCCGATAGTATCTAATTATTCCACCTACAAAACATAATAGCCAGAGAGCTAGTAACGGATTTGTGAATGAACTCTGCTACCATTTTATTTTCATGTTCCGTAAAGAAATGGAAGTATGGTGATATGAGTTCGATTTTCGGATTCATTATAATAACTTCCTAATGTATTGAGAAGTTATCAAGATATTTACGTGACTGCATAAAACAAGACCATTTCCAAAATACCAAGCATTCCAATGTAATACAATTCCCAATACCAAGGTCGTCTGGTTATAATATCATTCACTTGTTTCATTGATTGACTTGAATTTAAAGTAGGCCAAAAGCACTGGATTCCGACCGCCTATCACTGTTATGTTTACAACTAGCTTTCCGACCCGGTTCGTTCGGGTAGTTTTTGATGGCGCGTTTGGTGAGAGTCAGTCCCGGATTAAGACTTCTTGATGCCCTAAGCATTTCTTGCCTATTGACCCTCATCTCTAACAGCAGTCTAAAAAATTCTAATATTATCTGTTCGCTCATGTTAAGTTTATAAAAAAAAATTCAAATTGTGAATGTCAAAAAAGTTAAAAAGCATACAATTTAAGAAAAAAAGCTGAATTTTACAATAAATGGTCTCATTGAAAATTTGACTGTCTATAAAATCGGTTCTTATACATTTTATACAGTTAAGAAAAAAGAGACGAAACTTTACAGTTAAAAAAAATGTTTTCATTTTCATTTTCAAAAATAAATTGTTAGTTATTTTTAACTTCTATACTTCTGAAGACAGTTTTGTATCAGTATAGATCAAATTTTTGAGAACATGACAAAAAGAAAAAAAAAATTGTTGACACGGTCTGGTGAGGCACTTTTTCAGTTCTGAGTTGTGAATTTTAGTGCCCCCTGAGACGTGATGCCCTAAGCAGTTGCTTACTTCGCTTATAGGTTAATCCGGTACTGATGATGAGAGTCAAAACGTGCAGTTGGCGCGACACTATATGATGATGCGTCGTTACGTTTTTTAGTTACTATAGTATTTCGTTAGATGACAGCGCGTAACGCTTGCTGTGTGTATTCTTTGGATTGTCACAATGGCTTTTCTTAATGTCGGAATCTAATATTTATTATAATTTGCACTGATTTTTAATACTCGACACTTGGTAAAACAGAGTTTTTACTGTTTGTTAAGATTTATTAGTTAGGTGGCCCGTCTAGTAACTTAAAGTTGCAGTCTCCATAGGGCTTCAGATGTCCGTAGAGTGTCAGCAGAGCTTTAGGAAGTATCCGTAGAGTGCCCATAGGACTTAAAGTTTAAATTTATGTTTCACATCTGCCAGGCGTCTCCCGACGGCTCCTATTTTTTTTTATTTTTGGACACTAAATGATCTAGATTCTAGAATCTAGAGTAACAAATTTCTCGTACTAATTAGTGTCCCATTTTAAACTAACCGTTCGTATATATCTCAGATTTGCAATCGTGTGAGATACAATTCTGAATAAAAGCTGCTTACTATCGACGAAACACTATAGTGCCAGAACGTAACATGTCACACGTGGCGCCACAGTCGAGATAGTAAAGTAACCACAACTTTTTTTACACGCTTTATATTAACTTCACTTGTTAGTTTGTATGTATGTACGTATGTATGTATGTTTGTTTGTAACCTTCGTTTGGACTACAGCAAGTGGTTTATTTTTAAATAGACATATTATATTGAACTATTCAGAATCCAAAGGAATGGTGAGACCTCTGGTGAGAAATGCGCCGAACTGTACTAAGGGGAGTTTTTGACAGGTATAAACATTGATTTAGAAAAGCATGATGGAGGCTAACCTAATTTCCATCATGCTTTTCTAAATCAATGTTTACCTTAATATGTCTCCATAGTTTACCTGTCAAAAACTCCCCTTAGGACAGTTCGGCGCATTTCTCACCAGAGATCTCACCATTCCTTTGGATTCCGAATATCAACATATCGGAAGATTGGAAAGCGGACACCTTTCTTTTTGTTTTTCATTGCAAAGCGTCAAATATTGAACGCAGTAAAGAAGTTACACTTCAAAATGTGAATTCCGTGCAGGTACCTACTTTATTTACCGTGAGGCGTGACGAACCGTTATTGCGAGTTGAAGACGGAATATTTTATACCCACTGAATAAAATATGAATTATCGATTTGAGGAAATCGTCAAATCAAATCATATACCCACATGACTAACTGTTATGTAAAAAGTAAACCATTATTTTTTATTTAAATTGCTTCTTTAATTGGAACGTGGGTTGCGCAGCGGCGTCATAAGTTTATAAGCTACATAACCTATAACAAAATTATGCTAATATACGCGCCATGAGATGTTTATAAACCTACATCTATATTTTTTACCTATTTTTTACAAGCTTTTATTTAGTTTCACCTGTCCTGGTATCTGTCCGTCTGCAGTCTGAAATCAAATCTTGCAAGTTAAAGTTTACCCATTTCCCGGTTTCCGATTGAACTGAAATTTTGCATGCGTATGCAGTTTCGATGACAATACAATATTATAATAACTAACTGACCGGTCCGGCTTCGTCCGAATGCAAATCGCATTTTTAATAAAGCACATAAAAAACTTAAAAATAAATAAACGAAAAAATGTTTTTTAATAAAAAACAAGCTTTTATTACTTGTTAATGAAAAAGAACTAAAAAGTTAGAAATAATTTTATTCCGATTAGAAATAATTATTATAAGACAACGCTTTAAGATTGATTTTATATTTGTATTGAAATTATGTTAAACATTACTAATAGTTCGTCTAGACGTGTCCCAACAATTTGTTATATATGTTACCGGCCAAACCCGATTTTAGGACAAACCAGTTTGGCCTAGGCTGAACTAGTTTGTCCTAGTATGAATAGTAGGCCAAACTATAGTTTGTCCTGAAATCGGGTTTGGCCGGTAACATATATAAATCATAGATCATTTGCCTCTCTCTATATCATGTTTATAATTAACATTTTTTTAAACTAATAATAATCAGTGAGCAATAATTTATTGTTTTAATTGCTGTGCGGTTAAATGACGCAAATCGCTTCAATTAAGAGAGTGAAAATATTTAATCATAGACTTGCAATAAACTGAATATTATATTTGGATTGTAAGCACTTTATGTGTCGACTTTCTTAATGTTTTTTTTTTTTATTATTTTGAAAGAAAATTGATATGATGTAAACACGAAATTTAAATTCACTGTAAAATTCTGAACAAACTAGCCGCTACCCGCGGCTCCGCGCACGATTGCCATGAAACACAAACTGCGTCGCTTTTATACAAAAAAAATATCTTAATCATAATTTATAAATTAGGTGAATCAGAATGCAATTTAAAACACCAATCAGCGATTAGTGACGTCAGTTCATCGAAATTGTTTAACAGCTGCCTATTTTACTACATTCTCTTCGTTTTAATGAGGTGAAGTGCACTAAATTTGTTTCATCACGACGTGTACGTATCAACACAGGTAAAATCGATTCAGGAGAAATCCATTTAATGACAAAAGAACCTCAACAACGTTCAAACTTAAATATTTAATGAATTTCGGTCGAATTTCGACCACTGGGCTACTTAATTCAGTATTGACTTATTTCGCAAAAAAATATTAATGATATTATTTCTTTTGATTGCAGAGACGATTGCAAGTACTCAGGCGTAATGAAGAATTAAAAAAATTGTAGTTTAAAATACTGACATTATTTAAGTACCTATATAATATCATATCGTGTGCTTAATGCTTGAATAACTCATTGTTACGTTCATTTGTTTTAATAATAACAATCGATAGTTCAGTAAAACAGTGAAACCGAATGTCGTTGACATTAATAACTGTCGAAAAGTGAAAACAAATAATAATAATAATTGATCAAATTGACAAAATGCTTGCCGATTATGCAATAAACTTCGTGCGGAAAAGTATTCATATTATTATAATTTAATCTGTTATTTGAAGAAAATAATACCAATTAGTGATTGTCATAATCATCAACAATCAAATCTTGCCTAAAATCTATTATTAGATTTTACATTATATAATAATTATTAACCAACTCATAAATGATAGTTTTTAAGTAACTTTGTGACCTCTTGCCCTTAAAATATACGCTCATAATACTTGAAGACGAAACAAAATAAAGTGTGGATGTGTTGGCTCAATAAAACAATCGAATGTGCAATGACAGCGACGATAAGTGACAATCGCAACAATGAACAGTAACAAATTAGTGCTACAGTAATAAAACAATTGAATGCAATGACAGTGATAACAAGCGACGGACGTAACAGTGCGTGTTGATTGTTTTCGATAGAAGAGAGAGAGACAAAATGATGTACCGTCCGAATTTCTACGAATCGACGTGCCTTCGATGCAGCGACATCGTCTACCAGGTCGATCGCGTCGGGCCGTTGAAGGATTTCACGTTCTTCCACAGCGGCTGCTTCAAGTGCGCCGCGTGCGGCACAAAATTAACACTTAAGACGTATTACAACAACCAACATCGACAAGAAGATAAGGAGGTGTATTGCAGCAGCCACGTGCCGAAAATTGGACCGGGGCATTTGGATGGTTCGAGCGTCGGGATCCGGAGTGCGCTGAACGTACCGCGCAGCAATTGTTTCGTCAACGAACAAATCAGAGGACATGGTCGCGGAACTTTCGACGCTGAAGGTAATGTCGATTTCAAATTAATATAATATATAACGTGGCTTACCAGTTTGAAGCAAATCTTATAATCCAATTTGGATCTATTTTCACGTATCCGATCGACTTGAAATTTTTCACGCATGCGTAGTTCTGATGACAATGCAATATTTTACATTATTTAATAACTATAACCGCGAACCCGACTTCGCTCGAGTCGAGTTCTGCGTGGATTCAAAATCGTGTCAGAAATAGCCATAATAAATAGTGCTGGTCCTGCAGGGGGTTGTTAGCTGCTACTCCACACTAAATCGAATAGATTATTGCCGCTTCTTCTAAAAAGCATAATTTTATCGAAATGACCAAAACCATTATTTGCGGTACCTATAACCACGAACCAAAACACTTTCAGTAATTAATAACTAAATTACTGTTAAAGAGAACGATTATATTTGTGATATAGATTTCAATCAAGTCTATCACATTATACCATAATCTCTGAATCACTGTATCAATATAAAACCACATTCGATAGTAAAGTGTTGTATTGACAGAGACATGCTGTCATGTCGTGTGTATCTAAAAGAGAAAAAGGAAAACATAAAAGCGAAGTTGCCGTTTTTATACACGTAGGCTGCCATTTTCGGCCAGCTTTCCGAGCTCCTGATTGGTTCCCTTTTCTATCGTGAAGCTGCTCTTGCAATTCAAACAATTTATTTTAGCATTGTTATTATTATTGTGATAATATTCGAATTTTGCAGATACATATTGTTGATTCAAATTTAATTTATTTGTTTGCTTAATATTTTTTGATAGATTTCAAACAAGTCAATCGTGCCCAATGGCGTAACTACCGTTTGAGGCCTGTGGCAAATTTTACTAAATGTTGTAATAATAAATGTTATAGGATCATACTGTGCCCCCTCCGATCAGGGTCCCGTGGCGTTTTGCCACCATATTGTTACGCCACTGATCTTGCTCCTCGACATTCATCATAACATCTTTATTTAAACATTGGATCGTGACTAAAATAATATTATTTAATTATTACACCATGTAAATTTGGGTTTATTGATATAAATTCTACTCCAGATGCGTTCAAATAGAGAAGGTATGCGTAGAATAAGTGGAACAAAATTTCGTATTCTGGTCACAGGTGTACCTAATAGTCGTTCTACATTAGGGAAACACCTAACTCGCGGGTCTGGTACTATACTTTAGTAACTAGGTACTAATTATTATGTACGACTGATGATCACTATATGCATTCAAATGTAATGTAATTATGTAGATCTGAGTTTCGTTCATACACGAAACAAGGTCGCGTAACCTTGAATTGGTACCTTAACTACGTCACTGAGTACAAGAGGGCGGAAGCTCGCACATTCCTGAAACGATAACATTCTGCTATTAGAAGATTAAGGATGAATCCTGGTGGCATAGGATCAATGAACTAAGCAAATACTGAAGGTTTTTTTTATTGCATTTTATTGTCTGACGTTTCGGCAAACTTTATGCCATCTTCGGAGAATCTAGAAGATTTATAAGTATATAAAAAGTTTTAAATTATTGTTGCTAAAGTTGTTATTGTTAAAGTTATTGTTATTAAAGTTAAAGTTAAAAAATTTGAAGTAAAATAAATAAACTTACCAATGCTGTCTGTTTTCTCAGTATTAGTTTATTTATTTTACTTACAATTTTTTAACTTTAACTTTAACAACAATAACAACTTTAGCAACAATAATTTAAAACTTTTTATATATAAATCTTCTAGATTCTCCGAAGATGGCATAAAGTTTGCCGAAACGTCAGACAATAAAATGCAATAAAAAAACCTTCAGTATTTGCTTAGTTCATTGATCCTATGCCACCAGGATTCATCCTTTAATCTTCCAACATTTAAACAGGATCATCATCACTATTAGGTAATAATTATTAGAGTTATTTTTCACAATTCTGCTGTTATTCAAATAAAATATGAAGAATTTTGACACGAGCCATATATAAAGGTCGCTGCACATGAGGCTGGTTTTGCCGCTAGATTTGGCTGCTAGATTTCAAACGTGTTGTGGCACTGGGTTTCGTGGTGGCTATTATGTGTTCGCTTCACACGATGCGCGTTTTGAAAATGGCTTTGTAGATGGGCGCGCAGTGACAGTTCGCATGTCAACATAATTGAACGTTTATTGTGTCTGAATAAAACACACACTATAACGCCATGTTGATGTTTGCAGAGTCGCCCACGTGATAAAATACTGTTTTTTGAGCCCAGATGAATTAGATGTTGTATATTAAAATGTGTCAAATTTGTAGTTTATAAAATTAAAAAAAAATATTTTGAGGTGGCCCATTAGTTTTTGAAATCAATAATAAAATTTTTTTGACTTAGGCCTAGTTTATATGAGAGGCGTTCAACGCGCGTTAGCCCAACGCGCGTTTACAGTTTCTATACAATTGTATATAACTGTTTACATGATAACGCGCGTTGGTGGCGCGTTGAACGCGCGTTATCATGTAAACAGTTATATACAATTGTATAGAAGTTGTAAACGCGCGTTGGGCCAATGCGCGTTGAACGCTCTTCATGTGTGCTAGGCTATGCTCTCTAAAAACATCTAAGAATAACCAAATATGATTGTTTTCAACTCAACTTTTACTCTATTATATAAAAAAACATGTTATTTTTTCATTTTTTTTAATTACAATAATAATAAGAATTTTTTTTTCATCTTTCACTTTCATGTTCGGTAATTTTTATAGATGTTTTTAGAGAGTAAGTATAAGTTAAAAAAAAGTTGTCTTAAAATCAAAAACTAAATATTATTAATTTTAAAAATTAGTGGGCTACCTAAAAAAATTTAAATTCTATTTTGAAATTTTTTTTTATAAGCTACAAATTGTAGTACCCCCAAGCTAAGAAAAAACAAAAAAAATTTTTTTGTTCGTAATCCCTATACTTAGTAAATAATACAGTTTCCTATATTATTATGCATTATTCACAAGTTCCTTTACTTAACTATGTTCTATTTGTTATAATTTTCCAAACATAGTATTGTTTTTATTCAAATGTTCGGTTTGAAAACAGTCACACTGTATAATATAAATTAATGGGGGGAATTCATTATGGTGGCAAGCAGTCATTCATTTTGTTAGACTTACATGAGAATATTTCACGGTCTAAAAATATACTTGAATAGTTTTTACACTGATTAATCTGTCTTTTATAACTCACAATATTATATATGCTTATTATACGTTGCCACGGCCCTATTGAGAAGTATTATAATAATTATTATTTAAATATGATATTAGGAAGTTTCCACTTGTCGAAAATATTAATAATGATAGTGTCACCTCGTGTTAATCTATATATTTAAAACACAAGCCCTAAATCTCTAGACAATCCGCCAGCCATCCCTACTAAACCGATTGACACAATTTTTTTTTAAACTGAAGCCTTTAGTCCACAGATCTGTTATCACTAATTTTTTTTTGGTGAAATTTCTTTATAAGGGCTTATTTCAAGCGATAATAGTAAAAAATACGTGGGGGAAGCGGGGTGAAGAGGAACGTAAAGAGAGAAAATCCTTCGATGTTCACGAGACATGAGTGTGAGAGAAATGCAAATATGTACGTATGTCTGAGATTTTACAAACAGTTTGACAAGTCGACTTTGACAATTGAGGACTGAGGTGTATATTTTTAGTTCGTTTATTAGCGCAAATATTCCAAATATTAATACACAAATAAATTTTATTTTATTTTCCAAATGATTTAAGAACGTGTAAGTTTATGTTAATTTAATGCCAAAATAGAGTTTTTAAATATTACGTGGACTGTACCAAGTCTAAAATTTGGTCTCCGATCAGAAAAAAATAGTGAAAATCGTAAATGTATCAAATGAGGTTAGATTTTCTAAAAATGAATTGTGACAGCTCTTGCGGGGTAACCATGACAACGATGAACAGATCTCATACATTTTCTTTGAATTTATAACCAATTAAATATAGAGACAACTTGATGGATCAAGCTAAATCAAAAGAAAAATAACTGTAAATAGAAACTAATGCAAGAGCAATAAAATTATTGTCGTAGGTCTGTATCAAAATATCGATTTTTGAAAACAATATGAAAATACATGCAAAAGGTTTTGCACGGGTACACTAGTAAAAATAATTTTTCAAGCAAAACCGAATTTTTATAAATAGTACCTAAACTTAACAGTGAAGCTTCCTAAATTTATTTGTATTTAAAGTGTAAATTAACTGACAATATTCATTTGGTGCAATTGTTGTCAGCTCTGAATATCCGCACTCACCTGAACGGAAGCACCAACAACCATCATCACCAGCAGCAACTCAACAGGTCCGGCTCGCCAGGTCATTACGGTCGTGACAACCACCACAGTGGAGGCAGTCCATATGGAAACAACCATCACGGCGGACCCGGCAGTCCGTACGGAAACCAGCACCACCATCATGGAGAGTCGCCAAGTTACCAATACGGCCGTTTCGACGCGAGCGCTCTTCATATTGCGCATGCGCTCAAACAGACTGAATTGCAAAAGGCCTACAGTAAACCGAGGGAAAAGCCAATCGACTGCTATCTGGTGAGTTTATTCGTCAATGAATTTCATTTAAGACGCAATATGTACATGCGTTTTGTTGATGTGGTAGCTATGGAAATCGTTAATGTTTTACAGAAAATCGTTCTATATAAAATGCAACAGACCGGGCGCTTCATGTGGAACGTTTTTCTGTAATTTATTAATGATTTCCATAGCTACCATATCAAATTCACCGTTTGCATAGAAATAAATTTGAAGTGTTTGTCTGTCTGTTCGGACTAATCTTAGGAACGGCTGAACCGATTGTGATTGAATTTCACAGACAGGTAAAGGGCTATGCTAGGAGTGTTCTAGACAGTATATTTATTTAAAATATTTATTTCCGATGAAGAAACTTGTCGTTGGGGTGATACTAATCCTTCAGAAGGTAAAAAATCGTGAGTGCTGATCACGTCACAAAATGTGGCAGAATCATCGATGCAAGCTGTAGTTAAGGTTAACTTTGTTGCTTTCTGAATACGAACGTCAAATTTGAAAGAGAAACCGCACGAAATCAACGGCGTTATAATCAGTTGATAGCTGTCACTTTTCAGTTCAATAATTTTATATCGACATTTAGACTTGATCTACAATCAGGTACTGCACAACACATATCGTGCTTCTTCTTCGATTTTTCAATGACGTGTGTAACTTCCATATTGCTAAACAATAAATATTTATGGAAACACGTAGCGTGCAATTCGGAACCTAAAGGAATGGTGAGACCTCTGGTGAGAAATGCGCCGAACTGTCCTAAGGGGGGTTTTTTGCAGGTAAACATAGATTTAGCATGATGAAGACTAGCCTCCATCATGCTTCATGCATCAATGTTAACCTTATGCCTCCATAGTTTACCTGTCAAAAATCCCCCTTAAGACAGTTCGGCGCATTTCTCACCAGAGGTCTCACCATACCTTTGGGTTCCGAATGTTTTACTATATGAGACGCTTCGCGTACGATAGTTCACTGAAATGCCCGGTAGATAGCGCATGGTCGAAGTAACATCTAAATAATAAAACTTAATCATGATTTTAATCGCGTGGCGTGTAATGGGTTGACTCGTCCTCAACACCGGATATTAATAAGTTTTATTCCTGCTTTATGCAAATCCAATGTTTATATAATTGTTCATTTATTCTCGTGTTGTACGTCGTGCATATATCACAACGGTATTTTAATTTATATGATTTGAACTGCTGTGTAATTAATTGGACACTTAATTGTTTGTTCTGCTTTACAAAAATTAGAAGTGTTTGTTTTAATTTTTCCCATTTAGTTGAAAATGAAACGGAAATTGACTAGCGTTGCTAATCTTTACATTTATAATATATGAACTGATTACTGAATAACATTGAAATATTGTTGATTTTAAACGATCGACAACCGAGGTCATTAGTGACGCCGTTTGCACATAAGTGAACTGTCAAAAATTTTGAAAATGAAGTGAAACCCAGTTTTTTTATAGGAAGCACGTGCAAAAAATACCACACAGTAGATCTATACTTATATCTTATACTATACAGATTGTATCAAATCAAAACAGTCCATAGAACATTCTGTGTGTAAGACAGAGACGATATTATATAAAGCACTAAAGCAGTAAGTAAGAATGAGATAAATGATCGCTAATAGCTAGTTACTGTGGTTATACAATCTGATAGTATCGTCTTTGTTTTCTATACAGTAAAAATCACAATTTTATCAAATGTCAGTATTCACTAGTGAAATTATTGATAAAATGGCTATTTATACTGTTCGGGAAAAAATCCAAATAATTAAATGGTTTTATAGTGGTAATTCAACCGCCAGCATAATAAATTTATTTGTAGTTGTTTTAATTGATAAATTGGTAAAAAGATTTACAGTGTACGTAATTATTTATTTACGTAACCACAGTAACTATATTAGCGATCATTTATCTCGTTCTTACTTACTGCTTTTATAGATCTTTATATATCGTCTCTGTCTTACACACAGAATGTCCTACGGACCGTTTTGATTTGATACAATCTGTATATAAACCTGAAGAGTTTGCTTGTTTGGTTGAACGCGCTAATCTCAGGAACAACTGGTTCGAAGTGAAAAAAAAATTTTTTGTTTGATAGCCCATTTATCGAGGAAGGCTATAGGCTATATAATATTACGCTACGACCAATAGGAGCGGAGCATCAATGAAAAATGTTGCTAAACTTTTGAACGATAACTCTGTAGATCATCATGAAATTTGGACACAACATTCATTTCGGTAAACTAAGATGAATGTAAATCTCATGTCCCTCCCCTCATTTGTTCTTTTGCACCCGGGTGAAACCGGGCGGCACCGCTAGTTTAATATAAGACGCAATATTGTACCTATTCAATTTTTAATTAAATGCACAACCAAAATACAAATATTGCCAAAAGTTGGTGCATGTCCGATAATCATTTTAGGTGCTCTTAGAAAAATCGTTCCACATAAATTTCAACAAAGACTGATATTGATTAATTAATGCATTAATGATTTCCATAGCTATCGAATAAACAAACCTCGCTTAATATGTCGCGTCTTAACTGAAATTCACTTTAAAAACCTCGTGCGCAATGGTATGTTATGTTAAAAGTCACTGGCGTTCGTTTTAAACACAATGTCAAAGCTCGTCGTAATGTAACCCATTACGACACTATTCAAGTACTTATTCGTTTCAGTTCCACAAATCAACGCCTTCGTTTACACATGAAATTTGCATTAACTAGGCGAGGAATGCGGCACGAATACATATGTCAGGTGTTGTATAACACTACTGTGCCACGTACCTAACTATACTTGTCCGCTGGTATGTCGTATTATGATATAAGTAGGTCGTGTTTTCAAGATCATCACAAAAAATACAAATTAAGTATATAAAAAATGTAAATGTTCGTTTGTTCAAAATATTAAATCTTCGAAAGTTCTTCACCGATTGTCTTGAAATTTTGACGCAACGTTGCATTCGAATACGCGCGTGTTTTTTATATACAGGGTGTCCCATTAAGAATGGGACATAGAACAACCGCAGATTCTCCAATTCAAAATAAAACGATTAAGCGAAATATGCTTAGATAAAATGTTACTCGCTCTACCAGTGGCGTACGGCAGGAGTAAGTAATGCTTGTACCCCTTCTAAATGTTACGCCGCTGTCTAAATTTTAATTTTGACTATAATTTTAATTTTTTTGATATTTTCTAAGTCAATAATGTACACTTGTTAGTTTGTTGTAAAGTCATTGGTTTTCGAGATATTCGCAGTTAAAGATAGATAGACATGTACTTTTTATTTGTATTATTATTAATAATATTCATTTTTACAATTTTGTCTTAAAAAAACTGCGAATATCTCGAAAACCAATGACTCTACAACAAACTAACAAGTGTACATTATTGACTTAGAAAATATCAAAAAAATTAAAATTATAGTCAAAATTAAAATTTAGACAGCGGCGTAACATTTAGAAGGGGTACAAGCATTACTTACTCCTGCCGTACGCCACTGGTAGAGCGTACTGAACTATTTTTTTTATTGTTAGGTGCATTTTATGACATTTAACAAGTGTGCCGATTTGAGTAAAATTATACGGTGTATTAAAAAAATTATGGAGATTAATAATTTTTCAGTTTTCAACTTCAACACCCCGTATTTCGGAAACGAGTAACATTTTATCCAAGCATATTTCGCTGAATCGTTTTATTTTGAATTGGAGAATCTGCGGTTGTTCTATGTCCCATTCTTAATGGGACACCCTGTATACATACCTATTAATATATGGATGTCACACCTGTGATAACATACTTTTTTTGAAAAAACAGCGCCACGTTGGACGTTAAAGCAACACACGCTATACGAAATATTTTACGACAATGGGAGCGCCATTAGTTGAACATAGGTGAAATACAGGTGATTTTTAAGTTGAATCTTTTTTTTAACAGCGTGTAGAAATCAAATAGACGAACAAATATTTCAAGTAACTCAAAACTCAAAAATGAATGAAGAACGGTCTTTCACAGTTTTATTAAATTTTGAGGTCGGTCCTGGCGTTATGTTATGTCACCATGGAAATATGTTATGTCATTATCATGTATTCACAGAAATTGTTCGATGTTGTCCCCGTTTTGTTGGACACAAAGAACTTCTAGATGTACTTCTGTACCTACTATAAAGTTGGATAGATTTCATATTATAGGTACTTTCTCTCTCTCTCTCTCTCTCTCTTTCTCTCGCTATCCATTATTTGAAACAAGATTATCGACAACTAAACACAGACCATTTTAGCTTATTGTCAAAAAAATATGATCTATGTAGGTGCATAAAATTGTGTAAATGTTATCCGACGCCCACTCCGCGCCTTGCCGTTGCGGCAAGGACGTTGAACACTATCATTATTATGTCACCGATGACCTATTCAGTACGACCACGATCGTCTTTTGTTGTCGATAAATATTATTGCCAAACTGACAAAAGAACGCTGCCCTCTCTCAGAACGACAATGTGCCATTCAATGTTCTCCTGTCTCTAGGTTTAATTAACAGAAAACAACCTTCACTTACTGTCAGTGCCGGATTAACCTATAAGCAAATTAAGCAATTGTTTAGAGCATCACGTCTCAGGGGGCAACAAGAAGCACCACTCAGAAATGAAAAGTACCTCACTAAACCGTGTCAAGAATTTTTGAAGTGAAAACTTCTTTAGCGGCGTTGTACACTTTTTTTGTAATGGGTAAAAAATGTTAAACTTGCGTCAGGCGTCAGGTAAAGTAAGAACTGGGTGAGCGAGAAAACTCTCTAATTTATACAACGTTAGACATCTAGCGTTGAAATATCGTACCTACATAAAAATGCAATCTATGATACAAACCATTTTGATCGAAAATTCGTCAGACGTTAATATTCAAGTTTTCACTTCTCCCGGCACTCCCGGAGTGCAAACCTTTTTTTTTTCTTCTTGTCATTTTCTCAAAAATTTTATTTACTGATATAAAACTGTCTTTAGAAGTATAAAAGTTAAAAATAAATAATAAACTATTTTTGAAAATTAAAACGAAAAAAAAATTTTTCATTTAGTTCAATTTTTCTAGTTTTAAAGTCTTGAAACTTTTTTTCTATTAATTGTATAAAAATGCCCGATTTTATAGACAGCCAAATTTTCAATGGGAGCATTGATTGTAAAATTCAATTTTTTCTTAAAAATCTATGCTTTTTAACTTTTTTCCATCAATTTGATTTTTTTTATAAACTAAACTAATTAGAGATCGGGCCCATAAGCAAGAAATGTTTAGGGCATCAAGGACTAAGGAGTCTTAATCCGACACTGTTTACTGTAAAGAACGCGGTTCGACGCTTTATAATGCCTGTTTGTACTATAATTACCTATGGGTCATCCGTTGATTACGTCACACAAAATATAACTGGGGGTCCGCGGGATTTCAAATATTTCAAAATGTGCCAAATCTTTAAAAAATATATTTTTCCTTCCAAGGATTGGTTGTATATTTTAATTCAATTGTTAAATAAAAAAACGCAAATGCACTCCGGGAGTGCTGGCAGAAGTGAAAACTTGAATATTAACGTCTATGTTAAACGACCAAAGCGCAGAAAAGTTTGAACTAATAACTTCCAAGAAATTCCGTCTGATGTCGCCAAAACACAACTTATAGTGTAGTTAAAAACCATTCGATTGCATAGACAAGTCCCAAAAAAAATATATACCTTGCACATTAATACAATGGATTTCATTTAGGGCATGTCACAAAAGTTTTCGTCTTACGAATTTTGTCTTAATAATTTTCGATCAGGTCACGGGTCCTGACGCGAGTTTAACATTTTTTACCCATTACAAAAAAGTGTACAAAAGTTTTCGTCTTACGAATTTTCGATCAGGTCACGTGTCCTGACGCGAGTTTAACATTTTTTACCCATTACAAAAAAGTGTACAAAAGTTTTCGTCTTACGAATTTTCGATCAGGTCACGTGTCCTGACGCGAGTTTAACAATTTTTACCCATTACAAAAAAGTGTACAAAAGTTTTCGTCTCACGAATTTTCGATCAGGTCACGTGTCCTGACGCGAGTTTAACATTTTTTACCCATTACAAAAAAGTGTACAAAAGTTTTCGTCTCACGAATTTTCGATCAGGTCACGTGTCCTGACGCGAGTTTAACATTTTTTACCCATTACAAAAAAGTGTACAAAAGTTTTCGTCTCACGAATTTTCGATCAGGTCACGTGTCCTGACGCGAGTTTAACATTTTTTACCCATTACAAAAAAGTGTACAAAAGTTTCGTCTTACGAATTTTCGATCAGGTCACGTGTCCTGACGCGAGTTTAACATTTTTTACCCATTACAAAAAAGTGTACAAAAGTTTTCGTCTCACGAATTTTCGATCAGGTCACGTGTCCTGACGCGAGTTTAACATTTTTTACCCATTACAAAAAAGTGTACAAAAGTTTTCGTCTTACGAATTTTCGATCAGGTCACGTGTCCTGACGCGAGTTTAACATTTTTTACCCATTACAAAAAAGTGTACAAAAGTTTTCGTCTCACGAATTTTCGATCAGGTCACGTGTCCTGACGCGAGTTTAACATTTTTTACCCATTACAAAAAAAGTGTACAACGCCGCTAAAGAAGTTTTCACTTCAAAAAAAATTACGAATTTTTAAATTATACACTTGTCAGGGGAGGGGTTCAATGAAAATGTGATACACTGTATATTGTCGCCAGGTTTTGGCACTGCGACCCGAGTGTTTTTTTTCTCTCATATACCGATAATCCACGCTCTACTATACTTAGACTTTGTGTAGACTAACCGTTAATTTAATAGCCGGAATTGACCGAAGTTGAAATTTAAAATTTAAGTGAAAGTGGTTCAAACGGGTCGCAAAGACTCAAACCAATAAACTCTAATGTAGTCCCGGAAAGCGGAAATCTTAAACTCTCAATAGATATATTGATCATTAAATGACAAAAAAAAATTGGTTGTCTGTAAAGTCGGTTTACGGACGATAGTTTTACGTGATAACGTATTCCGCTCGAATATCATATTTAATAATACATAACCTAAATTTTAGTAGCTGTCAAACTATATTTTTACCGACTAATAATTTGATCAACCAAAGCAAAATACATATTTTTAAGCAATTATAAAAGACATTTAAAAGAATGTATATATATTATATATTTGTTAACAAACCGTATAATTTATCTGCTGTTATGAAATGCAGATATCTCCCAAGATTTGTTTTTGATACAAAATGTAGCTGCGTTTGTGTACAAACTATCAATTGACAAATAACGATGACGTATTATCTGAAAAATTGCTTTAAAAATTCGATAATTTATGACATTTTTATTAAATATCTTGATTTTAAGTCTTAATTTCCACGGTTTATAAAACAAAGGCCATCTGTCAGATGTAGCTTTCGCTGGAACAGCCGAAAAAAATGTTGAGCGCACACTACTCTCTGACGTCACGCGAGAAGAGGGAGAAATGCGCACAAGCCGACGCTTGGGCCAATCGCGCATCTCTATCGCTTATATCGCGCTCTCGCTTGCGGAACGTTACTCTTTTTCGTGTGTGCTGGCGGTGTTTCATCAATTTATAAGACGTTATCACGTCAAAAAGTAACAACATGTTTTATTGGCATATGTAATTGTTGTGTTATGTTTATGCCGGTTTGCAGAAAGGATTGTCAAATAATTTGACAATGATCTTAGAATTTAGATTGTGATAATTAATTAATTAAGAGCATTCTAATGTCGTATTCAAACGCCTTGTCATCTCGAGCAATTAGATTGTAGGTACTCACAAAAAAAAAAATAGAAATAGAAAAAGACCGCTTTTTAAGCTATAAATTTTGATCAAAATACGTATAAAAACTTTGTTTCGAAGTGAAAACTGTACAAAAAACGATTCTAATTAATATACAGGTGAGTTTTAAGTTGATGCTTTTTTTACAGCGTGTAAAAATCAAATAGACGAGCAAATATTTCAAATAGTTTTTTTTATCAAAACTCAAAAATAAGAGAGAAACAGCCTTTCGAAGTTTAAATAAATTTTATTAAATTTTCTTTAATTTTGAGGTCGGTCCTGGGGTTATATTATGTCACTATGGAAATATGTTATTATTATCAAGTATTCACAGAAATTGTTCACCAAAGTCGATCTTAGAAAGTTGTTGTTCGAACAATTTCTGTGAATACTTGATAATAATAACATATTTCCATAGTGACATAATATAACCCCAGGACCGACCTCAAAATTAAAGAAAATTTAATAAAATTTATTTAAACTTCGAAAGGCTGTTTCTCTCTTATTTTTGAGTTTTGATAAAAAAACTATTTGAAATATTTGCTCGTCTATTTGATTTTTACACGCTGTAAAAAAAAGCATCAACTTAAAATTCACCCTGTATTTTTAAGAAAAATATCGTTTCAATCGATCAATAAATTTTCCAGTAGGATCGACTTAAAACTCCACTATGCTTTTCATATGGAGTAATATTATGTGTGTTCACAATATAAGGTCATTGTCAATAAGTCAAATAAGATATTTTGACTACTTTTCTGCAACTCAGTGTTTGCCAAATAAAGTTTAACCCTCACCCTCCCTGCTTACGGTCTTGTTAACGTGCGATGTCAGTATTTTATTTGTTTTCTATACTAATCAAAAAATGAGTGCATTTTTCGTACCATCCATTTAGGTTGAATAGCTGGTGATTTCAATGCGCAGTCTACGGTTAGTCGTTTGGCTTCACAGCACGCACGTATGATATAGCGAACATAATATTATGTAGTGGATACCGTTACACACATTCGATGTCAGCTCGCGTGAAAACAATTCTAATGTTTTAGTTATCACGTGAAAAAATGGTCATTAATAATATAATACAAATAAATAAAATATCGTACCTGTAACTTAGCCTTGAATTTTTACAATAAAATTAAAGAAATATTGAAATACTCCGTATAGTTATATTCATAGGCGTAGCAACGATTTTATCCTAGGGGAGGCCAAATTTTCACCTCTACCTACCATTACCAGCTTCTAATTAATTTGAAAACTGTTCATAGAAACGAAATCGATCAACACGACTTTCTGGAGACATTTCACGACAAAGAAAACGTAGATTATTGTAGATTTATCTTGTTATTATTTTGTACGTGAACAAATAATATTGTAGGGTGGGCCAGGCCCACCTAGACCACCCCTTTACTACGCCAATGGGTATACTTATAGACTACGAAATAAGCAATCTACATACAGAATTATTTTTAAGTTGATTTTTTTAAGAGTATTCGTCCCTGCAAATACCCCCTGCACCCTTCATCTCAAATCTTTTCCCCTCGCCTAAAAACGGTTCGCGCTCTCCCGATGCTATTTTTAAAGCTAGAGTGTTCTGGTAAACGCCAAATGAAAGACAAAGAATCAGACTACAGATCCTTCAGGCGAATTTTTTGAAAAAACAGTTTCGCCTACGTGTGAAATATTACGTAGCTTATTATTTTTTTCAAAAGGTTGTAAGTTTTTTCAGGATTTTTTTTTCAAAAAATTCGCCTGAAGGATCTAGTCTGATTCTTTGTCTTTCATTTGGCGTTTACCAGAACTCTCTAGCTTTAAAAATAGCGTCGGGAGAGCGCGAACCGTTTTTAGGCGAGGGGAAAAGATTTGAGATGAAGAGTGCAGGGGGTATTTGCAGGGACGAATACTCTTAACAGCGTTTAGAAATCAAATAAACTAGGGGTGGCGAACGTTTCTAAACCTACGTGCCAAATTTTTTCAAAAATGTTTAATGTAGCCATGACGTGCCGATAAGCAACCAAAGAAATTTAGTTATCAAAAAATTTAATAAAAAATAATAATTTTGATAATACATTGACCGTCAGGAAACTTTTTCGTATTTGTTATTTGGTGATAATCAATTGTTTTCGGGCATCTAACATAATTTTAATTATTTCGATTTTGGACCTCAATCAATGCCGTGCCAACAATAATCTGTCACGTGACACCTGTGGCACGCGTGTCATAGGTTCGCCACCCCTGAAATAGACAAACAAATATTTCAAGTAGTAACTTTTTTAACAAAACTCAACCATGAAGGCGGAACGAGCTTTCATAGTTTTATTAAATTTTATCAAATTTAATATTGGTTAAATATGGAAATTATAATTAATTCTTTAACTATGAAAAGTACCTAAGATTTTGGTTGTTCTGCAGCTCTGCAGCGTTCGTAGAGGAATCGTCACCGATGCGGTATGTGCATAAAAATGCAACAGTGATTTGAATTCATTGTTCATACAGATACAAGTCGTACAATATCACATGTATAATATGTCACTATGTCATACGTGATATGTATTTGTTTCGACAATAAACAAAACAGAATCGTAAAGTCGGAACACTGAACAGGTGTGCGTGATTGTTAAACTAATCTTATTGACTGCGTGCTAAACGGCGTCATCTGCCGCATTCAGACGTATATGTGATTTCTCTACTTAATAGACTACAGCTGTTGAACAAGTATCACGTCTCGATAATAGAGTTCCTCTCAGAACTTCATAATAAGTTAATAACTATTTTTTATAGAAAAAAACACGTTGAATCCAATGAGCACAAATAAACGTCTGTATGCCTTTTGGTTTAGAAGTTATTTGCGTTTAAAGTTTTCAGAAAATCGTATAAAACCTTCGAATGGCCGTATAGTTTCCAAACTAAAAGAGTTACAGACGTTTGCTGCGCTCGTTGAATTCAGCGTATTTTTTTTCTGTAAGCATTCTCAATTTCAAAAATTTATTAAAGAATTCGATTTTTGCGATTTTTTCAAGGCATACCTCTTTAAAAAATTGCGATTTTTGACGTAATCCGAAATCTTTCGGAACTTTGGCAAAATGATCATGGTTATAGAAAAAAGCACGCTGAATCCAATGAGCGCAAACAAACGTCTGTATGTCTTTTAGTTTAGAAGTTTTTGCGTTTATAGTTTTCAGAAAATCATATAAAACCTTCGAATGGCCGTAGTTTCTAAACTAAAAGAGATACAGACGTTTGCTTACGATCATTGAATTCAGCGTATTTTTTTCTGTAAGCATTCTCAATTTAAAAAGTGTATTAAAGAATTCGTTTTTTGCAATTTTTTCAAGGCATACCCTTTTAAAAAAATGCGATCTTTGACAAAAACCGAAATATTTCGGAGCTTTGGCAAACTCATCATGCTTATAGAAAAAAGCACGCTGAATCCAGCATGGTCGTAAAACGTCGTGTGTTGTCAAGAAAAAGGTTCGAACTAAAAAAAGTAGTATTTGACCATCCCCTCACTCCCTTTACAAGAAACGCTACTGACTTAGTGGCTCATGAGCTAGTACTAAAAAAAATAATTAATAAAATTTGACCCACTTCTCAAAAAGGTTCGCCATAACTGGTTTAGGGGATGTCCGTTAATTACGTAAGGTGTTTGTTTCTTCTTTTTTGATTAGATGACAGCAAAATTTAGTTGCAGGAGAAAATTTACTTGCAGAGCGATATTTAGTTTAACATCGGCCAGGCGTCCCGCGATGGCTCACATTTTTTTTGTTAATGTTGTATCTTTGAGTTAGACTGTGAGTCAATACTTCCCGCGCATTCCAAAAAGCAAAACTGGTTATTGTTCTTAGTCTATTGTTGAAAATGAATGACAAACAATGGTTTCTGCTTTTACGTAACTCTAAAATTTAGATTGTGACAAAAGATTATCGATATGAAGAACAATAGGTTTTACTGGATTATTTTTTGTATTGTCTCACCAAAAACTTTTCAATAAAAATTGACTCTAAACCACTACTAACTCAGAGTAACATAATCCTGATGGGCAAAAGTTGTTATTTTTGATAACTAATTTTGTTATTTGAAAATGACCTGTTTTAAAAAGTTAGTCAGCCAACGTTCAGCCAAAACTTTTCGAGAGACTAATTTAAAAAAAGTCGACACCACTTTGTTTAGAATGTTTACGGATTGGCCCCATATATATTTTTTTAAATCGGTTCAGTCGTTTTAACAGATTTTAAAAAAGAAGTGTGAGCTGATTTTGATGATTCTTATTCTGTTTAATAAGGCATACCTTCGGGATGGTCTCATATAAATTTTACTTAAATCGGTTCAGCAGTTTTTTTCTTTTAGTAATGAAATATTAAAAAAGGAGGCGATTAATAACGTGGAAACTACATATTGAAGTCACCGAAAAGTAAAAAATAAATAAAATTGAACCAATTTCTAAAAAGTCACTAAAAAGCGAAAAATAATAAAATTTTGAGATCGGCGTCAATATAATGAAAGTACATCTAAAGTTGGCGTCGACCTCAAAACTTTATTATTTTTCGCTTTTTTAGTGTTTTTTGGAGTGAAACTTCTTCAGGCGCGGTAGGACAAATTTTTGATCTGAATAAGACAAATAGTGAAACGCTTTCCCTTCTCCGACTTCAACCGGCAGTGGATAGGAAATAATGAGAGAATCGTGTCTACTCTCTCTTTCAAAGCGTCATGCGCACTCTACACGCATGCGCACTGCGTGCCGTGTGTATACGTAGTATTTTCTCTAGCCACGATAACAAATTCCACATAACCGTTTCCTAATCCTGAAATAAAGAAATCGTCAACAAATGCTAAAACCTAAGAAGTTTCACTTCTAACGCCCGATGGTTTCACGCATTTTTAGAAGGTTGTTTAATTTGTTGGGCATTTAATTTGTGTTTAATCGGTATTTTTGTGCAATCGAATTTTAGTACTGCACATATTTTGACTAATAATAAATCTTAATGTAATATACGTAACAAACTAATTATGCATATCTTTTATTTTTAGGATCGCGATGAACAAACCCAGTTGGAAATGAAGCACAGAAAGGAAGAGGATGATTTGTATCGAAAATTTGCCCGTCAAAGAGAAGAAGAAGATAAAAGAATACGCGAAGAATTCAGGGTAACTTGCTAAATATCCTGATCGTCTAATTTAAGAATTCTAAGTTATCAGTTGTCGTCGTCATCGTAGCACACAGGGACGGATCGAGGTTTTTCAGGACCTAGGACTTAGTCTAATGGGGCCACATTTTTTGATAGATTCAGAGTCTTTAAATTTAAATAATATCAAAATTAAAGTTGAAATTTAGTGACCTGACCAAAGAAATAATATCTACTCAAAATTAAAAAAAAATTTAAAACTCCCTCCGAAAAGTGTCAAAATTCACTAAAAAATGTACCCAAAATTAATAGTAACTATTTTTTACTATCCGATAAGTGCTCATTGTTAATGAAAAAGTATTAAAAATGTGTGATAATAATTCAATTTTTGTGGGTTCTTGACACTTGGAGGTCCACGGCTTAGGTCCTATTAAGGCCGCTGCACACGAGGCTAGAAACGCTGCTAGGAGTTCTGCTAGCCGGTAGGCTGGGTACGAAGCTGGAAATGACGTCACTGCGGGCTGGCCTGCTAGCTCACAAGATAGGTTTTAAAATTAGAACAGGGGCTATTTTCCCTGCTAGATTTGCGGCTAGGTGTCAGCAAGAACCAATCAGGAAGCAGTATCTTCACGTGGGCACTTGAACAAACGCCCACATGGCGTCAGTCAGACAACAGACACGTTTTGCTCTGTGTTTATATTCGAACTGTCACTGCGCGCGCACCAGATCTATTCACAAAACAAACTTGAAAATTAGCCTCGTGTGAAGCGAGCACTTAACAGCTATCAAGAAAACCAGCGCTAGAAAACTAGTAGGCAAATCTAGCAAGGAATCTAGCAGCGTTTCTAGCCTCGTGTGCAGCGGCCTTTAGTTCCTATGTAGATCCACCCCTGATAGCTCAGGACTGCTCCTAGCTTTTGATCGTGTTCTTCATTCGATTTCATTTTAAAGTCTGAAAAAAAATTAGTCAGTTTCTTTTGTACTTCAATTTTCGTCAGCGATTTATCTAGACTGTTGAAGTGAGAGTTTCTAATCTGTGGAAATGAATTTAGGACGAATGGGAGAAAGAATTGGAACGGCTGACTCACAGATTCGAACGCGAGATGCAAGTAAAAAGAAAACGACCCGAGGATCAGAGCGTGCTGACGTTGAGACATCAGCAGGAAAGAGATGACCTTGAAAAGAACATGACACTGCGAAGGGACAAGAAGAAGGAGTCGGTTACTCGCAAAATGCTTGAACACGAAAGGTACAGGGTTGTATTGTAAAGAATGCCAAAAATATTCCAAAAATCCAAAGAAATAGTCGATAGCTCTTGGAATAATTATTAAGCGTGACGCATAAGAAATAATTTGCTGGAAACCTTCCAACACCCTTGAGACGATATAGCACTGGCCGTTTAAGGATAGAATCTCATGTTAATCCAGTACTGAGGTTATAGGGGGAAATTAAGCGCTTAATATGTCTGGTTATTTATTTATGGGGAATTATAAAACGGTCGAATAAAAAAAAATTTGGTGATTGATGATGAGATAGTGTTTTAATAACTTGAGATATTAAAATAATAGTTGGGTGACTAAATTACTAAGTGGGCGACTAAATTACTAAGTGAGCGAATGGAATGCCTTCGGGAATTTTGAAGCAGATATCTTCTTTTGCTTTTTACTTTTTATTTTTTTTTTCACTTTGAGACTACAACTTAAAACTCACATTTTCATGAAGATTGAAAACCATCGCTTTTTTTGATAAAGGGGTATGCGAATTGTCTCGCAGTGAAACGCGATGGGGCAAAGGTGAAGTTTTTAAAAAAATAATTCCGGGGTGAACGATAAACGGGTATGCGAATTGTAATTCCGGGGTGAACGATAAAGGGCTATGCGAATTGTCTCGCAGTGAAACGGGAAGGGGCAAATGTGGAGTTTTTAAAAAAACAATTCCGGGGTGAACGATAACGGGGTATGCGAATTAAATAGTTAATTGTTTGACTAGAACTGCGTTTTCTAAAAAATGTATATATAATTGACAGTCAATTAATTATATATTTTTTAGAAAACGCAGTTCTATTCAAACAATTAACAAAATGCCGCTCAGAATAAATAAATCATTTGCCAAATTTTGAAAAAAATGCAGGACGTAACGTTGACACTCAAACAAATATTAGGTCGCTCAAATATTATGAAGTTTCCCGTTTTGTATTTTAAGTAACTCAAATGGATGTTTGTAAGTTGCTGTTCTGTTGATTTCTCGTCACGCGCAGTCAGTCGCTCACTTAGTAATTTAGTCACCCAACTATTATTTTCTCGTCACACGCAGTCAGTCGCTCACTTAGTAATACACTAACCCAAATTGATTATTTTTGTCACCAAAAATTGTAATTTACAGTCACTCGTTTAAATACTACCCTTTATTTATTCTTGTGACTATGCCCATGTGCGTAATTTTCCTTTCGCACGACCCTGTTGTAAGCCTTGTTACTTAATGATCTATTGTTTTACATTATTTATTTATTTGTATGATTTTAGAGCTGCAACGGCAGCGCTGGTAGAAAAACAAAGCCACGAAATGTTGGAATTGATCAATGAGAAACGCAGCGAGTACATGATGGCCGAATCACTTTATCTAGAGGGAGAAGGCGAAGGCTTTGCAGAAGAACTGCCTCCATATCCGAGCCTCGCTCCAATTCCAGCACCGCCAGCTATATCGAAATTCCAAATCTACAACGACCCAATGGAGTTCGCTGAAGTTGACCAAATTGCCATTTCGGTAAGCAACGCTATCTTTTTAAGTAACCACTTACTACTTACTAGTCGACACCCCGAAACACTAGGAATTCGAGGTTGAATCCTCGTAGTCCTCGTCAAATGATTCAGGGGCGACGATTTTCTATTTTTCCGACTGGTAAAATGTGATGATATTTGGTTCCAACATTTTTATTTATGAAGATTGACTCTATTCAATAAATAGAGTAACTGTGATCCATTGAAGTTAATGATGAGTATTTGGAAAGAATTCCGTGGCATAAGGATCGAAAATGAAGCAATACTGAGATTTTTTTTTTTTTTGAAACAATTTTATAACTAAGAAAATATAATTACAGAACACTCTGAAGATGATACAAAACGTATCGAAACGTTAGTATTAAATGCAAGTTTAAAAAAAATCTCAGTAAGTATTGCTTCATTTTCGATCCTTATGCCACGGAATTCTTTCCAAATACTCATCATTTTTATTTATATTGAAATCATATATTAATACGCTAAGGTTTAAGATGTTTGCCACCCTTTTTAGAAAAAACCACACAATTTCTCCACATAAATTATATATCATTTTACAGATAATTGCTTGCTCTACTGACATCGACAACTAAAAAATTTATTATTGCTATTGTTTTTGTAAATTAATTAAACTCTGAACAACGTCTGCCATCTGACGGCGCAACGTTAACACTTCGATCTGTCATCTGACCTTCATATTGTAAATACTGCATACTGTCATCTGACGGGCAACGCTGAACAACGCTTTTGCTACTTGCGCCTCTATATGACAATTTTAGTAAAATATTTCTTTTACAACAAAAAGAAGAACGTTATAAGCAGTGTGCAAAATTAGAAACGAATTGAATACCTGCAATCATATTTAAAAAATAATTTTGTAAAGTGATAATTATTATACTTATTTAGTGCGAATAATTTGCACAGATCACGCTAGTTTAATGGATAATTTATTAATAATATATTGTTTTTTAAAGGTGGCTCAAGAAGACCAAAAAACGTTTACTGACTTAGTTCGTCAGTTAGTTGGAAGATGTGGCTCCGACATCGAAAAAGCTAGGTAATTTAAATATTCCTCATTCTGTTGTGAAAGAAATCCCATTTTTTACCATTTATCTGTTGATTGTTTTGTTTTCCCGTTCAACTATATTTTAAGATACAGTGTATACAGGAAATAATGTGACTATTATATTTCTTGTAGAACGATTTTCCGATGGATAACTGTGAAGAATTTGAACACGATGCAATTTGATGAGAATTTAAGAGGAGATACTCCAATGGGACTTTTGCGCGGTATCAAACATGGAACTGAGAGCTATCATGTACTTTTCAAAAGACTGTGCAGGTATATAACACAACAATCATGTTTTGACGTGATAACGTCTTATAAATTGATGAAACACCAGCTGCACGCACGAAAAAGTGTAACGTTCCTAACGTTCCGCCTGACCCTGTGCGTGCAAGCGAGAGCGCAGTATGCTTCGGCCCAAGTTTGACAGCTACTAAAATTTAGGTTATGTATTATGGAATACGTTATCACGTAAAACTATCGTCCGTAAACCGACTTTACAGACAACCAATTTTTTTTGTGATCTAATTGAAAAAGAATAAAATTAAAATGTATCCTCCGTGGACATAAGTGTCCACGGTGAACAAAAGTGTGTCAAACTTCTTTTTATTTAATAAAAAATACAGTTTTAATTGATCAATTACTTTTCAAGCATAATATGGAGAAATGTGTATGGCCACAATCTAATGCCGTTGTCAAATTAGATTTTCTGACGATGCTTCTGCAACTGAGCATTAGTATCAGGGCTGTACCGCCGAGTTTGAAGGCCCCAGTGCAAAAACTGTCGGGGGCCCTCCCTGTTAAACATTAACTTCAATAAAAAACGAAAGATGCAAATTTTTGGCTTGAAATAGTAGCTTAATTTTGAAGTGAAGCTTTTTGGTCCTGGGGGCCCCTAGTAGCCGGGGGTCCCGTTGCACCGTACCGCCTGTGCCAGCCTCGTTATGGGCCTGATTAGTATACAGTATGTAAACACGTAAGGTGCACATAGGGAAAAAATACTTGGATCAGAGTTAGCCATGACTGCCTTAATTGTTATTTCTATTGAATTATCGTGGTAATCTTGAGGATTTCTATTTTATTTTGATTTATTTTTATTTTACTTGGCTTTTTTAATAATTAAAAGCTCTTATAAATTTTAATTTTTTTGTACAAAAATAAAACAAAAAAACAACTCCATCTGTTTGGAAACATTTCAATCAAAAATTGTCTGACTGGTATGACGTATGCGCGTTGGTAAATCAGTGACCCAATGTCTTTAGGTTCAACACGAATAGGCGGAGATATTTGATCTCGCATCATATTTAAGTATTTTTGGGAATTTAAGTCCCATTAATAAAAAAACTCCGATTATGTTGTAATCATTTGAATATTTTCTTCGGTAGTATACACATTCATTTTGCAAAAGAATATTATCTGTCAAATTGAAAAACAAGATTTCAAGGCTCACTCTGATCCAGTCATTTTTTCCCAATGTAAATTTCCCTTGTGCACCTTACATGTTTACATACTGTATAGAAAATTACTAAAGGGATTTGAAATTTGTTTGATTACAGCTATGCAGGTTTACATTGCGTCGTAATAAAAGGTTACAGCAAATCGGCTGGGTATCAGCCAGGCGTTAGGTTCGAGGACAACCGATTCCGTAACTCTTGGAACGCCGTGTATGTAGCCGGGGCGTGGCGCTTCGTTCAGTGCAACTGGGGCGCCCGACATCTTGTCAATGCCAAAGAAGCACCTAAGTCAGGCAATAAAGCCAAGTCGGATAGTCTGAGGTAAATTATTAATTAAATAAGTAAAATTTACTATGTATTTTTTTTGAAATTTTTAATTTTATGGTGAAATTTGTTACTGTTTTTTTAGATACGAATACGACGATCATTATTTCTTAACGGATCCAAGGGAATTTATTTACGAATTTTTCCCATTGCAATCGGAATGGCAGCTTCTCAAAAATCCAATTACGCTACAAGATTTCGAAGAGCTGCCGTTTGTTAGATCACTATTTTTCCGATACGGCTTATATTTCTCGGATCCGAATACTAAAGCTGTTATGTACACAGATTCGACAGGTAAAAAGTTGGAAATTATTTTTGAAGTGTTAAACTTCTTTAGCAGCGTTGTACACTTTTTTTGTAATGGGTAAAAAATGTTAAACTCGCGTCAGGACACGTGACCTGATCGAAAATTCGTAAGACGGATGGAGAGTAGAAGTAATATTCAAGTTTTCACTTCTGCCGGCACTCCCAGAGTGCATTTTTTTTTTATTACTCATATGGAAAAAGTGGTATCTTTACGCATGCTGTTACGGTTGAAAAGTAGCTATTTTCATTTGCGTGCGGAAACTTTATTTGTCGCACTGAAATTATTGTTTGTCGCACGCAAATTCAGAGAAAAAACAAAATAATAACGGCGTTAATGTCAACGAAACAAACTGTCATTTGAAGCAGATTTGAGGTTAAAATTTTCGATTATGGACTTTTATTCTTGACAATTTTAACAATTTTAACTGAATTTTCAACTTTTTAATGATTTAATTTTAATTCATATTACTTCTAATTTCTTTTTTTAATTCGTAATAAAATTTTAATTTAATTCGTAATAAAAAATAGTATGTGCAACTCGTGCGGCATTGTCGCACTAGTTGCACAATATAGGTACTATTACAGTTCTAACTTGTTCACGAAAGAATGAACTAAATCGAGCGCTATTTTTAAAATATCCAAGCGTAAAATAAATTGTTCTCTAATAAAATGTTTGTATTTTGAAAACTGTTTTAGGTGCCGCCACAGTTCGAATAGCAATGCCTGCCCATATGCAGGGAAGTTTAATTTTCCATTACAATTTAAAATTCTACGACAGTGAAGGCGACGGGTTTGATGGTGTATCTTTAAAACGATTCGTAATGCAGGTATATTTCATCGCCGATATACATTTCTTCAATTAGGCTTTTGAAAAAAAAATAATTATCAATTTTTTTATTGTATTTTAAAACTTTATTATAAATAATATTGATAATCGATGCGAAAAACTTTCAAAAAACTTTTTTTAAATTAATTATAAGCAATTTACAATTGATAAAATATTTAAAAAAATCACGTGACTGCAAACGCACTAAAATTGTTTTTGACAGTTGTGACGTCATAATGTTAAAATGTATATACGCAGTATACTATCAATGGCTTCTACATGTATTATTATAATAACATAAATTACCATTATGACGTCACATTATGTTCGGGAAATGTCGGCGCGTTCTCGGAACTGGGTACAAAAATTTATTTTTAATTTAATATAACTTTTGAATTATAACGAAAATAAAAAAAGAAAAATAGTTTTGTTATAAAACTTATATACGATCTTTCCATTTATGATAAAAAAAAATTTCATTCAAAAGCCCAATTGTTTTGTTTTTTATTTTTGTTAATTCATTTTTTTCTCTAGTCTGTCGTTGGAAATATGGTTGCTTTTCGTGTTCATGCTCCGTGTAGCGGAGCGTTTTTGTTGGACATTTTCGCGAATGCCGTGACTCCAAAAGAATATTTAACAGGAGAGCCAATGAAATTCAAGAGCGTGTGTAAATTCAAGATATGCTGCGAAGAATTGCAGACGGTGATGGTTCCGCTTCCGGACTGCGCCAGCGGCGAGTGGGGCCCTACGAAAGCGACTAGATTATTCGGACTTGTACCGATTACTCACCAGGTTTGTACTCATGTTCATTTTCAGTTGTTTAAAAGTCCATATGATATTTAAACAATAGGGCCATCTTACATATCGCCGTTTTGATATGTGGCTAACATTTTTTTCCTTTTTCAGGACGCTTTGATTTTTGCTGGACGTGAATTAGAAATTCAGTTCCGCATGTCTCGTCAATTAACGGACTTCATGGCTACGCTCCATAAAAACGGTGTCGAAGAGAAACGTTTATCGAAGTTTGTATCACATTCTATTATCGATGATATTGTTACTTTTACAATCGGTTTTCCAGAAGAAGGTCAGTACGGTCTTGATATTTATACTCGTGAATTAGGATCGCATAGTGGAACGGGAGAAAAACATTTGCTTACTCATTGTTGCAAATATTTAATCAATTCATCAAAAAGAAATTAGGTAAATCATTAATGTCCATTAATTATTTTTTGTTATAATTATTATTAATTTATATAATTACACACACAGCATTATAATGTTATGGCAGTTGTTTTTGAATGTCACAACATTCAGTTGTTTTCAATGTCGCACTCATCTACTTAACACTCATATATTGCTAGTAGGGGTCTGGAAAAAGATGACGACCCAACTATGCAGACATACATCCGTCATTTAGATCTCAAATGTTATTCACATGTGTGAGAATAAATAAGTGAGATAGAATTATACAGTTCCTGTCTCTCTTGCTGGACAACAGTACCTCCCACGGGAACTAGCAATATAGGAGTGTTAAGTATCACACTATTCAGTTGTTTATTTACCTCTCAGTTTATAGTATATCCAAGGTCACAGTAGATTTCAAATCAGTTAAATTTAAAAATAGTCGACTTGTCAATTTGACTTTTGTATTTATTGTTTTTTTTTTGTAGACATGATTGTCTTTAATAAGAAAAACAGAAGGTGCTTTTATTATAATGACTAGAGATATTATTACGAGTAGGTAGATATTTTTGATATAAATTTATTAAAAAATTAATAACAAATATCACAAGAAAATATATTTTTTTAATTAAAAATAACATCGAACTAAAGTGCTTTGTTTAGTGCAATAATCAAATAATTTTATTCTAATTTATAATATATAAATAAAACAAATTTCTATTAAATGTTACAAAAGTTTGCAAAGGTATCGCTAGCTCGTTTAACGTTCCTAAATTTTTTAGATTGCACAATCTCGAAGCCTGAACGCGATTTAATTTTTTTTTTTATTTATAATTGTTCAGTATTCATTTAGCAAACAGCCAGCAAATGGTTTCAAAACCGTCAGCCGCGTGCGCAGCAGCTAAAACGTGTTTTACTTACTGCGCATGCGGGTGACAGTTACGTTACCGTTTGCTGGCTGCTTGGAAAGAACTTATTATTTTATACTTTTTGCATTATGCAGTTATTTTTTATTTATGTAACTTCAGTCCTTTTATTTTAAATAAGATATCAGTTTATGTTTACTACAACGCGATCTAAAACTATTTTGAATTTATTATCATTTATTTGTGTTAATATTATTAAAATTCTATTTGGTGTAATTGTTAATAATACAGAATGATTTAAAAGTTTCTATATGTGGGGAAGGAATTAAATTTTCTTTATGGGTAAGGGTTGGAGAATTCTGAATTATTCAGTGCGTAATTCCATGAGTATGTATTGAAGTTTTTTTGAAGCAGGTAGTCTTCAATAATATGGTAGTGAACGCCTACTTGCCCGCAGACAGTGGCGTGTGGAATAAATTCGACATATCCATTTATAGCGGTAGACATAGCGATAGAATAAAAATAAACACTCGACGCACATGTATCTCCAAAACAGCCAATAGCAAGCTAGAAGGCGGGGGCAATGCGTTCACGTCACTATGACGCGATGGCTTCATCTTTCGCCGCAGCTATTCTACAAACTTTTGTAACATATATATTTATTAACTGTTAATATTTAAGAGAAACAAAATTTATATTACCCAATTATAAAAAAAACTTACAAATTGATATCAATACAGTAGCACCAAGTGGCGTATTTATAAGTCGCTTAGAGGTTGGGGTTCGAACATTATTTTGATAAAAAAATCATAATTTTCAAAAATTGTAAAGAAATGATAATTTATTATAAAAAAAGTCTTGACTATGATCCAGAGCTTTGCGTGCTCTGAAATCCGGTCTGGTATTTTTTGTCACCCAATTTTATTCAGTGAAAATTTATAGGTACAGTTCCATCTACAATAATCGGATTTGCGTGTCACTTATAGAAAAATTATATTTTTATATTTTATTTTTTTTTTTAAAGATAGATACACAATTTTTATTTCAATCAATATTTGTATTGATATCGTCCTTTTTATTGTAAGACATTAATATATTGAGAATGGATTATTTAAATTATTGATTTGTTATAATATGTATTAATTGTGCACTCAAAATTTTTAAGAGATGCATAACATTGGGTTGTTGGTAGCTCTGAAAGAACATCGATAGAATTGACACTGTTGGGCTACGAGGAAGCAGTTGCCCCCCTGGTAAATGACTGAGGGATATAAAACAGTATGATAATGAAAAGAAAATGCATATTATTTTTGCCCTGATTTGGAAAATTTTCAAGTAACGCCCATGGTTATGATGAGTTTCTTTTTTATTTTGAGTATGCAAGCAACACGTAATTAAAAATAATTTTTTACAGGCATCTTTATGGTGCTGAAAATTTATAATAATAGTTTTATTATTGAGTTTATTCAAATCAGATATAATATTTAATATTAAAAACTGTTAACCAAAAGTTATTTACCATACAGTTTTTAAAAAAATAGTGTATATAATCAAATTTTGCTATTGTAACTTTTTTTTTGTAAATTTTAACCACGTCATTATTTGAAATAAAATATTTCTAAATAATAATTGTATATATTTTTTCAGTGAAATTGTTACAATTCCTTTTTGCTTCCATGTTCCCTAAGGAAATGTAAGCCTGATTTGATTTCACTGTCCCCAAAACATAAAAAACTCGGGTCGCAGTGCGAAACCCTGCCGACAATATAGTGTATTTGCTTTTATAAGCAGTGTGGCTCTATTGTATGAACTTAACTTTGTTTTTGGACAAAATAAAAAAAATTACCCTCTAATACACCCCTTAAAACAACATTTTTTTACTTAATTTCAATACTACATACCAATTCAACATCTGTACCAAATTATATACACCCTTCAGTATGTAAATCCATATCAGTAAACTTGCGTTTTCATAAAACTTGTAAGTCCGGTCCTGTCGGGCCGATTTTATTTAAATTTTAGCAGCACATTTCAATAATTACTAAAGGGTTAAATTTCAAATTTGAAGTGATTCTGAGAATTTTTTCCGTATTTTTGGGCCCAAAAACATTTTTCAACCCCTAAATACCCCCCTTAAAATGGCCCGATCGGGCCCATTTTAAATAGGCTTCTTGCGATGATGGATTCCAACATGTGGACCAAATTTCGTTTAAATCGATTAAGTCTATCGAGAGTTATCGTGGTCACACATATACCTATATATATATATATATATATAAATATATATATATATATATACATATATATATATAAACATTTCCAAAAATGGTGCCAAACTTCTTAGAAACTTATGAAACGTCGAGAAATTTTGGTCCGACCTCTAGGTCCCGCCATCCGACCGACGCCAATAGTGTAAGTGCCTTATGGCAAATACACTAACAAATGGCAGCTGAGTGTTTGGGATTTTCTTTCATTCGCAAGAACTACAACCGTTTGTTTTAGAGTAATAATATCGTCAACGCTCAAAATTCAAAGTATTAAAAATTGAAATCGGCAAAGTTATGTTGGAAACAAACTTTGCAGGCAGATGTTCAAATGCGTGTTTTTTTTGTTCGCAAAAGCTAGATGGCAGGTAACGCGCTGACTCGCGTCAAGTCGTCAAAAGTGGAGCAGCAGCGAACAGCTGAATTAATGATTGGACTATTGGAGGCTAAACACAAGAGGGTATACCTCCATGTTTCATAAGTGCACTGTTTTGCGTTTGAGAAGGTAGGGATTGACTTGTTCATTTGTGCTCAAATTCAAGTGTATTTTGTTGGTTTTTCGCTCGTTTCTGTGTGGAAACATATCACATTTACGTCTTTTAAATCAGTTGGATGTGAATCGATCGTTTTTGTACAGAATTAAAAGTGAAATAATCCGAAATTAATGTTTACATCGATGTGAGACATAATATTAAAATTGTGTGCATTTTGTTACGGATTCACGATGTGCTTTTGATTGCTGTGTTACGAAATTGCCTTTCTTCTTTGCCGTTATATAACGTGCCCCTGGCATTTTACAACAATTCTGTAATTTGTTTTTGAATTAAATAATAACCTCTAAGTGACTGTTAAGTGATAACAAAAGTAATTAATTTTTATAGACATGATTTATTGTGGTTTTTTGTGTTATACTTGGATGAAGAATATGAAAGATACAATGACCACAATATAGCTTGTGAGGTTTTTTTTTTTTTAATTTAATTTGTTGTATGATTTTATAAAAAAGTGTGTTAGTGTACGTGATTTTGAAACTGTTCAGTGTTTACTATCGGAGTTCACCCCCCCAAAAACACCATGGAGGGAACTCTGGAACGTGAGTGTGGTGGCGGTTTAGGAGGGTTATTCCATCAGATTATTGCGGATATGAAGGTAAGGGTGATTTTTATGGCTACTGTTTTAAACAAGGTTTTGTTGAGTAAGCATTTTAACACAACGTAAAATTTTGACCCTTTTTTATTATTGGTAAACATGACTTTCAACATTTTCTTTACTATCAGATATTTCTGTAACGTTTTATTTGTTTAATATTATCTATTTACAATCACAAAATTTTATACGTAAAGTAAAATGTTTAACTATCTGTGTCAACTTTTGCGTCATATCATGATATCAGTCAAATTTGATAATTTAGACTGCTAAAATCATAGGTGTCCCTTCCTTTTGGTTTTGCTGGAGTCGGGCGAAAAAAATAAGCAGTTCGTTTATCAAAGTTAGAATTTGGTTCAACGAAAGAACCCAAATGAAATAATACTTGATTAGGTATTAATATATTATTCTATGCTAAAAAATTATTGATATTTTCAGCTATGAGTACTTAATGGCTATTTTCTGGTGTCATAGGTAACTGTACGTTACAAAAAATATATTAGCGGCACGTTATATGATTAGTGATTACATTATACAGGACTACAGCCAAACTATAGAAAGCTATGACAGACAGACGATATCGAGAACAATTATATAAGTTTTTTTTATCAACAGCTAGAGAGTTGAAATAATATAAAATATATAACTGATTTGTAGGAGATTTTATTGACAGAATTCATTGATAAGAATACAGTTGATAAACTATAATATTAGGGTATATGACGTGTATACAATTTAAAAATGATCGTTGACAATAATTACCTACATTTCCAGTTTAACGATATATATGCTACCTAAATGAGTAATATTTAATTATAACTTTATGTAAATTCGACCGCTGACATTTAATTTACGATATAAAAATTATAATAATATCTATGGTCAAAAAACAAAACAAGTTATATCGAATTTTGATACTATTTTCTGCATGTCTTTAAACCTAACTCAAACTACCTATACTAGTATTTTAGCCGAGTGGCGAATAATTTTTTTGCTCGTTTAGTCCATAGCTCACGCTGCGATAGTGTCAGTTTTCCCCACACTATATTCTGCATCAGACCAATAGACGTTTTTTTGTGAAGGGATTTCGATTCTTGTATGGTGTTTTTTCTTTTTTAATGCAGTGATACATAAACTGGATCATTAAATTGTTCAGATGATTAATAATTATCATTAATTACATTAATTGACCACAAATTCGACATCAGTGGTTTTGCCGTGCTACCACATACATAAAAGTATTGATAATATAAAAACTTGTTATTGAAGATGCAGTCATGAAAATCTTTATGCGACTTTGCATTTTATTATCATAATAATTTAATTAAATAATCCCTGGTTTTACAGACAAAACAAGTTCATACAGCGTTTTGTTAGCATGCTCAAAA
The DNA here is from genome assembly GCA_963575645.1 of Xanthostigma xanthostigma. Taxonomy (NCBI): domain Eukaryota; kingdom Metazoa; phylum Arthropoda; class Insecta; order Raphidioptera; family Raphidiidae; genus Xanthostigma; species Xanthostigma xanthostigma. The sequence goes on from OY754464.1 coordinate 4,858,548, forward strand.
TATATCCTTCATCTAATAATATCAGTGTCTTTTTCTTCTGAACGATTGCGTTACCAGAATGGACTAGGTCCTGGTTGCCAACCAAAAAATGGTAATACTTAATTTCGGTGTTTTTTACGACGTGTTTATTAACTCGCTTTCTTGTCTGTCTGTCTGTCCGGTCGATATAGCCTTATGCATTGTTCGCTTTATTTTTGTGTAAGTTATTGTAACCAAATCTCCGATAAAAAAATTAACCCTGTCTGTAAGTTTGTAGGTCACTTTCAAATACCCCCTTCTATAAATACAATGTATACTAATTTCATTTAAATCTATTTCATGCGCATTGATATGTAAACATTTTTTTTATTACTATTTTAATTGTGTATGAAATTATTATAATGCATTGTTGATGCATTGTTTTGTTTCAATAATGTTTTTTGCAAAGGAAATCATATATTATACTTGATTTAACATAAATAGTATGCAAATTATAAATATAAAGAGGCACTAATTATCATTTTAGAATACGGTTATCATTTCCTTCCTATATATTCCTGTGATCTTGATAGAAATCTCTGATTTATAAATCCGATTTTGTAACGTTATCTCATTAATATTGTACAGTATAGTCATGTGTCCATGGGAGCTTCAGCTTGCTCCGTGCGCTATGCTCACTAAAAAGATTCGCTCAGAGCGAGTCGTTCAAACGAGCGACACTAGACAGTACGCACTACACAAGAGTGCAGACTGCAGAGGTGTGAACTGTCATCATGCATGCTCTCTGCTCAGGAGTCACGTAGCATTGCACAGCACAATACACACACTCAGCTCTGAGCTCATTTTAATATGATTTTGATCTTATATTATTCGCAGTTCGGATAAACTATAAAGTATAATAAAAGATGAACAATAATAACGTTTATTGTTACTATATTATATCTTTGTCAACGACGTCAATGTGAATGGTTTAAGTCACTATAAGCTTAGTACCATTACACTTATAGTGTGTCATTCAACATTAAATGACTCAGCAAAGATAACTCCGTACTTGCAACATTCACTAGTGCCTCTGTGGCCTGTGCTGTGTGCGCTCTGTAAATGTGCGAATGCAACACTACAGAACAGCTCAGCACAGAGCAATGGAGCTCGGAGTGAGTCATTCACAAAAAAAAATTGGTTGTCTGTAAAGTCGGTTTACGGACGATAGTTTTACGTGATAACGCCATAAAGAAACATTGATGAACTCTCTGACGTCACGCGAGAAGAGAGAGAAATGCGTACAAGCCGACGCTTGGGCCGATCGTGCCTCTCTATCGCTTATACCGCGCTCTCGCTTGCACGCTCAGGCTCAGGCGGAACGTGACACTTTTTCGTGCGTGCAGCCGGTGTTTCATCAATTTATAAGACGTTATCACGTCAAAAGAGCGACTCACTCCGCTCCGAGAAAGGAGTCGTTCATTATGAACGACTCGCTCAATTTTTAGACATGCGAATATCTAAAAGGGTTCATCTTTGTCAACTTGATTTTGGTAACATCTTTAGCTAATGAAGTGGATATATTTTATTACTTTTAATGACCCTTTTTGCATGACCTAATATACTCAAGATTCTGTCAGTCTTTCTTTTATTTGACAAGTCATTTGCTATTTTAATCTTTAGTGCTGAGAATATTTAGAGAAAATGTCAACTTTACAAACATCTAAAAGGAGTAAGGAAAAACTATTCTAATAAAAATTCTACAAAATTGATATTCTGTATTTTGACCTCCTGCCCTAGCACTGGCTTACCAAGTCCTCAACAATTGGTAACATTTGTAACATGTAATTGATTACGAAGGAATACTAAATCATTATTATTAAAAAAATATATGATTTTTTGTGATATATTCGCCAAAGATTCGCATGGATTTTGCGATTGCAAATGTTAAAAAATATGCAGATATTCGTTACATCACTCTTAATGATACCGTGCCGTATTTTTTATCACGATTTTATTAACTTGACCTGTATGCAGGGCCGTAACTAGGCAGGGGCAATAGGGGCACTTGCCCAGGGCCCAGGACCCAGGGGGGCCCCGGAGGGGCCCAAGAAGACCCCGATAAAAAATTATCTCAATTATTTTCATTCGTATTTTAATGAATATTACAAATCACATATATAAGAAACATCACTGGTGGCTCAGATAGACAGGGCCCAAAAAGGCCAGAATATGCTATTAGAATTTTTATTTAAAAAAAACATATTTATTTAATTCTCAATACTTAGGCCCGGTATTATAAAACAAGATTAAAACTTAATCTTGGATTAAACTAACTTAACTGTCATCGGTGTCATCTGATTCATCGGTATTTTCTATTTCAAATAAAGCCTTACAACACAAAAATCTATCAATAGACCTTGCAACAAAATTAATTGATGGTCTGCGTTGCTCTTTACAAGGACTACGGGAAGCAGGATTTAAACAAATAATTTCGGATGCACAAAAAGTCGCTTTGGAAATGAATATTGAAGCTGAATTTTTTAATCAACGAATTAAGCGAATTAAAGAAGAAAGTGTTACTAATCTCAACCAAGAAAATTTGTTTGCAATGCAAATGTACAATATTTTTGACATTTTACTTAGTGAAACAGACTGGCGTTATAGACAAATGAAAACTATATTTGAAGATTTTTCTTTTCTTTTTGGCTCGTCATTAGAATCAATTAATGAGCGTTGTTGAATTACAAAAGGCGGCGGCAGATTTATCCAGAAAATATGATAAAGATTTGAATAGTCACGAATTAAGCTGTGAGATTGAAAGTTTTAAATTTCAAGTATGTGGGCTGGTGGAAAATTTGAAAGAAGCCACTCCTCTAAATTTATTACAGACTATACATGATTTCGAATTAGTCGAATCGTACCAAAACATCGTTGTTGCTTTAAGAATATTTCTGACCCTACCAGTCACCACCGCTTCTTGCGAGAGAAGTTTTAGTAAACTGAAGTTAATTAAAAACTATTTAAGATCGTCGCTCTCACAACAGCGTTTGTCGAACCTGTCTATTATATCAATTGAATCTAACATAGTGCAAGAAATAGATTTTAATAATATAATTGATGAGTCTGCGGAGAAAAAAGCAAGAAGAATGCAATTTAAATAAATTTTTAATTCGTTTTTCTTCATAAATATAAAATAAAAAAAAAATTACAAAAAATATGGACAGGACCAATTTAAAGATTCCTTATTTTGTGTTTATTTATTAAGTGATATACCTACTAAACTTTAAAAATGTGAAAGAACAGAAACTATAACCATCGTAAGTTTTTTCTCAATTTTTTTTAATTGAGGGGGGCCCAATTTGAAGGTCTTGCCCAGGGCCCACAAAATCCACGTTACGGCCCTGCCTGTATGCATGTACTTATGTATCTATGTGATGAATTTTTCAAATTAATTTTATAGAGCGGTGTGCAGAAAGCAATTTCCATTCTTGAATTATTTGCATATTTTCCAGTTTCTCTAACTTCGCATGGCTGCGCAAACTGTGGACGGTTTTTTAATCGTCGTTGTTAACAGGAAACGGAGAATTACAAATTGATGATAAAACAAATGATATCAGATTACAATGACACATGGATTTTTGCGCAGTTACTATTATTATCGTGAAATAATGGGAATCGGCTCTTATCTCTGAGTAGGTTTGTTTAACACGATTGTTATTCTGTAAATTTACTGGGAAATCAAAAACAGAAATGGGGAACAAAATTCAGATAGTGTTTTTAGATTGTAGATTACAAACGCTAAACAATTGAGGTCATCAGCGAATATTGATTCAAATCGTAGTTCGGAATATTGATTTTCAGAAAATTGCTGTAAAATTGTAAGCGAATTCTCAGGATCGATTGATACACGCTGTTGTGATACGGTTAACTTTGTTGCTTTCTTCATTGAAAGAGAAATCGTCTGAAATCAACGGAGTATATAATCAGCTTACAGCTGTCACCTTTTAATTAAATAATTTGATATCAGCATTTACACTAACACATTTGGGTACTTCACAACACATGTCGTGGTTCTACTTCGATTTTCCGGAGACGCGTGTAACTTCCATGACTGTAAACAACAAATATTTACAAAAATAGGTGTGCTTCACTATATATATGAGACGCCTCGCATAGGGTAGTTTACTGAAATGTTGAGTAGATGGCTCATGGTCAGAGTAAAATCCAATAGTCTATGTGGGTTGGTTGTTTTTGTCAGTAGGTACTCCGGTTTCTTTTCTTTAAATATTTAACAGTTTCCACAAACGCAGTGCGAATTGTCTTAAAAATGTCACACGTTCTTGATTCATGCGCACATTGAAATAAATGAGAAACGTTTCGTGTATTGAAAAGCGGATATTACAATAAATGCCGCTGTGTGTATTGGAACGAACCCTTAAATCGTAAGTGGCAATTCCTGATCCCCTCCCCCTTGCCTTGCGTCCCCAACAACCCTTCAAACGACAGTAGCTAACCTGAAATACATATCTGTTTATTTTAGTGTAAAGGTATTATATCGTATCGAACGCACAGACTCATTGATTCCATCGACTGACATATATCTTGAGCGTCTATATTTTATATCTTTACAGATAAATTAAATTGGAGTGCCTGTTTTTAATGTCAAAATAGGTATAGCTTACACCAAAAACAAATGACCTTCTTTTAGTAACCTAATTTAAAAAACTTTGTCTGTGTATAGGTTTGAAGAGCAATAAATATAGTTAAAAAACTAAAAAACACGCTTTTATAGCACAGTGAAAAATAATTCTTAATATAGGCAGAAAATAATAACGAACAAAAAAAATTAGTATTATTGTGAAAAAAGCGTGAGGCGCTTTGTACAATATTTTTCGTATATCGAGCGCCTCACGCTTTTTTCACAACAATACTAATATTTTTTGTTCATTATTATTTTCTGCTTATATTAAGAATTATTTTTCACTGTTTAGTTCGATGTGCTAAAAAAGCGTGTTTTTTAGTTTTTTTAAAATATATTTATTTTTCACTTTTTAGTTCGATGTGCTCTAAAAGGCTTGATTGATCAGGAATCAGGATAATGAGATAAACCTATCAAATTATTGTATTGTCACCGGTTCTTGATAAGTGTACAAAGTTTAAATTAAATCTGTCCGTTTAAAGTGGGTCAAAATTGAGCCCAAAGGAGTCGGTTACAAACATACATACAAACATAATTATTTAATTCTGGCGATCCTGATCAGCATAATAATGAGATAAACTTATCAAATTATTGTACTGTCACCGGTTCTTGATAAGTGTACAAATTTTAAATTAAATCTGTCCGTTTAAAGTGGGTCAAAATCGATCCCAAAGGAGTCGGTTACAACATAAGCGTGTTTACATACATGTACATACAGATGAAGTATAAAGCGTGTAAAAAAAGATCCCCTTCATAAGTGAATCATAGGCATATAGCCACACGGGGCACGGGGTTCTAATTCAGGATCGACCCAGGACGGTTGGTCACCCTAATTGTTATAGTCTTGAATTTGTATGACCGAGTTGTCAAAAATGCAATTTTTTTCATTTCAAAAAATAAAAAATAATAGTTTGCTTGCGAAAAGCAAGCGCATAGTTTTGTGAAGGGTCGGTTGAGCGAGTGAGTGGCTTTATAAAGGTGCTCGGTTCATCTATGTGTGCTATTCATAATATAGGTAAGTTCTCATAGATTGCAAGCGCAAATTGAATATGAAATTCAATGACTTTACCCGCGACTTCGTCACCTTAGACTAACTAAATGTGGAGACATAGGGTCGTTAAAATTTCTTATTTATCAGCTCGCCTGAGCAGGAACTACAATGTTGTTGCACTGAAAAAAAAACATACTAAGTGAAATAATATTAGTTGAAAAAAGTAAAGAATAGTACATTGTACGATTAGTGAGAGAAGGAGAAGATTCCATGAGCGTGAAATTTGCCGCACGAGCGTAGCGAGTGCGGTAACACAAGTGGAATATTCTCCTTCGATCAATAGTCGCACATAATACTTTATTCAACTAGCACGAGTAATATGTAATCGGGGCCCTGATAAAAGAGGGAAAAATAATAAATCACTTCCTTGATTGACGTACCCGCACCGCCCTCGATGCACACAAGACGGCCCTGACTTTCGCTGAATTGCGATGCTGTTTTCATATATACAAATCGCTACAGCGTTCCTATTGGTCCAGAAACTGTGCAGTAATATATTACCTTACAGTTTCGTTTCATTATTCGCACTCTACGCGTCAACGTGAAGTAATTTATTATTTCTCCCGAATTTAGCAGGGCCCCGAAATTATATCTTATTACTCACGCGTGTTGATTAAAATATATTATTCGATGATTACTTCCTCAAAGACTACTAGCACCGCCAGGCGGCAATGGAGCGGACTTGCACTGCCTTGTTATTATTGTTTTAAACCGCGAAGCTTCTTAATAAACGATATATTACGGCAGGAAGCGTAACGGAAGCGACGTCTGACGGCCACATGAAATCGTATTCTGTGACCGTTGCATTATTTACTGCTCATTTAGTCCACAGCTCACGTTGCGATCGATTCATTTGTCCCCGTTCTATACTCTGCACCCGGCCAATCTCTATATGTATGTAAATTATAACGGACCCCAAGGGATTGTCATAACGCGCTCGCTATATCCAAAGTTTACAAACACGATAAAGATATATATGTAAGGAAAACTCGAGGGGCTTGAAACTTAACTCGTTATTATACAGTGCGTTCACCGATAGCGGTAACAATGAATAATTCTTTTATCGTAATAGATATAAAAAAAGTTTGAGTAGTTTTGTAATCAACTCGAAATTTACTATTGGAAACTGCTGAGGTATATTTTTTGTACTTTAAACTCAACCGGAAGTGTATCTACCTGCATTTTTTTTCAACTGGAAACATATTTTTTTTACATTTTCGAAGTCTCTATTTTTTTTCTCTATAAATTCATATAAAATTTTCATAAGGTTACATAAGAAAATATTCGAGAAAAACGTAATTTATTTACCAAATGCGCAGTATAACAATTAATTATTTTTCATAGCACTCCACACATGTGTAAATTATTAATAATAATTACTAGGTACTGTTTGTTTAATTAATAAATTGATCACGTTTTTTTCGAATATTTTCTTATGTAAATGTATGAAAATTTTACTGAGAATAAAATGGTGGTTTCGAAAATGTAAAAAGATTGCCAATTTGAAAAGAATGTTTCCGATAGTAAATTTCGAATTGAGCAAAAAACTATTTTTTCCTTTTGTATCGTGCTTGCGATATCTCGAGCAATTCGATCTACAGTATATCTCGCAGCTTACAAGTCTTGAGTGTACTCTCCGCTGTAAAACAAAGATTTTCCAAATTTCCAAGACACAAGCTATACTAGTTTATATAAAAGGTGCGTCAAGTGATTTAAGGAGATTGAGCCGTTTTACGAAGATAATGAAAAAAATCTAAAATAAAGTTTTTTTAATAGATTTTTTTATCACAAAATTTTCTGTAAAAAATCCCAAATCATCAGTAGATTTATAAAGTTAAAAATTAAAAAAAACTTTTACATGTAGTCTTATGGAAAATATGTCAACCTAGCATGCAAACGGTACATTTTAATTTTTTGCAAATAACCAAATAATGTCAGCAGTCCGAAAACTAACTATGTAGAGCATCGATGTCTTACGCATATTTTAATAATTTTTCCAATTTAATTAGGAGACTTTTAATCATTAAAAAAATTATTAAACCTTAGCACTTTTCGATTATGGACTTTTATTCTTGACAATTTCAACAATTTTAACTGAATTTTCAACTTTTTAATGATTTAATTTTAATTTTTATTACTTCTAATTTTTTTTTTTAAATATTTACTGCAAAAAATATGTAAAATACAGATATATAGATAAAATTATTTTTCTAACCTAACTTTGTACAAAAAATTCAAAAGTTAGTCCATTAAGTAAAAAACTGAAATAATTAATTAATATTAAAAAAATTTTTATTACTTCTAATTTCTTTTTTTAATTATTTACTGCAAAAAATATGTAAAATACAGATATATACATAAAATTATTTTTCTAACCTAACTTTGTACAAAAAATTCAAAAGTTAGTCCATTAAGTAAAAAACTGAAATAATTAATTAATATTAAAAAAAATTTTATTACTTCTAATTTCTTTTTTTAATTATTTACTGCAAAAAATATGTAAAATACAGATATATACATAAAATTATTTTTCTAACCTAACTTTGTATAAAAAATTCAAAAGTTAGTCCATTAAGTAAAAAACTGAAATAATTAATTAATATTAAAAAAAATTTTATTACTTCTAATTTCTTTTTTTAATTATTTACTGCAAAAAATATGTAAAATACAGATATATACATAAAATTATTTTTCTAACCTAACTTTGTACAAAAAATTCAAAAGTTAGTCCATTAAGTAAAAAACTGAAATAATTAATTAATATTAAAAAAATTATTTATTTATGCCCTATGACAATAATTTATTGGTATCATCGACTTATAACCTTTTGTAAAAATTTATTATGGTAAAGTTCTCATTTAGAATTCGACTTACTTTTGATTGGGACTGTAACACATCATTCATCAACCTACTTATGATTGAGGAAAAGACACTGTCTTGAACTTTGTTTAGTAAATTGTTAGTCTAAGGTTGTGTTTGAGTGAATCCACAAATCAAGTCCCCTGGGAACAGGAAACGTTGACTGCTCTGTGTTGTGTCTGTGAACTCTGTAATTCGATTGAATGTTGTGCGACAATTTCATGAAATATAAAAGAATCGTTGGAAAAAATATTCGGTTGTTGAATATGTTATCATGTTATGATACGAGTTTTTAAGCGCAGAGGACAAATGTCCACCCATATTTCGCTAGTAAAAAAAATATGTGAGGAAAAACATTAAATAAAGTATCTAGAATTTTTATTTAGCGCAGTATTAGAGCACATGAAGGCACCGAAGAATAGCCTGATATCTTACCATTAAGAAGAAAATGAAAATGTGTTTTCGATTTTTTTGAGCTCCCGTGAGGATGAGGTACTAATTTAGGTTAAAATTCACGTTTCAAATTTTTACAATATTTACCATTTTGAGGTACCTCGAGACCAAAAAATATTTTTAATAAAAAATTTCACTTTGTGTTTGTGAACGGATGAGTGGATTGAAACCAAATTTTGGGAGGAGGCTTATATACAAATAGACGACCCCTATTGTTTTTTCCAAGAAGAGCAGAAGAGATATAGGTAATATGCTATAACGTTGTTTTTACCATTCCAACCCACAAGTGGGGGAATGGTACTAGCTTAGGTCAAAAATCACTTTTCAAAAATGCTACAATATCTTTCCGTTTTGAGCCGAATCAAAAACATATTTTTGGAAAAACTCTGTGCGTCTGTTTGTCTGTGAACACGATACAGGTCAAACGGATAAGCGGATTGAAACCAAATTTTGGGAGGATGTTTGTTATGCAAATATGAAGAGCCCTAATGTTTTTGGGGAAAATCGGCGCATGCGCAGAAGAGATATATGCTAAAACGATGTCTTTTGTTTTATGGATCTGTCAGAAATTAACTAGTTATATTCAAAGCAATGGCACGTCAATCCGGTGTCGGAGAGGCAACCGGATGGCGAGTGGTAATCTGGGCCTATGAGTGGTGCAGAACCCCCTGGTAGCGGCCAAAGTGACCCCAAATGGACGGGGGCGGCGATATGGGGGTGGGGCAAAATCGAAAAATGTTTGAAAAGGCAACCGGATAAAAATGCGGTTGCATTGAAGGAAATACCCTAATTATATAATAAATTTTTTTTGCCATCCGAAACACGCGGGCCGTTTTTGCACTAGCGAATAAAAAAAAAATAAAAAAAAAACTGAAAAGGTAACCGCTTCAAAATTAGTGAGCATACTTATTGACACCACCAAACGTTGGAAAAAAATTGCCATCCGATCCTGATGGGCAGTTTCGGAGAAACAACCCCTCAAAGTCGCCGAAAAACCCTTTTTTTCGCTTTTTTCAACAATAAGTAAAAAAAACACACTAAAAATTGTTCAAATCGGATGGCATTCGAAATTTATACTGTTCTAAGTACAAATAATAGTGTGTATCAATGCCATCCGATTTCGATTAAATTTACCCCTATTTAGCCACCCCTCAAAACTGGTGAAAATAACAATTTTATGCAGCGTATGGCATTATTTTTATTGTTATTGAGTTTTGGGGGTTGGCTAAATAGGGGTAAATTTAATCGAAATCGGATGGCATTGATACACACTATTATTTGTACTTAGAACAGTATAAATTTCGAATGCCATCCGATTTGAACAATTTTTAGTGTGTTTTTTTTACTTATTGTTGAAAAAAGCGAAAAAAAGGGTTTTTCGGCGACTTTGAGGGGTTGTTTCTCCGAAACTGCCCATCAGGATCGGATGGCAATTTTTTTCCAACGTTTGGTGGTGTCAATAAGTATGCTCACTAATTTTGAAGCGGTTGCCTTTTCAGTTTTTTTTTTATTTTTTTTTTATTCGCTAGTGCAAAAACGGCCCGCGTGTTTCGGATGGCAAAAAAAATTTATTATATAATTAGGGTATTTCCTTCAATGCAACCGCATTTTTATCCGGTTGCCTTTTCAAACATTTTTCGATTTTGCCCCACCCCCATATCGCCGCCCCCGTCCATTTGGGGTCACTTTGGCCGCTACCAGGGGGTTCTGCACCACTCTTAGGCCCAGATTACCACTCGCCATCCGGTTGCCTCTCCGACACCGGATTGACGTGCCATTGCTTTGAATATTAGGCATGCTTTGATTCAGAAATTTTATTATAATCAAATGTCAACATTTTTAAAGTTGGAATGGTCCCGTCGCCCAATTGGCTGAATTTTTTTTAATATAATAACGGTATACTTTTTATAAGTTTTTTATTCTATTTATTTTTACAAAAATAAGTAGCAAAAAAAATGTTTAGTTTCGGAAATATTTTAAAAATTAAAAAATAGCTCAATAGAAATTTAATTTTATTTATTATCAAATTTCAATATTTTTCAAGCTGGAATCGTGCTGTCGCCCAATTGGATAAAATGTTTGATTTAATAAAGAAAACAGTTATGGTTCGACAATAATTACTGTAGATATTCACGAATTAATAATTAATAAGCGGATTAAAATAATGGCTTAGCGAACGTCTGAACTGATAATTGAATAAATTTAATAGGAAGCGGTGAAGTATGCATATTTTAATTAATAATACGCTATAACTTAAATATGGCCTTAGATAATTATACGGTGCATTAATAATTGTATTGAAATAGTTTAATTAACGTTTTCATTTATGCTAATATTGTAATAGGTATAATATAAGCGAAATACCACTCACTGACTTACTGGTTCCATCACGAGATCTCAAAAACTATACGTCCGATTGAGTTGAAATTTGGCATAGTTATACTCCTTTCTCGACGTAGACATCCACTAAGAACGGATTTTATGCAAATCCTATCCAAAACGGGCTTCACCTACCACCACATGTACTATGGGTGTGAGTTGTTACGTGGGTGGGTGTGGATCAATATAATATTTCCAGAGAAAGAGAGAGAGAGGGAAATCCGTTCTTAGTGGGTGTCTTACATCAAGAAAGGAGTAACTATGCGCCAAATAACGGGGATGCATCCGTGTTTTGACTCAGCCGCGTGCGAAGGCGTGGGCAACGACTAGTAATATTATGAAGTGAAGAGAGTATAAGTTTTATGTGTAGACCGTAGCTATGTTCCAACCTCTCTGCGAACGGTAATATCGTCACGGTCATGCGCAATAATTCAAACGCGTTCCAACCGAGACATGGATGGTTCTCGAACCGTTCTTTAAGCGTTCCAACCGAATTTGTGACAGTTTGGTTGACGGTTTCGAAACTATAATAATAATATACGTTCGGTACATGACTGGGATCTGATATACAGGGTGTCCCATTAAGAATGGAACATAGAACAACAGCAGATTCTCCAATTCAAAATAAAACGATTAAGCGAAATATGCTTAGATAAAATGTTACTCGCTCTACCAGTGGCGTACGGCAGGAGTAAGTAATGCTTGTACCCCTTCTAAATGTTACGCCGCTGTCTAAATTTTAATTTTGACTACTTATAATTTTAATTTTTTTGATATTTTCTAAGTCAATAATGTACACTTGTTAGTTTGTTGTAAAGTCATTGGTTTTCGAGATATTCGCAGTTATAACTGCGAATATCTCGAAAAACTAACAAGTGTACATTATTGACTTAGAAAATATCAAAAAAATTAAAGTTATAGTCAAAATTAAAATTTAGACAGCGGCGTAACATTTAGAAGGGGTACAAGCATTACTTACTCTTGCCGTACGCCACTGGTAGAGCGTACTGAACTATTTTTTTTATTGTTAGGTGCATTTTATGATATTTAACAAGTGTGCCGATTTGAGAAAATTATACGGTGTATTAAAAAAATTATGGATATTAATAATTTTTCAGTTTTCAACTTCAACACCCTGTATATTTTCGGAAACGAGTAACATTTTATCTAAGCATATTTCGCTTAATCGTTTTATTTTGAATTGGAGAATCTGCGGTTGTTCTATGTCCCATTCTTTAATGGGACACCTGTATAAGGGAAGTTCCCTTATGACGCAATCAATATGCCACCAAAAACATAGTTATGTGAAAAAGAAACAAACTATAGAACATAAAACAAGTTGAATTCCTGTTTTGAATCGATTAATAAATGGGTGCTATTCTTTTCGGCTTTTTGAGCCATTTTCATATTCAAATGTCTTTCTTAAGATTCGTGGTTGTATATTTTGAATTCTTAATTATATGTATAATTTTAAATGCTAATTAATAAGCGCAACAGTGAAAGGTTTTAAATCTGCGGTTTGCCAGACAAAAAAGAAATGTTGCATATTTTAATACTGTGCGTACGTTTTGATATTCATTGTTCGTTCAATTTTACGTATGAAAGATTGTGGTCGAATTGTTATATAAAACAAATGCAGGTGTGCTGCGTTGCATTTGTTTATATAACACGTGAATATATTTTGTGTATACATCTTCAATTCGGATATCCGGTAACAATTGAAATGCATTATTTGAGGGGAGGCTCAGCATCCGTTCCAGTTTTGTTATGATTTTATATGAAAATATTGGTTTTTAACACTCTTTCATTAACTTCACCTGTATATGCATGTATCTATCTAATGGAATTTAATTTTCACCCACTTTCAGACGTCTGAATAATGTGAAATTTTGCACACGTAACAAGAACCCATGACAATACAATAATTTATATAAATATTTATAAATATATAAATAATTGATGTTAACATTGTCATTAGAGTAAGACGTGTTGGTTTTTAGGGTTAAATTAAAATTATAGTTTTATTTCTATTGAATTATCGTGGTAATCTTGAGAATTTCTATTTTATTTTAATTTATTTTTATTTTACTTGGCTTTTTTAATAATAAAAAGCTCTTATATAAATCATTATTTTAATTTTTTGTACAAAAATAAAACAAAAAACAACTCCATCTGTTTGGAAACATTTCATTCAAAAATTGCCTGACTGGTATGACGTATGTGCGTTGGTAAATCAGTGACCCAATGTCTTTAGGTTCAACACGAATAGGCGGAGATATTTGATCTGGCACCATATTTAAGTATTTTTGGGAATTTAATGTCCCATTAATAAAAAAAGTCCGATTATGTTGTTTAATCATTTGAATATTTTCTTCGGTAGTATACACATTCATTTTGCAAAAGAATATTATCTGTCAAATTGAAAAACAAGATTTAAAGGCTCACACTGATCTTGTCATTTTTTCCCAATGTTAATTTCCCTATGTGCACCTTACGTGTTTACATACTGGCAATGTGAACTAAACAGTAAAATATCAGATTTTGTTCAGCAGCTCTATATATAATTTAATTTTTTTAATAATATCTCTTGTTCCGTGCCGTGCCGATTTGAACTTCTTCAGTGCGAGTTCTTGATGTAAACGAAATTCGTTTGAATTATCTTTGAATTGATATATTTAAAACTCTTATCAGTGGCGTAAGTAATGTTTTCTTTCCTTATCAGTAAGTAAACAATTGCTATGACGCTTATCGTTTGTTTATCAGGACCATTTATTTACTTAGATTCGACTTACTCAATATCATGTAATTTAAGTTCGACTTCTAGATTGGGCGTGTATAATCTTCATAGCCATGTGAGCGCAATTATAGAGTACCTATACGTATCATACGTAAAGTTTTTAATAGCATTTTTATTGCTTGATTTGTCAACACATTCGAATTGCCACCCATCTACAAAGCCAGTTTCAAAGCACGCGTTGTGGGAAGCGAACACGTTGAAGCCATCACGAAACCCAGTGCCACAGCACGCTTGAAACCTAGCAGCCAAATCTAACATGGAATCTGACGGCAAAACGAGCCGCGTGTGCAGCCAAAATAGAACACGTTAAACTCCACCAGTTACATAATCAAACGTCAAATGAATCATATATTGTTCATCTTTGTCTTACTCGTTTTAAGTGGCAGTATGAAAAAGCACCTTTAATTAAATACCATCTAGAATTTAATGAACTTTTTTATTGCTGTCTTTAGGCAAATTTTAATTAAACAGGTTTTTTTTAATACGAACTTTAATTTTACCTGTGTGCGTGCCTTTTTTTTTATTTGTTTCCGGCTGAAAGACAACTGAAATCTTTTTATTGTCATTATTTTTATTTATTGATTGTTGTGTATTTTATGTTCGAAATAATTGAAGGCTATATGTTTTATTTATCCGGTAACACGGGATGTCCAAAATTGTTGCCAATTATCTTTACCATGCCGCGGCTGTCAAATGAACTATGTATTTATAGTTGTCAAAAATGATTCATTTCCGCGCGCAAAAAATATTGCGTTAAAGTAAACTTAAAAACTACATACGATGACATCTTGAACGCAGAAATAATATTAGAAATAAAAAACGTTTTAATATACTTACCACGTTTTTAAATCGAACTAAAATGTATGAAATAATTTCTTTACATAGATTTTTAACTTGTAGAATTTGAAACGAAAAATTTGGAGCGCATTATTCATTTTATCTCATAAATAGATTTTTCCATTGATAGCTACGCTCTACAGTTCTTATAAAATTGTCGCATGCGCCCCACGTTTTTCGTTTCAAATTTCACTAGTTTAAAATCTGTATGTACCTATAAAGAAATTATTTTATAATAAGAAAAAAATCGCAGGTTTGTGGACAAAAGTTATATTTATAAATGTACGACGTTTCGTCTATAAATTTAGACTTTTTCAAGTACAAATTGAAAATTATAAAACAATAATTATGAAAATAAAGATTAATTACTAACCATAGCAATTAAGAAAAGTTAAGGTACATAAGATAAAAACATGACAACAAGTTTATGTATAAATTTTTAAACAATAAAAATTAAAAATTCGAATGTTAGTTCAGTTTCATAGTATAGTTGTACTGAGTACTTAAATTTTGAGTGTCTGTTCTATAATTAATAGAATTGTTTTTTCTAATAAAACACATTTCACTGATATTACGTTTCTTCCAATTTGACTCTTTATCTAATATTTGAACTTAGTTAAATAGAAATGTATGTCCAGTGTTGAAATGATGAGATGACAACGCGGTCTTATTATTACTTAATAAATTTATGTTTCTACAGTCCATTCTGTGTTGGTAAATTCTATGTTTTAGTAACTGTCTTGTTTGCCCCACATAACATTTACTACATTCACAAGGTATTTTATAAATTATATTAGATTGATGTAAAATAGGTGTTTTATCTTTAAGACTTGTGAATAATCTGTCTAATTTATTTAAGTTATAAAACACCAACTTGATATTTGTGTTAGAAAATAGTCTGTTGATCTTGTAGGATAAGTTCTTGACGACATTTTAAATGACGATTTGTTCTGCTTATCTTCCTTTAGTCAGGAGCTTATCGACGAAGGCCAGTCGTATTTTTAAGGATAGCACCTACATTCTAATCTTGGTGTTTGCTTTTCTTCCAATCCGACATCGGATCCAACGTGGGCGCGGTCTAATAAAGATATCGGAAACGCGATGAGATGAATGACCGGAAACAAGTTCCGTCTTATAAGAATGAAACACACAAGTGACACTGACACCTGTGCCAGTTCAAATGACAGTCACACGGTGAAGCACCTGTTGTGTGACATTGTGTGTAAAAGACACGGTGTCTAGTTTAGTCAGGGGATTGCTGACCACACTATAATAAATAGTGAAGGGCATCCTTGTTACGACACCGCGATCTCTGATGCGCGGAACAATCGGCCGGGTTGCTAACCTCGAGGACAAAGCACTCGGTCTTCGTTAAACAACGTCGTTTTCATCTCTTCGAATTGAGGAGATGTTGGCGAGGCTCGTGGATTATAATAAAGTATAGCGTTGCAACTAGACACGGAAAAGTCGTTACTATGCGATCACAGTGAGTAGTGACTGTTATTCTGGGTATAGTGTATGTATAAAACGGATTGGCTACAGCATTTCGGGGGGGGGGAACCCCCAACCCCCCTGCCTACGGCCTTGATTACGAACACTGAACAGGCTACCGAATATTTTACTCGACAGGTAAAGACGGCTATAGCTATAAGTATTTAAGACACGGACGATTACGAAAAAAAATAATTTATTCGATGCGCATTATAGCCTTAATCGATGACTATCGCACATCAAACAAATAAATACTTAAATATTTTTTAAGATTGTCACGATAAGAGAGGAATTCCGCTAAAATAGGTGCATAAATTCATGTGTTGAAAAATGGAATAGCGTTTCCTTTGCTTAAAACGCCATAACGACACGGAAAGAGTGATTCAAGGCGCGATAAAGATGAACTAACATTGTTGCACAAGTTGTTCATATTGCGTTGCGAATGTTAAATATTATAGCGCTTCCGAAATTTCTAAAATTATGTTAAAAATGGTGTTCTATGGGCCATGACACGTTTTGTTATCTCAGATGAATAAATGAATAGGATATAGCTTTGCTCACATTTTTTGCAGCCCCCAGCTAATCACATTCTAAACAACCTCGGTGAAAACAAATCTGTAATCAATGTTGTCAAGCTGTCTTAGGTGTAGAATATGTTTTTGACCATGTTTTTATCAGTTAAATTTGATTAAACAAAGCAAAAATCTTAAATGTATTTTTACCAACAATATAAGATTTATAAGCCTTACGTTTTTATATCTTTCAAAACTGCACAGCTACTATACAGGGTGTCCCACGACATGACTGCCATACCCTGGTACTGTGTTGCTGAGGTGATTTCAAGTCAAAAATGTCTAATGAACATATACCCGGAACGCTATTCTAACTGAACTAGAAGCTTTTGAAATTTTAAATAAGTAAGCCCACTAATGCAGGTATTAGGTTCAGCTGTTGGTTTTGTTATTATTAAAAAGACCAGGTGGCTGTGAATAACCATTAATATTTATTCGTGCTGATCCTGAGACTCTTCGCAGAGCTACCACTTCAATTCTAAGAAGAGCTAGTCTATATATACAGCAACTGGGTGGACATTTTGAGCAAATAATTCATTAAAGCGATTTCTTTTTAAATGGTTTTTAATTAAATTATGTAGTAGGGAATTCCTACTACTACTTATCTAAAATTTCAAATGCTTCTAGCTCAGTTAGGATAGCGTTCCGGGTATATGTTCATTAGACATATTTGACAAAAAATCACCCCAACAACACAGTCCCAGGCTATGGCAGTCATGTCGTGGAACAGCCTGTATGTTGTCGGTATTTAGAAAAAGAAGAGTGCTTCTCTCTCCTATTGAATGTTGTCATCACTACATTGTAATAGGGAATGCTAGATCCATTTATACACAAGTCTTTTGTCGCTATAGAAAATTGATGTTGATATGGCCCCCTGTAACAATATTTTCTTAATTTTCAACGTCAGAGGATTTGTCTGAAACGTTATTTAGTCGTCAAAACCCCCTGTTTGCAAATCCCATGTATTATGATGTATATCAGTGATTCCCAAAGTGGTCTATATCGACCCCCAGGGGTCGACGACAACTTGCAAGGGGTCCATGTCAGCGGGAAAAAAAATTGGGGGTCCACGATAGTGAATCTCCTAACAAAAAAAGAAACAAATTGGACATCGTTAACCGAAGAGATTTAAGATTAAATCTAACTAAATTGATGCCAAATGTTGAAAACTTATTATTAAAGCATCAGGTTCATCCCTCACACTAAAAGCATTTCTTTTTTGCTTAGTTATTTTATGTAACAGAAAGTAAATTTTAATTTGATTCGTTTTCATTTGAGTCTAATTAATAAATGTATAAAACTAAACATTTCACACTACATTTCACTACCTTTATAAATTTAAATCGTTCAAAGTAAGTAGCACTATACCGGTTGTCAAAAATACATATGAAATTAATGAATTTGCAAAAAAAATCAATATCAGATAAGCGGGGGGTCTACCCAAAACCGAAAAACATGGCAAGTGGTCTACGAGACAAAAAAGTTTGGGGACCTCTGATGTATATGATTAAGGTTACTTGGATTTTTGTTGGGTATTGCTGTTCTTGTCCATCTATCAGTTACCCAAGACGCCCGAATCAACTGTCGCAAAAGTTTTGCAACAGCGACATTTTTAAATTGATCGTTCTTTTTTTATCCGTGCGATCGTTACTGTTACAATGTTACGTTTTAGTTATTCTCTCTGTCTCTCTTTCATTAATTTATGTATCTATATCTATCACTCTATCACACACACGCATGCACTCACATAACACAACATAATCACAGACCGATTATCTAATAGTTGGTCTACCCACCGTTTCCGCGTTTGCGGTGACTCTCATTTGTTCGATCAGTGAATGCCGTCGAAGTTCGAACGACATCCAAGCCGCCTGCTGCTCGATGATTGGTTTGAATTAAGAAATATTGAATCGTACAAAAACTTTTGAACGGTAACTCCGATCATCACGAAATTTGGACACAACATTAATCTCGGTAAACTAAGATGAACGTGCTTACTCATGTCTCTCCCTATTCATAAAACGGAATATAGTAATTAAATAGGCGCCGCGACTTCGAAACTTTGTTATTTTACGTTTTTTAAAGTGACCCGTTTTGAAGGACGACATTTTGGTGCCATGTGAGAATTAGTTTCTATTTGCGTTCATGTTTTTCAAAATCGGTACAGTCGTCGGGTACCAGACTCACCGACAATAAAGCGAGTGCTTAATCTATAGCTATACTAATATATAAAGCTGAAGAGTTTGTTTGTTTGTTTCAACGCGCTAATCTCAGGAACTACTGGTTCAAATTGAAAAAAAAAATTTTTGTTGGATAGCTCATTTATCGAGGAAGGCGATAGGCTATATAAAATCAGGCTACGACCATTAGGAGCGGAGCATTAATGAAAAATGTTCCAAATGTATCTAGAAAATAAATTTCCATTCAGGTGAAGTGCACTAACTAAGTATACTCATATTAGCGATGTAAGAACACGACATCAGGTAGATCAATCGGTAGAGCATTCGTCTGTCAATATCAGGGTCGTGGGTTCGAGCCCCACGTTGGGCAAATATATTTTTATTTTTTACATTGCTTTCTTTTAAGGCTTACATTTAAATTTATTTTAATTTTATTTAATTCATTTAAAAAAAATTATTAGTTAAAAAAAGTTTAAATATCTACTGCTTTTTATCGACAAAAACTTTTGAACGGTAACTCCGATCATCATGAAATTTGGACACAACATTTATCTCGATAAACTAAGATGAATGTGTGTACTCATGTCCCTTCCTTCCCCATTCGTTCTTTTGCACCCGGCTGAAACCGGGCGGGACCGCTATGTTTATATATAGACTCTTCCGTAGTTATGCTGAAGTCGCGCCTAAAAAAGCGTATTGAAATAACGCTCGAAGTTTTGAGCACGCATGTCAACCGTAGGTTATTTATCGAATTTTTTGACAACCGCATCGACGATTACGTATTCAATCACAACGAGACAAATGAATGCCGTTAAACAAAACATTTCAGACGTATTTTTGTGACGTCAATCACTATATCACGTCTGTCAAGGAATTCTTCCGTGTGTCATATCTTCGCCGATCTGTCAGCGAGCAAAACTGGGACGCAGAGCCGTGCACCGAAAGCGGCATTATATTTAAATCGACGTTACGCTTTTGTTTTGTTCGCTGCACAAACAGCCTTCTATTGTTTGTTATTGCAGATGTGCTAAAAATAGAACCGTTGCTGGAGTGGCACGGTGCAATGTTCTCTAAAAAAACAATGAGCAAAGACACGGGAAGGATTTATGTGTATTAAACTATAGCGTCTTGGTCCGGTTTCGTCCGAATTTGTAGATGGCCTATTAATGATAACATGTTTAATCAGATAAGGGTTAATATTTTGTCGAAAGCCTCGCCTAGCAATATAAACCATAATTATTTTGTTGCGAGTAATTTTATCTTCTAAGATATTCATTAAAATGATAAATATGACGTAATTAAATGCCTAAGGTAACTAACGTATTTAAGGAAGTTGAGCCGTTTTACGAAGATAATGAAAAAAATCTGAAATAAAGTTTTTTTAATAGATTTTTTTATGACAATATTTTCTGTAAAAAATCCAAAATCAATTAGGAGATTTATAAAGTTAAAAATTAAAAAAAACTTTTACATGTAGTCTTATGGAAAATATGTCAACCTAGCATGCAAATGGTACATTTTAATTTTTTGCAAATTACCAAATAATGTCAGCAGTTCCGAAAACTAACTATGTAAGGCATCGATGTCATACGCATATTTCAGTATTTTTTCCAATTTAATTAGGAGACTTTTATTCATTAAAAAAAATTATTAAACCTTAGCACTTTTCGATTATGGACTTTTATTCTTGACGATTTTAACAATTTTAACTGAATTTTCAACTTTTTAATGATTAAATTTTAATTTTTATTACTTCTAATTTCTTTTTTTAATTATTTACTGCAAAAAATATGTAAAATACAGATATTTACGTAAATTTATTTTTTCTAACCTAACTTTGTACAAAAAATTCAAAAGCTAGTCCATTAAGTAAAATACTGAAATAATTAATTAATATTAATAAAATTATTTATTTATGTCTTAATGACAATAATTTATTAGTATCATCGACTTATAACCTTTTGCAAAAATTTATTATGGAAAAGTTCCCATTTAGAATTCGACTTACTTTTGATTGGAACTGTAACGCATCAACCTCCTTAATTGGGAGAATTAATGCCATGTCGGTTAAAATAGCTTCACAATTAACTTATTATTTGTATCAATTTTTTGAAAGATAAAAATTGCTACTGTGGGTCATCGTCAGAAGATAGACACATGCTATCGGGGACTTTTTAGTACGTCTTTTTAAGATCTACAATTCTTTATTACATTAATTTGATGTGGCTGCTATGGTTTAGTCAGCGTAAGCAATGTAGGCGTCTTTTTGGTAACTTGATTACGAAACATCGAGATTTCTTTACTATCTTTAAATCTAATATGAATGCATTATACACATAAACCTTCCGGAAGAAACATTCGAAATGATGGCGAAAACCGCATAAAAATTAAGTGTGTAGTTTAGAAGAGCAAAGCGAACAAACAGACAGATGCGGATAGTGACTATTTCCCTGAATTTTTCAAGATTTCGAACGTATTTTCTATTAGCTCATCTCTTGACAACTAAAAACTTGTTGTCGAGTTTTTAATGTATCGTGATCTTATTTTATAAGGTGTTCCGGTAAAAACGGGGCGCGCCGTCACTGAGATCAGCTCGTATCGCGATACGACGATTTGATTTGAACGGGTCGCGATACCGCTAGCTTAATAACCGTATCGGGCCGATTCGCACGCTCAAGACGTCGACACGAAGGAAATGCATATTCGTCATGCATCTGTATTCTGTACTATGACTTATATATCGACCTATCTGTGACCAAAACGCAGCACTGTCTATGTCAAATATCCCCAGCAATTTATTGGATACCAGCGGCTCCGCCCGCTTTCAACCGGGTGCAAAAAAACGAATGGGGGGGAGGGACATGAGTACGCACATTCATCTTAGTTTACCGAGATGAATGTTGTGTACAAATTTCATGATGATCGGAGTTACCGTTCCAAAGTTTTTGTCGGATGGACAAATTTTGAGTTACATTTTTCATTGATGCTCCACTCTTATTGGTCGTAGCGTGATATTATATAGCCTATAAGCTTCCTCGATAAATGGACGATCCAACAAAAAAAATGTTTTTCAATGCGTACCAGTAGTTTCTGAGATTAGCGCGTTTAACCAAACAAACAAACAAACTCTTCAGTTTTATATATTGGTATAAATAGAAGATAGGTACAAAAAAATATAAACAGAAAAAAGTGATGAAAACTGAAAATTCGCTCTAGGCTTCTTTAAAACTATTAAATTACAAACTAAGTTACGATTTTATTTATTTGAATTAATTGAGCTAACGCCTGTATAATTCATTAAAAAAAACAACTCTCACAGTATGTGGATTTTGTAATCCGTTACTATGTTTACAGACACCGGACAACCATACCATATTATATCATAGATAAACGTATTATAGGAAGATAAATATCCTAGTTAACCAAAATAAGACCACTTATGATGCTCGCCGCTAGGTGGCCACCTATTGACGAGCATCATAAGCTAAATTTTTTTAATCTGCGAGTGTAGAATATGTAGAGTTTCCGTAGTGAATTGTGCTGATAATGGTTCGGCCGTCTGGTGACTAGCATCATAAATATGTTTTCCGTAGTGAATTGTGCAGGCAATTTGGTCCTCTAGTGACAAGCATCATAATTACATTAATTGATCTTCAAAGATCCTCTTACGTCATTTGACTGTATTGTACAATATCCCGCGGTGACATTATTATTGGGCTTTTAAATATTTTTCTTTTGACATAAGTAAATGAATAACTTTAATTAAAATTTTATTTTTAAACAAAGTTCTGATGTTGAGTCAAAAAAATCCGAACAAAAATATAAATTCAAGAAATAAGATTATGTATTTCATTTTAAATTATTTTTATTATCTTAATTAATTAGATGCTTATACCGACACTGTACTTCTCCCATAATAAAATAATTGACATGATCTTCGATGCTACAAAATAATATGTCATTCACAATTGTAGAGTAGAATACATAACCAAAGTGGACGAAAAATGCACCCTGTATTACATGTTATAAATTTGTTAAAATCCGTAGGTGAAAAAATATATGATTAATTTTTTTTAAAGATTTTTCAGAGATGATATTTTTTTTTGGTATCTACAGTCAAGAAATATAATAAAGAGAATGTTCGACTATTTTTTTTTAAATTCGTATTCATGGTTTCAAAATATAAAGAGCCTTATGTATGATTTGAAAAAATTCTGTCGGTACGTTTATAAATTGTGTCAAAAAATTATTTCTTATTTCATTTCCGAGAATTTTTCAATAATGGCTTGTGTTAGTAATTCGTGCAGTTACGTTAACTGTAAAAATTGTAGACGAAATTCAACGGGGTTAAGTTTTTACAGATTACCTTTAATATGTCAGTATTCTTAAAGTTGAAAAGATCTTTGACGAATAATGAATTGTCTTAAATTATTAAAATGAATTCGTATCCATGATTTTGATTAAACTGTGAAACAGACCAAAGAAACGTTACCACGACTATTCAAAATCAAATTTGAAAATTCAAAAATTTTGAATTATATTTGGTTTTTTACATTTATTTAGAAATTTAAGTGCCGTTGTTTACGTGGCGTTTCTATGGTTTGAAACAAACTGGGAACTGTCGTCACGGAAAACTGTAAATTATCACATCC
This sequence comes from Xanthostigma xanthostigma, assembly GCA_963575645.1. NCBI lineage: Eukaryota > Metazoa > Arthropoda > Insecta > Raphidioptera > Raphidiidae > Xanthostigma > Xanthostigma xanthostigma. The sequence goes on from OY754464.1 coordinate 4,882,479, forward strand.
GTCAAAAAAAAAAAAAACACAAATTGATGGCTTTTAACAATTTATAAACCATTGAGCGAGTAATTAGGATCAGTATAGAGGTAGCTTTAAGAATATCTGAACTTTTAGTTTAACCATAATGTAGGTGGAAGCACAAAACAACATTCAGTTTGTGGGCCAGGGGGATGAAACGTAAGAGGTTTACTATATAAAATTTGTCGTTACCTGGTTAATAGTCTTTATAATACGTTAGCCAATGATTATATGTAAAATATAATATTATAAAACAAACTCTTCAGCTTTATATATAAGTATATAGATATAGATTATTGGCTCGGTCCGGCTTCGTCCGAATTTGTAAATTGCCATACGTTGCAAAATTGATCTCCACGAAAAGGGCTTTTATTTTAACGCAATGATATAATTATAGCCTATGTCCATCCTGAAGGTACATTCTAAATATTGGTGAAAAAAAACATTGAAATCGGATGAGTAGTTTCGGAGATTGCCCTCCGCATATACACAAACACAAAATTCACACTATCTCTTTATAATGACACATTAGTCTCATTTTACCATAAATTCCACATAAGCAGCCTTGCTCTTTTCCCGAAGATATATTCTCTACTATCGCATACACGCATATACAGAGATACAAAGCACTAGCTTGGTTTACCTATTAACTTCATAAGTGGATCGGAGTCATTGAGCGCTTACCTGTACGGTAGCGCGCAGCTGTCATTATCGTGATCTGATCGGGTCATTATCGAAACTGGACGGACATTGATTCGAGTCGGCTTGATGGTCAAGGTCTATTTATAGTTTGTATATTTTTTAAAAAAGATTGTGGTACCGATTTGAGTGTGCTAATTCGCACACATTGTAATGAAACATACATCGTTCTCTTCGTTTTAATGAGGGGAAGTGTGTACGAATTAACACAGGTTAAATCGATTGAGGAGAAATCCATATAATGACGTTCAAACTTAAAAAGTGTTTTACGGTCGAATTTAGAGCACTAGACGACCACTAGTTTGTATTAATGTGGCTACCCCGCTGTAAACCCTGATCATATATTTAACATGGAAACCGGTTTGCCATTGACTGATTTTTTATTAAATAACATTTGCTAGTTGTTACCAAATATGTTCAATGAAAACCAGCTGTGACGTTTCGAACCGGCGTTCGTGCTTTGTTTTTTGACTCTCTGTCGCTCATATGCATTCAAATGGCAACTGACAAATACAACTATCGGATCGGTAAAATTACTTTTTTCACTTTACGCACTAGTGTGAAAAATGGTCATTTTACTAACGCTATACAAGCATGAAAAGCAACTATTTTCTAGAGGGCAAAATATTGCGAACTTCTATTCAGGTAACCGCTTGGGTGACGTCCATTAATTACGTCAGATGTTTTTTTTTTCTAAATTTTGGGGTGTGATTTGGTAAAATTTGATGGGATCCCCCTCTTCCCACGCGTGAGATTTACTTTATAATTTTTTGAAGTTATCTGTTATAAATAACGCATATTCTCTGAATTAAAAAGTTGACGTGAGATTTTCATTGACCCATCCTCCCTTTAAATGAGGTTGGGTGAGATCAGAGATATTCTGGCCTCTGGGTGAGATTTGGCCCGACACCTCCCCCCGTTTAGAGCTGAACTTCTCCTTCATCCCCACTTCGTAACACTCACAGACCAATCAGAGCTGTACATTTACGTCGCATTTTTTCCATTGGCTAAGTAGCGTAGGAGGAGACACTTTGCGTGAGAAGTAGGGACTAAAATCTCGAAAGTACGATAATAAAAACAGTCGAAAATACACGAGGGCGACTGTATATATATATATATGAATCTAAAATATTGCAGTCATCACGACGTGCAGAAAGTGGAAATCTGCAATGGTTGAATACAGTAAGGCGTACTCAAATCTTTGATTAACGTCTGATTAGAACTCTTCAATAAATAAAATTATGGACCAATTTTTCAGACAATATATTAACAAAAAATATTAATAATACATTAAACGATTAACGTTTCGATCCGGATTTGGATTTTCTTCAGAACGGATCTAAAAATATAAAAAAATAATTAATAATTAGTTTCTATTTATTTTTAATGTAATTCGTGAAAGATTTTTTTGAATATAAATATTGAAAAAATAATAACAATGTTTTATTACGTAGTCATGGAAATAATTTGAGCACCTATAAAGAAAGAAAAATTATTAAAAACAATATTATTTCAACATAATATTATATATTATATTACTTAAATTTTCCGTATCTAATTGAGCATTGAGAGAATTTTTATTTGATTTTATATGTAACATTTCTGAAATATTTCTTTTAAAAAAAATAGTTTCATTACCTATCTAAAATTTTTATATCATCCCAATTAATTTTGTGGTCAAGTTCTAATTTGTGTTTAGTTATTACATTATGTTTGTCAGGGATTAATTTATGATTATTCTGGTGTTCTCTTATTCTTATTTTAAGAGCTCTTTTTGTTTGACCAATATAATTCTTATTACAATTTTCACAATTAATTTTATATACAACATTATGCTTTTGTAATTTATTAATTTTATCTTTTCCCTTTTTAATAATTTTATCAAGTTTATTTTTAACATTAAAACAGTTTTTATATTTAAACTTTTAAGAAATGAATTAAATTTTAGTGAAATATTTTCGAAAAAAGGAATTACTTTAAAAGGACAATCAACATTATTAACATTGTTTTGTGAATTATGACTTTTTGTCAATTTATTAATTCTAATTTTGATAAATTTATTTATTTTGAGAGGATAAGAATTAGCAAGTAGGTATTGTTGAATTTAACTGGTTTAATAAACCAACTAGTTCTGGCAGAGTTTTAAATTTTTATTCTAACCATCCAATAAATCAAAAAATAGCTATGGTTTATAATCTTATTGATAAATCTATTTTATTATCTAAACCAAAATTTCACTTAGATAATTTTAATTTAGTTCGTCAAATCCTACTTGCTAATTCTTATCCTCTCAAATTTATAAATAAATTAACAAAAAGTCATAATTCACAAAACAATGTTAATAATGTTGATTGTCCTTTTATAGTAATTCCTTTTTTCGAAAATATTTCACTAAAATTTAATTCATTTCTTAAAAGTTTAAATATAAAAACTGTTTTTAATAGATGAAGAGTTAGATTTTAGAAGCGCTGAAATAACATCGGACAACTTAAAGAAATATTACTGTATATCATTAAAGTTTTTCTGAATTCGTTTCTTTTTATTTTCATTTTTATTGTCGGATGAAGGAAACGAGAAGTTTAATTAGCACAATGAATTTATTTGGATAATTGGAAACTGTGTTTCCTGTTGAATAGAATGACCCGAAATGTGAATTGTCAACAATATCTACTGTTGTTGGATTGTCAACAGTGTGTTGTGTAGGTAGACAAACACACCAACACTCACAGTCAAAGAGATGAGAAGACATCAGTGAATGGGAAAATAACAGAATCTAATTGAGGACACCACGTTCAACGCCTCTGAACTTGCCAAAATGTATTACAGTATAAATATATCTTATTATGTATGCTTGTGTGTTTTACCAAATAGTATTTATCTATATAGTAGGTTCAAGGGTTGAGTAAAAAATGCCGCGCACGCAAGATCAATTGGTGGTGCAATCGGAGAGTTTGGTCGATCAAGTTCGTTTCTTGGTGACAATCATTCGAGGATTGGAATCGTGTGTGACGTGATAGATTCACGACGAATTTGTCTCTTTTGGACATAGCCTAAGATTCATAATGAAAAAAAAACATCAGTGATGTCCCGAGGTATTTTTCACACGAGTATTCCAATCCTTGAATGATTGTCACCAAGAAACGACCTTGCTCGGCCAACTGTTCTCTCTTTGGTTGCAGCGGTCGAAACTCGATCTTGGCTTGTGTTGCGCGGATCGACGGGGGAGGGAGGAGTCGCATTGCCTCCCATTTACATACGTATATGTCACATGTGTTGGAGTAAAAATAGACACGTGAAAATGCTAATGAAGACATCACAGGCTAACAAGACGATTATGTGATTTGCTTGAATGGAAATTATGTCTTTTTATGTAATAGAAGAAGAAAAACACGACGTTGATGTATATATAGGGTCCCTCAGGCCACCCCAGCGTTTCCAGACGTCCCGATTTCGGCGGGACGTCCCGATTTTTAAATCAAAATTAAATGTCCCGCGCGGGACAGACTCAGTCCCGCTTTTCAGGGATAACTTAAAAAGAAGTTAAATCTTCACAGAAATATCATGAATAAGTAATTCTTATAAATAATCATTCTCTTATTATGTAAATTGCAATTTGTAACACTCACTCCACAGACTATCGTTTGAAACGCCATATTTTTCTAATGAATAAAACTTTTTTGATTTTGATTTCTGTTTTTTTTTTTTATTCTGAAGACGAATAAGACTCAACTATTTAACGATAAGGTAAATCTGAAATATTACATTTTTATTAAAATACATTTTTTATGGCTATTTTTGCTATCTGTTGTCACGTAAACGTAATTTTAATTCAAATAAAAAGATAAATAGGTATTTAAAAATTTCTGATTATATACGTTTTTTACTATGTCCCGCTTTCGACGAAAGAATCCCGCTGTTTTCACTCAAAATTTTCCAAAATCCCGGCTTGGCAAAAAAAAACTGGCAACGCTGGGCCACCCGTACCATCCTAAAAGTTCATCGATAGAGGGGAAAATAAAAAATACGTTACTAATAATTTTTGAAAAGCTTTTGAATTGTACCAATTTTGGCGTCCCCACCCCATCACCTGAGGTTAAATGGAAACCTTTATATTTTGTTGCAGGTTTGGATCAAAATACGTAAGTTTTGTCTAAAACAGTTTTTTAAAATTTTTGATCTAATACGCTGAAATTTTAAAAATCATTTTTTCATCAAACACGTATCACCCAATAATCTAAAGAAAGTCACATTATATCACAAAAAACAAAAAATACGTTTCCTTTTGTTATTGGAAAAGCTATCCAATGACACTAAACACCACCCTGGAGGATGTGGTAGGAGGAGGGGGGGACAATTTTGAATTCTTAAGTGGAATTTTTGACGAAATTTAAAAAACTGTTTCGAACAAAACCTATACGTGTTTTGATTCAAAGAATCCGAATCTGCAATAAAATCTAAGGGTTCCCACTTAACTTTTTTAAGCTATCCCCCTTTTTCCTCCAGGTGATACAATGGAAAATCGTTTCACGATTAACAAGCCACAACTAATCGCAAAGTTTTGTGACTACAACATTAAATGAAAATTTGGCGTCGAATTCAAATCAAAAGGTCCAATTTGAACACCATTTAGATATACGTCTATATTTGAACCATATCGTGAAACCGTTACTTGTCTTCAGTAAAGCTTTTTTTTAAATTAAAAACCGTTTTGCTTTCTCAGCACACAGCCATTTTCTGTTCTCAATAAAATTACAGTATAGCCATTAGCAATTATTATCATTATAGAACTGACAGATACACGGAAGACATTTAGCTGGTGTGTTGATAGTGTTTTGTTTTGTATGTAGGTATTACAGTCACCTGAATTGAAGCTTACTATGTGGTTGTAAAGTTTTATTGCTTTCAACTATGAATGCAGTATGGTACCGACATAAAACATCAAATTATACGATCGTGTTTATAGACGAACGGTGTAAATGCGCTCAACACGCTCATAATTAAAGATATTCTTGAAATAAATCGTTTGTAAACACACAAAAACAAATGGTTACCCTACATCAGTCTTTCCCAACCTTTTTTAACGGCCGACCCAGGGTCGGACTGGGCCGGAAGGTCCCGGGTGGCTCCCCACAAGCCCGGAGTCCGAGACTGGATAATGGTAGATGCGATACTATCGGAAAATAATGAAATATACTAATTATTAATTATCAACGATATATATTATTAGGTGTTCGCTTCACACGATGCGTGTATTAAAGCTTGCTTTATTGTAGATGATTTTAGTGCGCGCGCTGTGACAGTTCGAATGTTAACAAAACTGGACGTTTAATTATACTGTTTCTTAATTGGTTCTGTACATCTACGGCGGACCGCGGTTTGTGCACCCCTGGTCTAGAGCAGAGGTGGCGAACCTTTTTACAACTACGTGCCAATTTTTTTCAAAAATGTTTAATGTAGCCATGACGTGCTGACAAGAAATTTAGTAGTCAAAAACAGTTGTGTGGTTTTAAGAAACCACGACGCAAGTGAAACTTTTATTGGATTGTAGACACTTATCCATCACGATTAATTATAAACAACAATATTCACATGAATACACGAATAAAAACATGTAAACACTGTACAGCACTTGCCCGCATGACAGACTGACTATGTGTTATACATACTACACGGTCAGCTGATGCTAACCATGGGCGCCGCCATATTGGCCTTGGCTGCTCTACCGAGCGCCTACTCCGAACGCCTTTCACTTTACCCGTACTCCGCGGCCGCCTGTAATGCGACATGCAACAGACGGCCAGAAAAATTCGGGGCGATAGAATAAAAGTTTCACTTTAAAAAATGAATTGAACATAGATAAAAATAATAATTTTGATAATACATTGAGCGCTATGATACTTTTTCGTATTTGGTGATAGTCAATTTTTTTCGACATCTATAGCATATTTTTAATTAATTTGGTTTTGCACCTCAATCAATGCCGTGCCAACAATAATCTGTCGCGTGCCATAGGTTCGCCACCCCTGGTCTAGAGTATTAATAGTCGACCACAAGTGAACGTGTAGGGCAGTCCACACGTCAACTCAAACAGCTGTTTAGCACACTGAGACAATAATTACAATATTTAATTACAATATTTATATTGGAGTCCGCTCGTTTCTATGTATATGGCTGTTCGTTTTACAACATCAAATAACATATTGTTGCAAGTATTGTTTACCTTCCGTCGGCCAGGGGCGCACTTAACAGTACAATATGCTACCACTCTTCTTCTCAAATCCTTGCACTTTTAGCTTACAAAAAACTGTTACAGCTCTCCCGACGTTAATTTTAAAACTAAACATTTTTCGTTGTCTGCGTCTTTAGACCACTAGGTTCTAAGTTTCCATGAATGGATTTCAGCGAATCTATGATAAAACACCATACAAAATTAGAAAACAAAAAATACTGATATATTTCTTAAAATTATACTCACTAATAGTATAATTGTGCGACTAGTGAGAGAAGGAGAAGATTCCATGAGCGTGAAATTTGCCGCTCGAGCGCAGCGAGTGCGGTAACACGCTACTGGAATATTCTTCTTCGATCAATGGTCGCACATAATACTTTATTCAACTAGCACGAGTAATATGTAATCGGGGCCCTGATAAAAGAGGGAAAAGTAATAAATCACTTCATTGATTGACGTACCCACCGTCAGTGTATAAACACAAGATTGCCATGACTTTCGCTGAATTGCGATGCTGTTTTCATATATACAAATCGCTACCGCGTTCCTATTGGTCCAGAAACTATGCAGTAATAATTCATTACCGTACATTTTCGGCTCGCTACCGCGTTCCTATTGGTCCAGAAACTATGCAGTAATACATTATCGTACAGTTTCGACTTATTATTATTAGCACTCTACGCGTCAACCTGAAATTGTATATTACTCACGCGTGTTGAATAAAATATATATTATTCCTCTTTTTACCTCTCAAATCTAATAATTCGCTTTATTGTTGCTTGATTTTTATGTTTTCAAAGTCGCGTCATAAACACTCTCACACACGTCAACGTGCCGCGTGTCGTGGCAGCTCTGTGGTTACCGTGAGACCAGATGGGGGCAGTGACGCTACTTTGTGACAGAATTTTGCCAGTATGCGAAGTTTTTTTTATATATTTAGTTGATCCAATGATCGCAACCTTCCCTTAGGTATCTAATATAAGATGATAAGAAGATGTGGTATATGGATATTACAACGATGGTATATTATGATGTGTATTATTGTGAGTATACAATATACGTACAGCGGCGGTACTTCCTGGCAGCGACCGGTGAGACGTAACGGCATTTTGAACAGCACAACTGAACATACTTTATACGTGTTGTTTGGCTGTTATGTTGTTACACAATCACACTTTCATCGTTTGCTAGGGGCAGGGACTATTTATACTTTGGCGACGAGATGAACACCAGCTCTAAAATACAACATTTGAAACTGGCTCTGAATCAACTGCCCTTGTGAAAAAATAATATCATCGCTGTTTTATTAAAAAAAAATTAACCTCCTTCAGAAAAGGGTCACTGAAAAGCATAAAACAACAAAGTTTTTAATTACTATCACGCTTTATGTACTTGGGTATATTAAGTAGGTTGATGCGTTACAGTGCCAATCAAAAGTAAGTCGAATTCTAAATGGGAACTTTTCCATAATACATTTTTACAAAAGGTTATAAGTCGATGATACCAATAAATTATTGTCATAAAGGCATAAATAAATAATTTCTTTTTTAATATTAATTAATTATTTCAATATTTCACTTAATGAACTAACTTTTGAATTTTTAATAAGTTAGGCTAGAAAAAATACATTTATGTAAATATCTGTATTTTACATATTTTTTGCAGTAAATAATTAAAAAAAGAAATTATAAGTAATAAAAATCAAAATTAAATCATTAAAAAGTTGAAAATTCAGTTAAAATTGTTAAAATTGTCAAGAATAAAAGTCCATAATTGAAAAATGCTAAGGTTTAATTTTTTTTTTATTGATTAAAAGTCTCCTAATTAAATGGGAAAAAATATTAAAATATGCGTAAGACATCGATGCTTTACATAGTTAGTTTTCAGAATTGCTGACATTATTTGGTTATTTGCAAAAAAATAAAATGTACCGTTTGCATGCTAGGTTGACATAATATTTTCCATAAGACTACATGTAAAAGTTTTTTTTAATTTTTAACTTTATAAATCTCCTAATGATTTTGGATTTTTTACAGAAAATTTTGTCAAAAAAAATCTATTAAAAAACTTTATTTCAGATTTTTTTCATTATCTTCGTTTAACGTCTCAACCTCCTTAAATTGATGCCGACATCAAAACTTTACTATTTTACGCTTTCTAGTGACCGTTTTTTGAAGGAGGTTCAATTTTTTTAAAAAAGTTTTTTATATTAAATTTTTTAGTGTCTAATAAAACCGAAGAGCAACGTTCACGCCGACAACTACAACTTTTGAAATATTTCTTTGATTTTTGTTAATTTTCTTAAACGTTACTGAACCGATTTAGCTAAAATTTATATAGGACCAGCTGTGAGACATAGATACTCTATCTGATCAAATAAAAAAAGAATAATCGAAATCGGTTCATAGCCGGCGAAGATATCGACGAACACAAATACAAACACAATTCAGTCGAACATATAACCTCCTTTTGAGCCAGGCTGGGCCAGTGCTGGTGTGCTTCATTGAATTAAGAAGAGGCAAACATTGGAATAAAATAATTGCTAATGAGTATTGGGCCAGGCTTGGCATGTGTGTGGCTCTTGTTTTTATCGTGCTTCCTTCATTACGTTGGCGCTGGTGCTGATCTGTCCTCAACCCACCTCGTTTACTTTGTTAACTTAACAATATCTCACTCTTGTTGTATACATAATGTATTTTCAATGTCATTTACATGCTTTGTCCTATCTCTTTTTGTACGAGCTGCATTCTAAAGTACTATAAATAGGCTTTAAATGGTATTATAATATAATGTAATAATGTAAGACGCTGTCAACTTTATTGTGATAAAGTGGCGTCCACAATATATCTATACTAATATATAAAGCTGAAAAGTTTGTTTGTTTCTTTGAACGCGCTAATCTCAGGAACTACTGGTTCGAATTAAAATTTTTTTTTTGTTGGATAGCCCATTTATCGAGGAAGGCTATAGGCTATATAATATCATGCTACGACCAATAGGAGCGGAGCATCAATGAAAAATGTTGCAAAATATAACTCAAAATTTGTCCGTCCGACAAAAACTTTTGAACAGTAACTCCGATCATCATGAAATTTGGACACAACATTCATCTCGGTAAACTAAGATGAACGTGCGTAGTCCTGTCCCTCCCCCCATTCTTTTTTTGCATCCGGGTGAAACCGGGCAGGACCGCTAGTATATTATCATATACTTACAGCGCATTCACCGAAATTGGTAACAGTGAATAACTCGTGTATCCTACTAGATACAAAAAAAATTTAAATAGTTTTTTGTTCAACTCGAGATTTACTATCGGGGTTTTTGTTCTTTAAAATCAACCGGAAGTGGTTCATGAATTTTTTTCAGATGGCAACATAATATATTTTTTGACATTTTCGAAATCTCATTTTTTTCTCTATAAATACATATAAAATTTTCATCTGGTTACATGAGAAAATATTCGAGGAAAACGTTATCAATTCATTGATTAAATACACAGTAATAATAATTATTATTAATAATTGACACATATGTGAAGCTCTCTGAAAAATAATGATTACTATGTAAGCTGATAACGGTTTTCTCGAATATTTTCTTATGTAACCTTTTGAAAATTTTATATGAATTTATAGAGAAAAAATGGAGAATTAAAAAATCAAAAAATAATTGAAAAAATGCATTGTGCGGATGATCTTAGTATTTTTCCTGCATGTGTCAAAAGTTTTGGATCGCTATTTTAATTTGTGTAAAGGTTGGAAACCACTGCTCTACATCCTTAGTTTCTTTGCTTTCGTCATGAACATTAAACGGTTGTGTTCGAATTAAGAGTATTCGTCCCTGCAAACACCCCCTGCAACCTTCATTTCAAATCTTTTCCCCTCGCCTAAAAACGGTTCGCGCTCTCCCGACGCTATTTTTAAAGCTAGAGGGTTTTGGTAAACGCCAAATGAAAGATAAAGAATCAGACTACAGATCCTTCAGGCGAATTTTTTTGATAAACAGTTTCGCCTACGTGTGAAATATTACGTAACTTATTATTTTTTTCAAAAGGTCGTAAGTTTTTTCAGAAATTTTTTTTCAAAAAATTCGCCTGAAGGATCTGTAGTCTGATTCTTTGTCTTTCATTTGGCGTTTACTAGAACCCTCTAGCTTTAAAAATAGCGTCGGGAGAGCGCGAACCGTTTTTAGGCGAGGGGAAAAGATTTGAGGTGAAGGGTGCAGGGGGTGTTTGCAGGGACGAATACTCTTAAGAAATGTTTCTCGAGCGAATCACTTCAGAGAAAATTACGGGGAGACTTCGCGAAAGAGCCGGTAATAAACTGTGAATTAAAGAGGCTTGAAATAATTGAAATGCACGAGAGATAAATTAAACAATAAAATTTGAACCCACAATGCGTTGTTTTGCTTTTATATCGCGTAAAGTCGTAAAGGCATTCCTTCGAACGGTAACGACGTTCAACGACATGGACGCAGGGGCAGATTTTGCTCAGGTTATCTCCTAGCTCTCGGAGCTATAATAGTTTTGCACTTCATACTCGCCTTCTGAATGGGCAGCAGTATACGGATATTTTTATCATAGATACTATCTTGATCAACAGCGTATTATGTAGATCGCCTATGAGCTGCATTTATCGTCAGCACTAGTGATGTGCCGGATTGCTAAAAATGTATATCCGCGGATACGGATCTGAATACGGACATTTGGTTTCAAGATCCGCGGATACGGATACGGATCTTAACTTTCTTAGAGTACCTACACGGCGGTAAATATTGCACATCGACCTTTGGAAAGAGACTATCTGTTATGGGAAAAAGTTATTGACCTCTTTAAGAGTTAACTCTCATAACAGATTGTCTCTTTCCAAAGATCGATGTGCAATATCTCATTATAAAGATAGTTGATTTAGTACCTTTGAGTTATGTACTATTGGTATGGTACTCACTACGATAAATGTTTGCACTATAAAGGTGCCAAATACGATTTTAAAAAATAAAAAATAATCTGAATGGAATATAACAGTTTTTCATTATTACCTAATCACCTATATATATATATATATATAAAATTTCATCTATGAATTGAAAATTAATAAGGTAAAAGATCCGCCAAAAATTAACGGATACGGATCTTTCTTCTCCCTCGGATATCCGCGGATACGGATATCCGGCACATCACGAAACACCACATTAGTATAAATAAGCATTTGTCACTGTCATATGCTAGAAGTGTTCATTTAATCTATCTCCTTTAGGCAGCTACTTCGACGGCTTTGACTCGGCGGTATACATAATATGTCGTATATACACACACATGATACATGGCACACGGCTTATGGCAGTAGTGACTGGTGTTACAGTGTATATTTAGTTTGTTGTCAGCAATGTTTGAAAAACGTTAATAATTAAAACATCCTAAACATTCAGCTTTATTCATAATTTAATTACCCCCTCCCCTCATTCCTACTTCCTAGTACGTGTTAGGAGGTACTTCCGGTTGACCCTGCTTTTAATATGTTCACGCGCCGCCATTGATATAGGGAAGTTATTGTAATGGGTCCGAAAGATAGAACCAGTAAAAGTACCAACTGGATTTTCTAATCATAAAAAAATAAAATGTTTCTATGCTACACCTTGTAGGTATTCCTGAAGCCTACGCCTATGTTCGACGGACTACGAAAATAACACGATGTTATTATTTAATATGTATTATGAATGCTGGAAGCATTGCGCTGTGCATGATTTTAATATTTCATTATGCATTTTATATTACTATAAATTCTTCGGAAAATAAGCGTATTGCTTTTTATGAGTGTGCTTTATCCAATGGATGCATTTTAAATTTCAACACCGTTTTCATAGGATTTTTTAAGCATGATGAGATCACCATAGTTGTCGAAATATTTGACACTACAAAAAAATATATGGTTATATTATGTGCATGCGATAATTTATCGAATAAAAAAATAAGAGATTGTCGGTTTGTATTCACAAAATTTAAATTTTAAAATTATATTTTTTTGACATGTCAAAAAACGCTGCCTGCCATGTTGGCTTGAAGTGTGACGTTAGACTTGTAGCTATACACACATACATGTATAAACACACGACACACACATATTTAACGAACCTCGTGTGCACTTGTTTGTCTACTACAAGAATGACGCCACAGTTAGTAAAAAATGGCGGCTCGTGTACACTCGATACATTTAGTTAGTATTCAAATTTAAAGTGTAGCATACTTTTAAGCCATCTACACTCGGTTGAGATCGAGTATACTTTTATTCTATACTGAGCATAGGAATAAAATCGCAATCGAACCATAGTGCAAACATATACTTCCGTCTTTTTTTTAAGCCATAAGCACTGGCGTATCCAGGAGGGCAAAACAAGCACGGGGGGGGAGACCCGGCTTAAGAAATTTCTAATTTGCCCCCTCCTGGGCCAAAAGCTGGGTACGCCCATGTTAACGTCATAGAAAAAGACAAAGTTTTTGAAACAGAGATACTTTATTCAGCTTGAATGCAAGTACATCAACCAATCCTATCATCGGAGAAATCAAGGAATTACATCGAAGAAAGAGACGCAGATATATTTTCGATACGCTTTGTTGCCTTCGCTCACCGCACATTGAGTAGATAGACAATGATTCATATAGTAAATTATTATATAGTTATATGCCTTTTCGTATATACAAACCCAGACAACATTTTTTCGGTTTAGATGATGACGTTCTTTGTTACTAATGTTTGTGTCCTTTTTGTTGCAGAATGGGACGCCACTGTGGGAGGACTTAGTAACCAAGGCGACAAAACTACACTCGTGTCTCAGGTAAGCTTTTTAACAGAACAGCTAATATATTTACACAAAAATAATTTAAAAACGTCTTGCGGGAACAACACGGGCACGTGCCCACGCCCAGACGGAAGGGGGTCCCCAGAAAGATCGATAAAATTCGTATTGTAGCAAACTAATAGCTATCCTACTGTTGTTAATTTAGTCACCAAGGGTGTAGATAGGGGGGTAAAGGGGGTAATTACCCCCCAAGATCATAATAATAAAAAAAATAATAAAACTGAAAATAATACGAATATCTGGCTAAAAAATAAAATTTAGAAATACGTTTTGAGAAGGAATTTTTAAAATTAGTTTGGCTATTAATATTTTGCTTGACACCTTCCTTCGTGAGTATTACGCCCTTGTTAGTCACCGTATTGAATATTTACTAATATGATATTGGATATAATAATAATAAATAATTTATTCCATGTAAAGAAAAATACATAGCGTACAAAAAATCATTATTAGGAATTTTCCAACCCTACTTGGGTTAATCAGAGAATGACATAGGGCAAAGTACACTTGCCTCAGTGTGTTAATGTTGTTTTAAAACAATTTAAGGATAAAATAAAGATAATTCAATAAAGTACTTTATATAGACCAGGGGCGGGCAAATCTTTTGATCGTCGGGCCACATTGCTGATGAAAATTCGACCGTGGGCCAAAAATTTGGAGAGTAAAAAAAAAGGTCCTGTCATTTCCGCAACAAAAAGGTCTTTTTTCGTTTGTTGTGGCCTTTGCTATTTAATATTTTTCTAAAATTTTTTATGCGCCAAATTATATTGGCAAACTATTTTCGCTCTTAATAATCTAATATATAAAATTCTCGTGTCACAGTTTTCGTTGCCATACTCCTCCGAAACGGCTTGACCGATTTTGATGAAATTTTTTGTGCTTATCCGGTATCTATGAGAATCGACCAACATCTATTTTTCATCCCCCTAAATGTTAGGGGTAGTCCACCCCTAAATTTTTTTTTTTTATTTTTTAGACAAAATTTTTAATTTCTATTTTTTTATGATACAACATACAAAAATACATACAATCCTCAATTTTCACCCTTCTACGATCAACCCTTATTTTTTAATTGCCATTTTAGTAATTTAATCATTTTTCCTCTCCGGTCGAAAACTGATCAATCGTCATTTAATTAGTTATCCCCGCCAGATGTCTACAGGTGTCACTTCACCAACATCTATTTTTCATCCCCCTAAATGTTAGGGGTAGTCCACCCCTAAATTTTTTTTCTTCCTTCCCCATTCGTTCTTTTGCACCGGGCACGACGGCGCAGCCGGAGTGCTCGACATACACACATATACGTCCATGTATATTTTAAAATAAATAAAATAGATAGATAGATGTTCCAATTAAATTTTTTTATATTTCACTTTATACGTAGCGAAGCACGTACAGGGCCGCTAGTCATTTATAAAATGCTTCGCGGGCCGGATAAAATTCTACTGCGGGCCGCCATTTGCCCAGGCCTGATATAGACGGATGTAATATCTACAAATCGGCCAACCAAACAAATTTTCTCATCGAGCGTGTGTTTAATTGTACGAATTAACACCACTTCACACAAGTGCATATGTAGGTATTGTGAACGACTTCATGTGTGTCGAACAAAGAAACGTGCATACTCAAGTTTTCAGTGAAGACAGAGATCGCGGATCATGCTCTGTTTGTCATCCCGGTCGCGCACTGCAGCGATGGTAAATTGTATAATCGTTAAATTGTTTTAATAACAAATGCAATAATCGTTTAGCAAATTAAGATAATTATAACTCTCATCGAATGAAGTAGCATTGAAAAGGACAAACCTCATTTCGTTATTAACAAACGAACCGTTATTTTGAAGCGTGTGTAAAATTGGATCTTACTTTTATTATATATACAGTAAAGGCCGCTACACACGAGGCTAGAAACGTTGCTAGGAGTTCTGCTAGCCGGTAGGCTGGGTACGAAGCTAGAAATGACGTCACTGCGGGCTGACCTACTATCGCACAAAATAGATTTTAAAATTAGAACAGGGGCTATTTTCCCTGCTAGATCTGCTGTTAGGTATGAGCAAGAACCAATAAGGAAGCAGTATATCTTGTCAGTGGGCATTTGAACAAACACCCACAAACCAACATGGCGTCATTCTGCTCAGAGTCAGACAACAGCCACGTTTTTCTCTGTGTTTACATTCAAACTGTCACTGCGCGCGCACCAGATTTATCCACAAAACAAGCTTGAAAAATAGTCTCGTGTGAAGCGAGCACTTAATAGCAGTCAAGAAAAAAATCAGCGTTAGAAAACTAGTAGTTACCTGTGTTCATTCGCACACATCGTGATGAAACATGTACTGTGAACTTCCCCTCATTAAAACGAAGAGAACGGTGTATGTTTCGTCACACTGTGTGCGAATTAACACACTCAAATAGGTACCACACTCTTTTTTTCCTACCCATATTTATATATGACTAGCGGCCCCGTCCCGGCTTCACCCTGGTGCAAAACTGTTCTGGAAGTATTATATTGACCTTATTCGTTAACAAAATTTCTACATATTTTGTTTAAACATATCAACGGCCCTGGAGCACAAGTCTTATAGTCCGGATGTGGTTAACTAGGTAACAATGCATTGTAATTTAAGTTTTGATTTGCCATTGTAATATTAATATACATAAAATTATTTGCAACTTCTGATTGGTTATTCTATTGAATATGTTAAGCCATAGCTTAGACCAGCGCCGTTTTACTGCTGCCTTCTCATGCAGATTGCAGAGTAACAGCGAAAAAGTAGCTTACCATATTTTATACTCCTTTCATGTTGACGTATTTTTTACGTTATAATTGGGTAAACTCCTTCCACATGTCAAACCCCAAATTTCAAATTCTTGGCATAGCCTTAAAGGCCGCTGCACACGAGGCTGGTTTTGCCGCTGGAACCACTGCTGGGACTTGTGCTGATTGGCGCACTAGCTGCGAAGTTGGAAATGACGTCACTGCGGGCGAGAGTTTAATTTTACAATACCTTATTAATTTAGGGGGAATTATAAAACGGTCGAATAAAAAAAAAATTTGGTGATTGATGATTAGATACTGTTTCGATAACTTGAGATATTAAAATAATAGTTGGGTGACTAAATTACTAAGTGAGCGACTAAATTGTTAATAGTTAATTGTTTGAATAGAACTGCGTTTTTTAAAAAATATATATTTAATTGACTGACAATTAAACATACATTTTTTAGAAAACGCAGTTCTATTCAAACAATTAACTATTAACAACTTAGTAATTTAGTCGCTCACTTAGTAATTTAGTCACCCAACTATTATTTTCTCGTCACGCGCAGTCAGTCGCTCACTTAGTAATACAGTAACCCAAATTGATTATATTTTTGTCACCCAAAATTGTAATTTACAGTCACTCGTTTAAATACTACCCTTAATTTAGTGGCTCAGAAAATTTTCCGGAAAACCCACAACTCTAGTTATAACTCAGTGCAGTAATATAGCTTCTCTAGGGCTTCACACGAGACGAGAGTAGACGAGACTATCAAAAATCTCGTCTCGGTCTCGTCAATCCCTAGAAAATTCAGTCTCGTTCAAGTCTCGGTCTCGTCTCGTTACCAGATGTCTCGTCTCGTCTCGCTTAATTTTAAATAATGATAATATATATTATATAAACTAAATAATAAATAATAATAAGTAGTTTTTTTAAGCTATATTTATTACGTTATTATATAGAAATTTATTTCGACCTTTTCTAATTTTTCCAATAAAAACTTTATAAAAAAAAATTTAACGAGACCATAAACGAGACTCTCGGGTTGCACTGTATGTGGTCTCGGTATCGTCCAAAATATTTACCAAAACGTATCGTCTCGTCTCGTCTCGCTTTTCCGAGACGAGAACGAGACGAGACGAGAAAAATCTCGCTCTCGTGGAAGCCCTAAGCTTCTCCATTCTAGGCTTCCATAACCATTTCTAAAAGTAACTGTGTTCCGTCGTCCGCTCATTTCTGGTGTTTGCACGCGGGTTTATTTGGATTGTCTTTAAAGTATTGGTGTCAAGTCAGGTGTGCGTCACAGACAGTCGATGTGCTCATCTGCATCTTCTCCTTGCCTGCGGACACCATATTTTAGCGACGGGCAATGCTCCACTGTGTCAAGGTCGTTCGGTCAGCCGGTTAAGCAACTCCTGGCCAGGCCAACGTCGTGTGCGGCTAGACATTTAATTTTCTGTACGGTTAAATGTTATGTGGCTGCAAATCAATATAATGACTGAGCGACTCAGGTCCACCACTGTACATTGTACAGTGTACACGTCGCTCAAGATAAATGTCATGCTTTTTTAACATCCATGATTATATTCAATGAATACGTTCAGACTTGAATTCAAATGAATCTATACTAATATATAAAGCTGAAGAGTTTGTTTGTTTGTTTGAACGCGCTAATCTTAGGAACTACTGGTTCAAATTGAAAAAACAAAATTTGTTGGATAGCCCATTTTTCGAGGAAGGATATAGGCTATATAATATTACGCTACGACCATTAGGAGCGGAGCTTTAATGAAAAATGTTGCAAAATGTATCTCAAAAATAAGCTTCTATTCATGTTAAATGCACTAACTAGATATACTCATATTAGCGTTGTGAGAACACAACCTCAGGGGGCTCAATCGGTAGAGCATGCGACTGTCAATATCACGATCGTGGGTTCGAGCCCCGCGTTGGGCGAATATATTTTTATTTATTTTTTGACGTGATAACGTCTTATAAATTGATGAAACACCAGCTGCACGCACGAAAAAGTGTAACGTTCCGTAACGTCCCGCCTGACCCTGTGCGTGCAAGCGAGAGCGCAGTAATGTATTATTAAATATGATATTCGAGCGGAATAAACTATCGTCCGTAAACCGACTTTACAGACAACCAATTTTTTTTTTGACGTGATAACGTCTTATAAATTGATGAAACACCAGCTGCACGCACGAAAAAGTGTTAACGTTTCGTAACGTTCCGCCTGACCCTGTGCGTGCAAGCGAGAGCGCAGTAATGTATTATTAAATATGATATTCGAGCGGAATACATTATCACGTAAAACTATCGTCCGTAAACCGACTTTACAGGCAACAAATTTTTATGTTTTACATTGCTTTCTTCTAAGGCTTATATTTAAATTTATTTTAATTTTATTTAATTAATTAAAAAAAAATTATTAGTTAAAAAAAGTTTAAATACTGCTTTTTATCGACAAAAACTTTTGAACGGTAACTCCGATCATCATGAAATTTGGACACAACCTTCATCTCGGTAAACTAAGATGAATGTGTGTATTCATGTTCCTCCCTTCCCCATTCGTTCTTTTACACCTTGGTGAAACCGGACGGGACCGCTAGTATTTATATAAATATTTCAAATATGCTTAATATTGACGTATGTTATAGAAAAAAACTCGGGTCGCAGTGCGAAACCCTGCCGACAATATAGTGTATTTGCTTTTATAAGCAGTGTGGCTCTATTCTATGAACTTAACTTTGTTTTTGGACAAAATAAAAAAAATTACCCTCTAATACACCCCTTAAAACAACATTTTTTTACTTAATTTCAATACTACATACCAATTCAACATCTGTACCAAATTATATACACCCTTCAGTATGTAAATCCATATCAGTAAACTTGCGTTTTCATAAAACTTGTAAGTCCGGTCCTGTCGGGCCGATTTTATTTAAATTTTAGCAGCACATTTCAATAATTACTAAAGGGTTAAATTTCAAATTTGAAGTGATTCTGAGAATTTTTTCCGTATTTTTGGGCCCAAAAACATTTTTCAACCTCTAAATACCCCCCTTAAAATGGCCCGATCGGGCCCATTTTAAATAGGCTTCTTGCGATGATGGATTCCAACATGTGGACCAAATTTCGTTTAAATCGATTAAGTCTGTCGAGAGTTATCGTGGTCACACATATATATATATATATATATATATATATATAAATATATATATATATATATATATATATACATATATATATAAACATTTCCAAAAATGGTGCCAAACTTCTTAGAAACTTATGAAACGTCGAGAAATTTTGGTCCGACCCCTAGGTCCCGCCATCCGACCGACGCCAATAGTGTAAGTGCCTTATGGCAAATACACTAAAAATACGCTGAATTGGTTAGGCCTATATAAACGCAAATCTCGTTTAGTTTAGAAGTTATGACGGTGAAAATGTATAAAAATTTAAGGAATTAAAATTGGCTATATATCCGAAACTATGAAAGTTATCGTATTGCATGTTGTCATCACAACATCGTAAGTATTAACTAATATAGGGAATGCTAGGTCCATTTATATATTGTACGTCTTTTGTCTAAAACAATGCCGTAAACTGTAGAGTCTAATGTGAATTAAACAATCGTTGTGTTCGTTTTCTCTGATATTTTTCTTCCTTTTCAGATTGCTTTTTTGTCTAATCGTTCGCTGTTGTTTTGTTTGTTTCAGGGTGGCAATACAAGCGATCGCGGCCTATTTGGACGCCTTCCAAAAGATTGCCGACGCCGCCACAAATGCTCGCGGTGAGTCCAATTCGTTTCCGTTTTGTTCTTTGTGTGTGTGTATGTGTGTTACGTCGGTTATTTTGCACTTCCCAGTTCCTTTTAAAATAGTGACGGTAATTTGTCACGGTCGGGGAATTTAGAAAAATGTGGAAACCGATGACCTGTAAGCACGAACGGATGGGTCCACGGGGATTTTGGGAGTTTTCCAGTTATAGCCCGGGGCCGGTATAGACCGATGATCTATATTAGATTATATATATTTTTTTATTTACTGCAGTTATTATTATAAAAAAAAATCTACATATACATCTAGACATAGAAAGTTGAAATTTGGCACACTTATAATAGGTATAGGGTATGGGACAGATCCTAACGGAGTCGGACTTTTAAATTTTGGTCCCAGAAGGGAGCAAATTGAAAACAAAAAAGTGTTTCGCTTATAATTCGATCAATTTAAATCTGATCGATTCGAAACCTGTCTTAAACGAAAGAGGAGAACATTTCACATGGATTTCGTATAACAGAATCCGCGCAAATAGTTTTTTATACATAAAAAAGCAGAAATAAACACTGATTTATATAACTTCGATTTTGCGTAATATATCGCGCACGTGGATCGGCTATCCTTTTCTTTTACACAGTGTGTTATGGACATTTGAAGATTGCGTATGTTCTGTTTTAAAATAAAAATATTGCATATGTTCAAAGACAGATGCCATTTCAAATATAAGTTAGTATTTTGGCACTAATATTTTGTGAAATGCAACGCCTTCTAAATTCACGATTTGTTATTAAACCTATATAAATAGCGATATCTAAGCAATGTCAATGGTTCAGTGGTAGAATAATCATCTGCTATGGAGGTGGCCCGTGTTCGATTCCCGGCAGATGCGCAACAAATGTTAGTTTTATTTTTTTTTAGAGTTGCAAATCACGCGATTAATTTTTATTTAATAATATTTTAGTATACATAAAATTAGCGAAAATAACTTCGTTTCAACCAGGTGTCCCACGACACCTCTCGATTCTTTTTTTTATAGAATTTATCGACATTAGAGCTGTAAAAGTAACGAGAAATTGTGTACCCGTATGTATTCGTTACTTAAAGAACTAGTACCCGTTACTTTCGTATCGTTACGTTACTCGTTACTTTTCATACGACATACAATCGTCTACTAATAGCATCAAGCATGTACCATCGCGCATCGAGGCGCGTCGCATACGTTATACGGTATGACTTCGTTCGTATAACGTATAACCGCATCAAACGAGTCGAACTGACATGGATACGACAGATGCGAGTAACGAAATGAATTTGTAAATAACGATTCGTTACTTCGAGTCAGACGATGTACCCGTTACTCAGTAACGAATACGTACGGTTTGTTACAGCTCTAAATCGACATGCCTGTAATAACGGCACTTCGTTTACACCTACATTTTGAAATATTCGACACGGAGACTTAATTCTATCTAAACACGGAGATTCCGCTGCCGCGCGTTATTCATGCAACTTCCGCCGCCGGTATTGATTCAAAGAGAAGAGGTCCTAAGTCTTTGCTGGGCGGACGACTTACCGCGTGCGGGCACGTTGGCAGAATAATGATTCTGTTGTTCGAAAGACTTATTACACTTATCCGAGCGGACGCGAGCAGCGAAGTTTTATATCCCGATCGGAATATCAAGCGTGCTCTGTTAAACTCCTTTCTTTTATGACCAATGACCATATTCACCGAATGTAATTGTAGTTACGTATTTGGTTCATTTGTTTTTAGGTAACTATTCCTCCGAATACATAGCCATAATTCAATTCACTAACCATAATTATGTTTACCGCAGGTACCTATAAATCTATTCTGTCTTATTTCCAGGGTATAAATATTTATTCACCTGATACAATAATAATGACCGTCACAGATCATAATAATAATAGTAATAATAATAATTCTTTATTCGAAATTGCCTTATGGCAAAGAAAGCGTCAGTAAATTACATAGTACAATAATTAAATAAAAGAAAGGTCATACGGACATTTTTCTATTAGGTACTCTGTGACTTTTTTCTTAAACATATTGTAACTTCCCACGTTCGTAACCTCTGGTGGAAGAATTTCATAAAATTTAATGGCAGAGTAACGAGGTCCTTTGGTATACAGGGTGAGGCGGTGCTCCGGTACACCGTGATTAAGACGTCCCCTTGTATTGTAATCATGATCCGGCAAATGCTGGTAAAATAATGGCTTGTTTTTGAAAAGAAAGCAAACAGACCTTAGTATGTAAATGGCGTATATTGTCAAGGTTCTGCTCCTGATGAAAGCTGGCTTACATGACTCAGCAAACTTAAGATGGAATATAATTCTTAATATTTTTTTTTGCAATAATAATACCTAACCTATAAACGTGGAGTATTATATCTACAGTTTGCTTTATTTATTAACCTTATAGTTATGTAAAACATTAAAGTTCGTGGAAGTTTTGTGTGCAATTTGGTTAGTATAAAACATTATTATTTTGTGAAACTTTTTTTTTGACGTTTACACTAACGCCATCGGTCGGATTTTTGAGTGAACGTCGAAATATTCTACAAAAAGAGCAAGGAGTAATAGTGCAGTATATATTTATTCTTCAACTAACTTTTCTACCTGATAATTTGCTTGGTGAATTGAAAGTAAATTTTATTCCAAGATTAGTAACTATGTTTAATAGTGTTCGGTGAATATGGGCATTAGAGTCACAGATGTTATGATAGGTTTGTTCCTGTACTTGATATCGCAACGATTTGAAACCGTGAATGACATGCGCACAATGTCCATCCGATTTCAACAAAGTCCTAGACACCGAAAAGCCTAGATCCGCCCCTGAGCCCTCGGATAACGACTTAATGATAATAATTACGCCGTTGCAACAAAAATATATACTTGGGTGCATTTCTAGAACAAGGAAATACAGTTTGGCAATAAACGAAGCTTTAAAGTGCTCTTTACTAAAACGACATTTTGTGCTTTCAGCTTTTTCCTTTGTGAGACCGTTCTTTGTATTGTCGTGCATTTTTAAAATAGCTGTATTTTTCTGCTGAAAGATGATACGTACAGATATTATCTTTTCAGGATAGTTATTTTGATGAACAAACGTCTTTACTGTACCCTCTCCTCCCAACAATTTTTGCTAGAGTGATTTACTGCAATCGCACAGCTATATGGAAAAGTTATTGCACTTCCACCATTTGTTCAATATTTCTGAAATTTTCGTCCTGCGTAAAAGTTTTTGCTTATTTTTTTTTTTTTTTTGAAGTGAAAACTTCTTAGCGGCGTTGTACACTTTTTTTGTAATGGGTAAAAAATGTTAAACTCGCGTCAGATCGTCAGATATGCGTAAGACGAAAACTTTTATTTATACAACGTTAGACATCTAGCGTTGAAATATCGTACATAAAAATGCAATCTATGATACAAACCATTTTGATCGAAAGTTCGTAAGACGTTAATATTCAAGTTTTCACTTTTGCCGGCACTCCCGGAGTGCAACCCGTCTTCTTTTTTGTTGGGGAGACATGAAAATAATAATTTTTTTTCGCTTATCGACAAATCGTTCAATATTTCCCACATATTGCCATATATTTTTGTTCTGCATAAAATTTACCTACCCTATTTTTTTAGTAAAAGTTTTGGCTTATTTTGTTTCGGAGTCATGAAAATATTGCTTGCATGGCGTGAGAAACGGGTCATTTATGGTGGTAGTGGCGGGACAGTTTCTGAAATTTCAATGACGATGAACTGATTAGATGCAAATCAGATCTTTATAAAAAATATTATATTGGTAATGGTAACCGAACTTCGTTTTTTGTGCATAAGTTACAAGACTAATGGATTTGTAGAAGTAGATCAAAATTAGATTGCAAAATATGACCCTTCCTAAACTAACAGGTGAAGTTAATAAAAAATGTGAGCCGTCGCGGGACGCCTGGCAGATGTGAAACATAATTTTAATTAGAAAAGTACCGTAGTAAACAACACTGTATACCCTGTGGAGTATACACTAACTGTATATACATAATACATATATATATATTATATACCATCATAGAGCGTGGCGACGCGTCGCCACGCCAGAAATCTGTTTTACGTGCGGCTATAGATGTTTCACATCAAAAATAAAAAACCATTTGATTTTTTAAAATTAGTTTTCCATCGCTTGTGATCATCGTTTCGAAGAATTTATTTTCATCATCAGTACCTGATTTTCCGTTGGCCATGAGCGAAACATCGGTAAAGTTTCTTTTTCGGGTTCCGTACCCGTTATGACAATGGCACTGTAATTTTTTATTACGTTTAGCTGAATAAAATTATTATTATTGTTATTATTATTATTATTACTAAGTTACTTAGCCACCGCAATCAATCCGCCTGTCTATCAGCGAATACCTCATGAACCGTAATAGGTAGAGAGAGTGTGTATTTCTATTACTGCTATAACAACAAATAATGAAGAACCAAATTTTTTTTACATAATACATTCTATACTTTACAGTAAACAACATGCTACGCACGTACACAGTAACAGTTCTAATACAAAACAAGCGTCCGTTAACGGTGCGTTTATACAGCAGTATACTCGAACATTTATTAAAATACAATTATAATAACTTTCGCATACAGCACGGTACGGCCACTAGGCTGTCAGATATAGCCCCGGTGTACAGTACAGTACACTTCAGGTAGTCCATCTGAACTCATTTGGTAAACTAATCGCGATCTATATGACGATGTATGGGGACAACAGTTTTCCAACGGCAAAGCGGGAAAAATCTTCGAGACTCGATTACCGCTATGGACGAACTATTTACATACCTACAGGTTTGTACGGAATCGTCGGTGCGCGAGTCAGACTCGCACTTGGTCATTTTTTTTTAATTTGTTCCTCAACCCAAGTAGTCTATATACAAAGATTTCGGTGCAAGTGATTCTGTGCTATCCGCATGGGCCAAAAGAAATGCATGCTTCGTTTGATGCAATTCGTTGTTTCGCAATCCGATTGTACTTTCGTATTGTTGCGTGCCCCTTGTTGGGACGACTATGAATTCTGTGGAATCTACTAGAAACAACAACAATGGAAAACAGGTAAATACACCCGACCTTCAGAGAATCGCTTGGAGAGACTAATTCATGTAAAGGAAGGAATCTTGGAACTAAGAGAACATTCTAGAAGCGTGGGACGAAGCTATAAAATACGAGCGGACTGGTTGAGTCGGGGGGTCAGTTATTCGTGTTGTTCATGTGTTGATACAGTGCTCTGGCATTACGGCATAAATTATTCTGTTATACTGTGAAAATAAATAAACTTTAGTGAGTGCAATTATATAAATCTGGTTTTACGTAAATGACTTATAGTTACTAGACAAGTGTGCTGATAAACTGTGTGTTGTGTTCCTGTGTAGTAAATATTTTGTGTACATAATTTAGTGACTATATTCTCTGTTACTTAGTTTTTTATTTTATTATTTAGAACTATTAGTTTTGTTTCTGTTAACGTTATTATTTCTGTTAAGTTAAAGAAGTACGCTTTCGTTTGTGTGTTTAACTGTTTTGTTAAACATTTATTATTGCAAATAAATAATTTCCACCACGGACTACAACAGTTTTGTTACAGTATGTTTTAACTGCATTTGTTTATTGATCGTAACTATATAACTAACTCCACAGACCCAGTCTGCAGGCGACGTATAGAGGTCACCGTATCAATGGGAGACTTCGCTGGCAGAACCTGTTGTTTGAATTGTCGAATATAAATATACGTCCGACGCGTCGGATATTTAAAAATAGTCTTCTCTAATTCACTCATTAATCCCGTTCGAACCTCTAATTTAAGAGTGTGTTTATAACAAACGCATACGGTGAAGACTGTATTCCGACCACTTGACTGTATAGTCGATAATTTTTATATTAGTTTATATACAGGTTTCAAAAGTTCCGGAACGATTTAATATTTCTTATCGGGTAAGCCGGATTAAAAAAAGTTAAAATGCTTTTTTAATGACTTTTTCCTGTTTATCGAATGGCAAAATTAGATTTTTGGATCGAGGGCTCTAGAAG
The DNA here is from genome assembly GCA_963575645.1 of Xanthostigma xanthostigma. Taxonomy (NCBI): domain Eukaryota; kingdom Metazoa; phylum Arthropoda; class Insecta; order Raphidioptera; family Raphidiidae; genus Xanthostigma; species Xanthostigma xanthostigma. The sequence goes on from OY754464.1 coordinate 4,908,901, forward strand.
TGTCCCGTAGGGCCCAACTTTGAAATTTTGAATGGGAACCATACTTTTTTATTTCATATTCGAACACTGCGGAAAATTTTACATCCGAATAGTATTTTTTTTTAATCCTCGGATCATATATGTAGAGCCTCTAAGAAAAACCTAAAATTAAGTCATCTAAATTTGCAATTATTGACTTACTTTCACCTAAATTAGTTTTGATAGAAATTTCACTAATCGGTACTTTATAGGTGTCTAAAGCTCGATTTTGAACCTTAAGGCCTCTTTGCAGGGCCCTTAAAATGGTCTAAAAGGATTCAGAGTTGAATAAATCTCAGTTTGAATTCGGTTACTTAATATTATCCTATAAATACTTTTTTTCGGGATGACATTTAAAAAGTATTCGTACGAAAACTTACGCGCTGTACATATTTATTCTTAACTAGCTGTTGCCCGCGACTTCGTGCGCATGAGTTGTAATTTTTTTGTGCGGAACACTAATACGTTTTCTAAAATAAAAGTAGCCTAAGTTACTCCTTAAAACATCAGCTACCTTTAAGTGAAAGTCCCGTCAAAATCGGTCCAGTAGTTTCTGAGATTAGCTGGAACAAACAGACATACAAAAACTCTAAAAATGCTTTTTTTTTTGTTATTTGACTACCGTATGCATTTAGTAAAAAGCTGTTGTTTTGACATTACAAACAGACACTTCAATTGTTTCTATTTGTACAGATATCGTGTTTTGTTTTTTCGCTGCCCCATCAACTGGAGCATCCGCTACGCCCCGCGCGTATTCACATGCAACGGCAGCTGTATCGACGTCATCGTCGGTCATTGCTCCCCCTTGCCACACCTCCTCCCGCGCGCGTGCATTGATCACCGTACACTGTAGCCGTGAGTGCGATATCGGCGGATGGACCGCTCTGCGCCTGATGACGACGCTGCCATAGACGGCCAGCAGGGCACAAGGGCGCAGATGGGGGGAGGTAAAGGGGGTAATGACCCTCCCCCAGGATCATAGTAATAAAAAAATAAAACTGAAAATAATACGAATACCTGGCTAAAAAATAAAATTTAGAAATAGGTACTTGTTGAAAAAAAAATCGTAAAATTGGTTTGGGAATTAATATTTTGCTTGACACCTTCCTTCGTGAGTATTCTTGTGTGATATTTATTAAATTTGAAAAAATATTGATTTTTTTGTTTTAAGCATTTCGGGTCCGATTGAGTTTGGTAACACCCCTGTATATCTGACGACGCAAGTCGCATAAATGTGTAGTCTGTCATTTATTGGATATGCGAGCGGCACAAACCGTTTATATGCCAGTTAAGGAGCATCGATTCACTGCAAGGCAACCATTAAGCTCGGTCCCTATATTCCGGACAAAATATGATTTGTAAACAGAAATATTGCAGGAATTATCTTAAGGAGGTTGATCCGTTACAGTCCCAATCAAAAGTAAGTCGAATTCTTAATGGGAACTTTTCCATAATAATAACTTTTTACAAAAGGTTATAAGTCGATGATACCAATAAATTATTGTCATAAAGGCATGAATTAATATTTTTTTTAATATTAATTAATTATTTCTAACTTTTGAATTTTTTGTACAAAGTTGGGTTAAAAATTTTTTATGTAAATATCTGTATTTTACATATTTTTTGCAGTAAATAATTAAAAATATAAATAAGAAGTAATAAAATTAAAATTAAATCATTAAAAAGTTGAAAATGCAGTTAAAAGTTGTCAAGAATAAAAGTCCATAATCGAAAAGTGCTAATGTTTAATAATTTTTTTTATTGATTAAAGTCTCCTAATTAAATTGGAAAAAATATTAAAATATGCGTAACACATCGATGCTTTACATAGTTAGTTTTTGGAACTGCTGACATTATTTGGTTATTTGCAAAAAATTAAAATGTAGGTACCGTTTGCATGCTAGGTTGACATATTTTCCATAAGACTACATGTAAAAGTTTTTTTTTAATTTTTAACTTTATAAATCTCCTGATGATTTTGGATTTTTTACAGAAAATTTTGTCATAAAAAAATCTATTAAAAAAACTTGATTTAAGATTTTTTTCATCATCTTCGTAAAACGGCTCAACCTCCTTAATAACATATCCTACACGTCAAAATTTCAATACGCCCCCCCCCCCAAAAAAAAACCTTGGAAGCAAAGGAATCAGATTATTTGTTCAGTTTCTACGTTATCTTGTTAAGCTAGTGGCTACTCTTTTAATTCAGTTTTTGACTCACTTCCACACAGTGGCGGATTTAACAGCAAGTTGAGTGGGCTTGAGTCTAGGTCGGCAAATTTTAGGGGCAACAAAATTTGGGGATTTTAAGATAATTTTCCGATGTCTTGTAGAAAAAAGAAAGCGAAATTTTGGAAAATATTTTTCACACTCTTCCCACTACCCACTCATACAAGTCCGACTACTGATTGGGGGCTGCGAACTGGGTGGTTTGTGTACCTATTCGTATTTGGTATTGGTTGGGTATATCTGAATAAAAAAATTGTTGCAAAGAAAAATGTTTTGTTTCAAATATTCTTTGTTTTGAAGCCTATACTTGGGAAATGTGTAAATCCGCTATTGCTTCCACATAACAGACGCTATAATCTTCAATCTATCCACTTCCATATATATATTCAATCGATTGGAAATATTGCATATGATGTCTCTAAATTTGGAACATTCAATTTACGTACGTTTAGACTGCTTGTTGGTCTGGTCTCTACTCTCCGACCTTTCCGGCATAGGTGACCTTTCTGGGGTTCGATTTCCTGCTCCCCGCCGGCATAGCTCATCGGATCATTGAGACACGCAAGCCCTCCTACCGCGACAAGGTCCTGCAGTCCATAGGGAGGGTATTGGTTTGTGTTGATGTTTGTGTGTGTGCAATGTATGTGTTTAATGTATATGTATATGTGTGTTTTAATTTTTACTTCAACTTTTCACTGTACACTATCAAACAAATAGAACTTGTTTTCGTCATAAAATTGGAATATTTTTGCGGTTAATTTTCGTGTTATTAAAGAAGACCTCCTTTACGGTAGATGTTGGCCACTTTCCGGCGAAGTTTCGACAAGCCGGAATCCTTCTTCTTTTTAGTATTCTTCTGGTCTGGCTCTGAAGCATCCGTCTTCTGCCTTTTTTGAGCCGGCTCTACATTTTGCGTTTCTCTAGCTCGCGTCTTCTCCTCTTCCCGGAGGCGCTTTAAGTCCATCGCCCTTTGCCTCTGCTCTGTCTTCGCGTCGCGACTCTGAACGGCCCTCTCGTGTGATCGTTTCTCCCGTTCTTCCAGACGACTTCGACTATTCTGGTCCGTGGAATTGTAGCCAGGTATCTTTATCAACGGCATGGGAAGTTTTGTGGCGGACTGTTTTTTTCCGAGAACTATTCGACTTCCGCTGATCTTCGTTAACGGCACGGGAAGCTTTGTGGCCAACTCTTTCTTTTCTCGAACGATTAGATCTGAATTACTCGACTTCGGATGTAATGGAACTCTCAAATTGCAATTTTTATCTCTAACCGCCATTTTGATCGCAGTGTGCGCCAGAATCCGCGAAGCGTTTTCATTCTCCTTTGTCAAAACGGCACTTCGTCGCTTTTCTTCAGCCAATAAGCGTTCGCATTCCTTGCCGTGCAATCTCATCAACCGCTCCCTTTCCGCGTAAATGTCCTCATTTACGGTCTCTTGAACTATTTGTTGGGGTCGTTCATCTTCCTTTGTCGTGTGGTTTCTCTCTTTTTGACTTTTATCGAGCTGCGACTTTTCATCTATCGGGCTGCGTATCCTTCGCGGGTCACCCTCGCTTAGTGAAGTTTTCCTCTGTGACCCGTGCTTTGACTCTTCCGTCTTTATTTTGCTCATCAAGCGGAGCATTTTCTCCCATTTCTTCGCATAAGTTTCTTCGGTTTCGGTCACTGTTATTTCCGGAGACTCATAAAACTCGTCATTTACTCCATTAAACCCGTCTTTTAACAGATAAATCTCATCTTTTATTAATAAACTGGCAATCGTGTAATCTCCTAGATACTTTTGTATTTCCAAAGCCTCGGCATCCGCAGCGCTAACTCGTCGAATTGGCCCAAAAAGCAATTCCATTGAATTTTCCATTTTCTCGAATAAATAATTTATCACAATTTACACGAACTGCAATCACTATATTGTATTTATAAATAAGTATATTCGTTAGTTAGTAACGCGCACAATCACTAAATTATCACAAATAAACACGCTCAACTGCGCTAAATTATCACAAATAAACACGCACAATCGCGCTAAATTATCACAAATGAACAAGCACAATCGCGCTAAATTATCACAAATAAACACGCACAATCGCGCTAAATTATCACTAATAGTCACGCACAACCGCGCTAAATTATCGCAAATAAACAAACACAATCGCTAAATTATCACAAATAAACACGCACAATCGCGCTAAATTATCACTAATAAACACGCACAATCGCTCTAAATTATCACAAATAACACGCACAACCGCGCTAAATTATCACAAATAAACAAGCACAGTCGCTAAATTATCGCAAATAAACAAGCACAATCGCTAAATTATCACAAATAAACAAGCACAATCGCTTAATTATCGCAAATAAACAAGCACAATCGTTAAATTATCACAAGTGAACTCGTGAGTTTAAAACACACTATCACTATTTGGTCGCAAAATAATGTTCACAGTATGAAAATTACAATTGAACTGACGAAGAATTTGGTTTAATAGATCAAAGAAAATAATATAAATTAAATTCCAATCTGCTTACCAACGATGCTCACTGCACGAAATTCACTACTGTAATGAATATTTTTAGGTACATTTTCCAAAAAGGCCATTTTCAGGTCAGTTTTGCCTATTAATTATTAAAATATTTAAAGTCATATAATTGGTTCCAAAAGAGTAAATAAAACTTTCAATACCCTTTTCTCGGTAGGTAAATTCTCTCCCAACCAAAATAGGTATAAAAATTCATCATTTGTGTATTTTTTCCCAGGTCAGTTAATTATTAGTCGAGTCAAATAGTTTCTGTAACGATAGATCTTAATATTATTTTTATTAATTTTATTTTATTAAATGTGTCTCATTTCACTGTGGCTTTTAAAATTATACGATGTGTATAGTCTTAAATTTTATGTAAACTTTGTCCACAATCCTGCGATTTTTCTTATTAATTATTATCTCGATGGACACAAGATCTAATATAATATACCTATTTGTCTATAAAGTATACATTTTCAATTTTATGTAATGAAAGAAAATTATTGAATGTTACAGTTTTATATAAATATATATTATTACGTAAATATAGCAATTATCAAATTTATAGTTAGGAACCGAACCCTACAAAGGTCACCTATTTAGGAAAGGTTGGAACCTAGAGAACAGACCAACAAGACCCGCTGTCCACAGTCTACACATTGTATCGACGTGGTTGATAATGAAGGAGTTTTCAGTTTTACATCGTTGCAAATTATTATTAATTGTCGAGCGTCTATAATCTAAGATATGTACATATTTTTTTGTACGTACACAATTTATTCCCATTTCTAAATCGAAACAATTAACAAACTAGCGACGTGGTCCGAATTCTCCCGAATTTGTATATTGCCACCGTTTTTTCGTTGACTTCCGTTGCAAAGTTGGTGTCCACGAAAAGTGCCTTTATTTTAACGCGATAATACTTAGCATATGTCCATTCCGAAGGTCCATTCTAAATATTAATGAAAACATTTTTGAAATTGGATGAGTAGTTTCGGATATGATTACCCTCTTTGCTTTATAATATTATATTTATATTGTGAGGATCGGACTTTAAACATTTCAGCAAACGCTGCTAAACTTTCCCGGTTTATTCCTACGGGAACATGACATTGTGTCAAGCACGACTGTCGCTATATACTCCGCTTTTTTATATTTGGATGTGTGATCTTTATTGTAGGTATATTCAGTTTTATAGGATTTTTTTATTGCTACAAGTGTTTGAAATTGACTGCATAAAATATTATATATGTATTATTATTGTTATTATACTTTTCAGGGCTTCATATTTTATATGTGAATAATAATCATATTAGTTCATCTAGCCATTGTACTTAGAAAACAACAATTTTTGTGATCATGTTACTTGGGCAGAGAGCGTTTTATTCAAAGGCGTAAAATATAGATTGATAATTCTAGGATTCCTTATATTTCGCTTGTCTTTTTCTAAACACTAATATATAGGTGTTCAGTTTTGAAGAGTACAAACACGGCAATTAATGAACTTTATAATCCTTATAAATTGTTTATAGAAATATATCTTAGAATAATTAATCTTTAACTAATAAAAATTCTGTCACAAACATATTATTCTATACCTAAAATTTTCTTACCTGTGAAAAGACAGGTTGAGATAATTATTTCGTGATTTCTTATATACTTAATCATCTTTAAATATTCTTAAAAATCGTGAACAGTTCGAAATGCACCAAAAAAATGCTTATCGTAAATATGTCACTTGAAAAAAAAATCCAGCCAATTGGGCGACGGGACCATTCCAACTTCAAAAAGAGCGGCTGATTTTTTTTATTTTCAAAATATTTCCGAAACTATAAAATTTAGAAAAAAAAATTTTAACGAAACTTTCTTGAAAAAATAAACAGAATCATAAGCCGTTATGAAAAGTATACCATTGTTATATAAAAAACACCGTTTTAGCATATATCTCTTCTGCGAATGCAAAAACAAAAACAATAGGGCTCTTCATATTTGCATACCAAACATCCTCCCAAAATTTGGTTTCCATCTGCTCATCCGTTTGACCTGTATCGTGTTCACAGACTAACAGACGCACAGAGTTTTTCTAAAAAATATGTTTTTTGGATTCGGGAGACCTCAAAACGGAGGGATATTGTAAAATTGTGATTTCTGACCTAAACCAGTACCATTCCCCACTTGTGGGTTGGAATGGTAATAAATAATATTCATTTAGTCGGCGTGGTAATAAAGGTAATAAAAAGGTAATAAAGTATCGGGTAGAAACTGGCTCTGCTAATTTCAAATTTTATTTTATCTATATCACTGATAACATCAATTACAAGTGATTTCTATTAATCTATTCTTTATCAATTACATCAGCGGTCGGCAACCTTTTGGCAAGTACATAGTGGCAAATTGAAATAAAGGCGGGCCGCACTTGTTCATAATTTTAATAATAGTCATTAGATTGGAGATCAATCACGTTCATTTGTAAATGACTGGGTACATCCTCAATATCACAAGAAAAAGGATTTGTGAAAATTAATTTAATTATTAATTATTTATGAAACAGTCACGGGCCGCAAGGTATAGGATCGCGGGCCGCGGATTTCCGACCCCTGAATTACATCATTCAAGGCTCAATTACAGATTGACAGCATTGATATATAGAGCAGAGCATAGTGGCGCATTCGTTTGCAAAATTCGTTTGGTTCGTAATTTTTTTTTTTAATGTCCAGGAGGCTCTCCTGATTAGAACAGTGTAACATGACACTCAATATCTGTTGCCGTTATTGTTTAAACAACGAAAAATTGAAAATATTGCAAAATAAGTTTTTTTATAATAAATATTTTTTTTATATATTTTTCAGACTATTTTGAATCGAAAAAGTCCTTACACTCATTATCGTATCTTCAACCGGTGAATTTTTATGAATTTTTAAAAATTAAAAATCGTTGTAAATCGTGATTTTCTTGAATTAAATAGTACACCTGAAAAAAAAATACCGTGGTTTCTATTTTTTTATTAAATATTTAAACTTTAATAAAAAAAATGGCGTAATCAGATTTCAATTTTTTTATTAATTATTATGTTTATTATTCATAATAACAATATGCTCTTTACGCGCATGCACTTTAAGGATAGTAGTATTGTCATCTCACTCCCAGTCCTATGTATGACATTAGTAACCTAAATAGGTGACCTTTGTAGGGTTCGGTTCCTAACTACAAATTTGATAATTGCTATATTTACGTAATTATATATATTTATATGAAACTGTAACATTCAATAATTTTCTTTCATTATATAAAATTGAAAATGTATACTTTATAGACAAAATATATTAGATCTCGAGTCCATCGAGATAATAATTAATAATAAAAATCGCAGGATTGTGGACAAAGTTTACATAAAATTTAAGACTATACACATCGTATAATTTTAAAAGCCACAGTGAAATGAGACACATTTAATAAAATAAAATTAATATTAAAATCCATCGTTACAGAAAATATTTGACTCGACTAATAATTAATTAATTGACCTGTGAAAAAATACACAAATGATAAATTTTTATACCTATTTTGGTTGGGAGAGAATTTACCTACCGAGAAAAGGGTATTGAAAGTTTTATTTAATCTTTTGGAACCAATTATATGACTTTAAATATTTTAATAATTAATAGGCAAAACTGACCTGAAAATGGCCTTTTTGGAAAATGTACCTAAAAATATTCATTACAGTAGTGAATTTCGTGCAGTGAGCATCGTTGGTAAGCGGATTGGATTTTAATTTATATTATTTTCTTTGATCTATTAAACCAAATTCTTCGTCAGTTCAATTGTAATTTTCATACTGTGAACATTATTTTGCGACCAAATAGTGATAGTGTGTTTTAAACTCACGAGTTCACTTGTGATAATTTAACGTTTGTGAGTTTTTTTTGTGATAATTTAGCGCGGTTGTGCGAGTTTATTTGTAATAATTTAGCGATTGTGCTTGTTTATTTGCGATAATTAAGCGATTGTGCTTGTTTATTTGTGATAATTTAGCGATTGTGCTTGTTTATTTGCGATAATTTAGCGACTGTGCTTGTTTATTTGTGATAATTTAGCGCGGTTGCGTGTTATTTGTGATAATTTAGCGCGATTGTGCGTGTTTATTTGTGATAATTTAGCGCAGTTGAGCGTGTTTATTTGTGATAATTTAGTGATTGTGCGCGTTACTAACTAACGAATATACTTATTTATAAATACAATATAGTGATTGCAGTTCGTGTAAATTGTGAGAAATTATTTATTCGAGAAAATGGAAAATTCAATGGAATTGCTTTTTGGGCCAATTCGACGAGTTAGCGCTGTGGATGCCGAGGCTTTGGAAATACAAAAGTATCTAGGAGATTACACGATTGCCAGTTTATTAATAAAAGATGAGATTTATCTGTTAAAAGACGGGTTTAATGGAGTAAATGACGAGTTTTATGAGTCTCCGGAAATAACAGTGACCGAAACCGAAGAAAATTATGCGAAGAAATGGGAGAAAATGCTCCGCTTGATGAGCAAAATAAAGACGGAAGAGTCAAAGAACGGGTCACAGAGGAAAACTTCACTAAGCGAGGGTGACCCGCGAAGGATACGCAGCCCGATAGATGAAAAGTCGCAGCTCGATAAAAGTCAAAAAGAGAGAAACCACACGACAAAGGAAGATGAACGACCCCAACAAATAGTTCAAGAGACCGTAAATGAGGACATTTACGCGGAAAGGGAGCGGTTGATGAGATTGCACGGCAAGGAATGCGAACGTTTATTGGCTGAAGAAAAGCGACGAAGTGCCGTTTTGACAAAGGAGAATGAAAATGCTTCGCGGATTCTGGCGCACACTGCAATCAAAATGGCGGTTAGAGATAAAAATTGCAATTTGAGAGTTCCATTACATCCGAAGTCGAGTAATCCAGATCTTATCGTTCGAGAAAAGAAAGAGTCGGCCACAAAGCTTCCCGTACCGTTAACGAAGATCAGCGGAAGTCGAATAGTTCTCGGAAAAAAACAGTCCGCCACAAAACTTCCCATGCCGTTGATAAAGATACCTGGCTACAATTCCACGGACCAGAATAGTCGAAGTCGTCTGGAAGAACGGGAGAAACGATTACACGAGAGGGCCGTTCAGAGTCGTGACGCGAAGACAGAGCAGAGGCAAAGGGCGATGGACTTCAAGCGCCTCCGGGAAGAGGGGAAGATGCGAGCTAGAAACACGGAAAATGTAGAGCCGGCTCAAAAAAGGCAGAAGACGGACGCTTCAGAGCCAGACCAGAAGAATGCTAAAAAGAAGAAGGATTCCGGCTTGTCGAAACTTCGCCGGAAAGTGGCCAACGTCTATCGTAAAGGAGGTCTTCTTTAATGACACGAAAATTAACCGCAACAATATTCCATAATTTTATGACGAAAACAAGTTTTCTATTTGTTTGAAAGTGTACAGTGAAAAGTTGAAGTAGAAATAAAAACACACATACACATATACATTAAACACATACATTGCACACACACAAACATCAACACAAACACATACCCTCCCTATGGACTGCAGGACCTTGTCGCGGTAGGAGGGCTTGCGTGTCTCAACGATCCGATGAGCTATGCCGGCGGGAAGCAGGAAATCGAACCCCAGAAAGGTCACCTATGCCGGAAAGGTCGGAGAGTAGAGACCAGACCAACAAGCAGTCTAAACGTACATAAATTGAATGTTCCAAATTTAGAGACATCATGTGCAAAATTTCCAGTCGATTGAATATATAGGTATATGGAAGTGGATATAGATTGAAGATTATAGCGTCTGTTATGTGGAAGCAATAGCGGATTTACACATTTCCCAAGTATAGGCTTCAAAACAAAGAATATTTGAAACAAAACATTTTTTTTGCAACAATTTTTATACTTATTTCTATACTTATTCTGTAATTCAAAACTAAATTATATATAAGTTATAAGGGCATACTGAAAATTCAAACATGATATAATAATTACATTCGACAAATATTCAAAATTATTAATGTCATTTTGATAAATTTTATTAATTAATTTAATTTTATTCATCGAATGTATATTATATCTTGTTTGAATTTTCAGTATGCCCTTATAACTATATAATGTATAATATATAATCTAGTTTTGAATTATTACAGAATAAGTATAGAAATTGCCGGAAGTGAACTGATTTTTCGCAACATTAGCGCCTTCTGGCGGCTCTTTATCTTCCGCCTAGCCTTCTGGCAATTTTTAAACGCTTTATATTAGTTTGGGTTGTAACTATGTATGTAACTAACTATGTATGTATGTCCGTAACGGAATCTTTGAGCATAATTTTCACCAATTTCCCGAAGTCTGATTAATTTGAAACTTTGCATACGTATCAAGGACCGATGACAATGCAATAATTTGATAACAGTTTCCCATTATCCTTATTAGGACCCCCAGGATTAATAAATTCTTTTAAATCTTTGAGCATAATTTTCACCAATTTCCCGAAGTCTGATTAATTTGAAACTTTGCATACGTATCAAGGACCGATGACAATGCAATAATTTGATAACAGTTTCCCATTATCCTTATTAGGACCCCCAGGATTAATAAATTCTTTTATAGATCCTCTGTAGTAAACGCTTTATTTTCACCAATTTCCCGAAGTCTGATTAATTTGAAACTTTGCATACGTATCAAGGACCGATGACAATGCAATAATTTGATAACAGTTTCCCATTATCCTTATTAGGACCCCCAGGATTAATAAATTCTTTTATAGATCCTCAAACTAAAAAGTGAAAAATAAAATATAGTTTAAAAAAAACTAAAAAACACGCTTTATATCGGACTAAAAAGTAAAAAATAATTGTTTTAAAATAAGCTTAAAAAGCGTTGGGCGCTCGATGTACGAAAATGTGGAACAAAGCGCCCCACGCTTTTTAAGCTTATTTTAAAACAATTATTTTTTACTTTTTAGTCCGATATAAAGCGTGTTTTTTAGTTTTTTTTAAACTATATTTTATTTTTTCCCTACTTACTCTCTGCACCCTCTGCACCGAGTCATCCATTTTCTCCGTAGCCAGCTCTTAGCCCATTATGTTGTTCCATTTTTACGATCTACGCACACACACCAAGAGACGTCAATCAGAAAATTGAATTAAACAATTCCTAGGGAATCAAGTTATGAAGATCTATTAAAAATTCTGTAAAAAACGGGACTGTATTCAATATTTTCACTATCATATAGAAGAGTGAAGTAAAAGTGTGCACCCTGTTTGGCAAATAAAAAAAACTCAAGGCCGATCAATATTGCGTCTTTTCATAACAAACAAAAAAAAAAAGGACGATGGATACGGAAAGCGAAAGATAGATGTTATTTTGTTGCAATGACACAATATTATTGTTATACTTGTGGCGCATTGTTTATTAATGTCGTAGCTGTCAGTTGAAACTCTGTGAGCACGGCAACCCGCCGTTCTGCCGTGCTCTACGATCTGTCTAAATCGTACTTTACTTATTACTGGAACGAACGCATATCATTCCACTGGATTTATGTAGAACACTTCCTCGGATGTTCGTCTATATAATAAATACATGTATAATACGCGCCACGAATCTAAAAGGCTCGGAAGTTAGATGCGAATGCGGACTTGCGCTTGTACAGTCTGTTGAAAAACTACAAACTCGCAACTCAACAAAACTAAAATAACAATATCAACTTGACAATAGCGTACTCGAGTGTACTTTAAAGCAGGATTGCGACATGTGACAAAGGCAACGAGCGATAACGGCCAATCACCGACGAGTGCACGTTCCGTGCAGGTAGCTGGGAGGTGGCTCTAAAATTCCGAACCTTTTAGATCCGTGGCGCGTATTATACAAGCGTTTAGGCCATGGGAACGGCTCCCTGAAAAGGAAGGAATCAGGTCTGTACGGTATTATATTTGAGGCTATCTTAGCGCCTGGGTTGATAATGTACTGGGAAAAAACGATTAACTCCCACGAAACAACGACGCATGGCTTAGACAGAGAAATGATCATAGAAACAAAGCGCACATAGAACATAGTTATTATACAGGTGGATTATTTAAACCCGGACACTTTTATTTCGTATAGAGGAGAGGTTTTCTAAAAAAAAGTTTCGGGAATCAAGGAAGAAGAACATTTTTTTTTGTTCATTTGATGGAGGCGCCTCCGTGATATCAATCTCACTTCCGCTTTTTTAAATAGGAACCCGTCTTTTTTATCTCGTATTATTGTTCTTCGTGTACCAAACATTTTTCGATTTGATACAATCCTGAACCGCTGTTCGTCTCGAGCAGAGAATAATAGCAGCACGCAGAGCATAAATGATGGGAGAACGCCAGTCGTCGACACACCTGCGAGATGTCTGGAAGGACACTTCGTCCGCTGCCACATTGCTTTTGATAATGTGTACCGCAGTTGTAGACGTGACGTCAGGTAAAAATACCAATAGACCACGGCCTCTAAACCCGGAAACTATAGGAAGACTGTCTTGAAATCATCAAAATGATTTTTTTTTACTGGCGGACTGAAATCTAAAATGCCTTCAGTTCCAGAATTCTCTGAGCGGTTTTGTTGTTAGCATGGACTAATCTAGTATTTTAGTACGCAAAGTATTTAAAACTCCTTCGTCAGTTGTGCATCGCATAAACCAACTGAACAATAATTATTTGTATCAACATCTGGCACAGCTTAAAGTCGGTTTTCAGCTGTTTTACGTATGACGTCATATCGAATTACAGCGTGTGGCACGTGTTTTTATGGTCTGGAGACTTGAATTGAAGTCATAAAAAAATCAAAATCTGTTGGTCGTCTCAAATTCTTCGCAGATTCGTGATTTTTATAGAAAAAAAAACATCCAGATGGTAAAACACATTTACAAAATTTCATAAAAATCGGTTTAGTGGCTTCGGCAATTAGCGCCGCCAAAACTTTGACACGAGATTTTTATACCGGGTGTTTTTTGAAAACTTTGGACATTTTTCTTTAAGAAAAAAGTTCGAACGAAAGTTGTTGGGTTTCGAGAGGGAAATCGTTTGGACACAACAACCACCCCCACCACCTCATCCTTTAGCAGTGGGAGAGGGTGATTTTTGTTTTTCAAATGGGAACCCATATTTTTTATCATCGATTTTTTGAACATCTTTTTATCTGAGTTTTTTATAATTTACTTTTAGTTTTTTTGAAAATCGCTAATAATAATAACACATTGAAGAATCAGCAGGCTCTCGAGAAAACTCTTTATGATAACGAATTCGGCTAGTAGTGTTTTACCAAAGCGCTCATTAAAAAAAAAAACACTATTAACGATTTGCAAAAAAGCTAAAAGGTAAATTTAAAAAAAATTCAGACAAAAGATGTTCAGTTTTACGCATATAAAAAAAAATTCGATGATAAAAAATGGGGGTTCCCATTCAAAAAACAAAAGTCACCCTCTCCCCTTGCTAAGGGGTGAAGTGGTGGGGGTGGTTATTGTGTCCAAACGATTTCCCTCTCCAAAACCAACAACTGTCGTTCGAACGTTTTTTTTATTCAACCCGTTGTTTTTTAAAGAAACACATCCAAAGTTCTCAAAAAAATACCCGGCATGACATTATATAGATGTGCATATTGTATAATCGCAATCTAATGTCATTCAAATAAAATTTTCTGAAATTGCTTTCTGCAACTGAGCAACAGTACAAGCGGTGTTCTTAACAAGCGCACATGTTAATATAGCAGTTTGTAAGTCGCATGTCCTGCTGAAATATAATACTCTGTGCTCTTGCATTAATCATGCGAAAGTGTTATTTTTTGTTTTAAAACACATAAATAACTGCTTCAACGTGCAATTAGCACTTCATATTTCTTGTTTTTATCAGATGACAGTCGTTCTTTTTTTAACGTTTCTTTTTTTGGAGCGAAGTTCTTTATGGGACGTTATAGATATGAATGGAGAGGCCTGGAAAAAAAACGTAAGACAAAAGCGTAAAGAAAATCTGTAACGAAAATTTAATCTAATTACCTATTGTATGTCTGTCCGTAGACATAGGAAGTTGAAATTTGGCACACTTACAATATAGGGAATGGGACAGATCCGAACGGAGTCGGATTTTTGAATTTCGGTCCCAGAGGGGAGCAAATTGAAAACAATAAAGTTTTTCGCTTATAATGCGCTCAATTTAAATCTGATCGGTTCGAAACGTGTCTTAAACGAAAGAGGAGAACATTTTACATAGATTTCGTATAACAGAATTCGCGCAAATAGTTTTTTTTATACATAAAAAAGCAGAAATTAACACTTTATATAAATTCGATTTTGCCTAATACATCGCGCACGTGGATCGGCTATCCTTTTCTCTTACACTGTGTGTTATGGACATTTAAAGATTGCGTATGTTCTATCTTAAAATAAAAAGATTGCATTTGTTCAAAAACGGATGCATTGTCTGTTTGCTCAATGTGCAAGCAACCCTTATGCACATTCTTTTGGTTGACGCTCCTTCCTCGGTCAAACTGTAGATGGTTCAAGCTCACGACGCGACGGTATAAGGCTTCACACAGCGGTCTTTTGATCTTCTGGAATGACGTCATACCTATTTTATTTTAGAAGTGCATTAAGGCTGCAGTTTATTTTTTTTTTTTTTTGCAATTGACATGTTGTTTATTGAATACTAGCTTTTACTCGAGGCTTCGCTCGCGACAATCTCGTCTTTTTAACACGCTTAGCTTGCCTGTATGTATGTAAAGGAATCTTTCACCAATTTCAAGAAGTCTGATTAACTTGAAAATTTGCACACGTGTCAAGGACCGATGACAATACAATTATTTCAAAAAAAAAATTTGATTTTAAAAATTTTGAAAAAAATTTAAATTTGGAAATTTTGAAAAAAAATACTTTTGATGTCATTTTGAGACTAAAAATTAAGAAAACAAATTATAGTTTAAAAAAACTAAAAAAAACACTTTAATAGCAAACCGAACTAAAAAGTAGAAAATAATTCATCACAAAATAATTCAATTATAGTAAAAAGGCATGGGGTGCTAATTACTACATTTTCATTATAACTCTAATTTTGTAAATAGCTATCAATGAAATAATTGTCACATTTAATATCAAGCACCCCACGCAATTTTACTAAAATTGATTTATTTGATCAATAATTATCTTCTACTTTTAAGTTCGGTTTGCTATTAACGCGTGTTTTTTTTAGTTTTTTTAAACTATAATTTTTACTCATAACATAGAAGCGCGAAGCCCAAGTACCTCTATTGCCTATATTTGATATCGGTTCAATAGTTTTTAAGTATGTTAGATCCCGACAATTGATGTCATTATTTTTTAACTTCCCGCTTTAAAAAAAAAAAAATTTTTTTTTCAAAAATCGGGAAGTTATTGGTTTCACCCCGATTTTCGAAAATCGAGTTTTCGCCAGATCTCGACGTTTTGAGGTCCTAGGAAGCTATTGAAACTATTTTGGCGATGATGTCCGTAGGGCTGTATGTATGTGTGTGTGTGTGTGTGTGTGTATGTATGTATGTAAACCTTTTATATCTTTTGAACGGAGTGTCCGACTGAAACGCGGTTTGCGGCATCTGACGTGATCTTGGTGAACTTAGACTTCCTGAAAATTTGAAACGATTCGGCCCAAAAAATTTTGAGAAATCTTAAAAAAACCAGTTTCAAAAATTTTTAAAAATTTGTTTTTGTAAAAAATTTTCTAAACTACTAAACCGATTAATTCCAAAAACTAATCAGCTCTTCTCCTTAACAAACTGCGTCGATTTCCGCAGACCGCATAAAAATCGGTTCATTTGTTCACGAGATACCGTGAACGAAAAAATCGTAAAAAAGTGTTTTTTTAAAATGACTCTTAAAATTGTTATCAGATTGATTTTTTTGTAATAAATTACTTTCTTAGGCTAAAAAAACTGCGTCGATCGCCGCAAACCATATCAAAATTGGTTCATTTGTTCGTGAGATAACGTGAACGAAAAATTTTTAAAAAAGTGTTTTTTTAAATTGCTCGTAAAATTCCTATGACATCGATTTTTCTGTATTAAATTACTTTTTTAGGTTAAAAAATTGCGTCGACTGCCACAAATCGCATCAAAATCGGTTCATTTGTTCATGAGATATCGTGAACGAAAATTTCGTAACAAAGTGTTTTTTTTTTGAGCTCGAAGAGCTAAAAAATAAACTTCTTGTTATATTTTATATATTTTTGAGCGTTTTGAACTCGAAAATAGCGGGAAGTTACAGGGATGGCCTGCAGGGTCAAACTTCTTTTCAAATTTTTTTTTGCGTTTTGTTTCAACAATATTTTACTTCTGCAGTGTGTAGTGTAAAATACAGTTTCTTTTTTTAATGAAGTAACTGCAAAAATATGTGGAAAATTCAACGAGACTCTTAAATGCAACTCGGGTTTCAGCAGACGGTAAAAAATAAACTCAAATAAAAATTAAACGTGTTTATTTAAACGTAGATTAAATAAATATAAACATTTATATATAAAAATATATATCAAAAACTCTCATTTACTCTATTTTGATGTGCAAATGTTGAAACTTAATTAAAATGAAATAAAAAAACGAAATGTGCCGTTAAAAATAAATGACGAAAAAAATAGTTCATCGGTTTTTGTTTTATATCGGTTTTTTACGTTGGCGAAACAAAAAATCGACTCAAGTGGCTTTTATAAAATAATATCTACTTCGGTTTCCCGGAGTAGATATTCTTCTATAAAAGTCACTGCGGAGTGGATCTTTTTAGGATTTCAAAATTAAAGCTAATTTTCGATTAAATAACAAATTGATTCTTTTTTGCACGACTCCCTATTTTTTTGTTCGCCATGTGTATTTTCAAAACAATGTTTTGATTCCTCGGTTAGCGTCTACCATGTGACGGAATTCAGCCCCAATAGAAAGGCAAAATCGTATTTATTTTTTATGGAAACTTGACACATACTTGAATGCATATATGCTGTGAATCTTCATCACGAAAAAAACGCGCGTATGTGTTTTCTCACGTACGATAGCCTACCCCCCCTTTTTTAACGTTAATTTCTTAAAGCAAAGTGAAAATGAACCGATAGCAAAAAATTGAAAAATATTTTTTTCGTCGTTCATTTTATAAAATAAGCTTGTGAGCAGTTCGGTTTATAAAAAAATGGCCAGTCTAATAAAATAAAGACTGCGTAAAACTATTTGATTGACACATTCAGACAAAGAAACGGAAAAGCAGTTTCAACACTTAGAAAAGCGTTGTAATATCAGAAATTCAGTTATATTTAATTAAGTATTATCTTTTCTTGTTTTGTTGATTCTTGTTTCTAATCGACTCCAGTTTTACCAATTTTAATAAAATAACCGTTTGTCTGTCTAAACGTGGCAGTCATAACTACGTTTTTTTTTGCGAATAATTTTCCTGTCAGCAAGACAGAAATCAAAATCGTATACGAAGCGAATAAAAGTCGTTCAAGTTAATTTTTATTCGGGCAAACAGAACACTTGCCTTGCTAAGACGAGAAGTTAAGCAACACTAAAAAAACGCAGTCATGATATTATAATATTTTTACCCAGTCCTTCCGTTGGATTCGTCTTAATGGACGTAATGCGATGCGTAGGCTAACGGGGCCGAATGGGCCACGTAAGCTGGAGCAGCGTGAGATACGTATGCGGGTGCCGCATGAGATACGTAAGCGGGTACCGCGTGCGATACGTAAGCTGGAGACGCATGCGATACGTAAGCGGGTGACGCGTGCGCAACGTAAGTCGGTGCGGCGTGGGCGACGTAGGCGGGCGCTGCGTGCGCAACGGCTACAGGCGCATGCGCGACAGCAACTGTGGCTGGTTCCTTGTGGACGACGGCGTTGAAACCGTTGACTGGATCGGCCGTGTAATCGACTGTGCGTTTGGTGCCGTCAGATTCGACGAGACTGTAGCTTCCTGAAATCATATAATAATAATAATAATGCATTGATTTAAATTAAACCTCAATATACATTGGAAAATTAATTTCTGAGGCAAGATATCAAGTGGAATAGAACGAAATAGAAAATAAAATTCAATGATGTCGGCAGGAATCGAACCCGAGACCTTGTCACTACTAGGCTTTATTCACTAGGCCATGCACTGTGTTGCTGTTATCGGTAATAATTTACTACGGTAATTATATTGTTTTTTTTTCACTATTAGCTGTCAAAAATAATACAAATAAAAACTGTTTATAAAAATTAAACTACTGAACACATTTCAGTGCATTTAAATAGGGTTCTGATCTGACAGTAAACAAAGTGAATAAAATATAAACCAAAGCGATCCGTCCAAAATTGCGATCTGTAGAGCACGTACGTACAGACCGACCGACAACTGCTGCTTGTGATTTTTAACCGACGAAAAACAAAAACGGAGGAGGTTCTCAATTCGACGCGTATATTTTTTTTTTTTTTATTTTTTTTTTTTTTTTATTTATGTATGACCACGCATAACTTTTTACAGAGTAGTCCGATTTTGATAATTATTTTTTTGTTTGAAAGGGTATACCCCGAAGTTGGTCCCATATAAATTTGGTAAAAAAATTCCAACCCTAAGGGTAGGAAAACAGGGGATGATTGATTGTTCACTCACTGATTGTAATGTATGACCACGCATAACTTTTTACAGAGTAGTCCGATTTTGATAATTATTTTTTTGTTTGAAAGGGTATACCCCGAAGTTGGTCCCATATAAATTTGGTAAAAAAATTCCAACCCTAAGGGTAGGAAAACAGGGGATGATTGATTGTTCACTCACTGATTGTAATGTATGACCACACATAACTTTTTACAGAGTGGTCCAATTTTGATAATTATTTTTTTATTGGATAGGGTATACCTCGAGGCTCGTCTCATATAAATTTGGAAAAAAAACTTCTACCCTAAGGGTGGGAAAATAGGGGTGATTTATAGTTCACTCACAGATTTTCATGCTTTGTGTATTACAATTATAAATTATATAGCCACAAAAAATTATAAAATAAAAACTTTTTAACAAAAAAATTAAACCGCCGAAAAACTGAAAAGTAAAAAATAATAAATCTTTTTATTTAACTAAGTAGTTGAACGTACGTGACAGTCTAGTATATCTAAGTAATTTTGAGTCGGCGTCAACAATCCTTCGCCGGAAATCTCTGAGAGTTCACGAGAGTTCTCTAATTTGATTTGGTTATTTCTTTTAGTGATCTTTGTTCATTGATTGTTTGACGCCGACTCAAAATTACTTAGATATACTAGACTGTCACGTACGTTCAACTACTTAGTTAAATAAAAAGATTTATTATTTTTTACTTTTCAGTTTTTCGGCGGTTTAATTTTTTTGTTAAAAAGTTTTTTCATTTACAATTTTAGTCGTAATTATAAACTCGAATAGATTTAAAAATGGTTGTTTTATGGAACAGAATCTCCTCTTTTCAAAATGCTACAATTTGAATGGATTTCGTGCGAATTTAACTTAGATATAACGAAAGTCAGCTCTGACGCGCAAAGCGATAATAGAGCTCATACCGCTAATGAAGCGGTATGTGCAATTTATTAATAAACAAATGGCGCCATATTCAACAGATAGCGCTCCCGTTGCGGTAAAATATTCAGATAGCGAATGTTGCTTTAACGTCCAACAGATGGCGCTGTATTAAGCAGTATAATTTAAATATTAATTATTATTATTAGTAACTTCTTCTTTACCTTGTACAACATCGCCGTCACGCGTTTCGTGTTGATTTTTGATGTCGCCAGTCGAATGGTCCTGGACATCGTAAGCGTAGCTGTATTGTGGATGTGGGTCGTAATCCTCGACGGCGTGCGTCGCGACGGCTGCGACGGGAGCGTGTGCGACGGCCAGGGCTGGACCGTGCGACGCGTATCCGATCACACCGGCACGAGCGTACGCTACGCAACAGGCGGAAACCAACAACACGAACTGAAAAAAAAATTAAAATCCGTTTTACTAACCGACAAACAACGCTCGGCCTAAACCGGTGGGTCTATAGAAGCATGAAATTGATCAAGAAAATTATCTTCAAAAGCAGTGACTTTTTACGGTGTTTTCCTTCTTTAAATAGTTTCCTATTTGATCACTATTTACTTTTTCAATTGAAAAGTGCCCGAAAAATATGGCGGAAGATGAGGCAGGCGCACAAGAAAATTTCAACTATGAAAAGATCTATTAGTATAGTGTGTCAAGAGAACAAATGCTGGATTACTGATACGATTTTTATTAGAAAGATTGTTTTTTTTTAAAACAAATGACTGCATTAGTGATCTAAATACAGCGTGTTTACTAATTTGTAATTAATTAGTTTAATAGTTGACTGAACCAGTTCAACAAAATACACACGTTATAGTGTGGGAGTAATGTTATTTTATATTTGTCACAACAAGTGATCTTTTATTTTAAATACATAAATATCTTAACTGTTGAGATACTCCGATTAAAAAATGAGATCAAATCTTAAATATTTTTTCTGCATTTTTAACGCTATTCTTTGATCAGTACCAATTTATAGTCGATATTATATTAGTTTGATCTGCTCTTTATTTTGTTGTTTTTTCAGAACTTAGAGCTTCAAATAAAACTTTGAAAAGCATTACGCGCTGACAATAGTATATTGCGCAACTATAGTGCGACAATGCCGCACGAGTTGCACATACTATTTTTATTACGAATTAAATTAAATTAAAATTAAAATTTCATTACGAATTAAAAAAAGAAATTAGAAGTAATAAAAATTAAAATTAAATCATTAAAAAGTTGAAAATTCAGTTAAAATTGTTATTGTATCGGCAACTATGGTAACTCTGAATTTGTGTGCGGCAAATAATAATTTCAGTGCGACAAATAAAGTTTCCGCACGCAAATGAAAATAGCTACTTTCCAACCGTAACAGCTTGCGTAAACATACCACTTTTCCCGCATGAGTAATAACAAATTTGATATTTTTTAACGTTTACATCGAAACTACTACGCAATTGAACTGTCAAAAATGTTGGAGATATATCGAAAATAAAGTGAAAAACAGCTGTTTATATAACAAAAAAATTTGATTTAATCAAGACGAGATCTAAATACGTTTGAGATTGAAAAGCGAAGCTCACAAGGAACGCAAAACAAAACAACATCGTGGTCGAAAATACAGAGTATTGATGTCTCAAAAAGATTCAACATTATAATGACTCGTGTGACTGTTAAAACTCTCTATCCCTCGTTTCAATATAATGCCTAATATACCCCATTACGTAACTGGATATACAATCAACTATTGTATAATACTAGCGGCCCGGTCCGGCTTTGCCCGAATTTGTAGATTGCTACCGTTTTTTCGTCGACTTATGTTACCAAAATTGGTCTCGACAATAAGCGCTTTAATTTTAAAGCTATGTCCATCCTGAACAATCATTCTAAATATCAATGAAAGAATTTTTCAAATAGGTGCAGTGGTTCTGGAGATTACCCTCCATATACACTGCACAAACTTACAAAATTCGCACTCTCTTGTTTTTGAGAAAACAGTTTTCAAATTTTATAATTAAATAACGTACCTTGAACACCATTTTGAATAATAACAATTGACACTCAACAGCAGACTATTAAGATGATTGTAAAGTAGGTAGTTGCGATGCTGTGATTGTTGCAGGACTGTTATCATTGGTCTTCGGCTGTGGGGTTTATATAGTCGGTCACAATCGACGGCATTATACCCCGGGTGTGGTGGAGTGTGGACCCACCGTATTGTGAGGTATCATGTGATACACTTAGTTAATATGTGTTACAACAACAATATCGTTTCGTCGGTGTGTGTGTAATAATTACTGGCATTGCATAACATTCATCCGCGTCAACTTGTAAGTTGTGTGTTTGACTGGCGCTGGGCCGGACTACAAACCCGGACAAACAGATCACTGACCAAAATCAAAGCCCTTGGGCAGCCGTGACGGCCGAGGCCCGATAAAGGCGCTAATGTTGCGAAAAATCAGTGCGAGCTGGCTACGGAGAAAATGGGTGACTCGGTGCAGAGCTGAAAATTTGCAGAATAATAGGAGATAGTACAAGTAAGTAGAGAAAAAATTGCCAGAAGGCTAGGCGGAAGATAAAGAGCCGCCAGAAGGCGCTAATGTTGCGAAAAATCAGTGCGAGCTGGCTACGGAGAAAATGGGTGACTCGGTGCAGAGCTGAAAATTTGCAGAATAATAGGAGATAGTACAAGTAAGTAGGGAAAAATTGCCAGAAGGCTAGGCGGAAGATAAAGAGCTGCCAGAAGGCGCTAATGTTGCGAAAAATCAGTGCATGGACCATTTTTTAAGCTATATCAAACCACCACCCTCTCTATAATAAAGCTATTTGTTTGTCCGGTGGTGTACTGTGGCCGCGGTGTTGCGTACGACAGGTAACAAGAGCACTTCGCACACAAGACAGGGCAGTCGATTCGACCTACGCCGATGTGGTTTGCTTATGCTCAATATTATGCTTAAAAATTATGCTAAAGCTCACTTCAAAATGTCATCTGGCCTTGCAACGAAACCGAACGACACAATTAATGGACCTTTTTATAGTTGAAAATGTTTTGTGCGCACGCCTCAGCTCCAGCCATACTTTTCGGGCACTTTTCATTTTGACAAGTGAAAAGCGATTGATTTTGAAAAGAAATATTATTTAGAAAAGTCATACAACACCGCAGAAAAAATATAAGCCGTTGTGGGATGCGTGAAACATAAGTTTGAGCGAAATTTTTGTAACTAATCTAAATTTCACCCTATCAACTAACTAAATGTCGCCCTGTAACTAAATTTCACCCTTTAACACTAAATTTTGTCCTGTCGTTTAGTTATTGCCTTTAACAAAATCCAAGTCATAATCTAACGCATGTACAAGGTAAGGGATGCGTGAAACATAAGTTTGAGCGAAATTTTTGTAACTAATCTAAATTTCACCCTATCAACTAACTAAATGTCGCCCTGTAACTAAATTTCACCCTTTAACACTAAATTTTGTCCTGTCGTTTAGTTATTGCCTTTAACAAAATCCAAGTCATAATCTAACGCATGTACAAGGTAAGCGTTTGGCTGTCATCTAAAGAAACACTAGTAACTAAATTTCGCCCTGTTGTGTAGATGGTGCCTTCAACTGAAGCCATGTTTAATCCAACGCACACAAACGTAACGTCGTCCCATGAAAGTGTCGCGCCAATTGCACGATTATATTCCCGACCAAACGCGCTATTAGATGTAGGTAAGTGGATCGGCTATTGCGTCAAAAACCACCCGTAACTTCTGACCATAGCATAGGGGAGGGTGGGTCTAGATTTTAGAAAAAATTCCAGCCAATTGGGCGACGGGATCATTCCAACTTCAAAAATGTTAACATTTGATTATAATAAAGAAAATAAAAATTTCTGATATCGCGTGATGTGACGCGGGTAATGGCTGGTATTCAATATTATATTTTCTATTCGTTGCCATGGTTACCTACATAATATGTCCCACGTCATGTAAAAATTAATCAAAGCATGCCTAACTAGTTTATTTCTGACAGATCCATAAAACAAAAGAGCGGATGATTTTTTTTATTTTTAAAAGATTTCCGAAACTATAAAGTTAACAAAACTTTCTTGAAAAAATAAATAGAATTATAAGCCGTTATGAAAAGTATATCATTATTATATAAAAAATACCGTTTTAGCATATATCTCTTCTGCGCATGCGCCGATTTTCCCCAAAAACAATAGGGCTCTTCATATTTGCATACCAAACATCCTCCCAAAATTTGGTTTAAATCCGCTCATCCGTTTGACCTGTATCGTGTTCACAGACTAACAGACGCACAGAGATTTTCCAAAAATATGTTTTTTGGATTCGGGGGACCTCAAAACGGAAAGATATTGTAAAATTTTTGAAAAGTGATTTTTGACCTAAACTAGTACCATTCCCCACTTGTGGGTTGGAATGGTAAAAAACACCTCACGTAATTAACGCCTAACTTCGTGGGTTGTAGCTACCCTCGATTATTTATTTAATTACATAATATTAATTGAGCGTTTATAATTATGGAGTCGATATAACTTCAGCTTAACTATAACAGCAGCTGTCGTTGATACAAATCGATCGAGTTTTCGCTAATGTATAAGTATTTGTTCAACCCAAATATTGTTATCGTTGTTGTTTTGTTGTACAATAATCTATTATGTTTAGCTCTTATTATAATATTATTGAATTACTTGCACTTGTGTGTGAATGTGTGTGTGAGAAAGAGATAACAACCACGCCTACCGCGTTATAATGACATTAAGAAAAATGCATATATTATTCTTGACTGTGTACTCACCAGGTGCCAATGTTTTGACACAGTACATTCGCTAAATGTGTTTGCTACAGTCCCGGCTCCCTCTGCTTCACGAAATTTCGCACGCGTTGAATGATCGAGGAAAGCGGTTAAATTCGTAGCTTTCAAAGAACTTCAGAACAGCGGAACGTCAGCAATATCGTTTATATGGCTTCTCTATTACAAGCCTCCTCTCAGTCAAGGGAGAGTCGACGTTTTTCGGGACCTAAGGCTTGTTGAAGTCCAATTGGGCGCCATTTTTTGGTTAGATTAAGAATCTTTAAATTGGGGTTTAAAACGCATTATCACATCGAAATCAAAGTTGAAATTTGTTGATCTGACCAAACAAATGATACTATAAATATACCTAAAAAAACACAAAAATGCACCCAAAAAATTGTCAAATTTCATTCAAAATTTTGTTAAAGTTCACCAAAAAAAAAATGCCCTAATTCATTCAAAATTTTGTCAAAATTCATTTGACGTAAAAATTGAAATGTTGGCACAGAGAGTGGTGGCCCAAATACAGACATGAAGTATAAAAATTTGTATTTTGATTCTTGGGATTAATTTTTTCACGTGATAACGTTTCATAAATTGATGAAACACCGGCTGCATGCACGAAAAAGTGTAACGTTCCGAAAAGTGTCACGTTCCGCCTGACCCTGTGCGTGCAAGCGAGAGCGCAGTATAAGCGATAGAGAGTCGGTAAAAATATAGTTTGACAGCTACTAAAATTTAGGTTATGTATTATTAAATATGATATTCGAGCGGAATACGTTATCACGTAAAACTATCGTCCGTAAACCGACTTTACAGACAACCAATTTTTTTTCTGTCTGTTCTATTCGAAATTGGCTGGGGCTATTTTATTGAAACTTAGTATAAGTAGGTAGGTATATATTATTATTTAGTATCTATCTACTATCAATCGATATGCAAAAAATAATAGATAAATAGATTAAACTTTTTATCCAATTGCGTTCGGGGAAAGATATGATTTCTATCATTGATAAACGCGAGCGGGTAAAGGGTTAGTAATTGATATTCGCTATTGTTTTTATGCATAAATCTAATATGTATAGCTATATACATAAGGTACTCAATACAGTATAAAATTATAACAGGACTTTTGTCCGTATTGTTTTGTTGCGGATTATTTAAGTATTTTGTATGATGTCTAATCGAGCGAACGTTTTACAGAGACAGACAGACAAAAAGTTCTGGAAACGCGCTCGCTCATTACAATATCAATACCTACTCAAAAAATTCACAAAAAAAATTGGTTGTCTGTAAAGTCGGTTTACGGACGATAGTTTTACGTGATAACGTATTCCGTAATACATAACCTAAAATTTGGTTTCAATCCGCTTATCCTTGGTGTCGGAATGATAAGAAATGTCAAAAGTGACGTTTGCAACTGTCAAAGTATTATGTTCTAATAATAATTAGTTATTCCAATACTTAACTTAGAAGGCGTTGCATTTCACAAAATACTAATGTCAAAAAATTGAATTAAACATTAGAAATGCAGATTGCAGCCGTTTTCATGTTGCATTTATACAGCTATTTTTCTATATAAATTTGTATAAAAAAACTGTTTAGGCAAATTCTGTTATACGAAATCTATGTAAAATGTTCTCCTCTTTCGTTTAAGACTGGTTTCAAACCGATCTGATTTAAATTGAGCGAGAAATTAGCAAAAAGCACGCACAGGGTCAGGCGGAACGTTACGCGTTACGAACGTTAGGAACGTTACGATTTAGGAACGTTACACTTTTTCGTGCATGCAGCCGGTGTTTTATCAATTTATAAGATTGGTGATTCATCAATTTATAAGACGTTATCACGTCAAAACGCGAAATTACAGACAGCGATCCGTAAGTATTTTGTATTTATTATTTTTTTCTAGTGTTTTCTAATAAATGCGTCGCAGATTTAGATGGCACGCGTATACATAATATGACCTTGGAAAATTTGGGCACTCTTTCTGGGACAATTCGATCATTTTGTCTGGCAACCACAGTATTGCAGACCAGGCAAATATTGTGACGGGGGTATTGCGTGCACAAGTCAAGTACTTCACTGTACGACTTCACACGCTAGTTGTTTTGAATTTGCGACATTCTATGAATATTTTGGCACTCGTCACACTATTTTACATTCTATAGCTATTGAAAGTTTATTTTTTATACGTCATGCTGTCTTCTAATATTTTGAATCGAGTTATCTGTCATCATACGAGGTTTGGTCAAATATTGCTTCATTTTCTTCGATCCAGAAAACAGCATCCAGGTATCCGCGCCCACGTGTGCTAAGATACTGTTTGCACGTGTTCTTCTCAGGCGCGGTCCGAAGGGGGGGGTCACAGGGGACATGACCCCCCCCAAAATCTAAAGTCAAATTGAAAAATCTCAAAAATTTGCCAAATAATAAAAGGAAATTTTTAGCTACAATACAAAAAGACGACTTTTTTTATTAGTGTAGTGAGTGACCCCCCCCAAAATTTCAGGCTGCGGCCGCGCCTGGTTCTTCTATACAGGTGACCGATAATTTCTCGTATTCCTCTCGGGAGAAGAAACTATGACTAATTTGGAATGATTTAACCTGTATCACTTGGGGAAGTGCGTCGTTTTCAAGAAGATCTACTTCGGTTATATTTTTACAAAAATCCTATTTTTTGAAGTTAAAAATTAAAAGTTCCATGATCTGATAGCTTACTAATTGACCAACCTTCCTACACCTAAAAACCACGAAATTTAGTGTTAGATTTTATGTTGTGTGCTAAAACTTACAATAAATAAAAAAATATAAAATAAAAATTCTTCACAAAAGTTTCATCATAAAAAAAATCTATGGAACTTGTCGTAAAAAGCATTGTAATTACATCTTTGTATCCTCAGCTATCCAAAAAGATATAATTTTCGACAAAATAATTTTAATTTGAATATGTAGGAGTGGAGCAGTTTGCAATAATAGTGGAATGGATTGAGAAAAAAAAGTCTTGAATTCGGTATGGTTCGAATCGAAAAATTTTTCCTACAAAAACTGCAGAGTCAAGCAACCTTGCTATTTTGGTATAATTTGTGGCCGATTGTCGTGGAGGGGGATGGGGATATGACGCTTAAAGTTCCCAAAAACCTGTTTTTACCCCATAGCTAGGCCATTATTATCGGGGGAAAAAAAGTTCCAATATAAGTTGTAGACAAAAAAAATCCGCGACCCGCATAAGCTCGTTTCAAAACCGGGTCGGACCGGACAATCCGTTCGCGAGAAATTGGTGCACCGGTCCGCTGTACACCCCGGAGAAACATGTGTCGTCCAAACTTGATACGACAGATAGAAATTACATAAGTTCGGTTGTGCAATTCGCTGTCAGGTCGTCATCGACACCGCACGTTAACATGCGGGGATAATATAACATTACGTTAATGAAACGGGCGTGCATTATTATACATAACATTAGTGTTGCGTAAATAGCTGCGACTTATTTTAACAATATTTACGAGCATCTAAAATCAACTCTAGGTACTCACTATCCAGTGCTCTATATAAATACTCACACGCAATTATTGTTGTTGCTCTCTGATAGAGACAGACAAATGCCGCGTAATGAACAATTGAAATTTCACATCGATCGCCGTCTTCGACTTGGCGACCGATGGGTCGCTGGGGTGGCTTAAGCCTACCTCAACTCAAGATGTGAGATCATCACTAAGGCCCTTCTCACACGGAGCTACTCAAACGAAACCAATTACTAACTCGAGTTACAAATCAGTCTCTAGCACTAGTATTTCAATGGAGGTTCGCACACGGCGCTATCGGTTAGTAATCAGTTTGTGACCAGTTAGTGATCAGTTTCAAGCGACGCGGCGTGCTGGTCGTCACGCTACTAGTTACTAACCAGTTACCAATAAAACAACAAAAATGGCTGATCCAATTCAAAATTTAAAACTGGTAGAAGCTGTCGAAAGACATCCTTGCCTATATAATTACACGTTAAGTGATTATTCTCGAAAAGATTTCCACTAAATTTAAAAATGTTTCTTTGGACATTCTATAGAATGCCAAAAATTTCGCATCATTTTCCTGTAGCTCTTTGGCAGCAACAAATGCCCTACAATTTAAATTTTTTCCTATATAAGGATGAATCCAATATTGGCGTTTTTTCATTCGTCGTTGCCTTTTTTGATTATAATAATATAAAATAATATCCTCATCACTTGATTCAGATTTAGAAAACATTATGACAACTCAAATGAAACAAGTGATTAAACAATAATTTGAGTAGCATCGTGTGCAAAGTTTGATTACTAACTAGTTAGTGATTTTAGTTAGTAATCAGTTTAGTTTCATTTGAGTAGCTTCGTGTGAGAAGGGCCTAAGTGTCGGACCGAAGCTTCGGCCACCTTCGGCTTCCGAAGCCGAAAGTTTCTAACAAGCGCCGAAATTGAACGAACTGTTACGAATAAGCGAGAGCGCGATGGACGTGACGACTTCCAGAGATGATTTAAATTGCCTTTTTATATTATTATAATATAGTCAATGTGAACCTTCAATTTAAAAGTTTTAAAATCATTTATATTATTAATTGTAGCTTGTAGCAGTTGTAGCCAATCTTGAATTGAATTTCTTAGGGGTTTGTAAGTCTTCGGCTTCGGTTAAAGGTTGTGGCGACAGCCGACAGTAGATTAAATTGGCTTTTGCTTCGGCCAAAATTCGACCTTCGGTCGGACACTGATCAACACTAACTTGTTTACCATTCTTGGCAATTTAATCATTGAGGAAATGTTTGGTTGTGGAGCAATTAAAAATTAATTATTAAAAAAAAATTGCACTCCGGGAGTGCCGGCAGAAGTGAAAACTTGAATATTAACGTCTTACGAATTTTCGATCAGGTCACGTGTCCTGACGGTAAAGAAGTTTTCACTTCAAAAAAAACAAGAAATTAATAACAAAAGGAAAACAAGTCAGATAATCTTAACATGCAATCAGGTGTAGACCTATTTGTCTCTTTCTTTTATTTTTGAGTGGATCCCCATCGGCTGCACGTTGAGATTTTCCAACATGTTTTCCTCTTTTTGACGTGATAACGTCTTATAAATTGATGAATCACCAATCTTGTAAATTGATAAAACACCGGCTGCATGCACGAAAAAGTGTAACGTTCCTAACGTTCCGCCTGACCCTGTGCGTGCTTTTCTCGAAAACGGCCCTAACGATTTGGATGAAATTTACTGAAAAGGGATTTTGGGGGGCAAAAAATCGTTTTAGCTAGGTCTCATCTCTCGAAAAAATCGTTTTCTTACAAATTTTATCATTATAAAAATCAATTTTTTGACGTATGAAAATACTTAAATATTGTAAGTAGGTTTTGGAATTTTATATTATAAACAGTGAAACAATTGTTTTATAAATATTATGACAGCTAATCTTTGAGACTTAAAATAAATACAAAGAAAGTTAAAAAAAACAATTATATTATATGGTGAGTAATTTAATAAATAAAATTAACCTAAATTTGAAGCGAAAGATGCAATATCATAGATTCGAATTATTATAATTATTATATGTAGAATTTAGGTTATGTATTACGGAATACGTTATCACGTAAAACTATCGTCCGTAAACCGACTTTACAGACAACCAATTTTAGATATGAATTTCAATTTTGTGCAGTCGGGTTTCTTGTTTTGTTTTTTTAAGTAATTAATTTTTATTTCCTTCCTAAATTCGAAAAATACTATGGTTTTCCTAAGTTTTTAAAGAAAATATAAGGTTAGTAATTCATTGCGCGGATTATTGGACCCACACTCGTGTTACTATAATGGTCGACGTAAGCGTACGAAATAATTAACGACGGTGTTACTGTACTAATAAATCAACGTATTATGATTTTATCAGCTGATCCATTCTTCATATTGCATTCGGCTCCCAGCTAAATTACACGCTTCTATACTGCAGCACTTATCTATGTTATCTTTGCTCTAAATATAGAGATTTTTTTTAAATCTCATTTGATCTATTACAGTGAACGCTCGTTAAATCGAACCATAAAATAAAACCGCAATTTCTAAGCCTATAAATGACGACTTCAATGAATAAAATTATCGACCAATTTTTCAGACTAATATATTAACAAAAAATATTAAAATTAATGCATTAACGTTTCAGTCCGGATTTGGAGCTTCTTCAGAACTGATCTAAAAAATATAAAAATTAATTAATAACTAGTTTTTAATTGGTTTTTGAAAAAAAAATTGCTTTAAGTGTTTAATTTTTTTTTTGTCTGAAAAATTGGTCGATAATTTTATTTATTGAAGAGTTCTAATCAGACGTTAATCAAAGATTTGAATTAATAACGA
The DNA here is from genome assembly GCA_963575645.1 of Xanthostigma xanthostigma. Lineage (NCBI taxonomy): Eukaryota > Metazoa > Arthropoda > Insecta > Raphidioptera > Raphidiidae > Xanthostigma > Xanthostigma xanthostigma. Next base: position 4,940,387 of record OY754464.1, read on the forward strand.
CTGTTCAAAAAGTCTTTAAGTCCTAGGCGACTATGTTCTGAAACTTTCTTCCTAAAATACTTGAAGTAGGGAGCTGACGCGCTAAAAAATCATGGCGTCCCAACCTTCTGCCGCTTGGTACATAAGCTACTTAAGTAATTTAGAGCATTTTTTTTCTAATATGAATGCGGGAAATACCAGCGCAGAAATTTATTACCAATTGCACCCTGCCCAAGCCACTCCTAAGAAAGTGGGATTTATGATCATAAAAATCATTTTTGAACGACTAAGCCGACTTAAAAAAATATATGATACCAATCCGTGAACATTCTGAACGAAATGGTGTCGAAATTATTCAAATCGGTTAATTCTTCGAAAAGTTATGTCTGAACAAACATAAAAAAATACGTGTCGAATTGAAAACCTCTACTTTTTTGAAGTCGGTTAAAAAGTAGCATGTATTTTTGAGTTTGGGTACCGAGATTTACCAGAGTCCTCGAGCGATGCCGGTACAAATAAGATGTGTTATAAAACCCACTCGAAATCGAAATTAAGGAGACGTGAACGCCTTAATAGTGTGTTGTGACGTCACATAACTGTTAGATCCGTCAGTTCTCAATGGGATCGTTATGCTATTATAGCGGTAATTAGAATTACTCATGTAATGTGCTACGCTACCTACGCTTTTATCATATGAAAAATAAACAGTATTACTCAATAAATAAACCGCAATTATCCTCTTGTATGCGCGCATTTGTTCCGCGAAGGCATGCTTATTTATTAATACTAAATTATTTTATTACATAAAGAGATACGATTTGTTTGTATGTACGTAGGGGATAATCTCTGGAACTACTGAATCGATTCTAAAAATTATTTCACCAATTAAAGCTATACACTATCCCTGAGTAGGTAATATAGGCTAAATTTTATTTCGATAAAAAATAAAAATTTCAAATAAACTGAATAAAATTGAGTACGTGGTGGAAGTACAGTAAGTTTATGGTGGAAGTAGGGGTCAAAACTGACTACTGTTGTCGCAGCCCCGCGAGGCAACACTATACGGTGGAGCCGAAGACTTCAATACTGTTGTCGCTGCCGTGTTTCATCTCAGTTGCGTGTCTAGCAGCGGGTAGCGACTAGTACATAATTAAACTTTTGGTTTGTATGCGTTCCAGTGACGAACATGACGTTTGTTGATACGTTTTGATTTAGTTACTAAAATTTCGTGCGATAGCTTTGCTAACTAAAGTTTGTGTTACTGGCCCAGACTATGAACCGATTCGCCTGTCATTTTGCATCACTTTACTCCATATATCTATATATTAATATCTATTAATTAACTATCTACTCAATGTGCGGTGAGTGAACGCAACAAAGCGTATCGAAAATATATCTGCGTCTCTTTCTTCGATGTAATTCGCTGATTTCTCCGATGATAGGATTGGTTGATGTACTTGCATTCAATATGAATAAAGTATCTCTGTTTCAAAAACTTTGTCTTTTTCTATGTTGTTAACATGGGCGTAGTCAGCTTTTGGTCCAGGAGGGGGCAAATTAGAAATTTCTTAAGCCGGGTCCCCCGTGCTTGTTTTGTCCTCCTGGATACGCCAGTGCTTACGACGTAAAAAAGACAGAAGTATATGTTTGCACCCTAATAGTTCCATTGCGATTTTATTCCTATGCTCAGTATAGAATAAAAGTATATGCTTTACTCACTCCAATAGCGCTATTTCAAAAGCTCGTGGCAAACATTTCAAACTGTCGATATAAATATTTTGTCGTGTCAATGTGCGATGCTTGTCTGTTTATGATGCGGCATTTTAATTGGATAACTCGTTAATTTGTAAAAGTTTAATTGGATTATTCCGTGTTTGTCCATTTCTCTCCCCTGACGTACAATCAAATCAAAATTTGAACTATTCCACTTATGAATCTGAATGCCAGTTGTTCCTGCAATCACACAAAACGAAGTGGCATTTGGTGAAATGAATTTTATTTTTGTAACTTCATAGATCCTCGGCGTTATGTAAATGATTGTGTGTGAAATGGTAGGTTGAATACTTATGCTGCTGGGTTACAGAAAATTTGACAATGACCTTGGATTTATTTTCTCCATTCGGAACCCAAAGGAATGGTGAGACCTGTGGTGAGAAATGCGCCGAACTGTCTTAAGGAGGGTTTTTGACAGGTAAACATTGATTTAGAAAAGCATAATGGAGGCTAGGTTAGCCTCCATCATGCTTTTCTAAAGGTAAGCATTGATTTAGAAAAGCATGATGGAGGCTGACCTAGCCTCCATTATGCTTTTCTAAATCAATGTTTACCTGTCAAAAACCCTCCTTAAGACAGTTCGACGCATTTCTCACCAGAGGTCTCACCATTCCTTTGGGTTCCAAATAGGAAGAGCAATGCACTATTTTAAATCAATCCTGTTCGATAATTAATAATTGATAGATTGAAACGATATTTTTTTAAACTGTGTATATATATTAAACATTTAACATAGTTTTCTTATAAAATTTCCACTTCGAAACAACATTTTTCTATGCGCATTGACAAAAGAAAAATTAGCTTGAAAAGCGATTTTTTTCTATCTAGATCAGTAATTCCCAAACTGGTCCCTGGGATCATTCAGGGGCTTGGAAAATGAAAATCGATTTTAGGGTTTCTGAACAACGTAAGGTATATAAAATAAAAAAATAGTAGCACATTTTTATTAACACGATGCATACAACACAGTGAATTTCATTAAATGACAGGAGACATGAGCTGTGTCGATAAGGTAGCTACGGAAAGCAGAAAATCGGTCCACATAAAATGCAACATAGACCGGGCGCCCAACGCAGGTTCGTATGTAATTTATGTGGAACGATTTCCTGTAACGCATTAATGATTTCCGTAGCTATTATATCAACAAAACTCGTGTATATATTGCGTCTTAAATGAAATTCATTGAATATACTATTATAATTTGCAAGGGTAGAACTTCTCTCGACTAACATCCGTTGATGGAAATACGGGTATCAGATATGCAATCCGTATAAGTACAAGTACAGTGCCTATAGATCAACAGTTCTTTCTGATCGCAGAGGCAGCCGGTGAGAACAGGATAAAAAAAAACTCGATGCTCATCTGTCAGTTCGCTTGCGCTAAACGACCTGCAGGTTCTGATTAAGAGTATATCCAGCCTACACATATCCTCTGCAGTCTTCGTCTGAAATCCTTCCCCCTTGCCTGAAAAAAAAACATCTGCATAATGTTTTTGGTCAGTTTGGGCAGCTGATTCGACCCCTCACACACGACCTGATCTGAATGCCTGATGAGATCAGCAGTAAATCAAATGCCGCGTCCACGGGACGTCTGATTATTACTCTGCCTTTGCGTGAGTCCCTAGGATTCGGTACGGATTTGGACGAGTGTGTCATCTTTATTATCAAAGGAACAAACAGTTGTTATTGTTTACAAATAGAATAGAATAGAATAGCATCTTTATTGAGAACCAGAGTAGGTATAATAGCGTTAAGAACAAATGCAATATAATATTATTATATTGCATTTGTTCTTAACGCTATTATACCTACTCTGGTTCTCAATAAAGATGCTATTCTATTCTAAAAAATTAGTGGTGAGAGCACTAGACTCGCACCGGGTTCGAATCTCGGCGGGGGCAGATGTGGCCGGGAGTTTTTCTTGCTGCCTCTCGCCGAGAAACGGTAATTCCTGAACCGGTCATCTTGTTGAGATTTTCCATGGTTTCCCTCAATAATTCCAGATAAATATTGAGATGGTTCCTTATTCAAGGCCATGGCCGATTACTTCTCAAACTCCTATGCTCAAAATTTGTCTACCTTATCGTAATGTCCTAATATTCCTTCATTGCTATTAATTAAGTTGAAGTTTAAAAATTGTAGGAAATAACGGGAAGTGTGGTAAAAAAAACAAACAATAATGGTGCGAATGGCGTCTGTTATGACATAAGGTCGAGAAACGGACGTTAAACGCATTATTATTATTATTGTTTATAAATTACAAAAAATTAAAGAAAGGTGTGTAATAAAATAAAATTAACCAAATTTTATTAAATGTGAGCCATCGTGAAACACACACACATAGACGCTGAGCTCAGCTGTTGAACGTTTATAATCTACAATCTATTTTTGTCGGCAATGTTCTGGCACTGCGACCCGAGTTTTCTTTCCGTATGTGCTCTGGATACGAGCCTGTGCCTCGCATTGCGCGATGCGTGTCTCACGGCAAGAACGGGTTGCACAGTTGATATTTGCCCCATGTGATCTATTCTGCAATGCATTTTTATACAAGGCGTTGATGAGAGTCGAATTCTCTGCGATGCATCTGTTCGCAACTTGGTGTCTGCAAGACGTTTGTGAGACCGTTCCACGGACTGGAATGAAAAAAAAAATGACCAGTTACCATAACGCATCAAAACTCTACTATTTTACTCGTGACTTTCCTAGACGCGAGTCTGAAATAGGATTTCCGATACCGAAATCTCAGGATCACGGATTTGTTTTGAGGTGACCGTTTCCTCAGAAAAAAATGTTCTCAGCAAATTTTAAAGGCATTTTACTACTGTTTTAAACGATTTTATTTACCTTGACCCCTATATTTGTTTGTTACTATCTTTGTTTCAAATCTTGCGGCAGCTTTTTCAACTTCTCGTTATCCGATTGAGTTGAAATTTTGCATACGTATGTAGTTCCGATGAGAATACAATATAATAATATTATAATAACTAACTGACCGATCGGGCTTTCGTTCGAATGCAAATCGCACTTTTTAATAAAGTGCACTAAAAACTTAAAAATAAAATAGGTAAAAAAGCTTTTTAAGGTAAACGGTTTTATTTTACAATCAACGATGTACTAAAAACTAGAAAATAACTATATGAGACACCGTACGGAGCTTTGATTAAACCAAAATAAAATTGGAGGGGGGGGGGGGCATTATGGTCGAAGAAGACAGTTGAAAGCTAAATATGATATCCAATCTCAAACAAATGAAAGTTTTCTACTAAATGCGCCCCACGATTTAATTTTTGTTTAATCGAAGCCCTCTACGGTGATTCCTAATTATTTTCTAGCTTTTAGTACATCATCGATTGTACAATAAAACCGTTTAACTTAAAAAGCTTTTTTACCTAGAATGAAACTCCATTTAACGTCACTCGATATAACGACAAACTCCCTTAAAAAGTCGAAATTACTTACCTAACTCTATAGTTGGTTTACCTTGTTGCTCATACAATGATAGACTCTAAATAACGACAACAATACGTCATCATTAAGCAATAAACAATATGTAGGTACTTGTTTGTTATTTTGTTGCTTTGTTGTCGGCATCACGCGTACCGAAAATTCTAAGAAATTCGTTCTTTAGTTGGTTGGGATTATCTGTCATATGTTTAGCTCAGCTGCTTATCACATTTTTAGTTGCCCACAAACTTGCAAACTGTGATTTTGGCGAGTAAAAGAAAATCGTTGTGTATTGCCGAAAAAGTTGTATTAATACGCGCAATATTCTTCTCTCCGTTTAACGACAACTCTCAATAACGCCACAAAGTGCGCAGTCCCTAGAGTTTATACTGTATTTAATTTCAACGACAATTTTTCTGATCTTTGTCGCGCAGTATTATTCTTCACTCAACGAGAACAGAGCGGCGCTGTTTGGAACTAGTGAATCAAGAGAGTTTTAACACTGTATATGAGTGACAGACTGTTGTTGGCACGATGACAGAGGCCAACGAACCGTATTGCAGCAGTTCAATCGGTGCACTCGGGTTGCATTGCACTCGACCGGAACGATCTGAGTGCAAACTGCAAGGTGCCGCGTCGTACTTATCATTTATATATTGTACGTCACTGACACCGCAACAACACACTGTGTTAGAGAATACACATGTGGTCCATGTACTTCTACCGTATCATCTCTTTGTACGAAGCACAAACGCCTTGTGTACCATTATGAGATACCTACATTTTACTCCAGGACACTGGATCTCGAGAGATTTTGACGTTTCAGTTTAAAATAATGTTTTTGATGTTCTTGGCAGTGCCGCACATGCACACACTCGCATTGGTCGTCACGAGCCACGTGCGAGTGGCAAAATTTAAAACCTATGGCACAGTACTGAACTCCGCATTTGCTCTCACGTGTCGACGCAGGTACGTACATGAGCGTGTACGCGCATGTTGGCTAGGTAATCGAGACAATAATTTCGAGTGGCAGTGACGCGAGTGTTTGCAAGATGGAGGAACTAATTGCAGCTGTTCGTAGCAAAAAATGTTTATAAGATGTAAAACACCCAGATTACATGAAAATTAAAAGATTCTATTTGGAAACGAAGCAATTATCGCATGCACTTCTTTGAAATCGTTCCTAGTCACTCTAACTTCGAATTTTTCGTCTGAATGTCTCCATGTGTTTTCCTACTGGACATGTAAGAGCTCTTCCAATTTTTCCCCGGATGCCTTCCTTATTAACAATAATGTATTTAAAAATTCGTTATCCCTGTCGGATTCTGAACTTAAATCAATCGCATCCATCCTGTTCCCATCTACGAATGCCACTTGAGGCACTGACTGATGTGCGATTCGTGTGAGCAACTGCGGACACACAAGTGTCCATCAGTGACAATGCCACATTGGCGCAGTTTCGTGAACGAGTGCGAGTGTGTGCATGTGCGGCGGGGCTAAACGGCACGAGTCTCTCTTGCCCTCGTGCCGGATTAGAGTCCCGTATCCCGCATTAGAGAAAATGTAGTATTAAGTACATGAATTTTACAAAACTTGTTTATATTTTACTAGTTCACTTATCCGGAACAGGAACGCCGAAAGAAAGACTTTTCTTGCGAAAGTGAAAAGATCCTTTTTAACGTGATAAGGTCTTATAAATTGATGAAACACTAGCTGCACGCACGAAAAAGTGTAACGTTCCGAAAAGTGTCACGTTCCGCCTGACCCTGTGCGTGCAAGCGAGAGCGCAGTATAAGCGATAGAGAAGCACGATCGGCCCAAATTTGACAGATACTAAAATTTAGGTTATGTATTATTAAATATGATATTCGAGAGGAATACGTTATCACGTAAAACTATCGTCCGTAAACCGACTTTACAGACAACCAATTTTTTTTTTGCTGCAGCATCGCCTTACCTGACTCGTTAGCTTTATTGAAATGGCCTTAATGAATAGGTTATAGATAATTGATGATTCAGGTTTTTTGATGGGTCAGGAAAGAGAAATGAGACGTGACGTAGTTATTTTAAATTTTATCTTGTTACAATAAACAACGAAAGAAAATAATATTGTTGTTGTTGTAAATTTCATACAAATTTTCAAATAAAATTTTCGTTCAATGAAAAGTTTTTTTTCTTGGTGCGTTCCCGGCCCCTAGTCGATGCGGGGCCCCTAGGCAGTTGCCTACTCTGCCTAATGATTAATCCGGCACTGAATTTACCCCCTTAGCGCCTAAAAAAGTGTCACAAGAAAACAACGCTAAAAATATCAATAACCGTTGCCCCCTCTGGGAAACATTGTAGTGCTCCCGCTACCAGCGTTGCAAGACGTCCCGATTTTTAAATCAAAATTAAATGTCCCGCGCGGGACAGGCTCAGTCCCGCTTTTCGGGGATAACTTTAAAAGAAGTTAAATCTTCACAGAAATATCATGAATACGTAATTCTTATAAATAATAATTATTCTCTTTTTGTAAGTTGCAATTTGTAACACTCACTCCACAGACTATTGTTTGAAACGCCATATTTTTCTAATGAATAAAACTTTTTTGATTTTTATTTTTGATTTCTGTTTTTTTTTTTTATTCTGAAGACCAATAAGACTCAACTATTTAACGATAGGGTAAACCTGATTTAAAATATTATATTTTTATTAAAATACATTTTCTATGGCTATTATCTATTGTCACGTAAACGTAATTTTAATTCAAATAAAAAGATAAATAGGTATTTGAAAACTTCTGATTATATACGTTTTTTTACTATGTCCCGCTTTCGATGAAAGAATCGCGCTATTTTCACTCAAAGAGTTCCAAAATCCCGACTTGGCAAAAAAAAAACTGGCAACGCTGCCCGCTACCCAATTCCATTACCGTCTTACAATACGAAAGTTGCTGATATAGAATAATAATTTATCGAAAATTACTTTTATATATTATATTGACTGTATAGGTATAACGAACGGCAAAACAACGGTAATAGCCTGTGATTTTATTGTTTTTGTAACAAATGAAGCAAATTTAATATCGAGTGGAAAGTTACATGGAAATTGTTGAGTTTTTTCTTGAAATAACTTAAATATATAGGCTTCCGCTGTCACCCACACAACTTGGACGCAGCAATTTAATAGTAATATTGTTTAATAGCGTGACGCCGACACACGTCATGTGACGCACTAAAAGAGCTATGCCTCGACGCTGTGCGTCAAACCGATTTGCCGTTTGGTTCTTTCTTTAAAAAAAAAAAAAAAACACTATTCATTTGAGATATAAAATTTGTCAAATGTGTTTTTCCATTGGCGGAGTAGCGTAGAAGACGCGTGGGAAGAAGAGACTAAAAACTTGAAAATACGTGAGTAAAATAGATGGTGTTGAAAATACATGTGTCCGTCTGTAAATTGTTGTTTTTGAAGTGAAAAAAACGGGGGTAGACTCTTTTCTCTATGTAACGGATTTTGTCACGAAATTGTACTATTAGTAACCTTATATAAACAACGATTCTTTGTAAGAATTGATAGCTCAGTGGTAGAATGCTGGTGTACCACGCGGCCGGCCCGGGTTCGATTACCGTCAGGTGTGCGCAACAATTTGTTGTTTTAGTTTTCATTATTTTTAGTATATCTATTATATACAGTATGTAAACACGTAAGGTGCACATAGGGAAATTAATATTGGGAAAAAATGACTGGATCAGAGTGAGCCTTGAAATCTTGTTTTTCAATTTGACAGATAATATTCTTTTGCAAAATGAATGTGTATACAACCGAAGAAAATATTCAAATGATTACAACATAATCGAACTTTTTTTATTAATGGGACATTAAATTCCAAAAAATACTTAAATATGGTGCGAGATCAAATATCTCCGCCTATTCGTGTTGAACCTAAAGACATTGGGTCACTGATTTACCAACGTGCATACGTCATACCAGTCAGACAATTTTTGAATGAAATGTTTCCAAACAGATGGAGTTGTTTTTTTGTTTAATTTTTGTACAAAAATGTACATAACATACATTTTTATGTGCACCTTACGCGTTTACATACTGTATATAAAATTTTCAACTAATTTATCGGAATAATACCTTGAGCTAAAAAGAAAAAAACAATATTTGCAGTAAACCTGCGAAAATTTTGTTGTCTGCTTGTGTTTTCTTATTTGTTATTTGCAGTAAACCTGCGAAAAAAATTAAAAATGTGTTACGAGAACGCATTGTAGAAGTGCAACTTCTAGTTGCAAATAATACTATTGCATTTGGATAAGTGGAAAAAAATGTGTTACGAGATAGTTTTTTCCACTTGCCCAGATGCAATCGTATGATTTGCAACTAGAAGTTTCACTTCTGTAATGCGTTCTTGTAACACATTTTTAATTTTTGTATAATTTAATTTTAAAAATAAAATGTAATTTAAGTACGAGTACATTATTAATAATAATTATCTAATAATTTTTTGCACACACGGATATGGCGTAGGTGGCGTGTTTATGCTGGTGGGAGTACGGGTATTTAGAAATGTGTCAGCTCTATAATTAAAAATTCCAGCCAGTAGGGCGACGGGACCATTCCAACTTCAAAAATTATGACATTTGATTAAAATAAAGAAAATACAATATCTTATATCGCGTGAGGTGACGCGGGTAATGGCTAGTATTCAATATGATATTTGCTAATCGTTGCCATGGTTACCTACATAATATGTTCCACGTCATGTAAATATTAATCAAAACATGCCGAACTTGTTTATTTCTGACAGATCCATAAAACAAAAGAGCGGCTTATTTTTTTATTTTCAAAATATTTCCGAAACTATAAAGTTTAGAAAAAAAATGTTTAACGAAACTTTCTTGAAAAAATAAATAGAATAATAAGCCGTTATGAAAAGTACACCATTATTATATAAAAAACACCGTTTTAGCATATATCTCTTCTGCGCATGCGCCGAGTTTCCCTAAAAACAATAGGGCTCTTCATATTTGCATACCAAACATCCTCCCAAAATTTGGTTTCAATCCGCTCATCCGCGTTTGACCTGTATCGTGTTCACAGACAAAGTTTTTGGATTAGGGGACCTCAAAACGGAAAGATGTTGTAAAATTTTTGAAAAGTGATTTTTGACCTAAACTAGTACCATTCCCCACTTGTGGGTTGAAATGATAAAATTTACGACTATTATTGTAATGTCATCATTATTGTTAAATTCATTGTTTGTTAATTACATGCAGACTTGTTGAGGAAATTGCAATTAGCAACGAAACGTCCTATAATTGATATGCGTTAATTCTTTCATTAAATTGCCCAATTCTCTGCGATTTTAACGTCGACATTCTGAAGAATCTTCTCGGAAAAAGTTTATTTCAGAATTTATCAACGCTTCGTGCAATAATGCAGCGTGTCGTTATTTTCTTCCGCAACTGCGAGTCGATTTTGCCGCACCGGCATCTGTTACCGTCGTATCCATCCGTCATCTGGAACACTGCCCCGCCGCCTGTTCCTGAACCTTTTCACCTTTCTTTCGGACCGGTGATTTATCTTCTTTCTTCTTCAACAGAAGTTGACCTGTCACCCCGATTGAGCTCGTGAAATGTTTTACTTGTTACGAAGGCCATTTCAGTTATTAATTTGTTAATTCGTCTTATTTTTTATACTCGCCCTAAGATCGGTAGATCGTACAATGAAATTATTTTATTATTAGTCGCTACCCGTGGCTCTGCACGCGATTCAGATGAAACACGGCAGCGATAACGGTAGCGGGGTATTCGGCTCCACCGTATTACAATGTTGCTGCGTCCTGCTCGGCAACGACAACAATTATATAGTGGATTTTATTAAGGGAAATAATTTTCCAGGCGACTAACTATTTTCAACAAAAAAATAACTTGACAGCGATTGAATACTTCGGCAATAATTATATTAGATGAGCTTCAAACGCAAGGTATTGTAACAACTACATAATGACTGCTACTTTTGAGGTCCTCGAATTCAAAAAATATATTTTTGGAAAATCTCGGTGCGTCTGTTAGTCTGTGAACACGATACAGACCAAACGGATGAGCGGATCGAAATAAAATTTTGAGAGGATGATACGTAATGATACGTAAATATGTAGAGCCCTATATTGTTTTTGGGGAAAATCTGCGCATGCGTAGAAGAGATATATGATATAACGTGTTTTTTTATGTAATAATGGTATATATTTCATAACGGCTTATTATTCTACTTATTATTTCAAGAAAGTTTCGTTAAAAAAATTTTTTTCTAAGCTTTATTATAGTTCTTGAAAATAAAAAAAGTCAGCTGTTCTTTTGTTTTGTAAATCTGTCAGAAATAAACCAGTTAAGCATGCTTTGATTAATTTTTATACATGACGTGAAACATATTATGTATAGGTAACCCTGGAAACGAAATCATGTTGAATACTAGCCATTACCCGCGTCACCTGACGCGATAACAGAAATTTTATTTTCTTTATTATATTATAATGATCCCGTCGCCCAATTGGCTGGAATTGTTTTACCCACTTTATTTTTTTTCTTAATTCCTAATTCAGATTAATTTTTCGCTACGTTAAACACAAGCCTTTTATTAATTGCCCTGTAGTGAGATACAATAAAAAGATGCTTTTGATCATTTCGTCGTCAGAGTTACAATTTACTCGGACAAAGCCGGGCCAATCAGCTAGTTATCTAATGAAGATTGTAAATCGTTTCCTGGTTTCATGCGAAAAGCCGACCCTTTGAACAACTGCACTAAATATTAATAATAATTGTTGCAGCAATTAACAACAATTTGATGTTGATTGCTGTGCGCAATTAGTGCGCGTGCTCTCTTTATTAGAGTCGGCTCTAATTACTAATTACTTCAACTGTTTATAACTGATTTGCACTTGTTATATCGTGATGCTGCTGTTTCTGTAATAAATGCAACGCAAATGACCGCGATGAAGAATTATTGAAACAAATTACTAACGGGACTGATGCTCGCAGTTCCTCGCTGTGTAAAGGTCGTTTTTAAATGTCGAAATGCGAAAAAAAAAGCATTTTATTAATGGTTACATAATATCGCTTCATGTTTTCGCATAGATATTTCTTCGATGATTGATTGCAGTGATTATATATTGAAATAAACAGTTGACTGTTAGCGAGATCGGTTTTTGATTAGTTTTGATTTATTTGCGTTGGATATTTCATCCATTACAAATTATTATGCATAAAGACTTTGTCTTTTAAGAACGTATCATAATCGTACAAAAGTTATATTTTGGGATTTTTGGAGAATATCTAGATAGACGTTTTCAAGTCCGATACTAGTGCTTTTTACCACAATCGGTGTATCGCCGAAAAGCGGGTACTGACCGCGCCGGGGCTCTGCACCGATTGTTGTCCGTTTACTGCGCATCTCCGAAGAGCGGGTGCTGACCGCGCCGGGGCTCTGCACCGATTGTTGTCCGTTTACTGCGCATCTCCGAAGAGCGGGTGCTGACCGCGCCGGGGCTCTGCACCGATTGTTGTCCGTTTACTGCGCATCTCCGAAGAGCGGGTGCTGACCGCGCCGGGGCTCTGCGCCATTGTAAGTTAAAAAGCCTCTTTTATTAAAGCCAACCGTCACAATAAAAGCTATAAAAGTTGCAGAAATTAAATTAGGGGTCGTTGAAAACTTTCAAGTTTTATATTTTTTCAAGTTCGATTTGACAATCGTACAATGCTTACTCTCCTCTATGAGAAAGTTATAGGCCGAGTTGTTTTTGACGTTTCTTCTTTTTCGTTATTAATACCGATTATTTGATTTCAGGTGCCACAAGAGAAATAGGAACAGCCTTGACCAGAATTTGCTTACGTCACAAAGCCGTCGAAGCCAGGATGAAAACATTTACCAGGTATTTTTCTTTCTTTGTTATTATTATTATATCATCATCATTACAAGCCGTTTACCCGCGACTTCGCACGCGATTGAGATGAAACAATATTACATCCCGCGGATATATTTTTTATATCTATACTTCTATACTAATATATAAAGCTGAAGAGTTTGTTCGTTTGTTTGTTTGAACACGCTAATCTCAGGAACTACTGGTTCAAATTGAAAAAAAATGTTTTTGTTGGATAGCTCATTTATCGAGGAAGGCTATAGGCTATATAAAATCAGGCTACGACCATTAAGGGCGGAGCAATAATGAAAAATGTTCCAAATGTATCTAAAAAATAAGCTTCTATTCAGGTGAAATGCACTAACTAAGTATACTCATATTAGCGATGTAAGAATACAACGCCGGCTAGCGCAATCGGTAGAGCACAAGACTGTCAATACCAGGGTCGTGGGTTCGAGCCCTACTTTGGGCGAATGCATTTTTATTTATTTTTTTTTATTTTCTACATTGCTTTCTTCTAAGGCTTACATTAAAATTTATTTCAATTTTAATTAATTAATTAAAAAAAATTATTAGTAAAAAAAAGTATAAATATTGCTTTTTATCGACAAAAAATTTTGAACGGTAACTCCGATCATCATGAAATTTGGACACAACATTCATCTCGGTAAACTAATATGAATGTGTGTACTCATGTTCCTCCCTTCCCCATTCGTTCTTTTACACCCGGGTGAAACCGGACGGGACCGCTAGTCTTATATATTATTTCAAACTGTTAAAGCCTTGTTTATGGCTTCGCTTCAATATAGCCTTGCCTCGCGGGACTGTGCCCCGCTCGGCACTGTATAATAAAATTTTACAGTCAAGCAGGGCCATTGTCCAGCTTGACACGCAAGTTAATGCTATGTTTGTCTTTTAAACCTTTTATTACATTTTAAATTGACTTATTATATGTATTATTCACTCGCTTCTAATTCAACACGTGTCGAGATGTCTGAATCTTGATCTTCATTGCACTAAGGAAACCAGTTCTTTTTCCAACGGTGTAGGTCGTATTAGTGCTAAAGTAGACCCTATTTCTGTCCGCGGAGAGAAAATCGAAAATCCGGCTCAAACCAAACTTAAATTTCCTAAGTTGACTGTGGCCTTCTGGTCCTGGAGGGTCTCGAAAGACAGACAGACATCCGGACACACGTTAGGAAATTATATGTGTTGATATAGCTCAGAGGTTCCCAAACTATTTTTTCTCATAGACCACTTTCAAAATTTAGCTGGTTCCGGTGGACCCCCTGCAGCTACATTTCTACCATATTCCCAAAACTCGACAAAAAATGTGAAGATTAGATCTAACTATGGAAATTTGCGTTGCGGCTGAGTTCCAACCACGAATGGGAAGTTTTCTAAATGAAATAATGATTGGTTAATTAATTAATTGATTGTGCTGTGAGTGGATCTCAAAAAAGTAAAGTTGGCCAATCAAAAAAGTGATTCCATCCAACTTTACTTTTTTGACATCTACTCACAGCACAAGGAACCAACCAATTCTCACTTATTTCATTTAGAAAACGCCCCATTCGGGGTGGTAACTAAATATGCAAGTTTTTACAAGTAACAGTCGCTGAGCTTCTTAAAATATTATCTACCTACATTGATAGGTAAAATCAAGCCAACATTTTAGTTCTTCACTATCGAAAGCAGATAAATTTTGGTGGACCCCCGCTTACGAATTGTGAACCCTCATTTTTTTGTCACGCCAACGTAGACCCCTGGGGGTCCACCTGGACCACTTTGGGAAGCACTGATATAGCTGATGTGAACTTATAGATAAGGAACGTGTGAAATTCAATAATAGGGCAGGAACCTGTTCTTTCACAAGAGACGCAAAGATCAACTTTTTGCCCGAGTATTACAAAGTATATTTTTTGTATGCGTCCATTTAGACTCTTAGAAAAACACCGTAAATGTTTATTTTAAGTTAGGCGAACTGTCAGGCATAGTTTTCAATCGTCGCATGGGATGGCACCGCTTTCGCTTACTTTTCTTTTGATCTGCGCGTGTGCGACTTTTATTTTACGTCATCGGCATGCAAATGCCAACTTTCGTCCCCGAAAACGCATCGATTGATTTGCAGTGCGCGTAGTACAATTTAATTTACCCCGTGGTCACGCTTGGTTTTGGGATGTTGTGTTGTAATAATATTTTTAACTTGCATTTTTCCATCCCTTGTCATTTCTTTGAAAGACAGGAAGAATGAGTCATTGAGTATGATTTATTTTCGAGCTGTAAATAAAATTATTTCAAGTACAAAAAAAAGTTATGGGACGGCTCGAGAGCAGCACTAATAAGCTCTATCGACACCGGAGCACCCTTCAGTGACAGGGGGTTCGAGAAGGGTGCATCTTACGCTGGCTTGTTTGTTTATTTGTAACTTCGATCGTAGAGGCTTAGATAGCCGGCCCGTTTCGATTTTTAAAATTTAAAAATTTTAACTAACCATCTTCATAGACTTTTTTGTTATTAATAAGAGAACCTGTAGAAATGGTCGATTGTAGATAATCGAGACATAAGTCTGCTGTCTCAAGTAAGACATTATTATAGTGGATTGTTTGTACCTAGTGTCGTAATGGGTTACATTCCGACGTGGTGTGACATTATGTTTAAAACGAGCGCCAGCGCGTTTTAACGGCCATACCCCTACGTATATGTGGGATTTTTTGCACGTGGGTACCTCCTATAAAAAGTAGGTGCTTTTCACTTCATTTTCAAAATTTTGGACAATTCAATTATGAGCAAACGTCACCTAGGTTACGAAAGAAACAACTGACAGATAGTCAAGGAGTGATTTACTGTCGAACTGGTATAGCGCTACCAGTTTTGTTTTACTTTACCGCACTAGTGCGTAATGAACCACTTTGCGTGCCTGTGCACATGCATATAAAGCAACTATTTTATAGAGGGTAGTCCTCTAACACCACTGGCATTTCACTTAACAACACCCAATATTGACACAGCTGAATATTCTATAAGAAACGCATCAAGTTACCATTCAAATATACCTGGCTTACTGGAACGTCACAATGTGACAGGAGCGTTTCGTGTAATCTAACTCACATTAGATACAAATCGTTCGTTTTATTTTCGTGCTGCTTTCCCTAAACAAAGGATCCTATGCGCATTATTTTGGCAGACTTGACTCTGTCAAACAATCCTCCTAGCGGTGTCTTCTCTAAAGACCATTGCGATACAAGTACGGTCTAAACGTACAGGATCGAAACACCTTTAGGCATTAATTAATGTGACAGGGGTTGTTTTTTGTTTCTTGTATGTGTTTTGTTTGGACGCTCACCAATCAACACAATGCGCGATGTTCTTTCCTCCTCGTGTTTTTTTGTTCTCAGACTAAACAACACTGCTTAGTGTCCTTCACAGTGGAAGAAGCGGGTCTGTTTAGAGCTAATTATGTCAACAGGAACCCCTTTCGAGATTTATTTATAATTTATAACGAAACGTATGATAAATACGTATTTCAAAATTACGATAAAATATTCTAAATTTTAAAAGTGTATAGTTAACGTACATTGCGATGAATTTCAGAAAGAACTATAATAGATAGTGTCCGACCGAAGCTTCGGTTTCGGCCACTTTCGGTCAAAAAAACCACCTTCGGCGAAACTTTCGGCTTAGGTCAAAACGGACCGAAAAATCAGAATTTTTTTCGATCTTTCCCGGGCCTTTCTGGGGTTCCCCTTCCGTCTGGGCACTGGGTAACGTTACGATGTATATGTTACGGTCTATGACCGAAATAAATGCGCAAAACTAGTTTTGACCAACGAATATTGTCCAAACCCGAAATCTTACATTTAAACGGGTATTGAGTGTTATAAATTGAGCAAAACTAATTCTGTGCATTTTTGAACGGGCAGTACTAGTTCTGCTTGTTTCATTCAATTAACGTCCGAACCCAAACAAAAGTAGGGTTATGTTCTTGTTTATGTACCTATCTATTGAATTGTTCTCCTGAATGTTATAATTAATATAATTGTGGGATATTCAGTGTAATAATTAAGTAAAAATGCAAGATGAATTCGAGTCTCAACTAGTTCGTCTATTGGAGGCTTCTGAAACATAATTTTATGACGAAACATAATTACCTTACTACACCAAGTGAGGTTAAGAAAGCAAATTTAAAACCCCTGTCTGCTAAACAACACAGAAGAATAAATCGCTTTGATGTGGAAAGTTAATTAAAAAATGTAAAGATGATCCCGATGCCATACTAGTACTGTCCGTTCAAAAATGGACAGAACTAGTGTTGTCCAATTGAAAATGCGCAAATCTAGTTTTGCTCATTTTATAACAGTCAATACCCGTTTAAATGTAAGATTTCGGGTTTGGGCAATATTCGTTGGTCAAAACTAGTTTTGCGCATTTATTTCGGTCATTGACCGAATTCGGGTATAGACCGTAACATATATACCAAGTAAAGAATGTCGCCTCGTTATTTTTAAATTTTCTGTAAAATTTAAGGAATGTTTTTGAGTGCTTCCACAAATAGTGAAATAAAATGTTTTTTTTCTTGTTCCTATAATAAATATTGTGTTTTTAAAACGTTACCTAACGCTGCACGTATATTGAATTCGTATATTTCTCTCAATCAGATTTCGGCTAATGCGCATAGAAAAAGATCAACTGTCAATTATATCACCAAAGTTTTGTTTCGGCGGTTTTTCGTCATGCTTTTGTTTTTGTTGCAGCGCCATCATGGATTGTTTGGTCGTGCCGTTGCAAGAGAAAATCGAAGACTGGAAGAAAAGCGTAGTTATTCTGGATAAAGAACACTCCAAAGGTGAGCGCAGAGACTTGATTTTCGGATTTAGTAATTATAATAGTAATTGCAATCGCATACATAAATGAAAACGTTCCAGAATATGGTCGGTTTGAATACATAAAATAGGTACCACGTTTTTAAAACAAACTAAAAAGTATAAAATAATTTCTTTACAGACAGAATTTTAACTTGTAGGATTTGAAACGAAAAACGTGGGGCGCATGCGACAGTTATACCTATAATTAGTGTAGAGAATAGCTACCAATAAAAAAATCTATTTATGAGATAAAACGGATAATGCGCCCCACGTTTTTCGTTTCAAATCCTACAAGTAAAAAGAATATTTTATGCTTTTTAGTTCGTTTTTAAAAACGTGGTATATTATTTTTTTGTTCTACGCTATGGCTAAAGTTGCACCGCCTATGGCTTGCGCGCATCTGCATTCTGCAGTGTCTCACGTCAACACCTGGGGGTCGGGTGCGTTTATTCAACAGATGCGTGTAATGCCCTCACGCAGGTTATTATAGCGTTCTGAAAGCGGAAACAGTTGAAACACGCACTTTGCTTTGATTTTTTTTTAGTTTCTCTTGAAAAAGTTGAAGATCAACGTGTTCTCGGAAAACGACACGTGACACATATGTTTAGTGTTAGTGCCGGTTTATTTGTTAGTTTTTTAGCTGTTGACACTGCGGGATGCGTTTGGTGGTCACATTACAACCGTAACGCGATTACGGTGAACTTCCAAGAGCCGAAATTTAAGGATGCAGTGTGCTTACGAACTACGATTATATTCGAACTTATATTTACCTCCGAATTAACTTTTAAAACTCTTTAAGAGTATTCATCCCTGCAAATACCCCCTGCACCCTTCATCTCAAATCTTTTCCCCTCGCCTAAAAACGGTTCGCGCTCTCCCGACGCTATTTTTAAAGCTAAAGGGTTCTGGTAAACGCCAAATGAAAGACAAAGAATCAGACTACAGATCCTTCAGGCGAATTTTTTGAAAAACAGTTTCGCCTACGTGTGAAATATTACGTAACTTATTATTTTTTTCAAAAAGTTGTAAGTTTTTTCAGGAATTTTTTTTTTCAAAAAAATCGCCTGAAGGATCTGTAGTCTGATTCTTTGTCATTCATTTGGCGTTTACCAGAACCCTCTAGCTTTAAAAATAGCGTCGGGAGAGCGCGAACCGTTTTTAGGCGAGGGGAAAAGATTTGAGATGAAGGGTGCAGGGGGTATTTGCAGGGACGAATACTCTTAAATACCATATTGCCCTTGTTTTTTTTAGAATACAAACGAGCTCGCTCGGAATTAAAGAAACGTTCAACAGATACGCTACGACTACAAAAGAAGGCTCGCAAGGGAACCGCGGGCAAAGGCAGCGACCTACAGCGCCGAGTCGAATACAGCATGCAAGACATTACGGAGCGGCGCCAGCATCTCGAGGAAACCGAAAAACAGGCCGTTAGAGCTGCGCTTGTCGAAGAAAGGAGTCGATTCTGTCTGTTCGTTAGCTTTCTCAAACCCGTTGTCGTGAGTATTTCATTCGAAATATTTTTTATCGACATTAAAATAATATTTAATAAATAAAATTATCGACCAATTTTTCAGACAATATATTAACAAAAAATATAATTAATACATTAACGTTTCGATCTGGATTTGGATCTTCTTCTTCTTAATGTATTAATTATATTTTTTGTTAATATATTGTCTGAAAAATTGGTCGATAATTTTATTTATTGAACGTTAATCAAAGATTTGAAAATAATATTTATCTACGTATAGACTTTTCTGGGATAGTTTACTTTTCAGAATTTGTTTGTTAACCAATTTCCTGAGACCTCGAAATTTTATTTAAAATGTATATTTCCGAGGAAGAAATCTATCGTTGAGGTGACATTATTCCTTCAAAATGTAATTATATCGAAGGGAGCGCTGGTCATATCGTAAAATGTTGTAGAATAATTGATTCAAGCTGTAATGATAAGGTTAACTTTGTTGCTTTCTGCATGCAAACGTCAAATGTGAAAGAAAAACCGCATGAAATCAACGAGTGTATATAATCAACTGACAGCTGTCATTTTTCAATTTAATAATTTGATATCAACATTTACACTCGATCTACTAACACAATTAGATACTACACAATACATATCACGCTTCTTCTTCGATTTTTTAATGACGTGTATAATTTGCATAATTGTAAACAATGAATATTTACAAAAATACGTAGCGCCCAATACTTTACTATATGAAACGCTCACTGAAATGCTGAGTAGATGGCGCGTTGTCGAAGTAAAATCCCAATAACATGAAATAATAATAATAATGCATTTAACGTCCGCTTCTCGATTTTATGTCATAACATACTATTTTTCATCTATCACACTTCCCACTATTTTCTACATTTTTAAACTTCCACACATTTTGAGCATAGGAGTTTGACAGATAATCGGCCATGGCCTTGAATAAGGAACCATCTCGATATTTATCTGGAATTATTGTGGGAAACCATGGAAAACCTTAACAAGAAGGCCGATACAGGAATTACCGTTTCTCGACGAGAGGCTGCAGGAAAAAGTCCCAGCCATATCTGCCCCCGCCGAGATTCAAACCCAATACCTCTCCGAATGCGAGTCTAGTGCTCGGTAATAACATGAAATATATTTTCGTCGCTAGGACGAGGAGATCGCCATGCTATCGGAGTTGACGCATTTACAAGACGCCGTCGAAGCATTAGAGAAACACGCACAGGATCCACGGGGCATGCCGGCAGCGTCCGAACAGGTGATAACGGACGTGCGCTACAAGCAGGGCGACGCCGCGTCGCAGTGGCAATTCAACACGCCTCCGTCCAGTCCGTCGTCTCTGGGCAGCCGCAAGTCCAGCATGTGTTCGATCAGTTCGCTGAACAGTTCGTCGAGCGGAAGCTCCAAATCGCATCGGTCGCTCTCGCAGGTGAATTGACGCAACTCTTTTCATTTCCCGATGTCCGTTTCGTGCATAGATATATATATTAATAGATAGCGGATGCCTATCCTTGAGCATTGTGCGGAATGGTTCCAATTAGAAGCCGTATGGAAGCCATTTTGTACGTGGAAAACGCCGTAAAAAGCGCGCGGGATTCAAAAAGATTAAATATTCTATAATATGATGTTAATGGAAATACAATAAAACTCGCAGTAAACAGTGATATTTCGCTCCAAAACCTATTTTTATATTGAAACGTTTCAAAAATTACAAAACTGAGCATAAATATAATATAAAAGCTTAGAACATTTTACATTGTCAGATTGGCATCAATGCTTGTCAACCTTGATGCCAAATTGACAATGTAAAATGTTCTAAGTTTAACATTATATTTATGCTCAATTTTGTAATTTTTGAAACGTTTCAGTATAAAAATAGGTTTTGGAGCGAAATATCACTGTTTACTGTGAGTTTTGTCGTTTATCTCAATAAAACCATATTATAAAATAATTAATATGTTTGAATCTCGCGCGCTTTTTACGGCGTTTTCCACGTACAAAATGGCTTCTAAAAGGTACAGTAGGCGCTAGTGTATCCGCAATCTATTAAATATATATCTATGGTATCGTGCGGATTTACGATATGTAAAGGCTACGAGAGGCTGATTTTGTCGCTGGGATTCGCTGCTGCGACTTGTGCGCACTGTGTGGTAAAAGCTGGATATCAGGGGCTTTTTTTCGTGCTTGGTTCTCTGTTGGCTCTGATAAAGAACCAATCAGAAAGCAGTATCTTGTCACGTGCATGACATGAACAAACGTCGTTTATGATCATGGCATCATAGCGTATACAGTTGATAGTTTATAAAATAACAAATACCTATATAGTTAATAAATTAATAAAAACGCAATAATCGCTATTTGTCTTCAACTATCAACTTTTGCTATAATCTGCTTATCGTCGATTTTTGTTGACATTCGAACAAAACCGTCTAGAAATCCAACTTCAAAACACGCATCGTGTGAAGTCAAGCAGAGAATCTAGCGGCAAAACCAGCCTCGTGTGCAGCGGCCTTTATCTGTGGTCAAAAAACAAAACAGTTCATGTCATTTTCTTCGCCAATTTTCTATAAATTCAGATTGATTTTTTATGAAATATCTAATTTAAAATAATCTTAAAAATTTTATGTTCCTAGAATAAACTTATTCAAGTATTTCTTATTATTATTTTTTAATTTTAATTAAGTTCATTTTATTGCACATTTTATTTTACTTATTTTTTAATTTTTAATGGTGAAATTAAGTTTGATATCACATTTTTGCTGGTTCCGTGCCATATCGTTGTGTTTCTCTTATACCTAGATCAGTAATTTTGCTCCTAATTTTCAATCGTTTAAAAATTTCCTAGTAAATGTATGTCTGTCAGAACCTGTATGACGTAAGAACCGCTAACCCGATTGTAATGAAACTTCCTATATTGTATACTGGTACGAAGTATAGGATACTTTTTGTACGACTATGGTCTGGTTTAAGAATTAGACTTCCGTCAAATGTGGCATAAGTAAGAGAAAAAAAAAACTAACTTCTTGGAGTGACTTTCTATGAATTTTGATTTTTTTTTGGCAATTATTAAACAAAAAACAATTGCTATCGGGGAAAATACTCACAGAATTTTGTTGTTCACATATTGTGTTTATAAATTTAATTTCACCATTTTGTTACGTTCACCAGCTGTTATTCGATATTTTGTAACATTTTTAGATTGTGTATGTATATTAGATGTTAAAGATGGAGAACTATTGATAATTCTATTGATCGTTAGCAATTTTAACGCTATCGATCATTTTAATCATGGAACGGTATCGATAATTATTGATGTTTTCGATAATTGAACGTTATCGATCCTTAGCAATGTTTTTGATCATTGAACTCTATCGATAGATTCTGAGAAATGTTTACAGTTTCCAATATTTTTAACCCCCGAACCACAAAAACGGGATACTGTGTGTTTGAGTCACATGCTTGCATATCCGTTTATCTATCTGTGGCATCATAGCTCTTGAATCGGTGAACCGATTTTCATGAGCTTTTTTTGTCATAGTATAAAATCTTTTTGCGGGAAACCTATAAAGTACAAAAAAAAATAGTGAGACACAAAAATAAATTGACGATAAATATTTTAAAGTCGTTTTTTATCAAACTTTTTAACTGTCGATAATAACCGATAGTTTGGTTACTGAACATCGATAGTTTTCCACCTCTATTAGATGTTGTATGTGCAAGTTTAGTAGCTTTTGTTGTTGTTGTTGTGGCCAGCCTGTAGGGCGGCATCCGCTACGATTGGTATCACTGTCGAGCCGTGACTCCGGCTTCACTTCTCAAGATACACTGTACTCAAGACCCATTTCTGAAAACAGTGTACAAACCGAGGTATTTTTTTTGTTTTTTTTTTTGTTTTGCATGAATTTTATTTTTTTTTTTTTAATAATTTTTAATTTTTCGATTTAATTTCCTTTCTTTCTCTGTCTTCTAATTTTTCGAGCACAGTAAATTTTTTTAATCAGCTTTTTGGCAGAGTTGGTTCTAACATAATGAAAATGTCGAGTTTTTTTTTATCGTAATGCTTTGTGCTGATCGAACTGTCGTAATGTTTTAGGTATCGAACATATCAGAACACAGCAGCGGAACAATAAATGCCGCTCTTCCAAATTCGACAGCGACGTGGCCAAATCTTCAAGAAACGTTACAATT
The DNA here is from genome assembly GCA_963575645.1 of Xanthostigma xanthostigma. Classification (NCBI taxonomy): domain Eukaryota; kingdom Metazoa; phylum Arthropoda; class Insecta; order Raphidioptera; family Raphidiidae; genus Xanthostigma; species Xanthostigma xanthostigma. The sequence continues at coordinate 4,964,033 of OY754464.1, forward strand.
TGAACGAGCCGCTTCGGCCATTATTAGCGATAGACCACACACCATCTCATCAGGTAACACATCACTAGAACTCATGCATTGTATGTTTCAGTAAAATGAATACGACAAAATTTTGTAATTCTAATTTCAATTCTTTTCTTTTCAGCATATGAAAAAGGTCATCAGAGGACACCGTTGACCGTATACACATTCCAAGCTCCGGACCAGAGCCATTCGCAACCTTCAAGTCCTACAAATGGTCAAACGGCTCCTCCGAGCAGTCCGCGGTCCATTCAAAAATCCAATCAAGCCATCTACTCTAAACCTCCACTGCCAACTGTAAGTATATCTAAATAAAAACTTAAACCTGAAAGTGGATCTCTGAAAATGCTGCTTGCAGAAAGAATTGTCAAAAAATCTGGTCTGACCTTAGAACGTACACATACAGTATGTAAACACGTAAGGTGCACATAGGGAAATTAACATTGGGAAAAAATGACTGGATCAGAGTGAGCCTTGAAATCTTGTTTTTCAATTTGACAGATAATATTCTTTTGCTAAATGAATGTGTATACTACCGAAGAAAATATTCAAATGATTACAACATAATTGAACTTTTTTTATTAATGGGACATTAAATTCCCAAAAATACTTAAATATGGTGCGAGATCAAATATCTCCGCCTATTCGTGTTGAACCTAAAGCCATTTGGGTTACTGATTTACCAACGCGCATACGTCATACCAGTCGGACAATTTTTGAATGAAATGTTTCCAAACAGATGGAGATGTTGTTTTGTTTTATTTTTCTACAAAAAAATTAAAATAATGATTTATAAGAGCTTTTTATTATTAAAAAAGCCAAGTAAAATAAAAATAAGTCAAAATAAAATAAAAGTCCTCAAGATTACCACGATAATTCAATGGAAATAACAATTAATGCAGCAATGGCTAACTCTGATCCAAGTATTTTTTCCCAATGCTAATTTCCCTATGTGCACCTTACGTGTTTACATACTGTATACAGTTGTGTCAACGGTGAATACAGTTATGTTACTTTTTCTTTGTAGCGTTGTTCATCTTTAGAAAGGCCGAACATTCCAGCAAAATCGATTCACGGAATGTCACCGTTTCGCGTTCTACCGGTCGGTAACATAGAACATAAATTGCTTACCAAACCGACACCGTTACCGGCTCATATTGCCAAAGGTTTGTAGTTCTGCTGAAGAAACGAAACTAAGTAATAAAAACGTTGACTAATTTATTATTGCTTTTGATAGATGTACCTCAACCGACATACGTAAACATGCACGAGCTGGCAAACTTGGCGGCAAGCAAAGCGCAAGAAATGAATTTACCTCCTCCTCCTCCAGAATTTAACTCAGCTCCGACGACAGCTGTTCCCGAAAAAGTAAGCCAAATACTTGACTAACTCACTGACTCATCACGAGATCTCCAAAACTATAAGTCCTATTGACTTAAAATTTGGCATAGTTACTCCTTTCTCGACTAAGAACGGATTTTATGCAAATCTAATCCAAAACGGATTTTTCACCTACCAGCCCATATACAATGGGTGTGAGTTGTTACGTGGGTGGGTGTAGATGGGAAGGTCGATATAATATTTCCAGAGAAAGAGAGAGTGAGATATACCTACATACTTTAAATTTGTCTACCAAGTTTCAAGTCTAATTGTGACAATTTAATTATGTTACGTCCAGCGAAGCGGGCGGGTATCAGCTAGTTCAAACTAGCTATTATAAATAAAAAGCTTGTATGAGGTGTACAGTTGTAGACAAAAAGTACAGTAGAACCTCGATTATCTGAGTCGCAATTATCTGAGCTCTGGATTAACTGAGCCAATCTAATGCGTCTATGACCGGATTAATCGAACCACTAAAGACCCAATATCCGTATTAACCGAGCTTCTAAAATATAGTATATAATGTACATATTTCCATTTAAAATCGTCGGGGCGATAAAATAATTTATTAATAACAATATTTACATGGTAAAAACGTTTATAAACCGTTTAAAGTACATTTGTGTTTATTTTTTTAATAAATAAAAAATAAATCCGGATTATCTGAGTTTTCAGTTATCCGAGTAGGGTGTTCCCCATGTTACCTCGGATAATCGGGGTTCTACTGTATGTCCATTCCCACACATTATTGACGGCAAATTGTACCAAAACTTCTATTTCAGCACAGCTTGTTAGACAGCAGTTTTTTGTAACATGTTAATATTATTATTATTTTAGCCCACTCCGGCGGCTACACCTGGAGAAGGTGAAAAAGATGGAAGCACCAGCGAAAGCTCTCTAGAATCTTCAAGTGGCTATGGCAGCCAAACAACATTCCCTGTCGAAGACCCTAGTCACGGTGAAGGTATTGCTATTGTTTTTTTTTTTTTTTTTTGTGTTGTAATTTTACATCTTCTTTTAGTTTTTGTTTTGCATGCAACAGTGTTCATAAAATAATTTTCGTTGCACAAAAATTTTAGGTTAGTTTTGTTTTTGAATTATTACACATCTTTTTATATTAATTATTGGGGATAATTTTTACTGTCCTGGATATTTTTTTTTTTGCATGAACGGTGTTCATTTATAGTTAAACTTTGTTTAGATTGATCGTAATTCCGCGAGACCAAAACTGGACTGTCCCGAAGAAATACTGTAGTAATACTGGTCTGCTGGGACAGCAAGAAAACGCTGCTCAGGGCCGGACTTACTCATAGGCAAAATAAGCAGTTGCTTAGGGCTCCAGTTTAGTGGGGGGCGTTGATTCATCGAAACTGCCAATTTTGCAACTTTGTAAACATTGTGATTCATTTTGTTAAAAAATAAATACCTCGAAAAATAATTTATGCAGAATTATTTAATTCTCCGATTTTAGGATTTACTTAGCTAAGGTTGAATTATTTTTGAGGTTATGACTACTGCTAGGGTCCGTACAAATCTAAATCTGACCCTGACGGTACAATTAATAATGGCACATTCGCTTATTTCACTTGCACTGGAGGATATTTTTTGTTTTGACCTTTGGACCTTTATTGTTATACCTACACATTAACTGAATCCAAGAATGAGTTTTTTTTTTGTAGAATCGTGTTCTCTGCGTAATTTTAATTTCTCTTTGATTTCAAATTTGGTTATTTGGGCCAAAGTAGGAGCAATAATGTAGCAAGCGTGTAGGCTTTTAGGGGCGGTGCTGTTCCAAATCTTGGTTTCCGGACTTGTAGGCTGCCGATTCGTTGGTATTTCTACCTGACATTTCTTCTACAACTGCAATAGACATACGGAATATGGGTCCAATGTAGGCGAAGGGATAAAAAAATGCCAAAAATGGCATGATCTTAGACATAGAGACGCATCGAGTAATAAAAAATCAATGACGATCTCTGTAATATAGTATGTTCAGCTTTCGCTACATTAATACTCTTTAGTGTTGGCCTGTGTTTACTATGCGTTGTGTGTTTGCTTGTGTGTGTAGATGTGTTGACCTGTAGCCTTGAGACAGCTAGCAAGTATTGCACGTTGCCCCGCAACAACGATCCCATGGTGATGCAGAGGCGTCGGCCGCTATCCATGTCAGGTGAATCTTACGTTATTTGTTAATTGTATTTTTGTACCGATCCATCGGCACTATCCGAATTCCGAGATCCCAGAGTGTTCGCTGTTTTACTGTCACCGGCCTGTAGTGTCCGACCGAAACTAGTTTTTACAGCCGAAACCGAATTTCGGCCTCAGTCTCAGTTTCATGTTATCGTGGTAAAAACAAAGTTAACATTATCATAATCAGGTTTTGTTATTTTTTTTTTAATTTTTAAATTAATCACATATTAATCATTCAGCCTTTGATATTTTAACTAATCATTAACTTATCATATCATATTATTACCCCCCTTATTTCAAAAACACAAATAAATATACTTTTTTTTAATATTATGAAATAAAATAAAAGCTACAAAATAAAATTTCTTTTTAGTAAAAAGTATTTACCTATATATTTAGGTATAGGTACACACGACAAAAAAAAAGAAAACACACTTTCATCTTCTAAACTTTGGTCATTTTGTTAACGAACTACAATAAAATTAATAAGTACCTATACCTACCAAATACAACAACTAAATAAATGCTTTTAATGCAAATAATACTTCAATCGAAAGTATCAAAATAAAAAGAGTTTTCTTTCGAACTAAAAAAAAAGGAGGAGCGCGCAGGCATAAAAGACACTTCGTCGCTCGCAGCTGCACCGCATTTCAGCGCGAAACCTCCCGAATGTAGTTTCGGTCGGACACTACGGGCCTGGTCTGTAGATATAAATGATAAGTCATCTTTGAAAATAAATACAGTGTAAACTCTATATAGCGAACTTCTATTTAACGAAAAACTCATTAAAACGTCGAAATTGCTAAGGTTTGTTTGGTTTACATTGTTACCCATATACTGATTTGATTTGATTTGATTTATTATTCAACATATAAGATTGACTGTCATATACAAAATATACAATAAGTTAATAAAATACAATTTGTATAATTAAAAGGTTATGTTTACAAAATCATTAGTGTTATATAAACAAGCAATTAATAAAATGTTTTTAACTGACTTTTTGAACAATTTATAGTCTAAGTTTGTAATTTTTGCTGGCAGTAAATTGGACCATTGCAGCCCTTTGTTGTATCTGTCAGTCACAGCTGAAACACTCTATATAGCGTAACAACCACTCTCAATAGCGAAACAATATACGTCATTATTTAGACCCCAGCAATGGGGTTCTTAAAAACAATTTGCAGTTCTCAAATTGTAATCTTGAAACCGATCAGGTATTGAACTTTAAGTGGAATGATTTTTTAAACGTCAAAAAGTAATTATTTTTTTTTATGTACAGCACTGTATTCGAGCAACACAATGCGCAATGCTCTGTTGCGTCGCGGATCGGTCCAGGGCGCCAGGCCTCCGCCGCCGGTCCGCCGCACGGCCTCAATCAGCAGTGCAGCGAGGGGCTTGTCACCAGTCGGAAGCTTGGAACATTTACCGCCGCCGCCGGCGTTCTTGCTTGACGGAAATGCTGCCGGACAGACGTCTCCTTCCACTACTCCACAGCAGGTCAGTTCTTCGTTTGATCGGCATAATATAAAAATCATATGCTTTTATTCTATACTGAGCATAGGAATAAAATCGCAATCGAACCATTAGCGTGCAAACATATACTTCTGTCTTTTTTTACGCCGTAAGCACTGGCGTATCCAGGAGGGCGAAACAAGCACGGGGGACCCGGCTTAAGAAATTTCTAATTTGCCCCCTCCTGGGCCATAAGCTGGGTACGCCCATGTTAACGTCATAGAAAAAGACAATGTTTTTGAAACAGAGATACTATATTCAGATTGAATGCAAGTACGTCAATCAATCCTATCATCGGAGAAATCATGCAGGGAATTACATCGAAGAAAGAGACGCAGATATATTTTCGATACGCTTTGTTGCGTTCACTCACCGCACATTGAGTAGATAGACAATGATTCATATAGTAAATTATTAAATATATGATAAATATGATCAAAATACAGTTTATTTACCGAATTGATATTTTCTCATACAGAATACGTCGGCACAGGTACGGCACGGCGTGAACGTTGCGGAGACAGTCAAAGCTTTGACGGAGCTCAAACACACTCCGGCCAGCCCCGGTGCAGCGCGGCGCAGCAGCGTCGGACCGCCGCAACAGACGCCCGCTACGGTCGTGACGCCGACGACGCAACAGAAAAGTATACCGGGCTTGACCACGTTCGCTCCGCAAGGAAGCGTTCAAAACATTCATCAGCTAGCTTCGTTTCAACTTCAACAGCCGCAACAGCAACCCAAAAATACAATTTATGCTCAACCGAATCAGGTATGGGACAAGCGTAGCTAAACGTAGATTCATTTTCTAGGATCTTTACGTTGTGAAATGTCAGGGACGCTTAAAGTGGCCATAGAAAGTCAGGCAATTTACTGAAAAATTTAGAGAATTTAATAAATAAATAAATAAATTTGAAATACAGAGAATATCTCAATAGTTAATTTTTAATATATGAATATATTAAAAATTGACTTTCATATATTAAAAATTGACTATTGAGAAATTTCAAATATTATTAATTACAAATTAATTTTTAAGAATGCATTTTTCTTCTTGTGCCGTTGTTTCAACGCTTTCTGAATTATTTGTTAAAGCTTAAAGCAGTTTTTATTAGATCTGCAGCCAAAATACAACATTGCTTAAGTCGAATTTTCAGTATTTTTACTTCCATACCAAATCTGTTGATACTACTGTTGATATTAATCTCACATTTTTCAATTTTTGACGTGATAACGTCTTATAAATTGATGAAACACCAGCTGCACGCACGAAAAAGTGTAACGTTCCGCCTGACCCTGTGCGTGCAAGCGAGAGCGCAGTATAAGCGATAGAGAGTCGGTAAAAATATAGTTTGACAGCTACTAAAATTTAGGTTATGTATTATTAAATATGATATTCGAGCGGAATACGTTATCACGTAAAACTATCGTCCGTAAACCGACTTTACAGACAACCAATTTTTTCTCATTAGTTTTGAGTATTAGATCCGTGTCAGAATGTTCTCACGCAAGTGCCTCAAAGAACCATGAATTTTTTTCTAAAGAGACGACATAATAGCTTCGATAGTGCAATAGTCAGAAACCGTCAGCAAACTGACGACGCATACGCATTTGTTTAAAAACGTTTGCACACGACAAACCGCCGAGAGCGAATTTTTAGTTCAGGACGTGCGCAGTTTGCTGTTACGAAACTGTCAAGTCTATTTCTAATTTATATTACTTTTTTCGAAATGCTTATTGTATCTCAACCGTTTATCGTTGACAGGTAATTCGAATTAACACGAGTCCAAATTCAATTCGTCGCGTGCCGTCGACGCGTTCACAGAGCGCAGAAAGACAGTCAGTGACGCCTGGTGGTGTCGGTCAGAGTTTTATAGCCGCCCTAAGTGCTAAGCTGGCGCCGTCGCTCAGTCCGCGCAATTCGCGTCGTCATTCCGAAGATCTTGGTCCGTCGACAAACACGTTTGGTCACCGACAACAGCTCAAGGGTCCCGGACAAGGATTTCTCGATACTTTGAATGCAAAATTAGCTCAGCAACATTTAAATAGTCAAGGCCAACAGCATAAAGCCGTTAAAGTGAGACAGTTGATCAACAGCCGAGTTCAGGTAACTATTATACAGTGAATTTAATTTAAAATGCAATATACAGATTGTATCAAATCAAAACGGTCCATAGAACATTCTGTGTGTAAGACAGAGACGATATTATATAAAGCACTAAAGCAGTAAGTAAGAATGAGATAAATGGTCGCTAATATAGTTACTGTGGTTACGTAAATAAATAATTACGTACACTGTAAATCTTTTTGCCAATTTATCAATTAGAACAACTACAAATAAATTTATTATGTTGGCGAGTTACCACCATAAATTATTTGGATTTTTTCCCGAACAGTATAAATAGCCATTTTATCAATAATTTCACTAGTGAATTGACATTTGATAAAATTGTGATTTTTACTGTAGAAAACAAAGACGATACTATTAGATTGTATAACCACAGTAACTATTAGCGATCATTTATCTCATTCTTACTTACTGCTTTAGTGCTTTATATAATATCGTCTCTGTCTTACACACAGAATGTTCTATGAACTGTTTTGATTTGATACAATCATATATATTATGCGTTTTGTTGATACGATAGCTATGGAAATCATCGATGCATAACAGAAAACTGTTCTACATAAAGTACAACACAGACAGGATGCCCATTGGAGGTTCGTATGCATTTTATGTGGAACGATTTTCTGGAATGCATTTATGTTTTCCATAGCAACTGTATTAACAAAAGATTTTTGGGATCTCTTATCGCTCACAGGTAAAGTGGGGCAGAAATCGATTATTCTGCATCATTCCAACTTTAACACGTCATTAATTATAAAGAGAAATGAAATACATTGAGTTATTTTGACTTATTATTATTAATATTTTTAGTAGCTTGAAACTTGTATGGCAATAAGTGAAAAAAGCGGAGCTACGTTTGTAATGCAGACGCGGTCACGCGGGCATTCACGCGCGAACAGGCATATTATGCGAACATCTTTTATGAGTGCAAAATTTGTTTTTTATGAGAATTTCCAAAGTAATTCGATTGTGTTTCTAATTATCTATTAATAAATTAATTATTAATTTATTTTATATTAAACAACTTAATAAATTAATAATAAATAAAAAATATGGCTATGTTCTATAAGAAAGTCCGCTGCAGTTAATATGCAATAAATTAAAAAATCCGGACAAAGCCAGACCAAGCTACTACATAAACTTAGTAACGACGCATTTACTCAGTATATTTCAACTGTTTCATAATTAACACAGACTAACATTAAAAAAACTATTTTACAGCCTGACCCCACAGTATATCATGAATCGCTAATGGATCAGATAAAGAAAGGAGCTACGCTGAAAAAAGCAGCCAGGGTCAACGACCGATCGGCGCCAAAGATACGCTGATCTTCGTTTCAGTCGTAATTCCGTGATTATACAGTCGTCGGTAAAGAATGATTTGTATTTAAAATCGCAGAAAAGTACTCAAAAGTACTCGACTGCGAGGAGAAATTGACAAATTTTATAGACGTCTACGATTCTGCAACCGAAATGACTTCATAATCACGTAATTCCGACGTTGAATTTTTTTCGTAATTTCTAAAAGCTATCTAAGTGATTGGACTATCAAAATGATTTTTTGTTATTGTGACAAAGAGTAATTATTATCTTCTATATCTTCCAATTATAATTGATTTAATAATTTTAAACAAAAGTGAAATCAACAATTCCGCTGTTTTTAAAAATACGGTGATTTTTTTAGATCTTTTTAAGAATTATACCATCAACAAATAAATGACACTCAATATTACTTGGTGAAAAATGAAATTTCGTTGTTGGTAATATTGGGCTCTACCAAGGATGCGTGTCGCTTATATTTAGCTAGTCTTTAAGCATAGACATATACCGGCAAAAAAAAAAGTATAGACATAAAGCTCTCATTCGAATACTGGCTGAAGGCTAAAGCCAGGGCCAACAAACCAGGAAAAAAAACATAAGGCTCACGTGACTAACTAAACATATCCACATATATCTTTGTTAGACCCCATTGGACCCCATCGTTGTCTAGTATTTATATCATAATTTTGACAATAGAGGTGATTTATGTGTTTTAATAAAAATAATAAAATATATACAAATAAAAATAATCATCAAATATTTTATTGTTATATACTATACAAAAGCATCAGTATTACATTTAATTTGTTTATTATGTCAAATGTTTTTTATTAAAACTTTGTTTTTATTTTTTGAGTAGAAGTTTCAGTTGATTAATATAACAATTTGAATCAATACATGTAAAATAAAATATAAAATTTGGCATGACAAGAAAAAGTATGGATTTTGTTTTTAGCTAAAATGTTTTGTTTTTAAAATACTATTATCGCCAATGCGTTCATTTTTCAATAATTTCATTTGATGTCAATTGTTTTGTAATTAATATTTTGGTGAATTGTCATTTTATGATTTACTGCCCTGTTATAATTTGATATTATGATTACATAATTTAATACAGTGAAAACTTGATGATATAACGAAAGGTTATTTATTTTGTATGTTGACTTTAAAAAAACTCGGGTCGCAGTGCGAAACCCTGCCGACAATATAGTGTATTTGCTTTTATAAGCAGTGTGGCCCTATTGTATGAACTTAACTTTATTTTTGGACAAAATAAAAAAAATTACCCTCTAATACACCCCTTAAAACAACATTTTTTTACTTAATTTCAATACTACATACCAATTCAACATCTGTACCAAATTATATAGGTACACCCTTCAGTATGTAAATCCATATCAGTAAACTTGCGTTCTCATAAAACTTGTAAGTCCGGTCCTGTCGGGCCGATTTTATTTAAATTTTAGCAGCACATTTCAATAATTACTAAAGGGTTAAATTTCAAATTTGAAGTGATTCTGATAATTTTTTCCGTATTTTTGGGCCCAAAAACATTTTTCAACCCCTAAATACCCCCCTTAAAATGGCCCGATCGGGCCCATTTTAAATAGGCTTCTTGCGATGATGGATTCCAACATGTGGACCAAATTTCGTTTAAATCGATTAAGTCTGTCGAGAGTTATCGTGGTCACACATATATATATATATATATATATATATATATATATATATATATATATATATATATATATATATATACATATATATATAAACATTTCCAAAAATGGTGCCAAACTTCTTAGAAAGTTATGAAACGTCGAGAAATTTTGGTCCGACCCCTAGGTCCCGCCATCCGACCGACGCCAATAGTGTAAGTGCCTTATGGCAAATACACTAAAAAGATCACTGAAATATTAATAAAACAAGAGTGTTTCTGTTGACTTATAAATTATAATACAAATTATTATTTTTAATTTTAAACAATAGTGGATCTTGATACAATTACAATTATTAGTTATGTCGATAATAATTTCATAACTCGGCAAAAAATATATAAATACTGATATTAAAAGTAATAAATTTATAACAAGTATAAAAAATACAACAGTTTGATAAAGTCTCATATTTCAGAAAAGCTTTTCTGAAGTAAAGATGCAACTTTTTATAATATAAAATTAATTTTAATTGTTCTGAAATGTGTCCATTAACTGACTGAAAATAAAGAATTCGAAATGATCATCTTAAGCCATGAACGAATAATATATGGACTCGGAAAGAAGAGAAAATGTTATCAATTGAAACAGAATAACCACATCAGAAGGCCTGGGAGTTAAATGGAACGAAGTTACTGTAAAAAATGTAAGTTTGAAAGATTCACATAACCTGTAAATTATTTAAAACGCGGGATAATAGAGAACATTCTTTTGTTTTGATATATTTTGTAAAAATGAAATGGTAAACCGTCTGTTTCGCAGTCGTACAGTTCAAAATCTTTCGGTTACGTAGTGTAGAGTTCATATATTATACTTTCATGTTTTTAGTGGATAGGTTGAACGACTGCCCTGTGAATAAAATGTATTATAAAATTAATATATAAAAAATAAAACTATTCATATATTGATATTTATCTTTAACGTAATAATCGTCCATGTTATTAAATAGATGGTGAAGAATGTTCGAATAGTTATTTTTTATAAGCGGTGTTTATCTTTTTAGTGTTGGTAAGGATTTATTTTTTTATTTTCTGTATATTTCTTCCGTTTTTCTTTTATTTGTACAGGGTAACAATTGTAGTTACAATTAGTTTTTAGGATATGTATTTGTTTTTAAACAAAGACATCATGGTTTAAACTCTGAGAAAAATAAACGACTCATAACTACGTTAAACAGAAACAAACAGTCAAGCGCGACGAGTTAGACTCGCGGCCTTTGAATTTTAAAAACTATAGCTGTCGGAAACATCGTAATAGTTTTCCTGTAAAATGTACATTTTTTTCTAAATTTTTAACTACTAATTTTTGGTGAACAAATTCTAAAAGATAGTGTTGAGATCCTTAAAAAAAACCTTTTACTCCAGTAATATAAAGATATATTCTTTTTGTGTCAAACTTTGCTCCGATTCAATTGTTTTGGCCATGTCTAACATGACAACAATGGTGTTTTGTTCTGTATCACTCCGTAGCTGAATTAAAACATTGAAAATGGACGTGCATATGTTTTAGCTTTGAAACTACTAGAATTGTTATCCTACTACGATATCATAGATTAAGAAAGTGTTTCGTTGCACTATTGTTATCGCATTAATAAGTAACGTATTTATATTTTTGTATAAGATTTATGTATGAACAATAAATTATTATGCTCGATTTTACATCATATTGTAGAAAAATTGAGTTTGGCGACAAATAACAATGTCATGCTATATTTGTCTAGACTCTAGAGGTCGCTTTTATCGATCGGATCGGCACAATTTGCAGTATACATTATCGATCCGAGCTGTTTTTAGATAAGTGTAAATTCGATTCGATAGGATATCAATGTGACTGCACTAATAATGTATATAATTGTGATTTTTCAACCTTATGCTTTTATTTCATAAGGATATTTGATAAAATCTGTTTAGTTTTGCTGTAAAATAACATATCTTTATAATGTAATTGTTAATACCAATATTTCTAATTCCATTGAATTGTCAATATACTAAAATATAAATAATAATTATTGTAATACGTCCTTTATTAGTGTTTGTTCGTAAAATTAACTATGTAAAAACATTCATTTGATTTCATTTTAATGTTCAAAAAAATAAATAAATAAAAAATTATGTATCCTAACTTCGATATTTTTATCAGTGTTCATCTCCATTCTTTTTGCTTATAATAAATAAATACATACAAAATTTGCTTTTATGACATTGTTTAGATTAGTCTAGAATTTCTTACCTGACCCATTTTGACACAAACTACGAAAAAAAAAGATCTCAAATAGGGAAAAAAATAACTAACTAAAAACAAGAAAATCAAAATTAATCATTTAAAAAAATAAAAAACACGACTGCACTAAAATGAAATTAATAACTTAAAAAGATGAAAATACGTCTGAAAATCTCAACTTCAGCGGATGGGGACCCATTCAAAAACAAAAGAGACATAGGTCGCATGTTGACACTTTCCGACTTGTTTTCCTCTTTGTAAGTTATTAATTTCATTTTTGTGCAGTCGTGTTTCTTGTTTTTTAAATAATTAGTTTTTTGGTTTATTTGTACTGGTAAAAATATTTGGAAGCCACTGGATTAATGTATAAACTAGCGTGACCTGTGTGAATTATTCGCACTAAATAAGTATAATAATTATCACTTTACAAAATTATTTTTTAAATATGATTGCAGGTATTCAATTCGTTTCTAATTTTGCACACTGCTTATAACGTTCTTCTTTTTGTTGTATTACAATATGAAGCTCAGATGACAGATTGAAGAAATATTTTACTAAAATTGTCATATAGAGGCGCAATTAGCAAGAGTTGAGCTAAGCCGTCAGATGGCATCATGCAGCATTGCTGTGACGTTGTTCAGCGTTGCTCGCTGTTTCAAAATTAAAGCCGTCAGATGGCAGTATGCAGTATTGTGTCTGTTGTATTACAATATGAAGGTCAGATGACAGATCGAAGTGTTGACGTTGTTTCAAAATTAAAGCCGTCAGATGGCAAACGTTGTTCAGCGTTGCTGTATTTTAATTAATTTACAAAAACAAAAGCAATGATAAATTTTTTAGTTGTCGATGTCAGTAGAGCAAGCAATTATCTGTAAAATGATATATAATTTATGTGGAGAAATTGTGTGGTTTTTTCTAAAAAGGGAGGCAAACATCTTAAACCTTAGCGTATTAATATATATGATGATTTATTATAAACTGTTTTACAGTCATAATTGATTTTATTTTCTATTAATTAAAAAAACAATCAAATACATAAAAACTTAAGCGCATATATGAATTTTTACAGAAGTCTGATTTCAACAATACAACAGCTATGACTACGTCGCCTTAACATTTTTCGCAGTGTCGCACAATCTTGCCAACAGTCCGGACAGCTGAAGAAGAGAATTTATTCCATCGACGATTCTCATATGCGTCAAACCGATTTCTTTTATGAACGCCAACATCAACGGTTCTGGTATTTCAAGATTTTTACACACGCGGAAAATATTTCCAATTATATCTTCTGTAGCGTATCCTAGTTGCCATAAATGAGCTATTACTTTATAAGCCTCTTGTATGTTACCATTAACGCAATGATTCAACATATCTTTAACGAGAAGCGGATGCGGTTCGTCGCACACTTTAAAAACATTTTGACCGTTTATAGTCCCGAATCCATTTGCGGTGGACTGTAAATTATTTAATGCTTGTCGCATATCGCCTTGCGCTGTGAACACAATAGCTTCTAAACCATCCTCGGTATATGTAACATTCTCCTTTTTACAGATTTCTATAGAATTGGCAAGAATTTGATCATCGGTCAGTCGCGAATATCTCAATGTAGCACAACGAGATTGAATGGCTTCTATTATTTTTTCGCTATTGTTACACGCCAGGGCAAACCTTGTCGTGTTGCTATAGATTTCCATTGTTCTACGAAGCGCTTGTTGAGCTCCTTCGGTCATACTGTCGGCTTCATCCAAAATAACAATTTTATGGCGACCTTTCGGCAACGTAACTTTTTGTTGAGCAAACATTTTAATTTTATTTCTTACCACATCGATACCTCTGTCGTTAGATGCGTTTAATTCGAGAACGGCTTCTTTGAAAGCCGGTCCGAGTAAAATTCGAGCAAGACAGAGTATGGTTGTTGTCTTACCGACTCCTGGAGGACCAGCTATGATAATGTTTGGAGTATTCCCATTCTGAGCAAATACAGCCAATCTTCCAATTGTATCCTCATTACCGACAATATCTTCAAATTTTTGGGGACGGTACTTTTCGATCCATGGTAAGTTGGAAGATTTTGATATTTTTTCTTGACCTTTATCTGCACTAGAAGTTGAAGGTTCTTCAGTTTCATCTATGTCCATACTGAGATTTTCACTCATTATTAACTTTATTTTTATACAACGAAAGAAACTTGCAATAACCTACGTAATATCGAAAAATAGGCGCGAACTTTTAGCTGTCAGTTACCATTGTGAAATTAGCAGTTAATTAAAGAAAGACCTACAACCCATTGCCAGCTTCAATTGAATAGTTCAGTTCGGTTGTCAAAAATGGGGAACATTTGTGTAGAAATAGGTTATGTGTAACATTATTAATTTTATAAAGTAATGAAATGGAAAATGTAACGTCGTCCTGGCTTAATCCCGAAACAATATCTTCGTTGTATTATTCTCAAAATGTGATATACGGAAGTGAAAATTATAGTTTTAAATCTTTAAACGCGCAGTCGAATTTACCTAATTATTTAGGCGAAAAAACAGTATTAGTTACACAAAACGAACCCATAGTAAATCAGACGGCAAAGTATACAACTCAGTTATGTGACATTTCGGAATATTATCCTAATAAGAACTCGGTGTTTAGTTTTGAAAACATAAAATCCGAGCAGAGTGAATCGACGAATTATGTGAATATCGACAGTTCGCCAATCGATTTGGACAAAACGCAAGACCAACAGTACAACATTTCACCCGACTTTATACTAAATAACGATTGTACCATTAAAAGCGAAGCGAGCAGCGGCAGTGAAACAAACTTCAGCGACAATGTTCCTGATTCTGTAGATGAAATTATATCGTTGGTGATACAGAAATGTAACGAGGGCACGCTCGATGTATCGGATGATTATTATAGCGACGAGGTTAACTTTCTTCGTCGATTCACTTGCGATAAGTGCAATCAAGAGTACACTACGTTTTCAGCATTGTGGCGGCACGTATCGGGCACTCATTTAGGCGTTCGCCCAAACATGTGTAGTTTATGTGATAAGACTTTTGCACGAGGAGATTATCTCGCCAAACATATGTTACATCATACCAAAGAGAAGCCTCATAAATGTTCTGTTTGCGGTGAGTATTAAAACATACAACAACCTAGAGATGGGAAAAACGGGTCTTTTTAGTGATCTGGATCCCGTATGTGAGCCGGCTCCCTGAACCGGTTCAAAAAGAGCCGAGTTGAATAATTTATTCGAGTCACTTGAGCCACTGAGTTAGTTCAGTCAATCATATCACGTAATATTATGCCAGTGACTGACTCACATATTATAAGGCGGGGTTTTACAGGTTGCTCCTTGCTATGTTACAGATTCCCACGCATTTGCTCAACCTATCACATGCGAATAGCAAAATATATTATTGAATTTGAATTCAAGTTCAACCATATACTTACGCACAAATTTAAAATATTGTTTGCGTATCATATGCGTTCATATTATTTTTTGTTAAACAGAAAGCATATTACAATATGCAATACAATACCTTAAATAGTTGTGACTTAAGTGAAACACTATAATAATTGTAACGCCTAGTGGTATACCTGTATAGAATGCATAGTCAAACATGTGATGCATGGATCATTTGAGCTGACAGATACTTAATGCTTCTGTGTGTTAAGTGTTTCACTGAGTTATGCGGATACATTGATCCGTCGGCTCATAAAAAAGTGAGTCGGCTCTCACGGATCTTCTGTCGAAGTCGGCTCTTTGAACCGGTTCAGATCTGAGTTACCCAACCCTACAACAACCTTCCTTTCAGAGTTGATAGGGACATCTTGAGCTCTAGAAATTTCCAGGAAAAGAAATGTAAAATTTGTTAATCCTTTTTAAATACCTATAGTGCAATTTATAGAAATTTTGAAATTTTAACTTGAATCTGGTCAGAGCGATTTTGAGATTTTTGATAACTGAAAGGGACGATACACTGCACGCCGTGTAGCCGCCTTTTTTTTGTAATGGGGATAGATTCAGCGCCCTCATATTAGGGTTTTTTTTTGACGTGAAAACGTCTATTAACTCGTTAAGTACAGCAATTTGTGAACGCTCCCTAATACTCGACGTTTTCATTATGGAGGGTAAAGGTAAGGAGGACTATCTTATATGGGAGATAAGTTGAAAAAGTTTCCATCTAAAATGCTGTAAATAGCAGTTCAAAAATCGCCCGGAATGGCACTAGAGCTGCATCCGAGTATATAAAATGAATTTAGCAGTTGTTTACCCTCCATAACGGTTAAAAACGAATTGAAGTGCGCTGAGTTGGAAAATGTAGTATTTTTAATGACTAGAGTCGTTAATAACACTGCAGTATATAAAATCTAAACTGTTTACGTAGTCCAAAATAATTTAATAAATATAACCTAAAAACCTGGTGAGAGATAGTATCGAGAGTGATTTAATTTTTATTAGCTTTTACTAATATTTTTTAGTCATTTTATAGTTTATTCATATCAGTATAATCGTTTATTTACTTCTAAATGCATAATAGCACGTTTAAAAATGACACAAATTAATTTTAATCATATTGTTTTTTTATTTTTTGTTTTACTTTCGAAAAGTGCGCCATAAAAAAGCGGAAATTTTGTTTTCCTCGTTTACGTTTCTATCCTACTCTAATAATTACGCTTGCCTTAAAATTTATCCTTTTGCGACAGTGGCGGTCCCCTAATTTAACGCTTTTTGATGGACACTTTTTCGTACACAGAGATGGTTCTCCTTAACCTCTACCCTCCATAATTATCATGAAAAATTTACGGCGCGGACCCGAACTGCGTCTTTCTTTAGTTTTGTGCTTTACTCTGTTAACTTTGCTATCATCACATTTTCATAACGCGCCAAAAGAAGTATAAGAACAAAACCTCGAAACAAATGCGTAGTCTTTTGACGCACAGTAAAAATTTTGAATTTCAGAAAAGCGTTTCACACAGGCGAGCAGTCTGAACAAACATTTGCTTTTGCACAACGGCGTCCGACCGTACAAGTGTTCGGTGTGCAATCACCGTTTCACCGAACGCATCAAGTTGGTGAACCACGCGCGCCGACACACGGGCGAAAAACCGCACCAGTGCTACGTCTGCGACAAGATGTTCTCGGAGCTCGGCAACTTGAACCGACACATTCGAACGCACACAGGAGAGCGCCCCTACATATGCGGCGTCTGCGACAAGGCGTTCACCGAGTCGAGCGTGCTTACGAGACACGCGAGGACACATTCCGGAGTCAAGCCGTACGTCTGCCAGGTTTGCTATAAAGGCTATACGGTCGCGTCGTTTCTGACTAAACATATGGAGAAGCATGGCCCGAACGCGGCCGTGTCTTGATTTGAACCGCCGATTAAATCGTCCGGCCTTATGGAGTGACCCGGTTTTAAAATTGAGTGTTGGCCGACAATTTTTTTTATTTTGTTTTTGGAAGTCGATGGAATGAGTTGACGTTGGGTCTTGGAGAAAGACAAAAGGTGAAAGGAACGAACGCTTGGGAATGCCCTTTCTTTATATCCTCCGTGGCTTTTACAGTGAACTGAACAACTTTTCGATTAGTTTAAAGTTCGTGTTTGTTTTTACCAGGGTTGCAAATAATACATTACTTCAGGATTTTTTTTTCAATTTAATAATCCTGAAATCGACACTATGGATTATTTTTTTAAATTAATTATCCCAAAGGTTGCATTACAAATTAATAAAAAAAAATATTAATTCTAAGATTTGGATTGTGAATAATTTATGTTTGAAAAATATTATATTAGATAGCGTATCCATCGAGATAATAATAATTAATAAGAAAAATGGCAGGATTTTCATATTGTACTTGAAAAAGTCTAAATCTATAGACGAAACGTCGTACACTAATAAATCTAACTTTTGTCCACAATCCTGCGATTTTTCTTATTAATTATTAATCCCAAAATTTGGATTGCGGGTTATTTAAAAAAAAAATAAACCCAAAATTTGCATCACTTATTATTTTCTTAAGAGTTAAAAACACTATCCTCTAAAAATGTTTATTTATTACAAAATGTTTATTCTTTCAAAATAAACAATAACTTATGTTCAGAGTTGCAAATAATGCATTACTTCGCAATTATATATATATTTTTTGACGTGATAACGTCTTATAAATTGATGAAACACCAGCTGCACGCACGAAAAAGTGTAACGTTCCGCCTGACCCTGTGCGTGCAAGCGAGAGCGCAGTAGGCTTTGGCCCAAGTTTGACAGCTACTAAAATTTAGGTTATGTATTACGGAATACGTTATCACGTAAAACTATCGTCCGTAAACCGACTTTACAGACAACCAATTTTTTTCAGTTTAATAATCCTGAAATCTGCAATACAGATTATTTTCAAAAAATAATAATCCCGAAATTGCATTGCAGATTACTTTTTTACTCATTAATCCCACATATTCAACTACGAATTTTGTTCTTATTAATAATTCCATATTTTTTTATGGATTACTGTTTGAAATTAATAATTATTTTTGCAACCCTGGTTGTTAAAGTTCACTAAAATTATTTTTTTTTTTAATATATTAAACATGGAGACTATACAAGGAGAACGCACTCAAATGGGAGACAATGACAGAATCTGTCCACTAAATAGCACCATATTAAATTTTCTTTTTTACCACGTGCGTTGCTATTTCCCTTTTGTACCGACGTGAATTTGTTAAAACTAATTTCCATTCATCATTTTAATTTATAAAGAATTCTCCATGGTCCACTAGTGCCCTCTTATTGAGGGAAGCCATTTGTATACACGGGAGTTCGTTCTCTTTGATATTAAAAGTTCACTATAAAACAAAAGAGCAACTAACTGTTTTTTAAAACAAATACAAGTGTGATGCACGTTTACCTTCCACTTTTTAACAATTGAATTTGGTATGCCACCAGTCACCTACATGTAAGTGACGGTTATTTTATTTTTTAAGATTGTGAGTTTAAAAACTACGAAAGTTATACAATTTTATGAATCCACTGTTTTCAGATTTTTAAATGTAAATTTGTGGTTACAAATATTTGCACATATTGTGAATTTTATATTTATTATTTATTTTGTAGCATATTATTATTTATTAAAAAAATTAAAGAAAAAAAGCATTCAAATTTTAATCACAGTGTAGTTTTCAAATCGTGATTTATGTGCAGGACTTTCATGAAAGAACTAATTTACAATTTTGTTATTTATATCAGTTAATGTATTTCAGTATACAGGTTATGGAGGGTAAAGGTAAGGAGAACCATCTTATATGGGGATAAAATTGAAAAAGTGTCAAATAACAGTTCAAAAAGTGACCGGAATGGCGCTAGTGTAGAAAAAGTGTTAATGTAAACTTAGCAGTTGTACACGAAGTAAAGTGTGCTGAAAGGAAATTTTTAATATTTTTGGCGACTAAAGTAATGAATATATTCACAGTAAATAAATTCTCAATCGCTTACGTTGTCAAACATTGTTTGGTAAACATAACCTATAGAATCATCAGAGAGAAATTGACACTCTTCCTACGGTAGCGCCATTTTAATTTCACTCTTTTTGACGGAACACTTCATACACAGAGAAGGTTCTTCTTATCCTCTACCCTCCATAATACAGGTTTATTTTTGCTCGTTCTTTTCAACAGCAGAAAAAAAGTTTTCTTTGTTACGCACAAAATACTTTTCATATCCAGGATTTAGCACCATATTATTTTCAATAGATTCTCTTTATAAAAAAAAAAAAAAACAAAACAAAAACATGTGAGCCTCACCTACACAAGCTCACGGGAGAAGTGAAACTTCTTTGTTATGAACTCATTTCATTGATGCGTTATTCACTTTGCGTTACTCTCTTATATTTCTCCGCCATTGAAACATTTCCATTTTAATACGTCAGTAAAGAAGTTTCACTTCAAAAAAACTTTTTCATGCTTCTGTTTTGGATGTTAAATTTGGTTCCATAATTCATTGACGACAGATAAAAAAAAATATGGTATCAGTTACAGTGTAAATACTTATTATAAAACTGCAGTTTTCTATTAAATGAATTATATTTATAGGTAATTTCGTTTAATTTTTAACCTACGTTGTCGACCATAATTCCATACGGTCTAAACGGAGCAGCGAAAAGGATTATTGTTCAGAAAAAGTAGACATTTTCAATCATCGTAATAAAATACACGATTATTACCTCTAAAATTTACGATGACCCTCAAATTCTTCGATGATAACAACAGGGCATTCTGCAGGCCCGTAGCCGGGTCCAGATCGTAGTACGGGCTAATAAGAACAAAGGACGGGCGAGATTATATAACAACAAATGTTTCAATAAGTGTGAAAATCATACGGGCAAAGAAATCGCTAGTACGGGCTTCGTCGTACGTGGCTACGGGCCTGGCATTCTGCTTATTAAAAAAATAGTAAAAACGAGTCGGAAAACCTCAACACTTTCGTAATATGTATTTACTCATTACGTAGAATAGTTTTTACGATTTCATTCAGTTACAAGGCGTAGCAGGCGGAAGCTCGTTCAAAAATAAACAAAAGAAAGAGTCCTCTCACATGCTTCGTCTTGGAATGTACAACCCTTCTTTGCTTTCGCGCATTCGGGTAATAAAAAAAACTTTTTAACAAAAAAATTAAACCGCCGAAAAACTGAAAAGCAAAAAATAATACTATCTAAGTAGTTGAACGTATGTGACAGTCTAGTATATCTAAGTAATTTTGAGTCGGCGTCAACAATCCTTCGCCGGAAATCTCTGAGCGTTCACGAAGTTAATGTCAGCGACAGAGCAACCCGAACGGGCACACTGAGGGCATACGTCTTTGCGAGTGGTCGTGTGGAGAGCGCATGTTTGGAATGTTAATGTTTATCGCTGGAGATTTCACGTATCATTGTTAATTTGATTTAGTTATTTCTTTTAGTGATCTTTGTTCATTGATGGTTTGACGCCGACTCAAAATTACTTAGATATACTAGACTGTCACATACGTTCAACTACTTAGATAGTATTATTTTTTGCTTTTCAGTTTTTCGGCGGTTTAATTTTTTTGTTAAAAAGTTTTTATTTTATAATTTTTTGTGGCTATATAATTTATAATTGTAATACACAACTCAGCATGAAAATCTGTGAGTGAACTATAAATCACCCCTATTTTCCCACCCTTAGGGTAGGAGTTTTTTTTCCAAATTTATATGAGACGAACCTCGAGGTATACCCTATCCAATAAAAAAATAATTATCAAAATTGGACCACTCTGTAAAAAGTTATGTGTGGTCATACATTACAATCAGTGAGTGAACAATCAATCATCCCCTGTTTTCCTACCCTTAGGGTTGGAATTTTTCTACGAAATTTATATGGGACCAACTTCGGGGTATACCCTTTCAAACAAAAAAATAATTATCAAAATCGGACTACTCTGTAAAAAGTTATGCGTGGTCATACATAAATAAAAAAAAAAAAAATAAAAAAAAAAAAAAAATATACGCGTCGAATTGAGAACCTCCTCCGTTTTTGTTTTTCGTCGGTTAAAAAAAGGAGACGTGATGTACCCACAATTTTTTATTCTTCATTAACCAGTACTCGAGTCGAATCTGTTACAGCATACCTCTTCTGTAGGACTGCAATAGTACTGAAAAGGAAAGAAAATTGTTATAGCAAACCATAGTTATTTATTTGTGTATTTATAACATTACGTTGTTATTAAATATAGATTAAGTTAATTGTTTTTAATATTCACGTGATCTAATATTAGTTTTTAGCTGATCGTTAAGCAATCGTTTGCCGCCTTAAAAAAAAAAAAAATAGCTTTCCGGATCGGCTTCGCACGAGTTGAATTTGATTTGACAGTGAATTTAAATCAAGAGCAACAAATCTCTAATAAGACTTCTCACTACTCATCCCCTTTTTAACGTCGCGTATTAATATAGAACAGGGGCGGGCAAATCTTTTGATCGTTGGGCCAAAAATTTGGAGAACAAAAAAAAAGGTCCTTTCATTTCCACAACAAAAAGGTCTTTTTTCGTCTGTTGTGGCCCTTCTTATTTACTATTTTTCTATTTTTTTTTTTATGCGCCAAATTATATTGGCAAACTATTTTCGCTCTTAATAATCATTTATAAAATGTTTCGCGGGCCGGATAAAATTCTACTGTCCAGGCCTGATATAGAACCTATTTTACTCGGGAAGAAGTGAAAGAATTTTTCAAATCGGTTCAGTAGCTCCTGAGTTAATCGCCACAAACATTATAAATTTTTCCTCTTTACATGTTAGCCTTGAATCCATGCTCCCAGTGGCATCGTAGCTAGGGCTTGGCAAAAGGAGTTGACGTTAAGAGCGCAATCAAACAATACATTTTTAAGGCCGCAAAATCAGAATCGTGCCCTGGGCCCCGATGATCCTGGCTACGACACTGGGCGCATTTTACAGTACTAAAAAAACATGATTGAGTGTAACCTTTACACGCGGTTGAAGTAAAACTTCTTTTAATTTGTTTTTACCACTCTCACTTTTTGGGAAATATTCACTCGTAAATTAAATTACGTTGGCTATGCTTATTGGTTTGCGTCCATAGCTATGTTTCACCTTTCGTTCAAGATGTTTTCTACAGATGCGTCTTGATGCCGCCATCTGTCAGTCGATGCCTTTATTAAATAGCGGAAACTGCGTAAACACGTCGCTCCTAAAGAAATTTTACTTCAATAGCGGTGGAACTTACAGCATTAAAAGAAAAATTAGGACACAGACTGCAGCTGAGACGAGATTAAACGCTCCTGGAAATGTTTTCAGCGTCGCATTGTACAGAAACGTATAAGCGGGCGATGCGAGAAGAGACGTAAAGGATTCGATGCAAGATGACAGCGAAAAAAATTTACCTGAAATAAAATCGCCATTTTATCAATGATTTACTGCGGTATGTGAACTTTGTAGTTGCAAGATTTTGAGTTTATAAGTTACAGTCTAATCATTAGACTGTAACTTATAAACTCAAAATCTTTTTCGTACAGATTAGAGTCACTAATCTGTACGAAAAAGAATGTTAGGAAACGGGCAAACGACTCCAGAGTCTTCTGTGCTGACTACTGAATAATACAAATTAAATGTAATTTCGGCATCGAGAACTGCCCCGGGGCAGGGCAGGTCGAATGAAACTATTGGTTAAGGAAATTTGTTTATTTAACTAATAGTTACCCATTCGGCCTGCTCTGCCCCGGGGCAGTTCTCGATGCCGAAAACGCCATTAGTTAAGTTTTTTAAATATTTACCTAGATCCTCTGGTGGAGCGGTTTTTGATATAATAGATCTGCACATCGGAGCAACGAGATTTCCAAAAACCATTATCGGAATAACTGCAACAAATTTAAAATGTAAATAAGTGCGAATATTTTGCGAATATGAATATCAGAAAAAATTACATAAATTTTTTTAATGTGAAAATACTAGCTTCCCAGCATTTTTATTAGAAAAGTTTTTTTTTATTTCTTTTTCGCTAAGGTAGCTCCTTGCAATTATATCTTTTATGAACCTTTACTAACATTAGGTATGGGTAGGTTGAAGTATATCGCAGGCCTAAGCATACTTCAACTCAGCCCACACACACACTTCAACCGACCCATAGCGTCCTACTCGCACTCATTCGCGAATGCCTAAAAGTGTACATCAGTTACCAATATAACATATACATATGAAATATATCACTCGAAGTATATGTATATTTCGAGTGAAAGATTTAATTACCTGAATATAGTTGCCAATCCGTTTGACCGAACGTTTTTATAATATTAGCAATTGTAGTTCCCATTATTGCCAACATTCCGAGACACGGCTCCGATACGTTCATCGTTTTGTTCAGCACATAAACGCCAAACAGTGTACCGCACATTTTTATTGGATTTTCAATGCTATAAAAGGTAGCGTATCTTTGGATTGACCAATTGAATTTCTCTCTGAAGTATAAAAATTCCACGCCGGAACCTCCGAATGCAGCCAATAATCGCAAAATCAAAATCACCGTCGCTGTCCACAGTATCGCTCTGTCGGCATTGTTGCGTTTACGGAAACAAACGCTGACATTGTCGACTAACAATTGAAAATCGAACAGTTGAAAGGTTCCGTCAGATTGTCGAGTTTGAGTTAACGACTCTTCAATTATAAACCACGTGTACAAAAGTGCCATTATTAAAAATATCGAGCTGACTGAAAATACGGCTGTATATCCAGATAATTTAAACAGATGAACACCTGTCATATTGCCAAGAAAGAGACCGAATGCAATAGTCACTTCGGTCGTTCCCATTCTGTGAAAATAAAAGTGTCAGATTTATTTTCTGGAAAGACTGGAATACGCATCGGATACATTTCAAATTCGGTATATTGATAGAAAACGACACTCTAAATTCAATGAGCGCACCCGGAGGTCTGTATCTAATACCGATTCGGAGATATAGACGTTTAAATGTTTCTTCTACATTTAAATTCACTATAAATGCCCACAGGACCCAAAGTTGAGCTTATATTTTGATTTGGAGTGTCATTTCCTGTTAGTATAAGCCGTGTGGACACGAAAAGTGAGTTATTAGAAAAAGTCGAAAATCGACCAAAAACGAGATTTTTCGCATAGTATAGCCTTAGTTATTTTATGATTTTTTTAAGACAATTTTGGACAGCCTCTCGGATCCGATTCAAATTCGGTAGGCTTATGGAAAATGACACGCTGAAGTCAACAAGCCCTTCAGTTGCGCTGTACTACCTACGGTTTCGAAGATAAACTCGTTCGAAGTGCTTTTCTGGAAAGTCTGGAATATGCATCGGATACATTTCAAATTCGGTGTACAGATAGAAAACGACATTCTAAATTCAATGAGCGCACCCAGAGGTCTATATCTAATACCGTTTCGAAGATGTAGACGTTTAAATGTTTCTTCTACATTTAAATTCACTATAAATGCCCACAGAACCCAAAGTTGAGCTTATATTTTGATTTGGAGGGTCATTTCCTGTTAGTATAAGCCGTGTGGACACGAAAAGTGAGTTATTAGAAAAAGTCGAAAATCGACCAAAAACGAGATTTTTCGCATAGTATAAGCCTTAGTTATTTTATGATTTTTTTAAGACAATTTTGGACAGCCTCTCGGATCCGATTCAAATTCGGTATGCTTATGTAAAATGACACGCTGAAGTCATCGAGCCCCTCCGTTGCTTCGTATCACTTACCGTTTCGAAGATAGACCCGTTCGAAGTGGTTTTCTGGAAAGTCTGGAATACGCATCGGATGCATTCAAAATTCGGTGTACTGATAGAAAGCGACACGCTGAATTCAATGAGCGCACCCGGAGGTCTGTATCTAATACCGTTTCGGAGATATAGACGCTTAAATGTTTCTTCTACACTTAAATTTACTACAAAAGCCCACAGGACCTAAAGTTGAGATTATTTCTTTATTCGGAGTGTCATTTAGTGTTAGTATAAGCCGTCTGGACCAGAAAAGTGAGTTATTGGAAAATGTCGAAAATCGACTAAAAACGCGATTTTTCCCATAGTATAAGCCTTAGTTTTTTTGTGATTTTTTTAAGACAATTTTGGACAATGTCTCCGATCCGATTCAAATTCGGTAGGCTTATGTAAAATGACACGCTGAAGTCAGTAAGCCCCTCCGTTGCTTCGTATCACTTACCGTTTCGAAGATAAACTCGTTCGAAGTGCTTTTCTGGAAAGTCTGGAATATGCATCGGATACATTTAAAATTCGGTGTACAGATATAAAATGACACGCTGAATTCAATGAGCGCACCCAGAGGTCTGTATCTAATACCGTTTCGGAGATATAGACGTTTAAATGTGTCTTCTACATTTAAATTCACTATAAATGCCCACAGGAGCCAAAGTTGAGCTCATATTTTGATTTGGAGTGTCATTTCCTGTTAGTATAAGCCAAGTGGACACGAAAAGTGAGTTATTAGAAAAAGTCGAAAATCGACCTAAAACGAGATTTTTCGCATTTTTAGCCTTAGTTATTTTGTGATTTTTTTAAGACAATTTTGGACAATCTCTCGGATTTTCATATTTGCTGTGGGGAGTTTGCCCTCAATGTTAATTCACTTATTTTCGCTATTTGTATACGCGTGTATAGAAAAACAAACTGTACCTGACGGTTCTTTTGTTTTGTGTTGTAACATCGCTCACATAACAAAACAAAATCGTAGTGAATGTGCACATTCCTCCACAAACGGACTCCGTCACAGAACCCAAAATGAACCACCATGGTGACACATAAGGCTGCGATGACAAGACAGTCCAGATCAAGAACGTGCTTAAATAGCCGCCGATGCAAGATATCAACAATGGTTTGCGTCCGTAACGATCGGACCACGGTCCAAGAAATAAATTCAAAAATGCTGGTATAATCGCTTCAATCAAAGTCCGAGTCATTATTATCATTAAAGCGTAAGGCTGAACGTGTCTCTCGAGATCTTTAATTTCGTCGGATTTGTTTCCGGTGCCAAGCAAAAAACATTTGCGTTCATCGTATCCGAGCATGACGTAACACGTACGATAAATAAATAAATTTTTTATTATTATTTCTGTGAAATAAAAATTTTTTTAATTAGGAATTTTTGAAAATAAATTAAGCATTTTTAAAATTGGTAGGTATATTAATTTTATTTTTATTAATTGTAATCTAAATTATATTATTCCGACCAGTGAATAGGCATGGGTAAAAAATATCGATATTTTTTCAGAAAATAAATTAATAAATAACTTCATTTAGGTATATCGTACATATCTGTACATAATAGTGTCAACAAGTATCATTTTACTTATTTAACAAAATCATGTGTCCTGTAAAAGACGTTTAATAGTAAGTACTTTCGAAATTCTGTTTTGAAAAGCTTACTGCATACAATATTTTTTTATTCGACTAAGTACTTTGTTATATATTCGAATCATGGAATTGCGGGCACGGGCACCCTTTTGAACAGCTGTGAGACGTGAACTTGATCCTTATTTGTAACTTCATATTTTTGCTTTGTGATTTGTAATAATCGATATACAGTGTGTCCCCGGATTGAGATCACAATAGGTGAAATTGAACAAAAATTTTCGACTTGGAATTTCATATTTTGGGATTTCGCCCTGCTTGGTCTGAAACTTATTTTTAGTTTACTTTCGATTTTTTTAAATCAAGTACGCATTTACAGTTGAGCAAAACCTCTTTTCGTTTCAGGTAAAGTACCTTGTCCGTTCACAGTACGCAAAAGTGTCACAAAGAAAAGTTGCTCACAATGAAAAATTATGGCGATATGCAAATTTTCAGAATGATCGGCCTACTTTGATAAGAGAAGAATATTTATTATTAACGATTACATGATAAATCTTAGATGAGAAAACAGAATGATTAGAAGTGTTCAAAGTAACATTCCAATATATCGTCGAAATTTTTTAATTGTTGGGCTGTTGACCGATTATCGGACAGACCGACTATCGGATAGACCGACTATCGGACAAGCCGACTATCGGATAGACCGACTATCGGAAAAGCCGACTATCGGATAGACCGACTATCGGACAGGCCGACTATCGGATAGACCGACTATCGGACAGACCGATTATCGGATAGACTATCGGACAGACCGACTATCGGATATACCGACTATCGGATATACCTACTATCGGACAGAGCGAATATCGGACCCCCAAATTCTGTCGCCCTAAGCAGCTGCGGGCTGCCTACGTTGTCTTCAGTAAATGCAGGCTTGGCGGTTTCGGTCTCTGGCTACTACAGATGCGTAACTCAAATAGGCCAAATATATATTTTTTACTTACCGCCCAAAGCAAGAGCAAAAAACGTCAACAGCATTGGTATCTCTATGCACATTTTCAACGATCAACTATCGGCCTGACCGACTATCGGATAGACCGACTATCGGACAAGCCGACTATCGGATAGACCGACTATCGGACAAGCCGACTATCGGATAGCCCGACTATCGGATAGACCGACTATCGGACATACCGATTATCGGATAGACTATCGGACAGACCGCCTATCGGATATACCGACTCTAGGTTAGACCGACTATCGGATAGACCGACTATCGGACAGACCGACGATCGGATAGACCGACTATCGGACAGAGCGAATATCAGACCCCCAAATTCTGTCGCCCTAAGCAGCTGCGGGCTGCCTACGTTGTCTTCAGTAAATGCAGGCTTGGCGGTTTCGGTCTCTGGCTACTACAGATGCGTAACTCAAATAGGGCAAATATATATTTTTTACTTACCGCCCAAAGCAAGAGCAAAAAACGTCAACAGCATTGGTATCTCTATGCACATTTTCAACGATCAACTATCGGCCTGACCGACTATCGGATAGACCGACTATCGGACAAGCCGAGTATCGGATAGACCGACTATCGGATAGACCGACTATCGGACAAGCCGACTATCGGATAGACCGACTGTCGGATAGACCGACTATCGGACAGACCGATTATCGGATAGACTATCGGACAGACCGCCTATCGGATATACCGACTCTCGGTTAGACCGACTATCGGATAGACCGACTATCGGACAGACCGACGATCGGATAGACCGACTATCGGACAGAGCGAATATCAGACCCCCAAATTCTGTCGCCCTAAGCAGCTGCGGGCTGCCTACGTTGTCTTCAGTAAATGCAGGCTTGGCGGTTTCGGTCTCTGGCTACTACAGATGCGTAACTCAAATAGGGCAAATATATATTTTTTACTTACCGCCCAAAGCAAGAGCAAAAAACGTCAACAGCATTGGTATCTCTATGCACATTTTTAACGATCAACTATCGGCCTGACCGACTATCGTATAGACCGACTATCGGACAAGCCGACTATCGGATAGACCGACTATCGGATAGACCGACTATCGGACAAGCCGTTTATCGGATAGACCGACTATCGGATAGACCGCCTATCGGACAGACCGATTATCGGATAGACTATCGGACAGACCGCCTATCGGATATACCGACTCTCGGTTAGACCGACTATCGGATAGACCGACTATCGGACAGACCGACGATCGGATAGACCGACTATCGGACAGACCGACGATCGGATAGACCGACGATCGGATAGACCGACTATCGGACAGAGCGAATATCAGACCCCCAAATTCTGTCGCCCTAAGCAGCTGCGGGCTGCCTACGTTGTCTTCAGTAAATGCAGGCTTGGCGGTTTCGGTCTCTGGCAACTACAGATGCGTAACTCAAATAGGGCAAATATATATTTTTTACTTACCGCCCAAAGCAAGAGCAAAAAACGTCAACAGCATTGGTATCTCTATGCACATTTTCAACGATCAACTATCGGCCTGACCGACTATCGGACAAGCCGAGTATCGGATAGACCGACTATCGGATAGACCGACTATCGGACAAGCCGACTATCGGATAGACCGACTATCGGACAAGCCGACTATCGGATAGACCGACTATCGGATAGACCGACTATCGGACATACCGATTATCGGATAGACTATCGGACAGACCGCCTATCGGATATACCGACTCTCGGTTAGACCGACTATCGGATAGCCCGACTATCGGACAGACCGACGATCGGATAGACCGACTATCGGACAGAGCGAATATCAGACCCCCAAATTCTGTCGCCCTAAGCAGCTGCGGGCTGCCTACGTTGTCTTCAGTAAATGCAGGCTTGGCGGTTTCGGTCTCTGGCTTCTACAGATGCGTAACTCAAATAGGGCAAATATATATTTTTTACTTACCGCCCAAAGCAAGAGCAAAAAACGTCAACAGCATTGGTATCTCTATGCACATTTTCAACGATCAACTATCGGCCTGACCGACTATCGGATAGACCGACTATCGGACAAGCCGACTATCGGATAGACCGACTATCGGTAAGACCGACTATCGGACAAGCCGACTATCGGATAGACCGACTATCGGACAGACCGATTATCGGATAGACTATCGGACAGACCGCCTATCGGATATACCGACTCTTGGTTAGACCGACTATCGGATAGACCGACTATCGGACAGACCGACGATCGGATAGACCGACTATCGGACAGACCGACGATCGGATAGACCGACTATCGGACAGAGCGAATATCAGACCCCCAAATTCTGTCGCCCTAAGCAGCTGCGGGCTGCCTACGTTGTCTTCAGTAAATGCAGGCTTGGCGGTTTCGGTCTCTGGCTACTACAGATGCGTAACTCAAATAGGGCAAATATATATTTTTTACTTACCGCCCAAAGCAAGAGCAAAAAACGTCAACAGCATTGGTATCTCTATGCACATTTTTAACGATCAACTATCGGCCTGACCGACTATCGTATAGACCGACTATCGGACAAGCCGACTATCGGATAGACCGACTATCGGATAGACCGACTATCGGATAGACCGACTATCGGACAAGCCGTTTATCGGATAGACCGACTATCGGATAGACCGCCTATCGGACAGACCGATTATCGGATAGACTATCGGACAGACCGCCTATCGGATATACCGACTCTCGGTTAGACCGACTATCGGATAGACCGACTATCGGACAGACCGACGATCGGATAGACCGACTATCGGACAGACCGACGATCGGATAGACCGACTATCGGACAGAGCGAATATCAGACCCCCAAATTCTGTCGCCCTAAGCAGCTGCGGGCTGCCTACGTTGTCTTCAGTAAATGCAGGCTTGGCGGTTTCGGTCTCTGGCAACTACAGATGCGTAACTCAAATAGGGCAAATATATATTTTTTACTTACCGCCCAAAGCAAGAGCAAAAAACGTCAACAGCATTGGTATCTCTATGCACATTTTCAACGATGAATTTATTGAACGCGGCATTTTGGCGCAACACACTCTTTGAATGTCATGTAATAATGCATTTGTTTTATAAACAAAACAACGCGACCTCCGTCCGTTACAAGAATGGTCATTTAATTTTAAGAACTCGCCGGTGATAACTAAATTCGTTAATTAAACGTAAAGTTATCCGCTTCCTCAACACCGTATTAGTAAGATTTAATTCGATGTAATTTATAATTTAAAAAAATCACGTAGATTATTAGAGGGAATGTTCTTTGAGGTTATTGAAGACAACATGTAAGGCACAAACTATTAATACAATAATTATTGTAGGTCGTGAAATTATGAATCATCTTCTGGGAAGAACCTCATTTCAAAACAAGGAAATGGGTTAGACTTTAAAGTCATTTATGCAAGGTATTATCAACAAAAATATTAGGAGCACTGTGGTTAGAACCTAATTATCAATTAGATTAAGCGTGTGTCCAAAGAAGGTAGCGAAAAATAAAATTTTAATCGATTGCCATACGTAAGAGCTCAAATTAATCTCCTTAATTTGCTCTATCTTTTTTTAATATTTAATAACAATTTACACAATTGTTTAAACTAGCAGTCCGTCCCGGTTTCACCCTGGTGCGATAGATATAATTCTGCAAAATATATTTCGTTTGCGGCCCGGCGTCTGAACTAATAGCTTTGAGCAAATTCTACCAGATTTGCTTCTGAACTAATAGGCAATAGCTTTGAGCGAATTCTAACAGATGTCTCTACTTGGCACTAAAAAAGTTTTTTTGTTTGCTTCTGAACTTATATAGCTTTGAGTAAATTCTATCATATGTTACTAAAACAGTTTTTTTTGAGAAAACACCGCAATTTTGTACAAAATAGTTAATAAAACTATCCTACAGCTAAGTTGCACCAAGCAAGACATATTTACAAAATTTCATTAGAATCGGTTCAGTGGTTTCGGAGATTAGCGCGGCCAAAATTGTGACACTAGAATTTTATATATATAGATATGTTGAGTTAGAATTGCGCATGCGCAAACGGCAACCGGATTTCTAGAGAAGAAATCAACAGGATAATAGAACAGTCTGGGGGTATTAATTCGAATTTTTTTGAAACGATTTTTAAGAGAAGGACGCCCGGCGGATAAAGATTTTTAACAATCGTAAATTGTTAATATACAAATGGGGATCAAAATATAAAAAATATAGAGCAAATTAAGGCGATAAATTTGAGTCCCCACTTTGAAATTTAGAAAAATTTTGAAGTGAAAACTTCTTTAGCGGCGTTGTACACTTTTTTTGTAATGGGTAAAAAATGTTAAACTCGTGTCAGGGCATATATTTGCGTCAGGGTCACGTGTCCTGATCGAAAATTCGTAAGACGAAAACTTTTATTTATACAACGTTAGACATCTAGCGTTGAAATATCGTACATAAAAATGCAATCTATGATACAAACCATTTTGATCGAAAATTTGTAAGACGTTAATATTCAAGTTTTCACTTCTGCCGGCACTCCCGGAGTGCAACCCGTCTTTTTTATTTTTCGTTAAACTGCCCGAACATCAGTCAGTCTAGGTTTTTATAATAAATTTAATTCTTTATTAAAACAACCGCTACTAAAACGTAGTTAGTAATAACTCCGCCACTGACCCAGCGATGTTTTGTACAGTGTCCTCGTGAAAATTCGTCCATAGGCAAAATACTTTTTAAAAGATACGACATAGAGATGCGTTTGCATAAATGCCACGTTTTTAAAACCACATTTATAACGGAAACTCTTAATCATATTCTGTTTTTTCATGATTTTTTTATCAAACGTTTATTTTGCTAATCTCGCTAAAAATAAAATATTATTGACGGCATGTAATAAAATATTGCTCAATGTTTATTTAGATTTAACCAACATTTCGATAATTTACATTTTTTTTCCTTATTCAAAAGGTAAATGACATTTCTTGTGTTGCACAATACGCGCGTATTGTTAGAAACCCGATTTGTTAGGTTATTTGGACCCATGAATTTACATCTCGGGAAATCTGAGGTGATGATGTTCCTAAATGCACATGCGTTGTCCATTTTGAGTTAGTAAGAATTTCTCTTATATTGCCCCGGCGCTGTCATTTACTCTTTAACGATACAAAATTTCAAACAGTTACATACATCGCTAAAGACAGAGCCGGTGGATGGTGTTCATCCCGAGAAAACCTCTCTTCTCTAGGTATGATCCCAATTCCCAAGTAGGTAGTTGGCCGGGAAGGTGTGCATGTATAGGCTGTGTGCACGAAGCCTATTAGCGCCGCTAGTGGGTAATAGAGAATTATTGAACTAACTTTTTATGGAAATCGCGACATGTTTCTAAGATGACAAGTCAAAAACTTTAGTTGGCCATGATGTGTAAAAAAAATGTAATAAGGAAAACTGATGTTAATTTGTTTACACTGACAGCGGAACGTCAAATTAGGGCGCCAATGGTCTTTATTTTACTTAAATCGCCATCAGCGCAACAGCCCGGAACACAACAAGCTTTTCCAGATCGTTTAGTTTTCCTGTTTTCTTTGTAATTAAAAAACTTTATAAAATTATAACTACTTTCACTTTTAATAAACATTGCTCACTGACATACGGAAAATTTGAGATCGAAGTTTCCCATAGTGCTCACCACAAACGTTCGCATCGAAAAATTTGTAACTCCGCCTCCATGCACATAGCCCATACGCCTATTACGAAAATTAGCTAAACTCAGATTTCCCAACGTTATTCTAAATGACAAAATCTAAATACCTAGTGTTACTTTTCATTAGGGCCGCGTTGCTATGGCAGTCATGATCGTAGTATCACATAAAAATGAACAAATCTATTCGGCATGGGAACTGATTCTAGTGCTCCCTGGTGGCAGAAAATAAAAGCTGTATATGCTTTAATCAAGTTTAAATTAAACGTCACATAATTTATTTATAATGGATAATAAATTCGAAAAAAATATTACTGATATTATTAAGTATTTGGGCCATTCTAAAAGACATCTAGTAGAAGGAGGACGGGTGTTTAAAGCGAATCACATTATAGTCAGGGAGCAAGTAGATTTTTGGAACTTTGATTTTTCTTCATCGGATAGTTCTTTTCTTGTCTGTTTTTATACCTACATCAATTTATTTTCATTAAATAAAAAAGTTTTTTTCCATATTCCATAATAATGAAAATTTTGTTAACTGCCATTTTGAAATCCTTTTTAACCTAACTAAATCCTAAATTTTTATCCTCTTTTTTTAAATATGTTTGTAGCAATGATATAAATGTATTAGAAACCATAACAGGCACAGATCTCAGAAAAGAATAAATTCTTTTTCTTTAGTTCACTCATTACAATAAACTGTCAGATGAAATATATAAATGTGATTAAGCTTTTATTTTCTGCCACCAGAGAGCACTAGAATCAGTTCCCATGGCGAATAGATAGGTACCACAGAATTCCGAGTGGGTAAATTTTCCGACACTGTACCCACAGTATCCGTCAAAAAAATTAATAAAACCTCTTAAGGCTAACACATCTTCGGAACTACATTTTCCCCCAGGTTTTTCTGACTATGGCCTTGAAAACGATGTTCTTGTAAAAATAAAAAAGACAAATATAAATATTTTACTGCGTTTATTTGAAGTGATTTACAACATCACAATAATCAAATTGTGACTGTCGAGGCAATTAAATTAAAACTTTGATGTACTAAATAACAGAAAATATTTTATTCCGTAACTGACAACCAATCCTTATTTTTTGCTAGTTAATTATAATAATTACACAGTACTTCCCTTCATTAATAAAAAATCTGACTTTCAATTTTGGAAACATGTTCGAACAGATGATTATTCGTTCGAAATGTTCAGACGGCACAAAATTTCACTTACTATTTTATTTACAGTGCATAAATCATGCCGTCCGTTTTAAAAAATAAATTATGTTACAATTCTATGTAGTTTTTTTTTTCTTTGAAATAACAAAATTATACGTGAATATACTTACTTCTCAAAAAAAAAAAAAAAAAAATGTCAAAACATTCATAAAAAACGAGTAGTAGGCAACATAAAAACAAAATTTTCACAATTACTGTAACCACAAAACTTTTCGAGAGAATTGAAAAATCTTCAAAATTTTTTCTGAAATAAATATATAATATAAATGAACAGTGCCAACACAAATAAGCTACATTTTATTACCGATCAATAATAATCTTAATAACTGATATTTCAAATCCCATGAGGCAGACCTTCATCAGCGCCATTTTCCATTCTTATTTTTAGCTGAATATTTTACCTGCAATAAAATTCACGGGTGTTTTTTTTTTTAATATTTTTTTTTTACTTAATCTTCATTGTTTATTCTTCCGTAATATCAGATACGGTTTGAAGCGGATATATTTTATCGTCAGAAGAGACATGTCACATTGAATTTTCTCCCCCTCGCTGAGCACGATTTCCTGTTATCTGTGTACCTGTGGATCGATAATTTTTATTTTTGAAAGATTCCACTTGCTAATTTTCATTGATCGCTCCCGCGATAGATATTGCTCTTAGTGCGCGTCTCAATATGGCTGCGAAAACTGCGTTCCGGGTGGCTGATACGCAAACGC